>OX465579.1:5248279-5848279 GCA_950022655.1 Alentia gelatinosa | reverse complement strand
TAGTCTGTAGGACGTCCGTTATTGTGTCTAGTGACACAATAGATGCACTTCGCGTTTCAGTACTTAAGGGACAAACGATTCTGCGACATAGGATAACAGACAGGCGCAAATAGCGGCTTGTCCCACTTCATAAGACCGATGTCCAGTCACTATTGGTGTCACTGTTGTGTTCCAAATAGCGAGAGGGTATACCCTCTTGCTTCTATTGTCACAAATGTGTAACTTAACTTCCTGTAGGAATTAAGCTACGAAACTTTAACCCCAGTTAGGGACACATACAAATTATAAACATGCCAGATATGAACGAGATCGGCCCATGCAATCCAACAATATTTGCATTTGAATTTTGTCATAGCAAATGTTGCTCTGATGGCCAATGTAGGATTACTCAAGCCAGTCACTAATTTCTGCGACGACTTTCACCTTGATGGAATTTGTTCCCAGTAGGACATGAGTATGAGAGATGGGGTACCCCACATGTGTTGTCCCAAACTAGGGACACATCCACAACAGTAACAAGACACACCTCCCCTACAGTGACATGCCTTATGAAATGAGACTTAAATTTTGTCATTATTCCTGTGACTATTGCTGTCACTAGTCATGTCACTAAGTGGCTTATTGACGCATTCTATTGAAACGGGTCCCATATCTAAAAAACTATGATTCTGGTAGGATCCGCTTGGAGTTTCTCTCGCACATTGACAGAGTGAACCAGACCTAGACTTGGAGACTGAAGGCCCATGAGAGTGAGAATCTCATGGAGAAACTAACTTGAAGCTGTTGTTCTTTTTTGTAGTTCTGAACTTGGCTCTCCTTCTCATCTCATGATTTATATCTAGCCATACCGAAAACAGAATTTATTGCTGTGGTTTTCAGATCTCATTACCTTGATAGATGCCTCGGAGATTTGACCTGTGTCATGGCAAATAATAGTCCATTCAGAACTAAGCTGGTTCCCCAGGTATCCGCTAGGGGGCTCGGCAGATGCCTGCAAATCCTACATGTTCATAGGCCCTATCGACGAAGTCGCTAGTCAAGTGTAAAAACAGACCCATCGATTAAACCAGCTCCTGCATTTCTGTAGAAGACACCGAGTGACATGCCTCAGAATTACTAATCACAAAATCCATCCCTGATCCGTAAATCAAACTCAGGCTGCCTTCCTCTGCAAACCGAAGTACGTGAGATTCAAATCCAGTTTTACAACTCAAACATTCCCCCACGTCGATACTCCGAGGAATACATTGTAACTGCGCATGCCTCAGAGTGTATCGTTTCCCGATTATTTAAAGGCATATCGCACAATTTGGTTTGAAAATTAAAACCCATGTCATTTTCCTGAAATTTGAATATGATGATCTCCAAGTGTTCTAGTACACACATCTAACTTAAAAGTTGGGGCTCACTGTGCTAGTTTTTTATTTAGAGCCTAATATTATGATAAAATTATAATGGAATATATAGAAATTCTAAAAAGTTTATTTTTATATGGTAAAACCCACGTCATTTTCTTTAAACTTTCACAGAATGTAGTAAATGTATGGTACTACAGATTTAAGTTTTAAAAACTATAGGTCACCGTCCTTGTTTTTGAAAGAATAGAAGAAAACCATATTTTCAGTACATTTCCTATATAAATCAAAAAATAAAAACAGGCATAATTTATCAATTCTGCTATGTCAAACTAGATAAAACTTAAATTTTACTCATTTGGTTTTGGAAGAAACCAACTTATATGGATAAATGTGAATATTTAATAATCACCAGGTGGCACCACCGTGACTTGTCTGATATGCCTTTAAACGTATTCTTACTGTGTTAAAAATGTCATCTTTAATATAGATTACTAGTATGATTAGTATAACAAATAGAATTCAATCTGTTTAGAGATTGTACTTGCATGGTAAACATTGAATGTTTGATAACGGAATAGGTTGGGTCTTTTTTTTTCAAATACCAGCTTCGCTGTTTTATTGATTTTTCTTTTCAGAAATAAGTTTCGGATTTTACAGGTGCTATTTTCCACGTTGAATGATAAAAATATGCAAAATACTACAAAGGTTTTAGCATTTATTTGAAGTATTTTATTTCTCAAACGAGCTTTGATGAAATGAGATCCACGTTAACTCTATCCTCCTAACGTCTCTATAAGAAATACTATTTTAGATTTTATCTTAGATTTAGATCACAAGTACAACCAACATAACAAAAAGAATTCAGCAATTGTCCAGTTCTGCCGAGAGATGAATATACCTGTTTATATTTCAGTACCCGCCCTACATTGGTTTGCTAAATGAATATCCCTGTTTATATTTCAGTACCCGCCATATATTGGTTGCTAAATGAATATCCCTGTTTATATTCCAGTACCCGCCATATATTGGTTGCTAAATGAATATCCCTGTTTATATTCCAGTACCCGCCATAGATTGGTTGCTATATGAAGATCCCTGTTTATATTCCAGTACCCGCCATATATTGGTTGCTAAATGAATATCCATATTTATATTCCAGTACCCGCCATATATTGGTTGCTATATGAATATCCCTGTTTATATTCCAATACCCGCCATATATTGGTTGCTAAATGAATATCCCCGTTTATATTCCAGTACCCGCCCTACATTGGTTGCTAAATGAATATCCATGTTTATATTCCAGTACCCGCCATATATTGGTTGCTAAATGAATATCCCTGTTTATATTCCAGTACCCGCCATATATTGGTTGCTAAATGAATATCCCTGTTTATATTCCAGTACCCGCCATATATTGGTTGCTATATGAAGATCCCTGTTTATATTCCAGTACCCGCCATATATTGGTTGCTAAATGAATATCCATGTTTATATTTCAGTACCCACCCTATATTGAGGTGGATGATACCAGGGATTGCTGTACGCGTGTGTTTCGCCCAGACGAGGCATGGCCCTTCTCCGGCTTCTGTCTCGACCTGTTCAGAGAACACGCTCGCCGCCTCAACTTCACGTAAGTCATTCTCAGTAATTACAGCTTCATTTATTTACCAACTCAACATTATGTTAGCACATTCAGTATTTCACAGCGTCACTTTATTTACCCCCTCAACTTTACGTAAGTCATTCTCAGTAATAGTTCAGCTTCATTTATTTACCACCTCAATTTTATGTAAGTCATTCTCAGTAATTTACAGCTTCATCTATTTACTGTTTAAACTTTAAGTAAGTCATTCTCAGTCATTCACATAGGGTTACTTACCATCTCAAAATTATGTTAGCACGTTCAGTAGTTCACAGCGTCACTTTATTTACCCCCTCAACTTTACGTAAGTCATTCTCAGTAATAGTTCAGCTTCATTTATTTACCACCTCTATTTTATGTAAGTCATTCTCAGTAATTTACAGCTTCATCTATTTACTGTTTAAACTTTAAGTAAGTCATTCTCAGTAATTTACAGCTTTATTCACTTACTGCCTCAACTTTACATTCTCAGTCATTCACATAGGGTTACTTACCATCTCAAAATTATGTTAGCACGTTCAGTATTTCACAGCGTCACTTTATCTACCACCTCAACTTTACATACATTGCTCTTATTATTCTCAGCTTCAGTTTACTTACCACCTCACCTTTGTTCAAGTCACTCAATTACATAGTTGATATTGATGGTGTTTTTATTCATATGAGAAATCATCTGGTTTTCTATTTCTGTTATCTTAGCCATTGTCTTAGCATTAAGAACCTGTACCAAACAGGCTTGCAAGTATGGTAACTCATATTAAATGGGCAGTAAAGAGATAATTATTTCCAGGCTAAGATAAAATCAGAAGTATATGGATTCGTGTTTGGTATGAGTCCTAAGTCGTCATCTCCTTTGGAGCGCTTCGAAATATTCACTCAGATATTGCCTCATTCATATTCCTGTGTGCTCCAAACTCGAAGGCGAACGGGGACACAAACCAAACACTCATCTATTTCTTCTAATCCTCTTTGTCGTAAACAGTCTCTTCATAGTGTCAAAAGCCCCTGCCTTCCCTGGTAGGGGTTGGGAGACATCCAATAATTTTAGGAAATGAAATTCTTTTAGGGTGATCCTGCGTGACCTTGACCTTGCAGAGTAAAGTTCTTCCTGCTGCCACCAGGACTGGGCACCGGAAGTCCGGACGGGAACGGGTCGTGGAGCGGCCTTCTGGGAATGGTTATCCGCCAGGTGACAGCACTGTGCATCTTACGGGCATCATCTTAGATGTAAATTCAATGGGCAATCAAATTGTAAAGTCTTGGGCCTTACTTGCATAATAAGGAGTACACTGAACAACTCAAGCTCTCATTGGTAGAGCGCCCTACCCTCACGTGGAGATGCTGGGAACTAAAGCTGAGCGATAATAGGGGTGTTATATGACATTCAAAGCATGGCAGCTGTACTGTAAACATCAGGGAGGAGGTTACTAACAAAAATGGTGACTGTTCCAATTCAGCTAATTTGTTCCTTTAATAATTAGCGGTAATTTCGATAATTAATTTCTTCTCATAGAATCCAATATTACTTAGCCACAAAAGGGATGTATAGACCGGAACCTTACAACTTGATTTCTTGCTCATATACCTTAATAATCTGTCCAGGATTTGGACATCCTGGTTGGACCCGTCACGTATACGCAGTAAGGTTGGGCATGTCTTATACATGTAAATCTTCTCGAGTACATGAGTAACCGTCTCATTGTACAGGAGCTGGACATCCTGGTGGGACCCATAACATACATACAGTAGGGTTGGGCATGTCTTATTTATGTAAATCTTCTCGTCTCGTGAGTTACCCTCTCATTGTACAGGAGTGTATAGGAGCTGGACATCTTGGTGGTACCCATCACGTATATGCAGTAGGGTTGGGAATGTGTTATACGTATATATGCATCATGTATACACAGTAGGGTTGGGTACGTCTTATACATGTAAATCTTCTCGTCTCGTGAGTTACCGTCTCTTTGTACAGGAGCTGGACATCCTGGTGGGACCCGTCACATATATGCAGTAGGGTTGGGCACGTCTTATTCATGTAAATCATGCAGTAGGGTTGGGAATGTGTTATACGTATATATGCATCATGTATATGCAGTAGGGTTGGGTACGTCTTATTCATGTAAATCCTCTTGTCTCGTGAGTTACCGTCTCATTGTACAGGAGTGTATAGGAGCTGGACATCTTGGTGGTACCCATCACGTATATGCAGTAGGGTTGGGAATGTGTTATAGAGGGAAACTATGTTCCGGTGGGAATAAGTCAAAGTTATGAGGTAAGGCTTGGAAAAATTACTGCCCAAGGCGTAGCCGCGGGCAGTAATTTTTCCAATCCTTACCAAGTAACCAAGTAACAAAAGTTATTCCACCCCCAGCAGCGTTAAGTAATCATAGGTTGTTCGCTCATAGGTATATAGGAATACGTATATATGCATCATGATGCATATACAGTAGGGTTGGGCATGTCTTATACGTATGCATCACGTATACACAGTAGGGTTGGGTACGTCTTATACATGTAAATCTTCTCGTCTCGTGAGTTGCCGTCTCATTGTACAGGAGCTGGACATCCTGGTTGGACCCATCACGCGGACCCCGGAGCGCGCCCTTCACCTGGCCTTCACCGGACCCTTCATCCCCGACCAGATCGGCATCATGATGCTCAAAGGCCAAGTCTACGACCTCGTTAGCACGAGAGTCTTCGCTACATTCTCCTTCCAGGCAGGCAAACCTCTTTTATCATATTTAACTATCTATTCTAAAAGCAGCTTTTATTTCCATTTCAAAATTTTACAATTCAGTTAGAATCTTACAATTCAGCAGTGGTCACTGCACGAAAAGTACCGCTTTACATATGTATCCGAAACGCGTCTAACAGTAGGATTTTGCGTCTAGAAGTTCGACCTGTTAGCCGTCTTGTAAACGCATTATCTAGTGGCGTATATACATGTCCATGGTGCGGTCTTATATACGTCATATATACGCCTGATTGGCAGGAGACGGGGGTCGGCAGGTCTAAAAAAAACAACGGGCATGGTAGAGGTAGCGGACTATTTTAATTTTCGGTACACATACACATACATATACGCCTGGCGTATATATATCTCGCAGAGCATGTTTTATCTTGGATACGCCAGGCGTGAAAGACAGCCAAGTCGTGCGCGTCTACATATGGAAACTACCTCATAGACGCCCGAAACGCAGACGCGGATAAGAGGCGTATACAAATGTAAACAATGCACGATACAGCCGATACGTGCGTTATCGCGATGGCGTATGTAAAATAGTGGTTTTCGTGCAGTGAGTATTTTTTCATAATCATTGGTTGATAACCAAGATGGCAGATTCTGCATCAATGAAAACATGCTGCCCTTTTTGAGGCACTATGAGCTTATGGTGAAGATGAATCTAATCTATAAACAATATTGTGGGAAGAACAGATAATTGAATGCAGTATCCAATTCTGAAACACAGTTGAAATGTAAGCGATCAATGTGTAAAGTCTAGAGCTCAGCTTACAGAAGTGTAGACCTTAAGAGTAAGAGAGTAAGAACTCGAACACAAGAGTAGGTTGTACTACTATGAGTCAAGAATTTATTTTTATGATAGATTATAGAGGAAACCCATGAAAGTTTAGGGTCTGAGCTCGTATCCCATCGAGTTTGAATCTCGTAGTAATTCACAAGGCGAAGCCGCGTGAATTGCTATGTGATTCAAATGAGATGGGATCGAGCTCTGACCCTAAACTTGAATGAGTTTCTGAATTTATCTCACCCTTAATTTTGACTAATGGGCTAATATTTGTGACATTATCCCCCATTGGATATTTTTCCTAAATATCTAATGGTTGTTAGATACGAGTTTCCAATGTTAAGTCTATTGAGAAAAAATATCTGGGGTGAGATAATAACTTATATACACAGCAGGTGGCATCTTGCTGCAGGTTGAGCTTACGAGCTCTGCACTGTGATTGGCTGTTGACCCAACAGCCAATGAGGGATGACTGGTGGCATTTGAGTCTGTCACTCATTCCAGGAGGGCCACTCATGTCACCGACTACTCCTGCCCTGGCCTCATGTGGGCAGACCAGCAACCAGAGCGAATGATAATGAGGGTAAACTTGCTATTCTGTGAAGTCTAGAACCCGGCTCTGGCTGCAGGTTGAGCTTGCAAGCTCTGCGCTGTGATTCGCTGTGCGCTGTTGACCTAACAGCCAATGAGGGATGACCAGTATCATTTGGGTCTGTCAGACATTCCAGGAGGGCCGCGCATGTCACAGACAACTCAGGTGTCATGTCAGCATGCCCTGGTCTCATGAGGGCAGACCAAAAACCAGTGTGAACGATAATGAGGGTAAACTTGCCATTCACTACATAGCTGCTGTACAGTAAACATGAAGACAGGGATGAGCAGCTATAAAATTACTTTATACTAGATTTACTATACATCTGTGCACACGTTCTAGACACCATGGAGTTGTCCCATTACCTTAATTCCATATAAGGAATACAGTAGACCGAGTAGCCAATGACTGCATTTGCAGCAAACGCCGACCTTCACCCCGACCTCCTTACATAATATTTTCTCACGCCTTGGGACGGCTCTGCAGTCGAGAGTTGACCTCGAATCTTAGGGGCCACAACCACCCTCTAGAGGTACCCGCTTGAAAGGGCCCCCAGTCACACAGTGTGATCTGGCCTTAAATCAAATGTACACAGGGTTCCAATGTATGTCCTTTTGCACAGCTGTACAAATGGACATATATTGGGGCCCTGTGTCACTATTTAACTATCGTCAATTGACTAGAAATTCCCATTCCAGGTGTGGTCAGCCATCTTTGGTGGGGTCGGCCTCGTTGGGAGCCTCCTCTTCATTGTCTACAGGTCTGAGATCTTCATCAACCAACTCGGGGCCGTTCAAATGTCATCTGCTCCAAACAAAAGCGCGGGAAAACCGGAGCCCCAACTTCCTCTATCAACGGATGACAAGACAGATGGCACACCAGAGGAAGAGGCTCAGGTTAAAATCCCTGTGGATAACCCAGCTACCAAAATAGTTTTTAAAAGATCGCTGCTTTCAATAATTTCTGATGGACATTACACCGAAAAGAAAGACGTTGGAGAATCTGTTAATAGTCCCGTAGTTAAAGACAAAGACTCGGCCGGAGAGCTGCGCAACTTCCTGAGATCGCTCTGGGGGGCGTTTGGCCTATATCTGGAGCAAGGTGAGTCGATTTGATTGGTTAATCAGCCAAATTACATTACAGTGTAACCCTGCCTGAGGGGACAACCCCTTAAGGGGACACCTTGCTTAAGGGAACCCAGTTTGCTTAAGGGAAATCTTGCTTAAGTGATAACCCACCCCCTTAAGGAGACACCTTGCTTAAGGGAACCCAGTTTGCTTAAGGGAAATCTTGCTTAAGTGACAACCCACCCCCTTAAGGGGACACCATGCTTAACCCTTTAGCTACGCTATGATGCCTGGAGGCATTCCCAGACATAGTGCACTGTGATGCCTGGAGGCATTCCCAGGCATAGTACACTATGATGCCTTGAGGCATCATTTCCGAAATATAAGTAATTGCTATTTTCTAATGAAATAATGCGAATATTTTGATAATATTTTTCCAGCATATGTAAAACTATATCATAGTTGATATTCTCACTATTGTATAACATCCTCATAATTTTGGATTACTATGGAGGTGTGATAAAATGATATCTCTGGAGATATTAAATGCCAGCGTACTATAAGGGTGAAAATGGTACTGCAGCGGCGTATTTCAGGGTGTGTATTGGTGCTGCGTAGCGTAGTCAAAGGGTTAAGGGAACCCAGTTTGCTTAAGGGAATTCTTGCTTAAGTGACAACCCGCCCCCTTAAGGGGACACCTTGCTTAAGGGAACCCAGTTTGCTTAAGGGAAATCTTGCTTAAGTGACAACCCACCCCCTTAAGGGGACACATTGCTTAAGGGAACCCAGTTTGCTTAAGGGAAATCTTGCTTAAGTGACAACCCACCCCCTTAAGGGGACACATTGCTTAAGCGAACCCAGTTTGCTTAAGGGAAATCTTGCTTAATGGACACCCCACCCCCTTAAGGGGACACCTTGCTTAAGCGAACCCAGTTTGCTTGAAGGAAATCTTGCTTAATGGACACCCCACCCCTTTAAGGGGACACCTTGCTTAAGGGACCCCCACTTATAGGGACACCCATTTAAAGACAAATGCGGGTTCTACTCAATTTCTGCTGGTTCCCGGGTCATCCGCTAGGAGGCTAGGAGGTTTCCCATAGACTTACCTTATTCAGATGGCCATCCCACAGGAAATAGCATGGTGACATATTATATTTTCAGCATTTCTCATTTGTACATATTCCCAACTATCATTATCCAGAATTATTTGAAGATAACAATAGAACATCAGTGTCATCTAGTAACAAAGTCAAAATATGTCATTTTCCAATAGACACCGATAGTTAAGCGCTTACATTTTCAGATGGCCTTCCCATAGAAGTTAGCCTGGTGACATGTCATTATTTTTGCATTTTCTAATTGCTAATATATGGAACTTATATTATCCTGAGTTATTTGCAAAACTCAATAGAATTGAAAAATCGCCCAACTACCAGCATTTGTCTTTAACCCTATAAGGGCGAATGATTCCTTAAGGCATAGACCAGCAGGGAGCAGATGATGCCTTATAAGGTATCATTTGCTGGATATTTATGAAATAGTTTTTAAAAGGAAATATTCTAACTTGAAATTTGCACAGAATGTAGGTATAACATCATATTTAGGATTTTTAGATAATAGATATGAAAATATTAAGGATAAAATATCACACTACATGATAAACCTTTGAATTTTGAATTCAGAGAACAATGCCCCCGTCCCATACAAGTCATTTGTAGCCATCTCCAAGTGTGTAGTTCTGTCATAGGCGGCCGTGCTTAAAGGCTTACGGGAAATCCCGTTTAAGTCAAATTACATTACAGTGTACCCCTGCCTAAGGGGACACCTCCTTAAGGGAACCCAGTTTGCTTAAGAGAAATATTGCTTAAGAGACACCCCAACCCCTTGATACCTTGCTTAAGGGAAATGATGCTTAGCCATTCATGCCGGGTGATGCCTTGAGGCATCAACCAGGGGTGGCCGGGTGATGCCTTTAGGTATCATTTACAAAATATTCTTTTTTTGTGAATAAAATTGGAAATATTAGCTCAATAAAAATGAAATTTTCACAGTATGTAGGTATAACATCATGTTTAATATTTCTATGCTTGTCATGTTAGGTGATAAATTTATCACAAATAGGCATTTATGCCTGGCCTCTAGGGGTATTCACTGGCAATAGTACCCGGCTCCATGCCTGTGCTATTGCAGTGGGCACCTGGCGCGATAGGGTTAAGGAACACCCAAGGCCCTTAGGGGACACCTTGCTTAAGGGACATCCCACTTAAAGGGACACCCCCTTAACCCTTTAAGGGCAAATGATTCCTTAAGGCATAAACTGGCTGGGGGCGGATGATGTCTTAATGCGTGGTATAGTATAGCATAGTTAGGTTGTTATATAATTAAGTCAACACACGTATGGATATAAAACTGTAAAATAATACAATTTTGTTTTATTCACATCGAAGTGGAGCACCATGTGCTGTGAGTGAGGCCGTGAATATATAGTAGTTGGTGGAGTGTTAGTTCCTGGTATGTACAGTTGTAATAGTACACTGCAGAGAGAGTGATATGTTAAGAACAGGAACGGGTAAATGTGAAATAGTGATGTTATCTGAAGTAATGACAATGGGATGTGAAATAAAATGGTTGACTTTAAATTATGATATAATTTGCAATTATCTTTTAATTATCACATTCCCGATTTGTTTAATATTTTGCCATTAACTGTGGTAAAAACTTATAATATAAGACTCTTACCTAGGTTCTACAGACACTTAATTAGCTGACCTCCCTGTGACAGGAATGGACGTGTACCCAGGCTCCGTCTCGGGGAGGCTCGCTGTCGCCATCTGGTGGCTCTTCGCTATCGTGATCTCAGCGACGTACACAGCGAACCTGACGGCTCACCTGAGTGTGAGCAGTGGGCGACCCCCCATCAACAACATCGAAGACCTGGCCAACCCCCGCAACCCGCTCTTTCCACTCATCCTCAGAGATACCAACCTCAGGGAGCTCTTTAAGGTGCGTATTTATCATTTATTACAACTCGCTCGTCACACTCAACCTCAGGGAGCTGTTTAAGGTGCGTATTTATCATTTATTACAACTCGCTAGTCACACTCAACCTCAGGGAGCTGTTTAAGGTGCGTATTTATCATTTATTACAACCCGCTAGTCACACTCAACCTCAGGGAGCTGTTTAAGGTGCGTATTTATCATTTATTACAACCCGCTAGTCACACTCAACCTCAGGGAGCTCTTTAAGGTGCGTATTTATCATTTATTACAACCCGCTAGTCACACTCAACCTCAGGGAGCTGTTTAAGGTGCCTATTTATCATTTATTACATCCCGCTAGTCACACTCAACCTCAGGGATCTCTTTAAGGTGCGTATTTATCATTTATTACAACCCGCTAGTCACACTCAACCTCAGGGAGCTGTTTAAGGTGCCTATTTATCATTTATTACACCCCGCTAGTCACACTCAACCTCAGGGATCTCTTTAAGGTGCGTATTTATCATTTATTACAACCCGCTAGTCACACTCAACCTCAGGGAGCTGTTTAACGTGCCTATTTAACATTTATTACACCCCGCTAGTCACACTCAACCTCAGGGATCTCTTTAAGGTGCGTATTTATCATTTATTACAACCCGCTAGTCACACTCAACCTCAGGGAACTGTATAAGGTGCGTATAAATCATTTATTACAACCCGCTAGTCACACTCAACCTCAGGGAGCTGTTTAAGGTGCATATTTATCATTTATTACAACTCGCTCGTCACACTCAACCTCAGGGAGCTGTTTAAGGTGCCTATTTATCATTTATTACACCCCGCTAGTCACACTCAACCTCAGGGATCTCTTTAAGGTGCGTATTTATCATTTATTACAACCCGCTAGTCACACTCAACCTCAGGGAGCTGTTTAACGTGCCTATTTAACATTTATTACACCCCGCTAGTCACACTCAACCTCAGGGATCTCTTTAAGGTGCGTATTTATCATTTATTACAACCCGCTAGTCACACTCAACCTCAGGGAACTGTATAAGGTGCGTATAAATCATTTATTACAACCCGCTAGTCACACTCAACCTCAGGGAGCTGTTTAAGGTGCATATTTATCATTTATTACAACCCGCTAGTCACACTCAACCTCAGGGATCTCTTTAAGGTGCGTATTTATCATTTATTACAACCCGTTAGTCACACTCAACCTCAGGGAGCTGTTTAAGGTGCGTATTTATCATTTATTACATCCCGCTAGTCACACTCAACCTAAGGAAGCTATTCAAGGTGCGTAATTATCATTTATTACAACTCACTAGTCACACTCAACCTCAGGGAGCTGTTTAAGGTGCGTATTTATCATTTATTACAACCCGCTAGTCACACTCAACCTCAGGAAGCTCTTTAAGGTGCGTATTTATCATTTATTACATCCCGCTAGTCACACTCAACCTCAGGGAGCTTTTTAAGGTGTGTATTTATCATTTATTACAACCCGCTAGTCACACTCAACCTCAGGGAGCTGCTTAAGGTGCGTATTTATCATTTATTACACCCCGCTAGTCACACTCAACCTCAGGGAGCTCACTATGGTGCGTATTTATCATTTATTACAACCCGCTAGTCACACTCAACCTCAGGGAACTCTTTAAGGTGCGTATTTATCATTTATTACAACCTGCTAGTCACACTCAACCTCAGGGAGCTCTTTAAGACGCGTATTTATCATTTATTACAACCCGCTAGTCACACTCAACCTCAGGGGGCTGTTTAAGGTGCGTATTTATCATTTATTACAACTCGCTAGTCACACTCAACCTCAGGGAGCTGTTTAAGGTGCGTATTTATCATTTATTACAACCCGCTAGTCACACTCAACCTCAGGGAGCTCTTTAAGGTGCGTATTTATCATTTATTACAACCCGCTAGTCACACTCAACCTCAGGGAACTGTATAAGGTGCGTATAAATCATTTATTACAACCCGCTAGTCACACTCAACCTCAGGGAGCTGTTTAAGGTGCATATTTATCATTTATTACAACCCGCTAGTCACACTCAACCTCAGGGAGCTGACTATGGTGCGTATTTATCATTTATTACAACCCGCTAGTCACACTCAACCTCAGGGAGCTCTTTAAGGTGCGTATTTATCATTTATTACAACCCGCTAGTCACACTCAACCTCAGGGAGCTGTTTAAGGTGCGTATTTATCAGTTATTACACCCCGCTAGTCACACTCAACCTCAGGGGGCTGTTTAAGGTGCCTATTTATCATTTATTACAACCCGCTAGTCACACTCAACCTCAGGGATCTCTTTAAGGTGTGTATTTATCATTTATTACAACCCGTTAGTCACACTCAACCTCAGGGAGCTGTTTAAGGTGCGTATTTATCATTTATTACATCCCGCTAGTCACACTTAACCTCAGGAAGCTATTCAAGGTGGGTAATTATCATTTATTACAACTCGCTAGTCACACTCAACCTCAGGGAGCTGTTTAAGGTGCGTATTTATCATTTATTACAACCCGCTAGTCACACTCAACCTCAGGAAGCTCTTTAAGGTGTGTATTTATCATTTATTACAACCCGCTAGTCACACTCAACCTCAGGGAGCTTTTTAAGGTGTGTATTTATCATTTATTACAACCCGCTAGTCACACTCAACTTCAGGGAGCTGCTTAAGGTGCGTATTTATCATTTATTACACCCCGCTAGTCACACTCAACCTCAGGGAGCTCACTATGGTGCGTATTTATCATTTATTACAACCCGCTAGTCACACTCAACCTCAGGGAACTCTTTAAGGTGCGTATTTATCATTTATTACAACCTGCTAGTCACACTCAACCTCAGGGAGCTCTTTAAGGTGCGTATTTATCATTTATTACAACCCGCTAGTCACACTCAACCTCAGGGGGCTGTTTAAGGTGCGTATTTATCATTTATTACAACTCGCTAGTCACACTCAACCTCAGGGAGCTCTTTAAGGTGCGTATTTATCATTTATTACAACTCGCTAGTCACACTCAACCTCAGGGGGCTGTTTAAGGTGTGTATTTATCATTTATTACAACCCGCTAGTCACACTCAATCTCAGGGGGCTGTTTAAGGTGCGTATTTATCATTTATTACAACTCGCTAGTCACACTCAACCTCAGGGGGCTGTTTAAGGTGCATATTTATCATTTATTACAACCCGCTAGTCACACCCGACCTCAGGGAGCTCTTTAAGGTGCGTATTTATCATTTATTACAACCCGCTCTTCCCACCCTAAAGGGTGGCATCCACCAACCATGACCATGGCTCTGGACTTCACTCGGCTTTGCCTCGTGAATTCACTATGCCAAACTCCAATTGTGGCATACGGTGGCCAAGATTAAAACTCATCCAGTTTTACGATATTTCTTCCTGTACATAGTTCGTGGAGCGCAGTACAGTGTAAGGCAGAGTGTGGAAGAGACTGAAGAAGGTGGTCGCCACTTTACAGTTCCCTGATTATGCCTCTACATATTATTGTGTATTCCTTCACTGTACAGCTATCTAATTATGCCTCTATATCATATTGTACACTTCTTCACCGAAAAGCTCCCTAATTATGCCTCTATATACTATTGTGTATTCCTTCACTGTACAGCTATCTAATTATGCCTCTATATCATATTGTACACTTCTTCACCGAAAAGCTCCCTAATTATGCCTCTATATACTATTGTGTATTTCTTCACCGAAAAGCTCCCTAATTATGCCTCTATATCATATTGTGTATTTCTTCACCGAAAAGCTCCCTAATTATGCCTCTATATACTATTGTGTATTTCTTCACCGAAAAGCTCCCTAATTATGCCTCTATATCATATTGTGTATTTCTTCACCGAAAAGCTCCCTAATTATGCCTCTATATACTATTGTGTATTTCTTCACTGTACAGCTCCCTAATTATACTTCTATATAATATTACATATTTCTCCATGTACTTAGTTCGCGGAGCCCAGTACGGTCTATGGCCGGGTGTGGAGGAGACTGGAGCAGGTGATGGCCACCATAGATCTCCCTAATTATGCCTCTATATCATATTGTACATTTCTTCACCGTAGAGCTCCCTAATTATACCTCTATATAATATTACATATTCTTCATGTACTTAGTTCGCGGAGCCCAGTACGGAATATGGCCGGGTGTGGAGGAGACTGGAGCAGGTCATGGCCACCATAGAGCTCCCTAATTATGCCTCTATATAATATTCCGTATTTCTTGGTGTTCTTAGTTTGCAGAGCCGAGCACGGTGTATGGCCGGGTGTGGAATAGACTGGAGCAGGTGATGGCCACCATAGAGCTCCCTAATTATACCTCTATATAATATTCCGTATTTCTTGGTGTTCTTAGTTTGCGGAGCCGAGCACGGTGTATGGCCGGGTGTGGAGGAGACTGGAGCAGGTGATGGCCACCATAGAGCTCCCTAATGACCTTGACGAGGCCTTCTCTCTACTCAGTACCGGGAAATACGCACTG
Organism: Alentia gelatinosa; assembly: GCA_950022655.1. NCBI lineage: Eukaryota > Metazoa > Annelida > Polychaeta > Phyllodocida > Polynoidae > Alentia > Alentia gelatinosa. The sequence continues at coordinate 5,832,576 of OX465579.1, read as the reverse complement.
CTGCAGGAGGAGGACATGCTCCGGTACCGCATCGCGCAGGACTGTGGTACCTTCATACTGGCCGAGCACGGCTTCCACCCCACCATGATGGGGTTCGCAATGAACCTGGCCTCGCCCTACACCACCGTCTTCGACATGGTGTGAGTATGTTGTAATGTCAGCATATTGGTGTTCAAACAGACGAGGCCTGCTTGGGTGGACAGCAATTACCAATCTGTTCACCCTCTTGGTCGCCATGCCTCCCCGTGGTGCAGACGGGTTATGCTTGCACGCAAGCATAACAAAAGCGCCCGGGGTGGGGAGTTAGCTCAGTGGTAAAGAGCACTGGACTCGTTATCCAAAGGTTGTCAGACATTGTTGATTCTAGTCCCACTGCAGCCACTTTTCTCCTTCACCCCCAGCAGTGGTAGATTTACTGCTGTATCTAAGGCCAGTCCTTCTCATATTATGTCTATGTGGTGTGGGAAGTAAAAGAACTCTCCCCTCAGTAAATGCGTAGGGGTGAGATTTATACCTGAATTCATCACATAGATTCGATCACCACCCATGTGGTGTAAAGGAACCGTAAGAAAGACTGGTAAGAACCTGTAGTGGTTAACTGGACGTTAAACCAAACCAACAAACAAACCAAATCAAACAGATGAGAATGTTTATATAGAGCAGCTGTATATATATATATATATATATACACAATATTAACTGGTTTCAGATTGGCATCATTATTATGTTTATATATTACTATATGCCTTAAGTTGTCTGAGAATCACCGAAAATGACCTTATCTTGACCCCGATTTGTCCACCAGCATAGTAGGTACACCACAAATTTATTTGTTTCACATATTTAAACTATTTAAACTATCTCCAAAGTCACGGAGCAGTGGCGGTCCACCCTTTTAAAATCTTCCGCCCAGATCAGTGATTTCAGCTTCTCAGCCAATCAGAAGCGCGCAATATGAATTTCAAAACATGCAATAAGTATGTTCCTATAGGTTTACTATGGATACTTTGTATTAGGTGGATAATACAACATATCTGTATGCCAGGTATGTCCATACAGAGTTCCTATAGGTTTACTATCGATACTTTGTATTAGGTGGATAATACAACATATCTGTATGCGCCAGGTATGTCCATACAGAGTTCCTATAGGTTTACTATGGATACTTTGTATTAGGTGGATAATACAACATATCTGTATGCGCCAGGTATGTCCATACAGAGTTCCTATAGGTTTATTATGGATACTTTGTATTAGGTGGATAATACAACATATCTGTATGTGCCGGGTATGTCCATACAGAGTTCCTATAGGTTTACTATGGACACCTTGTATTAGGTGGATAATACAACATATCTGTATGTGCCGGGTATGTCCATACAGAGTTTCTATAGGTTTACCATGGATACTTTGTATTAGGTGGATAATATAGAATTACTATGTTGACAACGTCGTAATTCTATTATTATATGCCTTCAAATGTATTAAATAATCAGAAAATACCTTTTTTGACCGTAAATCGACATAACGTCACACTCAACTGTTCGACAAAGACTTCAAATACACTGTCATACTCATCCGGAAGTTGATTGCGCCTGCGCGAGTTACATTTGATCTCTGAACAGATCTTTGGTTCGAATAGATAGCGTTAACGAACCTTAACTACGCTTGGAGAATGTGAAGTTACCCCGATTCACTTTTTACATCACCAATCGTATCACTACTGAATGTTTATGTGATTAAACGGAACGAAATATCGGGTTCGGAGAGTGAGGTTAACGTTTTCCAGTTACCATGGCGCCTTGGTTTGTAGTGTCTAAATTCGCGTGTTGCAATGTGTCTGACACGCGCAACGGAACGATTTGTCACGTGTATCGACCAAATATCAAAGCAACTAACGTGTAGCTCTAACCTGATACCGTTTAAATATCTGAAACATGCGAGATCGAACGCTGAAAACACTCGCCGTGAAGTTACGCGGACTTGATAGTGCGGCTGCCGATGACGTCATAGTCAGGATTTCCCAGAGCGTAGGGAAACCCCGATAATGACGTCACACGTATACGGTCGTCTTTGTTGACGCCCACTCGGTGAGCGTCAGTGTTGTTATCGATCGAATACACATTTTTAAGCTATTTACACTGTATTGCGTGCATGCTAAACGTTATCCACCTCGATATTTGGTCAATACACGTGATAACTCGTTGCGTTGCGCGTGTAAGATGCATCGGAACACGCGAAGTGAAGAGAACCGCCATTTGCAATTTTTCTGCCAAGATTCATGTTGTCGACCTCTCGGCCAATCAGATTGCGTTATTTTTCAAAGCACTCCGTATGTCGTTCAAAGCACTCCGTATGTCATTCAAAGCACTCCGTATGTCAATTCCTAAGACGATGCGTACCAAGCTAGACAGAGTACCATGGTTATATGATATTATTACTATATCCCTAGGAGCAGTCAGTATTGATAGATATGTGGTGTACGAGGCACAACGCGACTAACGAGCAAGTGACAGAATCGAATTCGCGGGCAAGACGTTCCCGCCGTTTCGCATTCACCCGTGGCCTACATTTCTCGACCGTGATTGGTGCGCCGCGTCACGTGACCGCGGTCCGACACGCGGATTCGCTGTTGCTACGGACGCGTTGTTAGCTGAAGCTGGTTGCGCGGTTTGACGGAGTTTTCGCTGGTTCTCTAACGTAGTCGATGTCGCAAGGCCTATGGGCGTTTTGCGGTTATCGACTGGTGTCGGAGCCGTGAACCGTTTCTCCTGTATTCCCCCTACCAACTGGTGGTTATTGGGTGAACTTCTATGTAGGTTATCAGTGATGGGAAGTGTCTTAACTTAGATTTCCCGTCTTACTCGTTAGTTTCGACAGTGATATGTCGCATCAGGCGTCTACTGTGTCCTTCTGTGGTCTCTCAGCATCGTATTGATAGATAGTTTGTGCATAGGTATATGATAATACAACATATCTGTATGCGCCAGGTATGTCCATACAGAGTTCCTATAGGTTTACTATGGACACTTTGTATTAGGTGGATAATAGATATCTGTATATGCCGGGTATGTCCATACAGAGTTCCTATGTGTTTCCTATAGACACTATTAGGCGGATAATAAAAAAAACTCCTGATTTTTTTAAAAATTTCAGCGGCGTGAAACTGCAGGAGAGCGGCATAGTGGACAAGTACAAGCAGCAGTGGTGGCCGTCCAAGACGTACTGTGAGGAGGGGGCGGGTAGCCAGCCGGACGTGCACCGCCTCGGTCTCTCCCAGATGGCCGGAGCCTTCCTCGTCGTCATCAACGCGCTACTCGCGTCGCTCGCTATTCTCGTCTGCGAGATCTCGTGGGAGCGATACGCCAAGCGAGACTTGAGGTCAAAGAGCGGGCGGAAAACGTGGAAGATGACGGAACTAAACGGAGATGAGAGGAGATGGAGTCAGATCCTTTAAACTTCACTGCACGAACACCACCAGTTTACATATGTATACGCCTGGCGTATATACGTATGCTTTTTGCGTATACAAGGTCGTCCTATTCCCCGTGTGTATATATGCCTTATCTGTAGGCGCCTGATTCATATATACGCCTGATTCATATATACGTCTGATTCTGTTGTATTTACACCACTATCCAATAATTCCGATCTCTGCCACTTGGGGACACTACTGGTAGCATATTTCATTTTCCATTAACCCTTTAAAGGGGCTGTTCCATTTGGCCGAATTTTCAGACGAAGTACGATTCTGACAGTGATTTACTAATCGGGTACCATCAGTGTAATGGAACACCATAATCGGGTGAGATCGGTGCCGTCGGCCACCGTCGGTCGCTGTCGTGTGCCTTGTTCAATATGCCTGACACAAGCCGATACTTGTACACCCATATTCCGCTAGGATTTTTTACTGGTGGTGCCCGATGCCTACCTTGTGACCTTGACCCCTGGTTTGTTTACTGGGAGTCATTATTGTAAAGGTAGGTAATGCATTGAATCAAATAAAAGTTGTGTATCATGGTTATTTAAAAAAAATAAATGCAACTGTTACTGTAATTACATCATATTACAGTCTACAGGACCAGAACTGCGGACTTGGGGTGGGATTGTCATCGGGTTTTTCTAACATTTTCTGGCACTATCGGCAGGGTGCCAGATACTACCAGATGGAAGATTTTAGGCCTGTTTTCAGCCGCATGTACCGTTAAACAACATCAGAGTGTTGCCGATGCCACCAGGACAAGGCCGACTTGCACCCATTTAAGGACGGCCACCTTTGGCAGAGCTGTCACCGTAAGGATGGGTGATAGTGCATATCTCTAGAGGACGAACACATTTTTGATAAAGTCTTAATTTGATGTTCCATCTCGTGATATTATTGGTAATCAATAATATTTCACTTATTTTAGCTTAATATTGACTTTGATGTTATAGTTACATTTCCTGAATATTTCGTGTAAATTGATGAATTATTTCCTTGTCAAAAACAATTTTTTTTGATTTAAGAGAAATGATGCCTTGAAGCATCATTCGGGCTGAAAGGGTTAAAGGCATATCAGACAATTGGGGTTGGAAATCAAAACCCATGTCATTTTCCTGAAATTTGAATATGATGATCTCTAAATGTTGTAGAAAACAAATCTAACTAAAAAATTTGGGGGTCACCGTGCTAGTTTTTGATTTAGAGATCAATATTATGATAATTTTACAAAAGAATTTATCGAAATTCTAAAGAGTTGCTTTTCATATGGAATAACCCATGTCATTTTCCTCAAACTTTCAAAGAATATAGTAGATGTATAGTACTACACATTTAAGTTTAAAAAAAACATAGGTCACCGTTCTTGTTTGAAGGAATTGAAGAAAACAATATTTTTACCTACCACATATAAAACGTGTGATTTTCTGTGATATCCGCTTGAAGAGTCTCCCGGATATAGAGACATAGTGAACCCGACCTAGGCTTGGAGACTGAAGGGCCACGAGAGTGAGAATCTCGTGGAGGGTTGAATTCGAATCCGCTCTTCTTTTTTCTAGATCGATAGACATACATGCTTTCTCTCTTATGATTCATTTCAATCCATTCCAAAATAAAAGTTTAGTATTGTAGTTTTCAGATCTATTTTTCTCGTGAGAAACCAATGAGATCTCAAATTTCGCTGGTAGCCCTTTCAAAAATCCGCTGATTCCCCCACCCACCACCAGCCTAAATATTTGACCAATTTTCTGGCTATGTGGAGCAGTCGGCAGGGTGTTCGTCTAGGAATGTGAACGTCGGGGGTTCGAACCCAGCCCGAAATTTCATTTTTCAATATTTTCGCCTTAACTCGGACTCGACGAAGTCGCTAGTTCATATGTAAATCGAGTAAATGTAAATTGGCCTATTTTACCTATCAACATTGGATTAGCAGGCTACCAGAATCTATTAAATCCTAACCAACAGCGAGGTACATCTTAGGGATGTTATTAAATCTTAATTAATTGATAATTAATATTTCAAAGTTAAGGAACAATTACTTTATTCCAATATACGTGTCTCTAGTATTATAGAAGAGGTCAAAGACTGAAATACTATTTCTCAAGCTTTAATAATCCACTGCAAACTTTATATAAGTATTACAATAGTTCAGCATGGCATCATGGGTAGGTTCTAATATTCAATAACAGCTTTGGCACAGCTCCAACACAATCTTAAATTCTTCATAGTTCATCAATAAGTCAGATGATAAAGTCAATAATGTTGTAGTCTTATGACAAGTAAAGTTCAGTTCTTAATAAATGTTTGTCCATGTTGGCAAGTGGCCAAACACCAAGAGCTTGTGAAATATTGATAAAATCAAGTATAATAGTAATCAGTCTTTCTGCCACAGTCTCTAATAATTAATTCACAGATAAATCATCTAATAAATATAAATCAACTAAGACTCACCACATAATTGCAATGTCCAATGTGACTCACACCTACTCCAGTAAACTTATCACTAAAATCACTTATTATCCAGTTTGCTCTTGTGTATCACTGAATATCACCAAAGTCCATTTACTCTCAATGAGTGATAACAATTGATAGATGGATCCGATGTAATCTCAAATAGTTCCGTAGTAGAGCCTATGAGAGTAGGTGTACTTGGAGAGTCTTTTGAATCCAAGCCACTTTCTGCACTTCCAAATGTAGTGGGGCAGGAATCCAGCAGTGTTTTTTACGTTCTACGGAAGGTGGCGTGGAGAGTCAATCCTTACTGTGTAGTGATTCCGGGCAATGCTGCACACGAGAGTGGCACGGTGGGGGCCTGAATTTCGCAACGCGGGGTATATATACTCAGCGTTCACAGTAGGTTGACAGGCTGTCCTCGCGCATCTCTCCTTGAGAGCGGACCCTTGGACCCTCACTTTGCAGGCGGGTTCTCGTAACCTTCCTGGTGGTTGGGCTAGTCTTTCAGATTAACCTCTCTAGCGTTACCTGGTACGCCGTGCTGGGGTACTGTACTTGTGGGAGAGATCTTCACGATCTCTTCAGGAAGTAGTTGTTAATAAACATTCCTGTTTATTAAAAGCGTGGAGTTTTGTGTCTCTAGGTTTGTGCACACTTACTGAAAACCCAACCAACCTACGTAATTGCACACAGGGTGGGATCCCGCTGGGAACTAGCGTTCCGGAAGTGGATCTTCCAACTTGCTAGTCAGGCGGTGACCACCACACAAATATAAGGCAAGTTGCCTTATGTTAAGCTATCCGATGTAAATGCTACTGCACATCGCGCACTTGTCCAGTCCCGGAGCTGGCCAAGATACATCCGTGCAGCATGAGATGGTAGCGTAGACTGACGATACTTTCACCTCGGGAGCAATTCACTAATGAGAATTTGGAAGAGGCTCATGGGAGATCTCGCTTGAAACCACATAGGATCGAGAAAACATGAGAATATGCTAATTTACACATTTTAGTGTGGGAACACCCTAAATGAACTCCTTAGGGAATTCCGGAGGGAATTCCTTCCAATGTCATAACTACATCTTGAACATTAAGATTGAAAGTGCCTTTGTTCTGTGTCTCTCCAGTTGGAAAATTATTATTTTCTGGCCGTACTTGCTCAATAGTTTCGACGTTACACATCTCATCGGGCATGTATTTGGCCAGTCATGAGGTCTATGTATCTGAGACTATGTGTCTAATGTTCAAACTTACTTTTTTGTAATTTTGAGATCCGGAGTGAACAACAAATATAAGTTAATACAGGAATCAGTCAAGAATATTCTAAATGTCGATATCCCTGTTGATAAATTGAACGTTCCATATTACATAACTTCTTCTCGGCAATTGGATATGACTTGGCAGCTGCTTTCAGCAAATCCTTGGTAGATGACTGCATGGAAAGTCATGAAAAGACGGACAAAATCGAAGTCACCCTGGAAGAAATAAATGAATATTTTAAGCAAATAGACTTCAATCTGATATTCTGCATAGTCAAGGATTGAAGGACAAATTTGAGGTACTAAATAGTTCTTCATAGTAAGTGTTCTTCACTGCTGGAGATAAATGAGTGATAATAGACCACTTTCACTACTCAAGCCCCTCTCAATTATGTGTAAAATCATCCAACACTCAGATGAATGTAGAGACAAAGGAGACATGATAAAGTATCTTGAGCTGTTACAACGAGGTGGTGCCTGGGTATACACTCAAGTAGTAAGAGGCACAATGCTACAAATTTGAAAAAGGACATTTTTAAATAACTTTTTTATTCTTATATATGCAGATATATACATACATATTATATAGTAGCAAGAATGATGAGTTGATGCACAGGTAACCCGGGACTTACATCTGGAGGTAACCCATGTGATCATGGTTGATCTCATATCCTGTGTGAGCGGCCATCACTTGACTATGTCGTCCTATATAAGGATGGCAGCTGCTCCAGTGTGGATCTCGTATCCCGTTTGAGCAGCCATCATATGATTATGTCGTCCTATATAAGGATGGCGGCTGCTCCAGTGTGGATTTCGTATCCCGCTTGAGAGGCCATCACATGACTATGACGTCTTATATTAGGATGGCGGCTGCTCCAGTGTGGATCTCGTATCCCACTTGAGCGGCCATCGCATGACATGTCATCTTATATTATGATGGCAGCTGCTCCGGGTGGATCTCGTACCCCGTTTGAGCAGCCATCATATTATTATGTCGTCTTATATTAGGATGGCAGCTGCTCCAGTGTGGTCACTCTGGCTTTGATGCTCGATGGTGACTGAGCTCAGCCCCGGCCTCTGCCAACCCTCCCTTTTATCACCCCGTAACTTACATTAGAGCAGGACTGTGATTTGCTCCAGTGGATACCCATTGAGCCACTGATTGCATTGATAGTGCAGTTCACAAGATGGCATACTTACAGTTGCCTTCGTGTCTTCTCCCTGGCAATCCTTGATTTCTTTCGCATCCGCTTTCTAGAGTGAGGTTGGTACCTGTTTGTGGTGCAATGCCTCTGAACACCATCCTTCGACTGATGAGAAAATGGAGTGAGGTGTTTTACAGACAGTGACATCTTCCCCCAGTGATCATGGAGAAATGAGTGAGTGATTAGGAGTTTAGTAATTGTCAAGACATCACATTCCATAGACCCAATCACTGTTGGCTTTTGATTTTTTTTAATTTTTTAAAAATTTCTTTATTTCAAGACGAAAAAGATCACATAGCAGGTCACGCAGTGATCTTCCACTTAATACGTCCACATGAGGTACAGAAATATGACATATAAAGATAATAATAAAGAGAAAAGGAAAGAAATAAATCGAAAAGTATACAGTAGCGGGGTTTTACATCATCCATCAGGTGCTAGGATGGCATCATAGTCGCTACACGATGATAGGGAGCCAAAGTGAACCTGCTGATACTGCAGATACCCGTTCATAAAGCACCATTTCCAGATATAGGCACTCAGTACTTTGACCATATAGGTTCGAGATTATATGTGTCATTCTCCAGTCTTTTAAATCCATATTTTTGATACATTTGACAACTGTCATTGTAGCTTTGAGACACACTCATTCAGAATTAGTAGAAACTGAACGAGAGTTTGACTTGTCAGTGTTTATGCCACGACGGGAAGGTCGTGTATTACTACGCAAAGTGTTAGCTGAGCGTAGTGAGGAGCAGACCTGACCGGAGTGGCATAGACACTGACAAGTCTAACTCGAGTTCGGTTTCGTATTTATCCTACCCCGTCTCTACGTTTTTGGATTACTCAAATATAAATATCGATTGAACGACCAACCGAAGTCAGACCGGAACGTTTGAGTCCAACCTGAACTTTTTACGGAGCAGCTCACAATCTGGTCGCTGATTTTTTTATGCCCCTAGAGGCATAAATCGCACTTTATGTCATGGCATGCCGCATAGAATTTGCCTATGTTATGCCTATGGACCGTTTTTATTAGGGGTAGGATAAATGATAGTAGTAAACTTCAATCAACAGTAACAAACAAGACCAAAAACAAAATTCTAGTCTGGACCACAGCATTGGCACTAGGCCTCGTTCATACTGGCCTCCGGAAATGGTGTTTTGAGCACGGGTATCTGCCGTTTAATCTGGTTCCTTTGGCTCCTTATTGATTTGATCACTGATTATTTCAAAATGTTCACTGTAAAAGTATGTAAAGATGCCAGTTTCCAACATTGAAGCATGCATGGCACCATCTGGCGAGAGTCAGATGGTAGAGACAAAGGAGACATGAAAAAGTATCTCGAGCTGTTACTACGAGGCGGTGCCTGGTATACATTCCAAAAGTAGACCCATTCTAAAAACAAATATGTGTCTCATATGTGATTTGCTCAATGGATAATCATGAACTTTGGTAATTAGGTAAAACTCACAGGGATAATTCTTCATTGTAAATATTGCGAAATCTGAACGAATTCGAAAGTCTGAAAAAGAGCACATTATACCAATGCTTTGACCTGTCACTATTTTGGTGATCATTTTGGGAAAAATCATTTACGATCATCACGACTATGCAATGAAATACAGTCACAAAACGATCACTTACACCTAAGCCTATTCATCATGACTTCAAAATGGTCACTATTAGCGATTGTTATGACTAAAAGTCTTCCCAGATTGCTTCTTGTTGAGATTGTCCCTAACAAGATATTCTGAATGACAAAGACTGATAGCGTTCCCCCACCCAAGATGGTCCTTTCTTTATGATGAGGAACCTTTGTATTTACAGTTGAAAAATAGATGCAGTTTCAACCATATCCATTCTAATGGAAAGTGTTACATTCCAATTTCTCTATTTGGGAAACATACATGCACTTTCCCTTGGCCTAACTAATTATGCTGGCTCAGCGTAACACCCTTGGTTACAATTAACATAGCCACCTCCCAGAGTGGCAAACACACACTGCACGAAAACCACTATTTTAATCATATATGTACGCCACCGCGGAAGTGCATGTATTGGCTGAATATTGACTTGTTTTCATATATATGTATATATAGGCCCAGGCCTCATATACGCACGCCTCTTGGCTGTATTTCACACCCAGCGTATATGAGAGGAAATATCCTCTTCCCGCACCGCCTCCCGCCCGTTTGTGTTGGTAGAAGTACAGGTGTCCTCAGTAGGAAGCCCTGCCGCCACCCCCTCCCCCACCTCCCCCCGCCCGCTCTCAGTGAAGCCCTCTTCACTGGATGCTTATATACGCCTACAGATGAGGGGTATACACACGGGGAATTGGACGACCTTGTATATGCAAAATACCTACTTATATACACCGGGCGCATCCATATGTAAAATAATGATGTTCGTGCAGTGACAGAGTTAGGCTTTCGGCAATATCTAGATGTAATACCAGTTAGTCCGCAGCTAGCAGTTACTGCAGTAACACCAGCAATAAAGCTTATAACTGTCTTGGAGTCACTCATTTAGATTGCTATCCATAAACAGATAGTACAATAGAACATGGTTAGAAATATGTGGTAAAAACTAACCTGTTGAGTAGTGGGAACTTTGATCAGTCTTTTCACTAAGGTTCTGCTGTTTGAGGTTTGTTCGCAACTCTCCTGAGCAGAGAGTCTGCATTCCTAGAATATACATCAGGAAACCACTGTAACAAGGAGTGCATTATTGAAGTATATATACAAGTCATTGAATTAGCCTGTAATGTGATTCAGTGTCTTTATGATGTTTGTAACAACTGGTAAAAGGTAGTTCCACCATTAAATAATTGTTTAGGGAATACTAAAGAAGAAACCAACAAGTTTTGGTCAAAGTCGTCATTCTCAAAGAGTTTGATTTTAGCATGCAAAGTGTGTTATGACAGTGATTTCTTATGGTAAATGAGATTATTATGATTGATTCTAAATAATTAGCATTGAATAAACATTCAAGAAACTTATTTCAAGTTACATGATGATTCAACCTCGTTATGGAAAGAACTATTTTTCCGGAATCTCCTGCAGGAGATTCTGACATGCCAGAATGTCCTGGTAGCCGATTCCAGGCACTCTATACATTTCCTATGGAGACTCCATATTAGGCGGGTAATAATTTATGATTACCTACTATATCTAAAACACTATGATTCTGGGAGGATCCGCTTGGAGTCTCTCCCGCACATAGAGACAGAGTGAACCAGACCTAGGCCTGGAGACTGAGGAGCCACGAGAGTGAGATTCTCGTGCAGTACTTAACTGAATTCTGCTACTCTTTTTTGTGTTTCTCCACACAGATATTCTTCTATCCTTAGGATTTGTTTCTAGCTGTACTGAAAACATAATTTAGAACTGTAGTTTTCCGATCTCATTTCCTTGAGAGAATGCAATGAGATCACATTTCGCTGGTAGTCGGTAAAATCTATGTCACATGAAATGATTGTTTGGAACTAATTGATAGTTCCAGGTATGAATAATAGGGGGCGCCACTAAGCCCTCATCCTATCAAATACGATGCCACAAAGTAGACTCTAGTACAGCCCGTTGTCGCCAGGGCCAGGGTGCACAGGCTCTCATACTGGGACTGTTTTGCGCTGACATTTTAAGGTGGGAATTCCTACCTTCTTCCCAATATGCACCTGGAAAATGGCGGATTGCTGGTTCTAACCTCGTGTGTATTGCGATCCAGTAACCAGCAATATGATACAGTATCCCTCTTGTCAAACTGATGCTATAAATAGAACAGTCAACCCTGCAATTCCTCTCACTAAAGGTGGCAGGCCAGTCAGAGCCATGCTCTGTTAGACCTTCGCGTACCGTAACCCGGAGGCGGCGCGGTGCGTGAACGGACTAGCCACAAAGTCGCTAGTAACTGTTAAAAGGTTAATAGATTCTAGGTGCTTAATAATCCATATTTAAATACCTCAATATGACTGTCCAAGGCCTCTCTACAAATATGTTGAGTTGTAATCATGTTCTTTATATTGAGAACGTAGCTGTAGAAATCCCTTGTTTCATAAGAATGCAAGCTGAGGGATTCAGACACAAGGCTTTTGGTAATGGCTATCGTTCGGGGTTCGCTATTCCATCTTCTGCCATTGTTATACAGCTCTCCGTCCTCTCCTATTCTCATGTTATCCTCGTGTCTGGTCATTACGTTCTGTAGATGGTCGGGCAGAGCGGTCTTCTGTATGCGTCCCCTCAGATACAGCTTCACAAGTCCGTGATCTTTATCTGAGCATAACCTCGGACTGATCCATGGTGTCTTCCTCTGATATCTGCCTTCTAGTCCCATCTAAAGATAGATATAAATACAGGTAAAGTGGACTGCTTCTTGGATGTATATACTAGGAGCTAATAGGATGTTCATCATAGATGAATGAGCGTGCAATTATAGATGAAGAACAATTAAAATGTTTGGGTTAGATTCAAACTATCGATAGTTTTCTGTAACACACTTGCACCCAGTCAACTTGCTATTTCTGCAACTGCCTATCTAGGATTCAAACACATCAAGCACCTGTGGATCTTGATGTATTTTGATCGTGAGTGATTGGTCATGGTCAGCTGGGCATACCTCTAAGACCCTGAGACACTGGGTCCCTGCTCTGTTCTCACTATCACAGTGAACAGCATGCAGATAGTAAAGGGATAGTTTTCTGGAAGCACACTGAAAGTTCAATGTGACCACTCTAACCCTGCTCTAACCTCTAGATGATTTATTTAGCGCGTGCAAGCACGCTCTAATAAAACCAAGTAATTTTATTATTCATCGTATACAAAGTCCCCATTGAGAATGTATGGGGACTAAATAAACCACGACCCATTATATAAAACCTGTCAGATACCATAACTGTGGTATACGTATTCAAACCTGTGGTATACGGCCTCGAAACCATTGTATACGGGAAAAATAGTCCCTTTTGCTATAGAGCAAAGAAATAGTCCCTATTGTTATACCCATTAATATGGCAATTACTGGGTTTAATTTATTCGAAAAGATGGATAATAAATGCAACAAACGATGATTTTGTGGACAGGCGGCTCTGTAAACCACTCGAGGTTGACGTCGTAATACACTCCCTAGCGCTCGTGTATTACTACGCGTCAACCTCTCGTGGTTTACGACCGCCTGTCCACAAAACCATCGCTTATTGTCTATATATAGAACGTCCTGACAGTGCTGTACAATTCACAGAACCAGATGGTAATTTACAGTTTGTACGGACCGAGGCGTTTACGCCGAGTTTTGTACAAACTGTGAAATACCATCGAGTTCTGTGAATTGTACAGCATGGTTGGGCGTTATATATTTACTATATACCCGAAATTAAAAAAAAAATTATTAATTTCATTTAGCTTAACAACCAATATCTTAATAAACGTGTATGCAAGGTGGTCCGTATTTTAGTGTAAGGACCAGTGGTCCATACAGTATTTTACGCTATATGGCGAAACGGTGCATATTTCCAGTATGTATGACATGGGCATATAGTAAATTGCTTCTTGGATGTATATAAAAACTCACGTTTGAATGGGCTCTTTCAGTGCAACCGGAACTTTTTTTTCAGAGTAGCTGACGTTCTGGCCACTGATTGGTCCTTTTTTTTTAACGCCCCTAGAGGAAAAAAGATACATTATGCCAGGGCATGCCACATAGAATTAGCCAATGTTTAGCCTATGGTGTTTTTTTTATTAGGGGTAGGATAAAATCTGAACCGCACTCGATCCATAGCCACTGAAATATGTCATTCAATTTGGTTTGCTACCTATTTCACACGGCTTTGCCTCGTGAGATTACTTCGCAACCAAAACTCATGGCAATTTATCTCTGTATCTATGGATTTCGACGCAGTTCCTTCTTAAGACTTGTCAGCCTTTCTAGTATCATAAACAAGCAGACTGAAACAGCGGCATTAATGCAACACGTTGATATCAATAAAAGGAATCCACAAAACCATTTATTATCCTACCCTTCATATAAATATCCATAGACTTAGCATGGTGGGCCTGTATGCCACGGTTATGCCATAAAATATTTATAGGCCACTGGTGACATATGAAGTTAAAAACATGTAACAGGGTAGGATAAAATCTAAACATCACTCAATTTCATATAATTGTTTACATGCCATTCGTTGTCTTCCGCTACAGATATCACTCAGCTCTGCTTCATGATATCATGCCGTGAAGACAACTCATGCCATATAAACAATCATATAAAATTTTGTGATGTTTCATGATAGTATTTTTTCCCCTGAGAATTGTAAGATATGTCTTAAAGTGTCCGATGTTGGTGTCCCAGGGGGCTGTGCCCCCAGGGGCCGATGAATTTAGAGATTTTAAGGGAATTTTTGGGGGATGTATAAACTTTGTTTACCCACCTCGTACAAAACAGCACATTTTCACCAGGATCTGCTTGGAGTATCTTCCCACATAGAGACAGACTCAACCAAACCTGTGCATGGAGACACCTGGGACGTGTTTCACAAGTTTCGCGACATGTCTTTGACACCATACAGACAGATTGGGTTGTCTAGTTTCGTGACAACACAAGTAGCTGCACCTAGGAAAAGGCAGACCCCAAACATAGGAATTAGACAAATCTACACGTCGTGGACCTGTTTCACTAGTTTTGTGACAAAAGTGTTAGAGAGACATGAAAAGCGGCACCAACAGTGCAAGCAAGAACGGACAAAATGAAGTTTAATGTATAGTTCTTATGAAACCGGACACACCATCTAGACGCCATCTAGACATGTCTGTGACACCATACAGACAGATTGGGTTGTCTGGTTTCGTGACAACACAAGGAGCTGCACCTAGGAAAAGGCAGACCCCAAACATAAGAATTAGACAAATCTAGACACATCATGGACCCGTTTCACTAGTTTTGTGATAAAAGTGTTAGACAAATGTGAAAAGGGGCACCAACAGTGCAAGCAAGAATGGATCAAACAAAGTCTAATGTCTAGTTCTTATGAAACCGTACACACCATCTAGACGCCATCTAGACATGTCACAAAACTAGTGAAACAGGTCCCTGATGTGTTGCAGGGCTTTGTTTTGTCAACAATGCCCATGTACGCCTCTGAAGGGGCAGTCTAATCAACTGTGGATTCCCATTATAAAATGGTATAAGTATGAAAAAGAAACAACCGGATTATCTGCGGAGCTCATTTAACAATTCCAATATATCTATACTCATGATATGTGAGTTGTTTTACTTGTATAACTTTTGACTGTTGCCTTGTTTTGAATCTGAAATGTTTGCTGGTCTCCCCTATCTTTAGTGGATACCCAGCGAACTAGCTTTGGGTGTGGGCAGAGGCTAAGCCAGCGCTAGCACCGCGAAAGATCTGGGGGGAGAGTGCACGTGAAGGTGTAACAGAGCATGGCATCTATTGGCCAACCACCTTCAGTGAGAGGAATTTAGTGGTTGGCTGTTCTATTTATAGAATCGGTATATGCATGTGCATGCTGTTTACCTACTATATCTAAAAAACTATGATTTTGGTCGGATCTGCTTGGAGTGTCTCCCGCACATAAGGACAGAGTGAACCAAACTAAGGCTTGGTGACTGAAGCGCCACGAGAGTGAGAATCTCGTGGAGGGAAAAACTAGAATCTGTTTTTTTATTGATCTATAGGCAGAAGTACCTTTTTTTCTTATGATTTATTTTGAGCCATGCCTAAATCAAAGTTTAGTAAATTTGTTTTTATCTGCTAGTAGTTACTAATATATCTCCGCCTTGCCCCCTAGCAGATATCCTGGAAACCAGCGTATGCATGTGTCAGACCGTTGTTATGCGAGAATTGGTGACCCTGCGAAATTAATGTTTTATCCCCCACTCGATATGCGCATGTATCTGGACATGCTCTTCCGGTTAGATTTCACGGACTATTGGATGTACTAGTTTTACACTTTAGAAGTTATTAGTGATTTAAACAAGTACAACTCAACAGCTCCCCAATTCGGTTTTAAGTGATGGCTTTATTAGGTGTAAACAACTTTGGCAAAACGTTTCGGCAAATAGTAGCCTTTTTCAGGTCCTATAGAAGTTAGTTGGAAATATGTTTTATTTCTCCTATAATAGGCTCTTAAATGTCATAAGATTATGTTATTACGTTCATTGGCTTTTACGCTAAATCCTGACAATCTAGGGAATCGAGCGCCGATGAATTTCTCACTCTCCAATCAGGGACTTCAACACTTTGCATGTTCGCGCATGCGCACCAGATACTAGTGGGCGAAGAAACATGAATTTCGCAGGGTATCCAATTCTCACATCACACCGCCTAGAACAGAACCCTGGTTTGCAGTACGTTTGAGAGCATGAACACCCTGGCCCCTAGCGACAACGGGTCGTACTACAGTCTAATGCATCTGTGAGGCCTTGATTGCTGGCAGGCCACCCATAGAATTTACCAACCAGCGAGTCGCCATTTTCCAGGTGCATGCTGGGATGGAGGCAGAAATTCCTGCCTCAAAATGGCACCCCATAACAGTCTGAGTTTGAGCCTGTGCGCCCTGGCCCTGGCGACAACAGACTGTACTAGAGTCTACGTCGGAATAGTCGTTTGAGAGCGGAATTCGTAATTATTTTGGTCTTGTATAAGTCAATATCTTAAGTTGAGGGAAAAGACATTTATCTTGTGACCAGCTGTGAGGTCACTTTCCCGCATCATCCAGACTGTGTCAGCAATCCATATATTCATGTGCATTAACATGTAGCCAATCGGGAAGAGGACACTCATGCTCAACTCCCATGCCATGTTATGCTCGGAGGCCCGATTGGACACACTCCGTTATTTCCCTTACACTGTTTCTATTTTTAGACACTGACATCTTTCCAGTTTGTATTAAAGACTGAGTTGGACTCATCTCGAGTTAGTCAGGATTAGGTCAAAGACTTGGCTTGAGCCTGACTCACACAACACCATGCAGAAGTCGGTAATCTGGAGACTGACTCAGGACTATCACCATGATGTAGAGATGACAGAGAGGCCCCGCGCTGCTGGGATGTGGAAAGGACATTATGGCACCACTCAGAGCAGTCACATGATGTGAGGCTCTAGAGTTAAGGATCCTCACCTACAGGAGTATTAGAATGCACCACCTTTGTTATACATAGTGCTTTGAGAGAACCCGAGGACAAAATAGGCTTGAAATTAAAGACAGTTTGGGGGAGACCTGAACGAGGGTTCGTAACCCTTGCAGGTGGTGACACATAGTGGTATTTTGGGGAACTAATTTCATTGCTTACGATTGTCTGTGAATCTAACTAAAGAGCACAGTAATTCTCCATTTGAGACCTCCAGTTTTTTTTAAATAAAAAAAATCATAATAAATATGTTTCTGAGAGTTCAAATAAATCAAATAGCTTTTATTTGTTATTTTGAATCACCCACGATATCCCTAGAGGTGTCGCCCGCCAGGAGAGCTGAAGGAGACTTTATTATAGACGAGTTATCCCGGCAATAAATCGCAAATAGTCGAGACCTCGTGTATCGTCGGCTACAACTCTCCTTCCCTACGATACCTTCGATAATCAAACCGAAACCCTCGTACGACCTCTCGTTGGGGAAATTTACTCTCGTCGTGCAGAAAATAGAACGACCCCCAGGGGCGGTTATAGATCTGAAACCCGTTTTCTGAAATCTTAAATGTAACAGAAGTGATCAAACTTTGCATAACATAGACGTATCACCCAGCCCGGGGCCCAGCCAAGCCAGGGCCCCTCTGAAATGCCTATCATTTGCCTCAGTGGTATTTTCCGCTTGATTAAACGCATCTGGAAAATCTACTTTCACAGATTTTATGAAATGCTTTGTTGTGAAATCCGTACTAGTTTTAACTTTCAGTGTGTTTATTGACTCAGATTGTGTTACAAACAGCTTGGAGCATAGTAATGACAGTAGAAGAAGAGTTCAATATAAAGCTATAGTTGTCCTTGTCAACTACAATGCAATATGTAAATAGGCCTACATGAAAATACAATATAATACATATGTAGTCAGTTGATTGTAGCCATGTTATAAGTGTATACATATTTGGGTTCATACTGTGATCTCTCAAAAATTTCTGACGGTATTGTACTATTTTCACATTTTGGCATTCAAACATTAGGTGGTATTCATCACCAATCACACCAAGTTCACACATATGACATAGCAGTAGCTCTTTTTCTGTAGCTTTACCTTTCTTGATATACCTTGCCCTTATTTTTGGCAGTCTGTTGTTACCTGTACGCAGCTTTGTCAAAGCTACTCTGTTCGCTTCTGGTAGTTCTATTAAGTATTATGAGAAAACGTAGTCACTGAGCCCGTACGGGTTGTCGTTCGAGGTCATTTGATGAAAAAATACGGCCCTCCCGCCTACGGCGTCGGGCCGTATTTTTTCATCAAATGACCTCGAACGGCACCCGTACGGGCTCAGTCACTACGTTTTCTTATTACTATACACCTCCTACTTGTTTAAAATGCCATTTTAATAACTTTCCTGGGCTGTGATTCACCCATCCATTCCTGTACTAAACCACTGCTATTCACTACGGCCCGCTAGCGGAAAAACTCGGCAACTGTTGACGTGTAGCAACAGATGATGCTGGAACTTCACTTTCCGTTTGAATTAATGAATGAAATTTTAACACGAGTACGGAACATATATAACCTATAATCGTACCAAATATGATGAAGATCGGTCACTTTAAACCGAAGATATCGGCGGTTCAATACGGCGACTTTGACATTCACTGCACACTGGGAGATGGGAGGGTGAAAACCCGGCAACTGCCGACGTGGAGCGGACTATGAAATGTATGACACAGGACGACCTGGAACTCTAGTAGCCAACGTAATTATGACATCGACAACGCGGAGCGGCGGAACGGGAGGCGATCGGACTCGTTTAGCAGAAATTCCCCGGGTAGCGTGTGGGTTGCGAAAACGCCACATTTTGGATTTGAGATTCCGGGTAACATACTTCCGGCGACACCTACCCCAGCCCGTTCACTGTCAGCGAGACCGGGCGCGGGCGGCACGGCTTACCGGGACTCCAGGGCCTTCATCCCGTCAACGTCCACCGTCTGTATAGACCCTCCAGAGGTTACAAAACTCCCCATTATCGCCCCGGGTAAGTAAAAGTTCCGCTCCCGACAGACTGGCCACACTGCGACCGCATGAACCATATAGTTTCCTGATTTATAATTGGAGAAACTAAATATAATTTCGGATTCACTAGTAGAAATACCTGACATTTCTGGCATCAGAATTTCAATTTGAAGATTTCTGAAAACGGTTATACTGCTTTAATTACCTACTATATCTAAAACGGTAGAATTTTGTGATATCCGCTTGAAGTTGCTCCCGCACATAGAGACAGAGTGAAGCAGACCTAGGCATGGAGACTGAAGGGGCACGAGAGTGAGATTCTCGTGCAATACTTAACTGAATCCTGCTAAATTTTTTTTGTTTCTTTACACAGATGTACTTCTATCCTTAAGATTTGTGCTAGCTGTACATAATTTAGAACTATACTTTTCCAATCTCATTGGCATGAGATCGGTCTGTGAGACTATTGCGGTGGTTGCCCGTACAAACACTGATAGCCCTATTAAAACTCCGCTGATTCCCCCCCACCCACCACCAGCCTAAGTATTTGGCCGACATAGGCCACCTGTTTCTGTGGAGCAGTCAGCAGAGCTCTTGCTTGGGAATGCGAGGGGTATTCGAACCCCGCAGTCGGCTTAATGGTGTATCGTTTTTCAATATCTTTCCCTTTAACTCGGACTCGACGAAGTCCCTAGTTCTGGGTTTAATATGAGTCAAGGATCTATCAACATATAATGTCGGCAACCAGCCAACACCGGAACTTGTAAACAGACTGAATTATGGGATACCTCAATAGGGTCTATTACGTTCTACTAGCAAATCAATACACCCTCCGGAGGTTACTAATCTCCCCATTATCGCCCAGGGTACATACAAGTTCCGCTCGCGACTGACTGGGCACTCCACGACCACATCAACTATAGTTTTCCTATTTATATTTGGAGAACCTGAATATGATTTTGGTGTGCTATGTAGAAATAGCTGAAATTTCGATTTCTGACATCGGATTTCTAATTTGAATAATTATAAAAACCGTTAAACTGGATAATTGTGGGTTACGGTTCAAGGGTCTATCACCATTGAAGGTCGGCAACCAGCGAACACCGGAACTTGTAAACAGACTGAATTATGGGATACCTCAATAGGGTCTATTACGTTCTACTAGCAAATCAATTTACTGCTACTGCTTTAACAATCATTCATCAGAGAGTCAATTTCAAGGCAAATTGTAAAATTAAATGAAAATACCTTCATATTAAAAGTGCCCCTATGGTTCAAGGTACCTAGTACTCTTAACAATAATCCAGAGAATGTTAATAAATATGCGTGCTAGCCCCACTGAAGAACACTCTTAAGAGATATACGCTATTTACCTTATTTTTCCGTGTTCCTGGTGTCAATAATCACTTCCAAGTCTTGTTGTATATCGTATTTCTTGATTTAAAAAAATTCCTAGATGCTGTCAACGGATTTATCCAGATCCAGACATTCTAAATTTTTTTTTATCGTATTTCTTGCTCATCCAGACCGGATACTGGTACCGGATAGTTACCCTGTTGTTATCCGGGGTGCTTCCTGCCCTCCTACCCAGAAGAGTTCTGCTAGTCTCTTTCACGACCGCTTCAGGCGCACAGAGCAGCCTCGGTCTCGAGCCGTGAACACGCCGTCTGGTGAGTGGTGGCCGCACTACAGGCTGGAGTTCTGCCACTCTCCCAGCAGAGATCCTGCGCTCCACTTCCTGCGGTCGCTTGTATCTCTGCCTTAGACTTGCTCAAGTCTTTGATTATGAACATTTACTAAATGATTAAACACAATCAGAATAAAGTTCATTAAAGTATGTATCCTTCTCTGACTGGCCCATTAATCAAAGACTTGTCCACTATGAATAGAATCTCCTGTTTATGGCCTTAAGCCGCTACTGTAACCCTATACCCCCTCCTGCCCCTCCCCCTCCCCTCCTCAAGTTTCCTGGCTGCCATAGCCATAAATTTCGCCTGCTCCTGACAATGACGCAATTGAGATCAAAGAGAGAAGGTATCAATCTTCCAGCAGATATCCTGACCAGTAGCCAAAATATCTGTATGGAGAGTGTTAGAAATACTGGAGCTAAACAGCGCCAGAAATCCAACACCATTACCGATTGTACCAGTCCCTGTATCCCAGCGAGGAGGGTAGCCATATGATGCAGGGACTGGAGCCAGTCTATATCTGTCCCTATCTACCTATTTGGGTTCAAATCTGGCCCATACGATTTTGAAATATCCTAAATTCTGAGGGCTTTTGGGGGTATTTTGTGTTCTACTTGTAAATTGAGATGAATATATTTATATGGTCAATAAAATACTGTCATTTCTGTTATTATTTATTTCAAACCAGACACAGTCTTTGGGATTACTTTCTACAGTGGAAAGCACCTCATGTGTTGTAGGGTTTTGTTTTGTCAACAATACCCATGTGCTCCTTTGGAGGGGCAGTCTAATCAACTGTGGATTCCCATTATAAAATGGTTTAAGTCTGAAAAAGAAACAGCCAGATTGTCTGTGAGGCTCCTTTAACAATTCCCGTATTACCATACTCTTGATATGTGAGTTGTTTGACTTGTATAACTTTTGCCTTGTTTCGAATCGGAAATGTTCGCTGGTCTCCCCTGTCTTTAGTGGATACCCAGAGAACCAACGAGCTTTCGGTTGGGGCATAGACCAGAGACTAAGCCAGCGCTAGCGCCGCGGAATATCTGGCCGGAGAGTGGAGTGGGGGCCTCCTTCCTGCCCTCCTCCTCAAACGGCTGAAGAGTTCTAACCTACATTTGGGCTTACCGGGTTTGGACCAAGCGTACTCTGCAGTGTGAAGCGAGCGGCCGACATCTGGAGCAGCTGGAAGCTATCTTTGACTCAATACTAGCGACTTTGTCGCGTCGTCGTACTTGATCGGTGAGTGATTTAGTGGCGCCCCCTACTATTAATACCTGAACTATCAATTAGTTCCGGACTATCATTTCATGTGACACAGATTTTACCGACTACCAGCGAAATTATTCTCGTGGCTGATTACGGGGGAAGGCAATCAGAAAACTACAGTTTTGAATTATGATTTCAGTATGGATAGAAACAAATCCTAAGTATAGACGGACATCTGTGTAGAGAAACACAAAAAATAGTAGCAACTTACAGTTTAGAACTGCACGAGAATCTCACTCTCGTGGCTTTTCAATCGCCACTCCTAGGTCTCGTTCACTATGTCTCTATGTGCGGGAGCAACTTCAAGCGGATTCGACGAAATTCTACCGTTTTAGATATAATAGGTAACTAGCGAGTTCGTCGATTCCTATTTGGCTACCCCCCCCCCCCCCCCAACCCCCCTGTAAACGTTTACTGCCGTCCTGCCCCCTTGTGGGTAAACGGAAAACCATCGTAAACTCGTGGTCATCATTTCGTATGACACAGGTGCTTGAGCTGATCATCAGCGATCAGAACAGTATGGATTGACACCAGTGAAAGGGTGTAATCTCATCTCTTTCTCTCATGGAATGGAGATCAGAGAACTACAGTTCTAAATTATGATTTCAGTACGGATAGACACAAATCCTTAGAATAGAAGTACATCTGTGTAGAGAAACACAAAAAATGGTAGCAGGATTCAGTTAAGTACTGCACGAGAATCTCACTCTCTGGGCCCTCATTCTCCAAGCCTAGGTCTGGTTCACTATGTCTCTATTTACGGGAGCTACTTCAAGCGGATTCGACGAAATTCTAACGTTTTAGATATAGTAGGTAAAAACCACGGACCTATACTCTATGGATAGGAAACCTGGCTTATCTCCGTGTTTGTTCTGCGATGTGTCTGCCTCGGCTGCATTCAACACCTCCTAGTGGCGTTTATTGGAACTACCACGCTTCTAGTGGCGCCTCCAGTGTCAATGAAGTGCAACATTTGGTCCCTAGTGGTAAATTTTTGAAATAGCAACTTTGAAGAGCCCTGTTAATTTGTGGTTATAAATAGATACCTGTTCTGCATGTGTGATTCGCATGTCCCTAGGCCTTAATCAGAGGAGGTGTGAAGCGTAGCGCCCCCTATCCTTTTGAGCGATAATAGAGAACCAAAACAAAGCACCGCGAATGCTCTGACAGGCTGCTATACAACTCACACAGAATCCCATCTACAGATGTTTTAGACCATATCCAGGGATAGATGCAATACCAAAAGGTCCATAATACTTTGTTTTGTTGCTCCATTGGTTATTTTAGATGTGATATTGTTTACAAATTATGCAAATCGACCTGCATTCACTTGACAGGTGATGTAAACTCCTATAAGAAAATATTGTAAAAATGGGCTAATTAAGAACAGCTACTACATGCTAACTGTTAGAGCTCTATCAAAAATCTTTTCAGATATTGATAGAGTGACATCTAATGTACTCCAAACCACAATAGAGCTCAATAGAGCTCCATGTTTTATGCCTGATTTGGGTTGTAGAACACAGCCTTATTTCCTACCAATATCACTAATACAGGGCTTACTACTACTAATACTAGCCAGTAGAACCACAGACTAAAAATAGATACTCTGTGGTAAAACCAGCCCTTCTCAGAGCTCCTTCCCCCTTGCTGTCAGGTTTGAAGGTGGCGCAGTGAGGCAGCCACGATCGTATATATGACTCGGGTTGGTATAGGGGGCGCTGCGCTTCACACCTCCTCTGGGCCTTAATAAAGTATTTGTTGGTCGATTCCAGATATATACTTACATGGGACAGTTGGAATAAGGGTCCTAAGTGCACTAGATATTTTTAAAGTTACGGCACATTTTGTCTTAGAATAGTTGGGGCCGGCGTGCAAATTTCCCTGATTTTCAGGCAGTCAGTCTTGGAAAAAATCCAGAAAATCCAGATCTGGATATTCTGCATTTTCCCCTGGAAAATCAGGCAATTTTGACTGCCGACCCGACCCAAACTGACACAAAATGTGCCGTAACTTTTTAAAAATCTAGTGAACTAAGAACCCTAATTCCAACTGTCCCATGTAGGTACATACCTGGAATCGACTGACAAATACTTTATTAAGGCCTAGGGGCATGGGAATGAATTGAAAATAATCGTTTCCCAAGACTGACTGCCTGGAAATCAGGGAAATTTGCCTGCAGGCCCCAACTATTCTAAGACAAAATGTGCCGTAACTTTAAGAAAAATCTATTGCACTTAGGACCCCAATTCCAACTGTTCCATGTAGGTTTATATCTGGAATCGACTGACAAATACTTCATTAAGGCCTATGAGCATGGGAACAATTTAAGAATCAGGATTTTCTGGATTTTCCCCTTGAAAATCAGGGAATTTTGACTGCCGACCCAACCCAAACTGACACAAAATGTGCCGTAACTTTAAAAAAATCTAGTGAACTAAGAACCCTAATTCCAACTGTCCCATGTAGGTACATACCTGGAATCGACTGACAAATACTTTATTAAGGCCTAGGGGCATGGGAATGAATTGAAAATAATTGTTTCCCAAGACTGACTGCCTGGAAATCAGGGAAATTTGCCTGCAGGCCCCAACTATTCTAAGACAAAATGTGCCGTAACTTTAAAAAAATCTATTGTACTTAGGACCCCAATTCCAACTGTCCCATGTAGATATATATCTGGAATCGACTGACAAATACATGGGAATGAATTGAAATAATTTTTTCCCAAGACTGACTATGACTAGTCGTTCTAGGTCATTTGAAATGAAAATATGTCCCGACGCCGCAGGCGGGAGGGCCGTATTTCTTCATCAAATGCCCATCAAACACCCTTTTATTAACTTTACAAGGACCACTGCAATGACTATGGCCCGCTGTCACGGCGGTGTGTAGTAATATATCATACATCCCCACATCCTGCATCCCTACAACCTATATCCCTACATCCCCACATCCCTACATCCATACATGCATCCTACATCCCTACATCTTGCATCCTACATCACTACATCTCTACATCAATACATCCCCATATCTTACATCTCTACATCCGTACATCTCCACACCCAAACATCCCTACATCCCCACATCCTACATCTCTACATCAATACATCCCCATATCTTACATCTCTTCATCCCTACATCCCCACATCCCTACATACCTACATGCTACATCTCTACATCCATACATCCATATATATCTACTTCCCTACTTTCTATATCCCTATATCCCTACATCCCTATTACATCCTACATACCTACATACAAAAATTATCTGGCTTTTGTCTCCGAGCCCCCTCTTTTTGCCAAGTCACATATTACTTTATGTATGGATGTAGGGATGTAGTGATGTAGGATGTAGGGATGTAGGATGTCGGGCTGTAGGATGTAGGGATGTAGTGATGTAGGATGTAGGGATGTGTGGATATAGGGATGTAGGATGTCAGGCTGTAGGATGTAGGGATGTAGTGATGTAGGATGTAGTAATGTGGGGATGTAGGGATGTAGGATGTAGGATGTAGGGATGTAGGATGTAAGGATGTCAGGATGTAGTGATGTAGGATGTGTGGATGTAGGACTGTAGGGATGTAGTGATGTAGGATGTGTGGATGTAGCGATGTAGTGAAGTAGGATGTAGGGGTGTGGGATGTCGGGCTGTAGGCAGTAGGGATGTAGTGGTGTAGGATGTGTGGATGTAGGGTTGTCGGGCTGTAGGATGTCAGGCTGTATGATGTCGGGATGTAGGATGTAGTGAGGTACTCAGGTAGGATATAGGGATGTAGGGATGTAGGATGTAGGGGTATATATAGATGTAGAGATGTATGGATATGGATGTAGGGATATATGGATGTGTGGATGTAGGAATTTACATATATAAGCAGTGGTGTAGGAATGAAATATATTCATTTTTCATGCAGTGTTAACAAGTCTCATTACAGTAAACATATTCTGAACAACCCCTTAAACCTATGGATAGGCAATCAGATATTTTTCAAACTTCTCTAAGTTTCTCAACATCCTCAAAATAAGTCATTTCTCAGGGGCGTCGTCTTCCAAAGTTTTGAAAATATTTCCAGTCTATCAAACCTTAATAAACTATTTAACTGTCTTCCCAAATTGATAACCTACTCAGAACAGTTATATCTTCAGTTCTAGCCCTTCTGAGAGTTTCCAAACAATTGGCAGAGTTTGGGTGACTTTAGATGGGGGCGCCACACAGAAATGACTGATTTTGGGGGGTTCACCGGTGAAAAGTCAGAGTTTCAAAAATGTTCCCTGTTCACCAGGCCCTGCTTACGTATTTAGCTGTCTTCCCTAATGTGAAAGCTACTCAGAACAGTTGAAATTATATTCCTAGCCCTTCTGGGAGAGGCCAAACAATTGGCAGAGTTTGGGTGACTTTAGATGATGGCGCCACAGAGAAATGACTGATTTTGGGGGGTTCACCTGTGAAAAGTCAGAGTTTCAAAAATGTTCCCAGTTAACCAGGCCCTGCTTATGTATTTAGCTGTCTTCCCTAATGTGAAAGCTACTCAGAACAGTTGAAATTATATTCCTAGCCCTTCTGGGAGAGTCCAAACAATTGGCAGAGTTTGGGTGACTTTAGATGGGGGCGCCACACAGAAATGACTAATTTTGGGGGTTTCACCTGTGAAAAGTCAGAGTTTCAAAAATGTTCCCAGTTAACCAGGCCCTGCTTACGTATTTAGCTGTCTTCCATAATGTGATAGCTACTCAGAACAGTTGAAATTATATTCCTAGCCCTTCTGGGAGAGTCCAAACAATTGGCAGAGTTTGGGTGACTTTAGATGATGGCGCCACTGAGAAATCAAACTTTTAAAAATATTACCCATCTAACAGGCCTTAATTAACTATATGTTGGTCGATTCCAGCTATGTTCCTACACAGAACAGTTGTCTTTATGGCTCTAAGTGGTCTGGGAGTTTCCAAACAATTGGCACAAATTGGGTGACTTTAGCTCTGAGCGCCCTTGAGAAATCAGTCATTTTCACATGGTCAGCCACAGAAAGTCGAACTTTTGAAAATATTACCCATCTAGCAGGCCTTAATTAACTATTTGTTTGTCGATTCCAGCTATGTTCCTACACAGAACAGTTGTATTTATGGCTCTAGGTGGTCTGGGAGTTTCCAAACAATTGGCACAAATTGGGTGACTTTAGCTCTGAGCGCCCCTGAGAAATCAGTCATTTTCACATGGTCAGCCACAGAAAGCCAAACTTTTAAAAATGTTACCCATCTAGCAGGCCTTAATGAACTATTTGTTGGTCGATTCCAGCTATGTTCCTACACAGAACAGTTGTACTTATTGCTCTAGGTGGTCTGGGAGTTTCCAAACAATTGGCACAAATTGGGTGACTTTAGCTCTGAGCGCCCCTGAGAAATCAGTCATTTTCACATGGTCAGCCACAGAAAGTCAAACTTTTAAAAATATTACCCATCTAGCAGGCCTTAATGAACTATTTGTTGGTCGATTCCAGCTATGTTCCTACACAGAACAGTTGTACTTATGGCCCTATGTTTGCTGGGAGTTTCCAAACAATTGGCACAAATTGGGTGACTTTAGCTCTGAGCGCCCCTGAGAAATCAGTCATTTTCACATGGTCAGCCACAGAAAGTCAAACTTTTAAAAATATTACCCATCTAGCAGGCCTTAATGAACTATTTGTTGGTCGATTCCAGCTATGTTCCTACACAAAACAGTTGTACTTATGGCTCTAGGTGGTCTGGGAGTTTCCAAACAATTGGCACAAATTGGGTGACTTTAGCTCTGAGCGCCCCTGAGAAATCAGTCATTTTCACATGGTCAGCCACAGAAAGTCAAACTTTTAAAAATATTACCCATCTAGCAGGCCTTAATGAACTATTTGTTGGTCGATTCCAGCTATGTTCCTACACAGAACAGTTGTACTTATGGCTCTTGGTGGTCTGGGAGTTTCCAAACAATTGGCACAAATTGGGTGACTTTAGCTCTGAGCGCCCCTGAGAAATCAGTCATTTTCACATGGTCAGCCACAGAAAGTCAAACTTTTAAAAATATTACCCATCTAGCAGGCCTTAATGAACTATTTGTTGGTCGATTCCAGCTATGTTCCTACACAGAACAGTTGTATTTATGGTCCTGGTTGTGCTGGGAGTTTCTAAACAATTGGCACAAATTGGGTGACTTTTCCTCCAAACACCACTCCAGCAATGGTATTTGAAATGGTCAGCAAAAAACTGTCAAAATATGGTTTTCTTTCCAGCAAGACTTGAAAAATCTTTTTCTGGTCTTTTCAAACTATATTCCAAATATGTTGATAAATATTACTGCACCTTTTAATGAGTTTTTAGTGGTTAAAGACAGAAAACACTCTGGAGCTGTGGTAGAGACGCCCTGGTGGCAAAAACGGGAACTAGAGAACAATGCCGAGGCATAGATAGATAGGCCAGCACCCCTATGTTGCCAATCCAGGTCTTCCAAGTCCGTGGTTCCACCCACTACCGGAGGCCAGGAGCAAGCGGCACTGTCTACCGCCTCCCTCCGCCCTGCCGCCGCCTCGCTCCCCGGGGCGCTACCGGCCTCTTCACCGTAACAGTTGGCGGATATAAATACATATAAAAATGTTACTTACTCTTACACTCAGTTACAGGAGGTTGTAGTTGTAGGAGATGATCAAGGTTGAGGCTGTGTGTCTCAGGGCATTTTCAGTCTGGGCGGGACAGCGACCAGTTGACACGGTCATAGCACAATGATTATCGGTCAGTTTTATATGATTTCTTAATTTGCTGAAGTAATTTAGACAGGGTAGGATAAATTCTAAACCAGACTCGAGTTAGTCGTGTTGTTTATCGCACTCCGGCAATGTCGACTATCACTACACTTGGCTTCGCCTCGAGCAATAATACACGACATTGCCATCGTGCGATAAACAACAACACGACTAACTCTTGTTTGGTTTCTCCTAAGTAACCTCTGTAGCTTATCAAGCCAACTTTTATTTGCACCTCTCAAGAGGATTGCGCTGTAATCTATTCCTAGTAGTATCGCCTGCTCCTAGAATCTGATGGCCACCTGTCGTCTCGTTTTGTGACCTTCCAGTACCATTTCTAATTACACAAATCATTAGCATGCTAACTTTGCTAATAATAGCCGTAGAGCTCTAAAATATTTGGTGAGGACTCTCAAAATTTTGGGTTAACATTTTTTTTTCGCCTCAGTTGCCGTATTCCTATTTCTACTCGCCTGAGCTGGCCCATTGTTCGCCTTAGATATCATGCTGGTTTGTGGGTTTATCCTAGTGTTTGTGGGACCTGTCCTGAATTGTCTTGGTAACAGTTATGCCATTAGAGTAATTCCCCCTGACTCCCCATTTGCAGTTCCAGTCATTTGGGCTGCAAATGGGTATTTGGAGCAGTATTTGGGTGCAGTATGCGAAGTAGCCATTTTTACCTACTATATCTAAAACGGTAGAATTTTGTGATATCCGCTTGGAGTTGCTGCCGTACACAGAGACAAAGTGAACCAGACCTAGGCATGGAGAGTGAAGAGCCACGAGAGTGAGATTCTCGTGCAGTGAAAAACTCGAACCTTTTCTTCTTTTTTGTAGGATAACCTTCTTCTCTTATGATTCATTTCGAGCCATTCCGAAATCAAAGTTTACTATTGTAGTTTTCTCATCTACTTTTTTCGTGAGAAACCAAGATTTCGCTGGTACCCATTTCGAAACTCCGCTGATTCCCCCACCCACCAGCAGTCTAAGTATTTGTCCCCACCCAGCATCTATCTCTGTGGAGCAGTCAGCAGAGTCTTCGGTTCCTAATGCGAACGTTGGGAGTCCGAATCCTGCTGTCGGCAGTCTAATAATTCATTTTTCTATATTTTTCGGACTCGACGAAGTCGCTAGTTTATGTAAAAACCTTTTTTGCCAATTTCGACCCGAGGATTCCGAAAATCGCATCGGAGAATCGCTACGGAGAACGGAAGTGCCTCAAAATCGTGTTTCAAAGTTGCTATTTTTGAAATTTTAAAGTTTTGAATTCTTTACGGATAGCGGTGTCAATTGGCCTATCGGAACACTAATCCGTTTGGCTCTATCTTCCTTACTTTCGGAGATATGGCTGTTTTTGTGGGATTGACTTTTTGCTTCGTTTTTCTCAGCGGGTCTAAATCTGCCAGAATTAAGAGGGGACCCCCACCTACCACGATAGGCCATGACATGCTTCCCGATCGCTACGATTTGAAATGGCGAAATCGTGACCTATCGGGAGATCCCCGAATCGTAGACCTCTGTCGTGATCCAATCGGTGAATCATACACGCTGACCACGATATCTTCCCGATAGGCTACGATACCCAACGACAGGCTACGAAATTTCCAACATGTTGGAAATTATCGGGACCTCTACGATTGGCGTTTTCATCGCAGCCTATCATGAGCTGTCGTAAACGGAATCGCAGAAACCTATCCCACCTACCACAATTTTGCCAGACCTCACGCTAGGATCGGAATGGTGTCGGGAAGGCCGTCGTAAGGCCAATCGGGACCAGAATCGTGGTAGGTACCGCTCTAGCGTGCGATTTAAGCAAGATAACGAACATACTTCTACTTGTCGCTATATAAACTATGAGTACTGGTGGACTACCAATGTTGTGAGCCGCTATTTGAGCCGCTGTGACGGCCTTAATGTTTCGATTTCTGCAACATGAAAAGGCTATTTTCAGTGGAATTTCAAAATACAATTTCGGTATTAAATAAGCATATTCTGGGACGACTTTTCATGATCTTAGTCAAGTTATACGGTAAAATTCTCTATGTGTACTCAGATAACTGGTGACATGAGGGAATAACCGCATCTTTCACGGCAGCGTGGTGCGGAACTACGGGTTGTGGTTAAGCCCTGTCCACACTATGCGATTCTAGGTACATAGGTACGTCCAGTCTGAGACTGGGCGTACCTCCAGGATCGCAACTCGGCAAAACGCACAGTGGAGACAGCAAGTTTCCCTCCAGTCTGAGACTGGGCGTGCCGGCACACCCAGTCTCAGACTGGAGGTACCGCATGTACCTCGGATCGCAAGCGTTTTTAAATATCAAACATGTTTGATATTTGATACGCCCAGTCTCAGACTAGGCGTACCCTATGTACCTAGAGTCGCAAGCCCTCCAGTCGCAAGCGTGGGTGTCTCCACACAGACTCGATGATACCTTGCGATCCGAGGTACATGCGGTACGCCAAGCCGGTACCTCCAGTCTGAGACTGGAGGTACAGGGGGCTGTTGAATAAAGTTCGTTCGTTTCTGGCGAAGTGCTGGACGATACGATAACTCCAACAATAAACGTCATGTTGGACGGGTTTTTTTGCATTCAGTGTTGAATGACAAGAAGGAAATATTTTCTAAATGAACGTTTTTGTATACAACACCCTGTAAGAAGTTTAAATTACTCTTATTGTCAAGATATCTTCTGTTTACAGCACATTATTTTATACAACACTATAGCCCCAAAGACAATTCTGGGAGACTTTTTTCTCGATTGTAGTTTATTCAACAGCCCCCTGGATCGCAAGCTCCCCCAGTCGCACAGTGGAGACAGGCCCTAAGATGCGCTCTGGGGGTGTTAACGAGCTTTCCGCACTCCCTGAGCCCCTCATAAAACTCCCCTCATGTCAGTGTGGTGTGTAGTTTGACACGTTCTCGCCGCGCTGAGTATTAACGAGGTGGCTGATGTTTGGTATAATTGCACTCTCCCCCCAGATCTTTCGCGGCGCTAGCGCTGGCTTAATCTCTGCCCCAACCCAGTGATATCATAGCTGATTCTCAGGGTATCCACTAAGTACAGGGGGAACCAGCCAACATTTCAGATTCAAAACAAGGCAGCTGTCAAAAGTTATACAAGTCAAACAACTCACATATCATGGATATGGAAATATGGAAATTGTTAAAGGAGCTTCACAGACAATCCAGCGGTTTCTTTTTCAGACTTAAACCATTTTATAATGGGAATCCACAGTTGATTAGACTGCCCCCTCAAGTGAGCACATGTGTTATGTTTACAAACAAAACCCTGCAACACATGAGGTGCTTTCCACTGTAGAAAGTAATCCCAGAGACTGTGTCTGGTTTGAAATAAATGATAACAAAAATGAGAATATTTAATTTACCATATAAATATGTCCATCTTTATTTACAGGTAGAACACAAAATACCCCCAAAAGCCCTCAGAATTTAGGATATTTTACAAATTGGCGTAGGGGCCAGATTTGGGCCCAAACAGGCGGGTTGGGGCAGAGACAGAGGAGGTGCACAGCGCAGCGCCCTCTTTACTGACCTGAACCATATATGCGATCGTGGCAGCCTCACAGCGCCACTTTCAAACCCGACAGCAGAGGGGAAGGAGCTCGCCAGTCTGACACACACTAAGCTGTTCTTAGCTTGTGTCAGTCATAAGCAATGCTTAGATTATATGTGCATATGTGTTTACATTGTATTCAGAGTTAAATAAATAACTGTCTTTT
This sequence comes from Alentia gelatinosa, assembly GCA_950022655.1. Taxonomy (NCBI): domain Eukaryota; kingdom Metazoa; phylum Annelida; class Polychaeta; order Phyllodocida; family Polynoidae; genus Alentia; species Alentia gelatinosa. The sequence goes on along the minus strand of OX465579.1, from coordinate 5,799,557 downwards.
ATGTCTTGATATTGAAATCATCTCTGAACTGATAAAAACCCCTATTTTCGCTCACATAAATACACTCACTTCTGGGGCTATAACTATAATGCTATGCTATGGACTATTTTTGTGGGAATGAAACAAACAAAACCCAGATAAAGCCGGAGGTGCTATTGAGTTCTTTGGTGGTTTTAAATAAATCAAATATCACTCTATCAATACATGAAAAGATCTTTGATAGAACTTAAGTTGTTTGCCCACAGTAGCTGTTCAAAGTTAGCCAAATTTGACATATTTTTAATAAGAGAGTCTCACTCAACTGTCAACTGAAATCCAGATCGAATTCTTAATTCATAGAGGATGGAAGCCATAACAAGATGGCTGAAAAATGTCCTTAGTGACAACTTCTTGAAGATTACTAAAAAAGAGGTTATATTTGGAAGATATGGTGTTGCCTCCTCAACCAGGATGGTCAATTATGTAATTTTACAAGCTAAATCCTTTGTGCATCGGCAGAAATTATTTTATGCAAATGACTTGGATGTTATGGCTTTCATGGTGGAACTGAAGAGGAAATTAGAGATAGAGAAATATGTATATATGAAGGAAGGTCGCATGCATAAATTTAAGTATTTAGCTCAACTGTGGGAGACAATCCAATAGGGGGGAGTGTGGACCTTTGAGGGGTAGGCAGAACTAACTGCAAATACTGTTTTGATGTGTCTGTCATATTGTCTTGTTATGTTTTGTCCTGTATGAAAATTAAAAAAAAAAAATGGGGAGAAGAAATAATATTCCATGGGTGAAATGTGACACATGTATTTAGAAAATCTGTAGAAACAGGGTAGATTAATTTACCAGTGCATGACAACCCTATATCATTTAGAAATGTATCTGTTTCTATATGGCTGCTAAAATACGTGTGTGTATATATCCTGTACAAGTTGAAAATAAAATATTCTCCACAATAAAAAAAAAAAAAAAAATTCATAGAGGATGACATTCTTAAAAGAAGTACTGGTGCTACAAAACAAAGTGTTTGGGAGATGTTGGTTGTTTAATCGCCGTATGCCGCGTGTATCTGAAACCAGTCACAGGGATGCAAGTTCTCTGGTAATTGACGGAATTCCGACATTTCCTGTTTCTTCAAGGAGTCACACTTTTAGGATGATTTTGACGGCTGACGGCCGCACCACGGGCCGGCAACAGACCACCCCGCTATGAGTGCCGGACTCCGGGCCTTAGTCGGCCGCGTTATGGGCCGGTAATGACGGCGGGTATGCACGGGAAACGGCGCCGGCCACAGGGCCTCAGTCGGCGGCTGTAAAACGCTCTCACTACCGTGCTCACTGCCGACCTGGGGGGTGTTTTATTTTCAACTCTCCTGGGGACTCTCCTCGCCCACGAGGGATAGCTCCATTGAGGATAATTTTCAGGAGATCTCCTCAATCTCGTTCGATTTACCCTGTCCTCGGGAGGGAGAGAAATCCTCGGCCGAAGTCTCCTTTGAGAGAGCCCCAGGAGAAAATAAACCTGTAGGAGACTTTTGAGGACACTTGAAAGAGAGGCTGTGTATACTGCAGGTGGTGGCACATAGTGGTACTTTTGGGAACTAATTTCATCATTTATGAATGTATGTTAATCTAAGTAAATAGCAAAGTAATTCTCCATCTGAGACCTCCAGTTTTAATTAAAATCATGATAAATATATTTTCGATAGTTCAAATGAATTAAATAGCTTTTATTTGTTATTTTGAATCACCCACGACACCCCTAGACGTGTCCCCAGCCAGGAGAGCTGCAGGACACTTTTCAGGAGCTCTCCTGGCCCCAGGATTGAAAATAAAACGATATTTCAGGAGACCTCCTAGAATCTGGCCCAAGACTCTCCTTCCCCGGGAGACTTTGAAATATCGAACCCAAACTGTCCTGGGACCTCTCCCCGGGCGCCCCAGGACTCCTCGGGCAGAAAATAAAACACCCCCCTGGTTCCGTCAAACTCCGGCCTTTTGGGCCGGCATAGAGTTGTTCAAGTCTTACGGTTTTTTTTAATTTTCTTAAAACAATTTTCCCGTTACTTTGTAGTGAACATTTTTTTATTTTATTTATTTGGGGCCATATATAAAGCCATACAGTGAGGGGCCATGACATTATCAAAGGGGTTTTATATTTCCGACTTTTCCCTCAGACCCGACTTGCATCCTTGCAGTCAATATTGTGTATGTATACTGGATCTTTTTCCCAATAAGTGAGTTAGCAAGTTCGATCATAGTTACCTTTACTAAAAATAAACAAAAAATAACGAGCTTGTAAAGGACCACAAAGGTTTTCTTGGGGCCTTTAAAAAGGCAGAGTTTCTGTACTGTGTATGAACTGTGTGTAATTATGTCAGATATGTCAACAAAAATAAAATACTGCTCCAAAACAAAACAAAAGAATTGAAGAGAACTGGGACAAATCCCCGCCCCTCTAAAATTAATTCCAAACTACTATCTCTATATACATAGTTATAGAGCCTATATATAATTTAGCCTATATATAAAGTGAACCCCAAAAAATTGATTGAATAACTTATGGAACAGCTATGATTGCATTTCGTATGTTATAGGGGACAGAGCCATTGTTAGTGCATGAAGCAGTCACTAGGTGGTCGGGGGACAAAACCTGTATTCTGGCTCTGGTTCTTACGGAATTCAGCTGACTTTCAATGTTTTACCAAGGTTCCTTTGACTCTCTACACCGATCCCAGAGCAGGAAGATGTAATGCTAAAACCCAGGACATGATGTTTTTCACATGGAACACTTTATTTACATATGTGAACAACGCAAGAAAAGTGACATTTCCCAATTATCACTCACTTCTTTTGCACCTCCATTAGTGTAGAACAGCTACTTTTTCACCTCCTTTAGTGAAGAACACCTACTCGGGGGGCGTCATGGCGGCGCCCATGGATCATAGGCTATGTGCCCTATAGGGAAACCAGTGTGTCTCTTTGTATTTTTCCCCTCATTTTTATTATATCTGTTATGATTATTCTGTTGGTAAACATCATGTGCGGATAATGAATACATAATTCACTCATGCTCATCTCATTTCAATTAAACCTTATATTTGGCGTACCGATAATATCAATGTATGTATCTGGTTGAGAACAGGGTACTGTGACATATACATCCACCGCAAGTTACTACATGTATGGACTTTCCCATACGAAGAAAGAGGGCCCAGGCGGAAGGTCGGCTAAGCCAAGCATGGCACAAATGTTCAATGTAATTGTACCTCTTGCCCTAATAAAACTCACTTAAAAAAAAAAAAATTTCATTAATGATATGAGAATATTTTTTATTCACACTGCACAAAAATCACCAGTTTATATATGTATACACCTGGCGTATATAGGTATGATTTTGCGTATACAAGGTAGTCCTATTTTCTGTTGTGTATACGCCTCATCTATAGACGTGTTAAATGTATACGACCCACGTATACATGTCCCGCACATGATATTTCTCTTCATATACGGTTTGCGGTAAATGCAGCCATTACACTGACATATAGAAGAGGAAACGTGTCAATATACAGCCGATACATGCACTTACGCGATGGGGTATATATTATATATAGATAAACTGGTGGTTTTCATGCAGTCTCAGATTTGTCTAATGGTTTTTCATTTTAGTGGTTTATACACTCTTTGAAGGGATTTTTCTTGTTTAAACTGCTCGCCGATATTTCTGTTTAATATGTTTTTTTAGGCACAATAATATACGTTATCACACCATAACCGTGATAAGTTTTGCAGATAGAATAATGTTGCTGCAGTGGAGTTCACACAAACAGTATTCTCTAAATTCAGTAAATGTAAGTGCTTAACTATTGGTATCTATGGGAAAATGCAATATTGTTGCTAAATGACACTGATGTTCTATTGCTATTCTGGAATATGATAGTTGGGAACATGTACCAATGAGAAATGCTAAAAAATACTATGTCACCATGCTAATTTCTATGGGAAGGCCATCTGAAGAAGGTAAGTGCTTATCTATTGGTGTCTATGGGAAACTGTTACATTTTCCTGAAACCAGATGGCAGCATCAGTGTTAATTGAGTAGAATTAGGTAGTCTTTAGATTGGCCGCCACTTCTGTCTACACTGTGCTCTGACTAAGAGGTTGGTAACGTTAAACCCTGGTCGTGTCCACGAATTCTCACTCTCAGACCAAGCACCTTTCTTTATCTGTAGATTCTGAGAGCTGAAATAACTATTAAGAAATATCTATAGCTCACAAAATTGATATAATAAATGTCTATCTTATAGTTATTTTATTCCCAATACACACAAAAGGAAATATGAACATGCAAAAATAGCTTTTTTTTATTTTTTTTTATTAGCAAACAATTCGCCTTATGTAGGCGGTCTTCCATTGTGTGTGCAAATTCATACAGCGACTTTACATAAAATAGCCATGTAGTCAAGGGTGAGAATGGACACATTCTCCAACCATAGGTGTAGGTCAGATCAAAGATCTGCGGGAAGAGTCACACTTACAGTAGCCTGGCAGCCTGGCCTAGTTAGACTATAGGCCAGGTAACGGGTTCCATTTTTATGGTGCATTATTGGTAACGCCTCCTGGTTCCCCACTCATCCGCTAGAGGGCTCGGCGGAATTAGGTGTATGACAGGTGGATACCAGCCAAACCACAACGCTGGTTCCCGGGGTATAAGCTAGTCACAGGTGGGCACCAGCCAAAGTTGAAGCACAGAGTAGCGGGTTGAAGGTCGTGCCTGTTGAACCCGTTACCTGCCCCTTATTTCATTAGGGTAGGGAACCAGTCCACACTTACAGCTGATGGGTCAAGGTGGCCACAGATTTGACCCAACCAGAGCTAACATAGTGAAGCTCTGGTGGCCAGTGTAGGTAGTCTAGACTCTAGTACAGTCTGTTATCGCCAGGGCCAGGGCACACAGGCTCAAACTAAAAGCCTGCCCCCACCTACCACGATTCTGGTCCCGATTGGCCTTACGACGGCCTTCCCGACACCATTCCGATTCTAGCGTGAGGTCAGCCAAAATCGTGGTAGGTGGGACAGGTTTCTGCGATTCCGTCCCCGACAGCTCACGATAGGCTTCGATGAAAAAGCCAATCGTAGAGGTCCCGATAATTTCCAACATGTTGGAAATTTCGTAGCCTGTCGTTGGGTATTGTAGCCTATCGGGAAGATATCGTGGTCAGCGCGTATGATTCACCGTTTGGATCACGACAGAGGTCTACGATTCGGGGACCGCCTGATAGGTCACGATTTCGCCATTTCAAATCGTAGCGATCCGGAAGCATGTCGTGGCCTATCGTGGTAGGTGGGGGTCTCCTCTAAGACTGTTTTGGGGTGCCATTTAGACATGTCACAAAACTACTGGTGTTTTATTTTTTTTCCTCTGGGTATTTATTCCAACACAATGAAATCGATGCTTTGTATTTGCCGATCCTATTGTTCAAGGAATTCTTTCACTGAAGATATATATAGGGTTTGCTTCAACATATCACTTCCCTTATTATGTTTCACATGTATACTCATTTTCAGGCATATTTGCGTTTTTGCTTCTATTTTGTTTTGTGCTGTATTCCTATTTTTCTGTGTCTCTGGTCTATGGTTTGATATCCCGAAAGTCGGAAGTGAAGTACTGAAATAGGTTTTTAAATTTTTTTATCATTTTTTATTTCACATATAATTCTCATAAATGTAGGTGGTCTTCCATTATGAAAATCAGAATCCGCGCTATTTACAAGTGTCAGAGAAGCCAATATCCAAATCACAAATATAGGTTACATGAGTTGATAATAAGTAGGAGTTAATTGATAAATTGAATACAACAAATTTTATACACACAGAAATTAGGAAACATGATATTATAAAAGTACAAGGTAGAATGAGGATGAATACATGGAACGAGGAGTGCACTTCTCAGGATACACCTAATTTATTATCTACCTAATACAAAGTGTCCATAGAAAACACACAGGGAGTGTGTATCACCATAACTGGAGCATACAGATATATCCACCTAATACAAGGTGTCCATAGAACACACACAGGGAGTGTGTATCACCATACCCGGAGCATACAGATATATCCACCTAATACAAGGTGTCCATATGTTCTGACGCCCCTGCCCCGTGAGGTATTCTGTCACTGGAGGCAGCTGCTACTGTTCGGAGGCAACCTTCCTCTGTCTTTGTCCCCTGCTGCAGCCTCTTCCACGTGGTCGTGAGCCGGGATACGGGGAGGCACGTCCTCCACGCCCAACTCTCCGCCTTTTATAGATGGAGTACGTACTCCACACGGTCCGGTTCTGCAACGGAAACCAGTGACAGGCATCACAACCGTTTTTGTTTTTTTTTAAGATCTTTATTGCATATAAAAAATGTATATTTACTCATATGCTTACGCATATCGGAAACAATTTTTTTTTTAATTTTTTTTTTATTGCATTCGATGTCGTACATCGTTCTTCCACACAATTGATCCAAATGCATAACGGAACACACATACAGATAGAGGTAAATGGTAACAATGGGTATATACAGTTGAAGATGACACTGGTTAGGATAATTATCCTACCCCTAATATAAAATCCCATAGGCTTAACATTGGGTTTCCGTATGCCACGCTGACTGGGATACGGAATTTGATATGCCACTAGTGGCGTACAGCATTGTTATCACGTAAAATTCCAAAATCGAGGAGATTGGGTAGGATAAAATCAAAACCTGATTCGTTTTAATCTTGTCCACCGCATTCAACTCCTGAAGTTTTGGCTCCGGACTTCACTCAGCTTCGCCTCATGAAGTCACTTTGCCAAACTCCAGTCGTGGAATACGGTGGACAAGATTAAACCTCATCCAGTTTTACGATACAATCCATGGATCAGAAGCGAAGGGTATTGATAATTAAGTGTTCAGACTCTTGGCCAGATAGGCCCGGCGCACCTTACCATGACTATGTGTTTAGTTTAGGAACACAAGTTCGATCAGTGTTGGTTGTAGAACCATCATATAACCATCATATCATACAACCTTGGCAACGTTAAATTCATTGACATATAGAGAAAGAGCGGGAATCACTTTTTAGTTAGTTTCAGCTTTCCTTTTCTAATTTTTGTCTGACATGCGATTTGAAATTGTCCTTCGAATGTGTTGTTTGTATTTCTTTGTCTAATGTGTTCCAGCATTGGGTTGCCCTGTAGAAAGGTGATTTTTTGAATTTTTCACTTCTTGGTTTTACGATATTCACCAGAGTTATTTGCAAAATTCAATAGAATTTAGAAATCACCCAACTACTAGCATTTGACTTTAATATTGATATGTAGGGGAGATAGAGGCGATGATAGATTTGAAATAATTTTTTCAATATCTCAGTTGTTAATAAGGTTTTGAATTACGAAATTAATTTTCTATGAATATACTCATACACATTCATAAAAAAAAGAGTTAATGTTTATGGTTTGTCGCAACATAGAAACAATAGGTAGTGGCTTACTGAGATCCCATACATTTTCAATAAGTACTTTGTAGAGGATGGATAATAAAATGTTCCCTAGGTACTGGAAATCTAGTACATGGATCTTTTATAGTTTAATGAAGAAAAATAAGAGAAGATCCAGTGTAAAATAGGGAGATGTACAATGCATGGCAATGTAAAAGATCCTGTAGTACGATTGAATAAATTAGCTGGATTCCAGGTTATAGACAGGAATATTCACTGCACGAAAACCACCATATTATTCACATCTACGCCATCGCGGAAGTGCATGTATTGGCTGAATATTGACTTGTTTTCATATATAGGTATATATATACGCTCAGGCCTTATATACGGACGCGTCTTGGCTGTATTTCACACCCGGCGTATATGAGAGGAAATATCCTCTCCCCCCACCGCCTCCCACCCCTTTGTGTTGGTAGAAGCACATGTGTCCTCAGTAGGAAGCCCTCCCCCGGCCCCCCTCCCCCACCTCCCCCCACCCGCTCTCAGTGAAGCCCTCTTCACTGGATGCTTATATACGCCTACAGATGAGGTGTATACAAATGGGGAATTGGACGACCTTGTATTCGCAAAATACCTACTTATATATGCTGGGCGCATCCATATGTAAAATAATGATGTTCGTGCAGTGATTACGTTTGTTGGAACTACAGAAAAACATGAAGTGTGGACTATCTAATGGGAACAGTTAAGGGACAAATATAACAGTGAGTTAATCTACTTACACTATAACACCGCCTCACCATCTTTTCACCACCAGGGATCTTCCTGATCATTTTTTTGTATGCTTCATCATCAAGTAGTAGAAGATCCTTCTCTTCTTCCTGAAATATGATAAATGCTTTCTAAGGTTATCTCCAATTTATCCTACCCCTAATGAAAAACTGCCATAGGTGTAGTATCCTTGTATACCATTGCATCTAATGTCTAATGTTTAGTTCCTATATGTGTTACTGTTAACATGACACACTTACTGTAAGCTGCTGCCATCTGTGAGCAACTCTAACAACTACTCTATGTTGTATTTCTAGGAACAGGGGATTGTGACATACTTTTCTCTCTCTGTCCATAGCCTTGGTACCATGAAGACATAGGAATAAATGCTGCCATAATAATCCGCCATCATCCTGCCTTAGTTCCCATATTTCATATAATCACACACTACAATGAGCTTAACATTGGTTAAATTTATATGGCAGGTCGTGACATAAAGTGTTTTTATGCCACTAGGGTACTAAAAAAATTAACCAATCAGCGACCAGAACGTGAGCCACTACAAAAGAATTTCCGGTGTGCAGCAATATTTGGTTTCCCTGCCATATACCTTAATTATCACCCAGCCAATACGCGCATGGGTCTGGCATGTTCTTCCGTTCAGTGAGTATGGACTATTGGATGTACTTTGGCCTTTTTAATTTCGACAAATTACACCAAACACCTAAAGTGGAATTCACACGGTGGGATTCATGAACCTCACAGGGTTCAAAATCTCATGGGATTCTGTTCCTTTCTAGGGGTAAATGACGCTACCCTAAAACCCTACAATTTAGATGAAGAAATTGCGTTCGAGTACAGAATCTCAGCAGGATTTGTCTCAGACATCACCCTGCGAGGTACGTGAACCCATCGTGTGAATCCCACTTAACAGAGGTTACGCTAAATTTGCCTAAATGAACAAACTAGGGTGTCGAGCGGTGATAAATTGTAACTCTCCAATCGTGGATTACAACGTGATGATAAGTGACCTTGAACTAACTTTTGGTTCGCCAACAGTAAGGTCGTTTTCTCTTAATATTATTTAACGGCCCCTAGACTCACCGATGAGAATATTAGTTGTGGTCTATTGAAGATATAATCTGATGCCAATACTATAAAAAAATATGATATTGTTTCAGCCAGAAGTAGAGTTGACTGCATTGTCTTGTCAATAACACTGGGAACTCTTTTCAGAAATTGTTAGTTATTGATCTTTAAACAAAATTGTTTTGTTATACATTGGCATGTATGGTTGCAGCGAACGAAAAAGCCACCATTTTAGTTTTATGTCCTTGTACATGTCATGACACTCTATTTGAGATACATGTCATGATACTCTATTTGAGATACATGTTATCATATTCTATTTGAGATACATGTCATGATATTCTATTTGAGATACATGTTATCATATTCTATTTGAGATACATGTCATGATATTCTATTTGAGATACATATCATGACACTCTATTTGAGATACATGTCATGATATTCTATTTGAGATACATGTTATCATATTCTACTTGAGATACATGTCATGACACTCTATTTGAGATACATGTTATCATATTCTACTTGAGATACATGTCATGACACTCTATTTGAGATACATGTCATGATATTCTATTTGAGATACATGTTATCATATTCTATTTACGATACCTACTGGTAATACAGGCTCTGCCCCGTCACTCTCGATGACAGCATCCGGTTCCCAGCTTGATGAAGATGTGGCACTCCAAATGGAGCTGCATTTAAGAAGGATATGTTAGACATCCATACAAATACATTTATGCATCAATACAAATAATAATACAAACATATTTACAAACATAGATACATACACACAATCATGCATGTACACACAAACATACTATCAAAAGAGTTTGAGTCTGAGATTATTTATGTCACAAATTTTATCTCCATAATCTCAAGAGTCGAAGACGAGTGACATTAGAGTCAACAATATGAGTGACATGAATGAACTCAAACTCAAACGAGTGGTGTCTAGATTTTATCCTACCCCGTTTCCACATTTTTTCAGAATTAGAAATAAACAAATTAGTGACATAAACAACACTTTATGTCACACCCGTGTTAAGCCTATGGCGTTTTTTATTAGGGGTAGGATAAATAAAAATATGAATGCATACATACAAACATACATAAACACATACATGCCTCCATACGACATACACACAAACATAGATACATGCATGCATACATACATATGAATTAAAAAACCAACAAATCTACCAACTTGTATACATACAAAAGATATACATGCATACATACAAACAAATGGACAAGCCTATGTAAACACATACATACAAACATACATATATATATATGCATACAAGCATGCATGCAAAAATACATACAACATAGGTACATATATAGACATACACATAGACATACAAACATACACATCAAGTATACATACATGCATACCTATAAACGTAGATATATACATAAATACAAACACACATACCTGCATACATACATGGTGTCTATGGGAACTTTGTTGCTAAATGACACTGATGTTCTATTTTCAAATAATTCTGGATTATGATAGTTGGGAACTTATACGAATGAGAAATGCTAAGAAAACACTATGTCACCATGCTAATTTCGATTGGAAGGCCATCTGAAGGAAGGAAGTGCTTATCTATTGGTGTCTAAGGGAAAATGCTTCATTTTCATGAAACCAGATGGCAGCACCAGTGTCAATTTGAGTAGAAACAGGGGGCACTGCGATGCCTACCTGCATTTGTCTTTAGGTCTGTTTGACTCCTTATGACCTTACTATTCCTCAAACTTTTCAAATATATCTAGCTCACTTGATTCTATATTCATTATTTAAGAAATTACACTGTTTCTAGACATTCCTCCAAGAACATTGTATCATACTGACTTGCCAATGTCGTTCATCCCAGCGACTACCTCCACTTTGTTCATCAAACTCCTGGGGAATTCCTGGAATGACATGAGTCAAAAACTATGATCTAAATATGATTTTTTGTCCATATACTTATCACATATCTAGGACTCATGAATAGCTTGGGTGATTTAGTGTAATAACGAGACTAAGGAAATATAGTAAAGATTTCATAATGCATAGATTTAAGTACTAAAAATCGGTGGACTTTGTTTTTAGATAGATTGAAGAAAAAACATGTTTTTCAGTATATTTCCTACTTTTGACCTTACTGAGTAAGAACAAAAAGCACCACACTATCACTACCTGTCATATTTGTATTTTCAAGAATTTTCCTCACCACTCATTAAATCTTCTAGAGTATCTAAGGGTAGGAGACACATTCCTCAAAGCCATCTTAAAAATTGCCCTTTATTTGTGAATTATTGCTATATGGAGAAACTAGAGTGACATACTTTATGGCAATGACGTCTTTCAATATCACTTTCACATCTAGCTATAGGTTTGAGCAACTTCCTCATATCTTTGCGGGACCCTAAGCTCTTTCAGCCCTGGCAGCAATGGCATGTCTTAGTGTTAGGGTTAGCGGACATTTCGTGTAATATTTATTCTTTTTTAGAAAAGCAGTCTGCTGGGGTGGACAGCAATTACCAATCTTTTCGCCCTCTTGATCACCTTGCCTCCTCGAGGTGCAGACCGGATATGCTTGCATACGAACATAACTAAAGCGACTAGGATGGGGAGTTAGCTCAGTGGTAAAGAGCACTGGAATTGTAATATCAAGGTTGTCAGACTTTGTTGATACGAGTTCCACTGCAGCCACTTTTCTCCGTCACCCCTAGCAGTGGTAGATTTACTGCTGTATCAAAGGCCAGTCCTTCTCATACCATGTCTATGTGGTGTGGGAAGTTAAAGAACTCTCACCTCAGTAACTGCATGGAGTTGTCCCCTGGCATTAACTGCCATATAAGGAATAGAGTAGACCCAATAGCCAATGACTACATTCGGAGCAAACCACGACCTTCACCCTGACCCCCTTACATGATATTTATAGCGCCTTGGGACGATTCTAAAGTCTATAGCTGACCTAAAATCTAGTGGGCCACAACCACCCTCATAAATGTGAAGGGATGAGATTTCTACCTACATTCATCTCAAAGTCAAAGCCAAAGTAATATTTCCAATTTTTCAAACCTAAAGTAAGTCTAATTGAATAAATTGGACGCTATATTTGTTAGATGGCTCGCTCCAAGCTCGGTGGCCAAGTGGTAGGGGTGTTCACCTCGAGCATGGGAGGTCGTGGGTTCAAATCCCAGTCAAGAAATACCAAATACTTACATAAAAAATGGTACCCACTGCCAATTCGGCTTAACACCTGCCATTTGAATGAGGAATAGGGGTTTAGGGCCCGAGTGGAAGAACAGCCATATAGCCAAATTCGGTGATTGTGTAACACAATCCCCTTAAAAATTGAACTTACAGAAGCCACCTGGTTGTCCTCATGGTGGATGTCGAGGCAAGGCTCGTGGTGAACTTTTACTCCTTGCACATTATCTGCCTTGAGTTTCTCTGAAGTCTGCTCCTGCTGAGCTGTCACAAAACTCTTATCACCATCCTGTGAATGAGTAGAAAAATAAACCAACTGCGTAAATTATTAATTACAAAAATAATCATCACTGCGCGAAAACCACCGGTTTATTCATATATACGCCATCGTGTAAGCGCATGTATCGGCTGTAAATTGACACGTTTTCTCTTCTATATGTCAGTGTAATGGCTGTATTTGCAGCAAAGGGTATATGAAGAGAAATATCATGTGCGGGACATGTTTACACAGGTCGTATACATTTGACACTTCTATAGATGAGGCGTATACACAACGGAAAATAGGACTACCTTGTATATGCAAAATCATACCTATATACGCCGGGTGTATACATATATAAACTGGTGGTTTTCGCGCAGTGTATAAATGTCATGACGAGATTTAAAAATATCAAACGAGATAAGATGGATAGTGTTTTTTTCACTCAAATATGATAATGATAATCCTTTCTTCCTGATTAATAATATAGCGTATTAAGATATATCGTTATTTCGGTCATATTGAAATGGAAAAACATGGTAGGAAATATGCATCCAAGACTAACCTGTTCAGTAATCTCCCTGTTCTCGGAATCTGGAGGTTCAACATTTCTCAGGCTTGTTGATGGGGCTCTGTTGTTCGAAGGCTCTCCTTGTCTCTCCTCAACAGTCTGAGTAGTTTGTTGGCATTGCTAGATAATATTACAATAAAATCATTTTAAAGGCAAATACAGGTAGGTATCGCAGTGTTTTTGTCGGAACCATCTATTAACAAATCAATTACTTGTATTTTGGGCCCATGTTAGCATAGATGCCGCCCTCTGTCCGCCAACTTGTTTGATTGTATAGTGATGTCTTAATGTATCTGTGATGTCTATCACTGTATTGGCTCTTGTCATAGGAAGCAACTAAGCTAAATGTAGTCAGTTGATCTATTGGTAGGTTCAAATCTGATGATCCCTCTGTATGCGCCTCTACATGCCCCCTATGTTGTTCTTTTTTAGTATGTTCGGACGTTGATGGTTGAAAATCATGTATACTATATGAACCTCATTGCGTCAATAAACAACTTTAAAAAAAAATCTATATCTAGGTGCTGCCATCTGATTTCATGAAAATATTGCAGTTTCCCATAGACACCAATACTTAAGCACTTATCTTTTCAGATGGCTTTCCCATAGATTTTTAGCATGGTGACATGCCTTTTTTATTGCATTTTCTATTTGCTGATATCTGAAACTTATATTATCCAGAGGTATTTGCAAAAATCAATAGAATTTGGAAATCACCCAACTACCAGCATTTGTCGTTAATAAAGAACAGCGGATCAAACCATACAGCGGATAGGAAATGTAATGAAGGATACAACAAATTGGCCTTTTATATAGATAAGTATGTCTATGACATTTTGGTATACCTGGTAAAGAAATATAAGATATAAGATTTTAGGTGTCTATATTTGTACACATACCTTGAATGCATTCTCACAAATCGCTCGTGTGGTGGGGGTATTTTGGTCAATCCTCACATAATCGAAAAAGGCCTTTTGTGTGGCCTCAGGACATTCCCTCAAGTAATTCCTTGCGAGCCTTTCCGCTGTAGCTATTGCTCGAGGTCTGCTCATCCATTCTTTACCATCATAATACAGCTTTCCATCTGCTCGTAACTCGATCTCCTGTCTGGCTAGCGCCTTCTGGAGACCACCAGGCAGCGTCTGAATCTCATCTTTGAGGTATTGTCTAACCAGGTCGCATTCTTCTTCTGAGCGTAATCTGGGACCAGTGGTCATTCTTCGCTGAAAGTGCATGTAAATAAAGGTGATGTTAACATAGGATGGACTTCATGGATGATGACCTGCATGCGGACGTTTTATAATTCATCATGATCACAGGGAGTGTTTGGTACAGAAGTCATCTGTTACGTAAAGTGGGATTCACACGGTGGGACAAATGGACCTGAGACAGGTGTACTTCACACCTTTGCGCCAGTCGGCTACTATTTCCAACTGGGAACAAAGTTTCACAGATTGGGGTGTTCTACAGTCTCAGGGGAACATGGCGGATTCAATTCACATGAGAAGATTTAACAGGTACATAGTCTCACCCCTACACCCCTACACAGGGTACACAGGGTACACAGTCGCCGACTCAGGGTACTTCCCCGTGTGAATAGGTGTTATTTGAGACCACTGAGACTCACAGATTGGGGGAGAACGTGTGAAATACATTTGTCTCACCAAAATGTCCCTCTAAATTTTAAACCTGTTTAAAGTCAAAATCTCATGAGATTCTGTTCCTTGTTAGGGGCGATTGTCGCCGACAATTGCAAGAGAAAAAAGTTGTCTCAGCAAAATGAAAGCCTGTCATTCACACGAGGAGATTGTGTTCCAGTACCGAATCTCAACAGGATTTGTCTCAGACAAACGGCCTGTGAGGTACATGAATCCCACCGTGTGAATCCCGTTTTAAGTGGGATTCACATGATGGGATTCATGTACCTCACAGGGTGTTTGTCTGAGACAAATCTTGCTGAGATTCTGTACCCTGTAAAGTGGTTCATGTACCTCACAGGGTGTTTGTTCACTAAAGTACGGACCACCTTCCCAATACACGTTTATTAAAATATTGGCTGGTTTTTTTTAAAGAAATTTGTTTTAATTATTTTTTTTATTTCGGGTATATAGTAAATATTTAACGTCCAACAATGCTTGCACAAGTCACAGAACTCGATGATAATTTACGGTTTGTACCGAACTCGGCGTTAACGCCTCGGTCCGTACAAACTGTAAATTAACCATCTCGTTCTGTGACTTGTTCAGCATGGTCAGGACGTTCTATATAAATATCACATCAAGATCAATAAAAAAAATTGAAAAAAAACCACCCAAAAAAACTTGGCTTGAAATGGTGTCTAAAGTTCCCTGGTTCTGATCCATATGAGCTTAGTTAAACCCCTAGTATTTCAAATTCAATAGACAACAACACCATTGACATTCAAATCCAAATCACTGACAGCTCCAAACCCCCTGACTTCATTAAGTGTCGGTTGTGTTTATAAATAACTGGGCAGCGTTGGGACTGTGATCATAGTCAGTTATTCATGCAAATTAATAAAGCATATACCGGGGACACACCAAGCGACTCAAGGTGGCGATCTCTTGAATCGCCAATATAAAATAACCTATATGTGAAATATTAATTCATAAAAATATCTCTCACCGATAGTCTATCATATCAGAAACAATAATCAGGCGAAATATGAAATGATAGCTCCCATGTAGGCCATTTTGTGTTGGCGATTACAGAAATCGCTGCCTTTCTCGCTTGGTGTGTCTCCAGCTTTATATGATGTTTTAGAAATCGTTGATACTAACCGCCATGTTTGTGAACTGTATAACGTCTTGGATTGGTCCCACTTTGGTCCTGACTTCCTGGGTCCTATTCACTGCAGACAGAGACGAGCGAGAGTTTGATCCTTACTCCTGATTTACCAAAATATAGTGAAGATCAAAATGGATTAAAATCAGTCCTTCGAAGGTATGGATCATTATTGAATAAAATTCCTCAACCAGGAAGATAAACAAACGTTGACCTAGCTTCCGTAACAATTCAGATATTTCCAGCGGGGGCGCGCATATACTATCACAATCTCGTATTATCACGTTGACCTGGGAAACTAGTGGTGGTGTAGCCTTGCTCAAGTCTTTGATTATGGATATTTACTATATACCCATGCCGTATACTGTAAATACGCACCGTTTCGGCATATCACGTAAAAAAACGTACGGACCGCCGGTCCGTACACTAAAATACGGACCACCTGGGCATACACATTTATTAAAAAAAAAATTGAAATTGATTTTTTTAAAAATTGATTTTTTCAAAAATTTCGGGTATATAGTAAATAGTAAGTATATAGTATAAATACTCGATGATAATTTACAGTTTGTATATGGAACTCGGCATAACTGCCTCGGTCCGTATACAAACTGTAAATTATCATCTCCTTCTGTGAATTGTACAGCATGGTCAGGACGTTCTATATATATACTTAAGAAATAAAACTCCAATCATAGGACACCAGGACTGAAGCCTCAATAGGGAGCCAAAGTGAACCCGCTGAAACACTGATACCCGTTTAAAAAACACCATTTCTGGATATAGGCGCTCAGTACTTTGACTATGTAGGTTCGAGATTAAATGTGTCCCTCTCCAATCTTTTAGATCCATATTTTTGATAAACTTAACAACTGTCATCTAAACTGTCATTACCTTCATTCAAGACCATAGAATATATATATACACAATATTACAAGAATTTGAATCTGAGTGGCCATGTTCGTCGCGTAATTGACACGTATAGTGATAAAACGATGTTCCTGTAAACGTACAAATTACGATCCGAACACGTGACACGGGACGTTTACAGCAAGGTGTTTACACCGAGAATAATGTCAAATTCTTCCGATCATTTTAGCGCTAACCGAATCGACGTAATCCGTCTGCCATTTTGTTTTTTGCCCGTGAGTATACCCACTTGCCGAGTTCCGTACAAACGGTAAATTAGCATCGAGTTCTGTGACTTGTACAAGCATGGTTGGACGTTATATATTTACTATATACCCGAAATTTTAAAAAAAATCAATTTCATTTTTCTTAACAACCAAAATGTTAATAAATGTGTATGCCTAGGTGGTCCGTATTTTAGTGTACGTACCAGCGGTCTCTACAGTATTTTTACGTCATATGCCGAAACGGTGCGTATTTACAGTATATACAGCATGGGTATATAGTAAATAATAATAAAAACACTGGATTAAGAAGTCAAGTAATATGAAATTACTGATACAGTGTATGTGATATGTAAGAGGTATAAATTATTGATACTGACCGAGATATTCACAGAAGGGATCCAATAAATCTCGTTTTCCCACTTTGGGACTGAGTTATAGAAGTGCGTCCTCTTTGTTGTATCTCCTGACTAAATATGTCAAATTGTTTCTCCTCTATGTGTGTCACGGATATGCACTGCTGGTATGGAGTGCCAAGTGTGACTCCCCACCTTAGTATGGGGCTCACTATGATGGGTGGATACTACGAGAAAACGTGGTTACTGAGCCCATACGGGTGGCCGTTCGAGGTCATTTGATGAAAATATACGGCCCGACGCCGCAGGCAGGAGGGCCGTATTTTTCCATCAAATGACCTCGAACGGACACCGTACGGGCTCAGTCACTACGTTTTCTTATTACTATACACCTCCTAATCGTTTAAATCACCCTTTTATTAACTTTTCAAGACCACAAAGACCACTGCAATTCACTATGGCCCGCTGTCACAGTGGGCGAGAACATTACTCATACTACACCCCTAGCAGCGGGCAGTATTTCATATGTGTTCGGCCATAGGTGTATAGAATTATTGGGCATTACTATAAACTCATGCCGTATATACTGTAAATATGCACCGTTTCGGCATATGGCATAAAAATACTGTACGGACCACTGGTCCGTACACTAAAATACAGACCACCTTGCCATACACATTTATTATGAAATTGGTTGTTAAGCCAAATGAAATTAATTTTTTTTTTTAAATTTCGGATATATAGTAAATATATAACGTCCAACCATGCTTGTACAAGTCACAGAACTCGATGATAATTTACCGTTTGTACGGAACTCGGCATAAATGCCTCGGTCCGTACAAACTTTAAATTACCATCTCATTCTGT
The DNA here is from genome assembly GCA_950022655.1 of Alentia gelatinosa. Taxonomy (NCBI): domain Eukaryota; kingdom Metazoa; phylum Annelida; class Polychaeta; order Phyllodocida; family Polynoidae; genus Alentia; species Alentia gelatinosa. The sequence goes on along the minus strand of OX465579.1, from coordinate 5,781,023 downwards.
GAATTGTACAGCATGGTCAGGACGTTCTATATAATTACACATTGGAGATGATTAAAATCTATCTGGTAATTCGGACAAGGGTCAATTATCGGGGCATCTGAGAACTATCTCCTAAGTGTGACGTCATCATCGATCAGCAACCAGCTCGCTGATGCTACTCCTCGTGTTTATTTTTGTTTTTTTTACCTACCACATATAAAACGTTAGAATTCTGTCGGATCCGCTTGGAGTTTTTCCCGCACATAGAGACAGAGTGAACCAGACCTAGGCACGGAGATTGAAGGGCCACGAGAGTGAGATTCTCGTGCAGTAAGTACTTAACTGAATCCTGCTACTTCTTTTTTATGTTTCTCTACACAGATGTATTTCTATCCTTAGGATTTTTTTCTAGACATACTGAAAACATAATTTAGAACTGTAATTTTCCAATCGCCTTGCCTCGAGATCAGTGTCTGTGAATAAATTTCGCTGGTTGCCGGCAAAATAACTAGGCATGTTGGCGCCTGATTTCCGGCGTTCAGTGCCCTAGCGTTGGCTTTGGAAACTAACCCAGCGTTTACACTAGACGACTAAATATGTGGCAGGGGCGTCAAAACATTATGAAAGTGGAAGGGGCGAACTGAAATATGGCTGACTTTTCTTTTGGTATGAAGTCAGATTTGACATTGGCTTGTTCTACTGGATTTAAGTGAATCTGCGAAAAGTCTGTGAAAAGTCAGGGCTTGCTTAGCCATCATTGCACACTAAAAAGTCAGACATAAACATTTTTTATGGTCACAAGTCAGAGCTTAGCCATTACTGCACGCTAAAACATCAAACTACCATTTTTACATGGTGAAAGGTCAGGGCTTAGCCATAACCCCCTGCTAAATAGTCAGACTTTGACATTTTTCCACACTGAAAAGTCAGGTCTTAAGCATCAGGGCACGCTAAAAAGTCAGACTTTGACAATTTTCCACAGTGAAAAGTCAGGGCTTAGCCATCATTGCACACTAAAAAGTCAGACATATACAATTTACCACAGTGAAAAGTCAGGGCTTAGCTATTGTTGCATGCTAAAATGTTAGACTTAAAAGTCGATGCTGAAAAGTCAAGCCAGTTTTTACACTTGGTTGAGTAAAATTCGAAACTGCTGACTTTCTTGGTCTGGCAAAAAGGTGGGGAGGGGGGGGGGGAGGGGGGCAGGCCCCACTATTCTAACGCCACTGTGTGGCGACTGCATATCGTCAGCCAATAGTCGTCAAGCGGTGGCTATGTCCACTGCAAAAGTCGTCGAGCTCAGAATTTCCTTGAGCATTTACACGGACGACACAGAATCGCCACCTGTGTAGACGACTATTTGAAACAGGCTTGATATAGTCGCCGCCGTCAGAGCCTTTTCAATAGTCGTCAGGTGGTGCCAAATTGAATAATCTTACCCGGCGTTTACACTAGGCGACTAAAACGTGACGACTATAGATCGTCTCACCGATAGTCATCAGGTGGTACTCGATTACATAATATCGGACACACTAGTCATCAAACCAATAATTTCCTCCAGCGTTTACACTTTTTGTATGTACTGGTTTCTAGCCATTCACAGATAAAAGTCTTTGGATGGTGCAAAATTCAAGAATCGCCGCCTATAATCGTCTAGTGTAAACGCTGGGTGACGTAATCAGACGATCTATAGTCGGCATACGCTTGGCGTTTACATTAGACGATTTCTAGCTTTTTACTGCTGAAAGTCGTCAGGAGGTGCAAAATGCAAGAATCGCCGGCCAGAATCGTCTAGTGTAAACGCCGGGTGAGGCCTGCAGGGAGCTGTTTCAAAACCATAGACTTAACCGTAGATTGGCCGCCACCTCTGTCTACACTACGTAGAGGTTGGTAACGTTAACCCATGGACATGTCCACGGATTCTCACTCTCAGACCAAACAATTTTGCTCTACATGGATTCTGAGATCCCAAATACTTGCAAAGAAATATTAATCTGCTAATAAATTGATAAGGAACCTTATCTCTGTGGCTATTTTATTAAAAAAATACACTTAAAAGAAGATGAGAACATGGAAAAGTGACTTCTAGGGTAAGAATGTGAGTCATGGCAGGGTCAAGGGGAAGTGGCAGGGCACCAAATAACAGCAGCTGTAAACAAGGTGGCACTCTCCAATCAAATCTTTTGCAGAAGTAAAGCACAGAATCTCTGCTAGGAGAGTGTAATAAATGGAGGCGTTATGCAATGCAATGGCATGACATACCCGCTACCACGCCAGGACAAGGCCCCTGTCAATTTAACGTGACCAGAGCTAACGTAGTGTAGCTCGGGTGGCCAGTGTAACTTAACCCACGTTTTGAAACAGCTCCCTGTAATGTGGCCAACATCCACCAGATAGCGCGGCCATCGGCCGTGTGTATGGCGGGACGCAACAAAGTCGCTGGTTTAATGAAAACCTTTAAAGGAATATCCTACAATTCACAGTGGTGCCATCTGGTGATTTTAGAATAATGTCAATTATTAGTCAAAAATGGTTTCTTGGGATTCATTCTAATTCTACATGAGCAGATTTAACGTTTTGTCCAGTTTATCCAAACTTAATAGGTAAAATAGGCTAATTTACATTTGCTTGATTTACTTAGGAAATGTACGGAAAAATATGTTTTTCTTCAATTCTTTCACAAATAAGGACGGTGACCTATGATCTTAGATAAGTAGCACTATACATGTACTATATTCTGTGAAAATTTGAGGAAAATGACATGGGTTTTACTATGTGAAAAACAACTTTTTAGAATTTCTATACATACACAATATTAACTGGTTTCAGATACAAGCGGCAGTAATCTCCGAGGACAAGACGCATAGTAATCTCCGAGCGATAGCGAGCTGATTACGTAGAGCCTATTCTGAGGAGATTTTGGTCGCTTTTATCTGAAACTATTTTATATTGTATTTATCGACCACCGTTCATCGCTTATAATTCCAGTGCTGTTTCAATTCCAAAGCATTGAAATGTGATCGATTCACCTCCTATCCTTAGTACAAATATACAACTGTAGTTCCTAAATTGCCCACGAGGTGGCAGCTAGTTTGAACCAGTTCGCCATATTGGTTTAATACGGTCACCGGAGGATGGATTTCAAACTAAAATGCGGAATTAAACAAGGTAAGAACTCGTTGAAAACTGTAATCTGACAGATTATGAAGTTATTATGATTATGACATAAACTCTCGTTTAACCTTGGACTTAAAACTGTCCAATTTATTTTCATTTTGACATTCAACACTCAGTTTGTTCCATATTTTATTAACAATTATTATAAAATATGTAACACATCGTCTGAACTTCTGAGTTTGAATTATGATTCTACAAATTTCTAGCATACCTCCACACTCATTACTCTTTGGTCCACAATACTTTTTATTACCCTTAGACCCTGATTTACATGCAAGTCGGCAGCTTGCTCCGCTGCTTCTTTGTCGAATTCCAGTGCACAAAATCTGCATACTCGATGATTGGTATTAAAAATCGGTTGACTACTTCGCACTTTAATCTTCATTTATCAAATAATGCAACTTTCTTAAACAAATTTATGTGCGAAATCGTTAGTAATTTTGTTGAAAGGCAACGAAAAGTTCAACTTACTATTGATTATTATCCCTAAGTATTTTATTTATTTTACTTCTTCTAAAACTTCATTATTTATCTTGATGACTGGTTTACTAGTACTTTCCCCTTTATTTGAAATCCACATTACTTATTTTTATAGTTGTTTGTTAATCCCGACGCTATTTCCCACCAGCATTTTTTTTTAATGCTTTTTATCAGAGTCATTTAACCTACAAATGCTCATCCGAGCTCGGTATCGGGCGATATTCCGCTCCGTCCCTCTGGTAACATGTTGGACCGCTTTCATTGTTACATAATGTATGGAGAGCTATTATCACTTCGCCTGAGTATAAACATAATTGATGTAGTTTTTGTTACAGCTTTCTCCAGATGACCATGATATAGCAATAAGATGAGGTGAAGGTTGTGTTGGGGACAGTACAATACAATTAGACAAATTTTATAAGACTCCCACTGGCACACATTTTCGTTCTTGCATTAGGATCAAATCAACCAATTCTTGTAAAACAAGGCTAGGATTAGTTGCAACGCAATCTGGCATCTTCGTTTTGAAGAAACTTCTTAATTATCTTGTTCCACTTTGTATATAATTGCTTAATGGCCTAATATTAAGGTATCTTACATGGGGAATTCACCTGATACAGTTAAAATAGTTTAATATGCGAAAACAATCGATAAGCCATTTAGTTCCATATGCCACAACACTGTCAATCACGGCAGTAATTCGGTGTAGGCTTACACCAAAAATCTAGTTCGCCATTAACCTGTGATTTTAGCATAGAAAATGTGTTATGAAAGTGATTTCTGGTATATATATATATATATTTCTATTTTTCATTCAATGAAAATAAGAAAATCAATTTGATGAATGACATATTAATTGTTCATTAGCTGGGCTTTTGACTCGAGTCCTTTGTTCTTTGTTCTTGATATCATTCATCATATACTAGGTTATTATTCATACCCATTAATCAGAAAAATCAACAAAAGTAGATATAACACAGGAGAGTATACAATACACATGTACAGGTACAGGTGAAAAATAGGAAACATCACAGGAAAATACAATGACACCACTCATTCACAATACAGAGGTCCACATTCTGTATTACTATATGATAAAATTCAGTATTTCATATATAAAAGTACATATACAAAAGTAGATATAACACATACTCCAGTCTAGTTAAGATCATTTGTTTGCCCAGCGATAAAGCAGCTTAAGTAGTCATAAAGATTCTGAGATTTCTTAGTTTAAAAATCATTTGCTTCATCTCCGATAGGATTTTCCCAACCTGCAGGTCAAATCTTAACTTGTTATCTAGGGTCACCCTTACTTACATTTATGAACTAACTGAAGTTCCTGTTGGTCGACACTACATTTTCCAGCAATTAATAAAGGGTGGATAGAGAGTATCAAGTGCTGTCACGACGCATTAACAGTCAGTTCTTATTACTACAGTTTAACACAGGTGCTTGATGCAGTCTTGTATTTCTAACTGTTTCATGTAACAAATCATCATATTGCAATAAACCAAACATATAAGTTAAAGCACTATGCGTTCTTCTATCTATTAACAAGAGCATTTGAACACTTTTATTGATCCTCACTGTACTGGTACGTGGATGCACCTTTAGGAAAATATTCAGACCTTGAGTTTGTAAAGTTTGTAACCTTGCTAAGCCTGGTGTATTTGAATTAGCGAAAATAAAATCCCCATAAAAATTGCAATCACTACAGTACCGGGTTTTAAATGGTACTATTACATGCAATAAATATTTAGCCCAGAGAAAGGTTGTTGATTCCCCAGAATGTAACTATTGTACAAAAAGGGATGACTTAATGCACTTCTTGGTAGAATGTCCAGAGACAAAGTTTTTCTGGGAAGCCATAACAAGATGGCTGAAAAATGTCCTTAGTGACAACTTCTTAAAGATTACTAAAAAAGAGGTTATATTTGGAAGATATGGTGTTGCCTCCTCAACCAGGATGGTCAATTATGTAATTTTACAAGCTAAATCCTTTGTGCATCGGCAGAAATTATTTTATGCAAATGACTTGGATATTATGGCTTTCATGGTGGAACTGAAGAGGAAATTAGAGATAGAGAAATATGTATATATGAAGGAAGGTCGCATGCATAAATTTAAGTATTTAGCTCAACTGTGGGAGACAATCCAATAGGGGGGAGTGTGGACCTTTGGGGGGGTAGGCAGAACTAACTGCAAATACTGTTTTGATGTGTCTGTCATATTGTCTTGTTATGTTTTGTCCTGTATGAAAATAAAAAAAAATAAAAAAAATGGGGAGAAGAAATAATATTCCATGGGTGAGATGTGACACATGTATTTCGAAAATCTGTAGAAACAGGGTAGATTAATTTACCAGTGCATGACAACCCTATATCATTTAGAAATGTATCTGTTTCTTTATGGCTGCTAAAATACTTGTGTGTATATATCTTGTACAAGTTGAAAATAAAATATTCTCCACAATAAAAAAAAATAAAAAAAATCCCCATAATCAACATACGGAAGTTTTAACTATTTGATTTATATGCATTTCAAAGTTTAGATTCCAATCTAAAATGACTCCCAGATAGATCTATAGGATGGTACAATGTGCAGCATTTCATTAAGTATCCTTTAAGTACCGACTAGTTACATGCTCTACTGACGATGATTTGTTAATATCCACTGCAAATAATATCTTTTAACTTTAAGTTTATCTATACCATTACTATCTAATATTGCATCATGCCTCAGTTCCCTCAAAATCTCAAGGTGTGTTGAAATTACTCGCCAAACTAAACCAGTAAAAAATTGGTTTACATAGTTCGCCGTCGCTTCTTTATCAATGATCTCAGTTTCGTTCTCTCTTTTTAATTCTATTTGAGCATTTGATTCAGAAATATTTTTGGTAAACTCAGATGAAATACATCAACACTTTTTGTATAATGTTTGTTGTCTTCTAGTAGATTACGTACATGCTCACTTCTTTGATCTATTATAACTTTTGTCATTCTATTCCTTTCCAATCAAGCAGCTTTAAAATCTTCCTCTTTTTCAGTTGACTTCGTTCCGATATTTCATTACTAACTAATCAGAAAGTTGATATTTGCATCTGCCTGTAACTGTATGGTGCTAATTCTGGGGGAGGGGGGTATTTGTGGGCAATGCGTAAGACTTTGTTTTGAAATTTTCTCAATTTATCTAAGGATTGTTCAGTTAAGTTGATTATGAGGGTATTTCAGCATGGGGAAGAATTTTCATCTCGTATAGAGTAACGGCTTTATATCGATTTAAGTATTGTCGGATTTCTTCGAAAAAGTAGATTTTGTGTCCTAGTTTACGGGCCATCTCTTTTTTTTGTGTAAGTCATAAGTCAATTTCTGGTTTGATTTGAAACCTAATTAGGCAAACTGGGTTACATATCTAATATCTTCTCCGTTTAGTTTAACATTGTTGGGAATTTGTATTTTTTTTATAGCATGCTTCTTGTCAAGAATATCATTCATTTGTTCTTTTTCGTGTTGATAGTTAGTTTGTTTATTTTGGCCCATACATTTAGTTTGTTTAAATCCTGCTGTACAATTTCTGTTGCCATTTGTATATCTTTAGTATTTGAGTAGACGACAGTGTCGTCGGCGTATAGGTTTGAATTTGCTGCGGTTAGTAAATTACTGAGATCTTTGACGTAGATTACTAGTTTCACCACAGGAGACAGTTCTAGGTTTAGATACCTAATACTTTATACTCATTATACATCTCTCTTGAATATTGTTATATGAGATAACAAAGACTAAATATTTCTTGTGTTTATGTTTATCTTTAAATCATAATGTCTTAGATTTGAGATTTGTGATCGAAGATACTTATTTAGAATAATTATGTTTTGCCTCAGATTACTTTATCATAAGCGAGAATTTAGAAATATCTAGAAGAAAATTGGGAATAGACAAACTAGTTTGTTTAAATAATCAAGCATTTGTTACAATACAGAGCTGTAGTAGAAGGTAAAATTTATCATCAATAGTAATATGTGTATGTGTAGGGTTACCGTTGGAGATAGGGTTACTGTTAGGGATAGGGTATGTAATTTCTTTGTTCCGTTGGACTTGCGTGCGGAATCCGTGGTTGGAAAAAAAATATAGAAGAAAACTAGACGAAACAAGAAGTAAACGTCTGAACCCAAGCAACGAATCAATAGTGAGTCTACTGGACCTGGTCTTGAAAAACAACAACATCCAGTTCAATGGGACCCATTATAAACAACTAAGCGGCACAGCAATAGGAACCAGACTGGCCCCCTCATATGCTAACCTCTTCATGGAAGACCTGGAAAAGAAACTACTAAACACTGAGGGAAACCACCCCAAGATATGGTTGAGATACATCGACAACATTTTTCTGATTTGGGAACATGGTTAAGAAAAATTCAATACCTGGCTGGACAAACTCAACAACTCTCAGCAGAATACTCAACCAATTCGATATCCTTCTTGGACCCCCAAGTGAAAATCGATGGAAAAACAAGAACAGTGTACACAGATCTCTACACGACACCAATCGACGCAAACACATACAGTAGAACCCTGCCTAACGGACACCCCGCGTAAGCGGCCACCTCGCGTTACCGGACACCTTTATTCGTAACGGTTCCTTCTATTAGATGTTTATTTTAACCTCGCGTAAGCGGACACCCCGCATAAGCGGACACTTTGGTCCGGAACGGAGGATGTCCGCTTACGCGGGGTTCTACTGTACCTCAAATATGACTCGGCTCACCCACCCGCGACAAAACAAAGTCTCCCATACTCTCAATTCCTAAGACTGAGACGCACCTGTGCAAGAAACAAGGACTACGAAAAACACTGCAATCCGAAATTACCTGTCGGGAGCCCGTACCTATGTCAAAAGGATCATGGGGGACGATAGGCCATTTTAGTCATTTTCTGTAACATCAACTCTGAGGGAGATTCAGAGGCGATCCACTCACCGGCTCCGACGGTGGATATTCCTACGATTCGGAACTTGGTTGCCGGCCTCTCTGCCCTCGGGAAGGCTGGAGTGCCAGCCAAAACTGTCCTTCTTTTGTCTTTCACGTCACTGCTTCGCCAGTCAAATATTCTGTCTCCTCCAGGACATTTTGGACCTGGTCCACACACACTGCTAAGACGGGACATACGTCTCACTGACGAGGCCTTATGGCTGTGTGTTACTTCTACCAAGACCGGATAACAGTCGAAACCACAAGAGAATACAGAGTGTAATCATGCTCGCTACATAACAAAAGTCTGATGTGACAACGTCAGACGAGCTACTCGGGTTGGCAGGTCCAACAAGAGATAGCATATACATATAAAAAAACCAACGTCGTATAACACGTCGGGGAGCTAATCTGGTTGACGTCAAATCAACAAGAGACAGCAAACACAGACGACATGACAGTGATACTGTCAAGTCAGTGTAAATTTACCAGGCTGATGAACCCACTAAGTCCGGAAACACAAGCACTCGAAAAAGCCACAGAATTAAAAAAAAAAGAAGTAAGAATCGCATCATCACAACATCCACATCAATTATCATGTAAATAATATATCACCCACATAACTAACTTGTAACCTAAACCATTGTTGATGTCCTCGATGTACATGCAATTTGTATACCAGTGGAAGATCTGCCTGTGCAGAACTGGATATGTCATTATATGAAATAAAAAAAAAAATAAAAAAAACTCAGCAAGGCTACAAATTACACTTACCTGGTGTTTCCTCCATGTTCAGACCGAACTTGGCACTGGGGCCAGTTTAAACTCCGGATTAGGAGTTGTTCTGACCGAAAAGAAGGAACTGTGTGCATAGACACAGAACACCCCTCAGAGCCGACACGAATGGGCGATGTGTACACATCGAACGCAGCCGGCCGTAAAAACGACAACACGGGTCACATGATATTTACGTGACGCGCCGACCAATCAAATCCAGTGATATGTTTTAGAGTGTTTTGATATGTTTTCATAAATAAGGTATACAGAATATATAGAAAAGAATACATAGATAAAAAGAAAATCCAAATACTAATGGATAAAGCAGAATGGATTAGATTTTAAGGCAGCTTGATGAGTTTTGTCTCCAAAATCATCAACTCCGGCACCATCAGCGGGAGGGCCATCTGATTGATATTTTTCTTCCAGTTCTTCTCTGTAACCTCCACTCCACTAATGTCGACATCGTCAGCCTCGCTGAAGACTCGTCAGCCGTCATCATCGCTAGAATGAAAGACAAATAAGTTGCAAACATTTTGTGAATTGATGTCGTCTGCCATGTTGAAATTTGCTGCGATGATAGGTGGGATTTTCAAAACCTGCTAGATGGCGTCCAGATGGTGTGTCCGGTTTCTATACATTAAACTTAATTTTGCGTGTTCTTGCTTGCACTGTTGGTGCCGCTTTTCATATCTGTCTAACACTTTTGTCACAAAACTAGTGAAACATGTCCATGATGTGTAGATTTGTCTAATTCTTATGTTTGGGGTCTGTCTTTTCCAAAGGGCAGCTACTTGTGTTGTCACAAAACCAGACAACCCAATCTGTCTGTATGGTGTCACAGACATGTCACGAAACTAGTGAAACAGGTCCCTGGTCTCAATTTGAATGGGATCAAGGGGAGAGTAAAGCGCAAAATGACTTTTTAGCAAAATAGCAAAATATGTTATATATATATAAACATATCTATGTCTTATACAGGAAATTCATTGCATTAATGCATGTTACCCCATATGGAAGACTGAGTTGAGAGGAAACTTGAATGCCTCTAATGGCACCTCTGCCTCAAGAGGAGTGGGCATCCTATTCAATAATATTATCCAGGTCGCAAATCTTTTCTATTATTTCATAGTTGACAGTAAACTATGAAATAATAGAAAAGATTGGCGACTTGGAAGGGCGGTTTGCAATTGTTTCGCGAAAAATAAAAGGTGAGGCCAAGGTCTTTGCTACCATCTACTCACCCATGAGTGAGAGCAAATCACTACGATAGGTCACTTCTACCAAACTCTCCGAATATCCAATTATCCTAGGAGGGGATTCTAATACCCCACTGACCACGAATCTGGGTGCTGGGGTTGACAGTAATGATCACTCTGTTCACCCTCTTGGTTGCCTTGCCTACTCATTGTGCAGGCCAGATATACTTGCCAGCAAGCATAACTTAGGTGACCAGGGTGGGGAGTTAGCTCAGTGGTAAAGAGCACAGGACTTGTGATCCCAAGGTTGTGAGACTTTGTTGGTTCCAGTCCCTCTGCAGCCACTTTTCTCTTTCACTCCCAGCAGTGGTAGACTTACTGCTATATCAAAGGCCAGTCCTTCTCATACCATGTCTATGTGGTGTGGGCACTAAAAGAACTCTCACCTTGGTAAATGTGTAGGGGTGAGATTTCTACCTACATTCATCTCATAGATTCGGTCAAACCCAAAGTAAGTCTAACTTAACAAATTGGACAAATTTAATAAATTGGATGTTAAACTACCCAAAAAACAAACTAACTGGATTAAAAGAGACACATGTGCAAAAATTACTAACAAAAATAGGCCTTTAGGGAAGCCTTGATATCCTTCATAAACAAAATGGAGTTTCTATATAAAAATAATATTCGCAAACTCGTAGAAGAAAAAAAGACCAAACCCTCTAGGGAACTCTAACTAGGTCTAAAGATTAACTATGACAAATCATCCATCCTTCCTCTTGGCGAAACACGCATGACGGGTATTAATAAATCTTCTAAAAAACAAACAAAAAATGGATAGAAATATTAGGTATCAAACTCATGAAGAATATGACAAAAGACTTCATGTACCTCAAGAACAAACCAATTAAGTGCGTGAATATAACAATTGGAGCAACAGTGTTCTCCATCAAGAGGAAAATATCAGTAATATCTTGAATTGAATTCTACGAAAAAACATGGTGAGCCAAGAGAGGTTCAGCTAGTTGGAGGTGAATAGAATAATAAAAATGTTTCTTCTGTAGACTTTTATGACATTAGCATGATACAATTACTTACGTAAGATCAGAAGACAACTGCGCAATTGTCTCATCACTTGTTCCGATTTCATGGAGGAGGTCTTCATATTCGGGTTGAGTTAACAGTGGATCAATGTCCTGCAAATAAATGGTGATGAAGGCTTTTTTCAAAGGTAAAGAAGAACACGAGTCAAGGAGATATTAATCTCATTCTTAATCATTTGCGCTAAGCTGTAGCCGCCTTAGCCTATTGACTTATTAGCCATGTAGTCTAATCTTATCATACTGTTGATCATGTGGGGGCCACTGTTAACCATAATTTCAGATAAGATGGAAAACTGTTATGGGGGTTTTCCAGCCTAGCTGAGATTACGGCTAAACAGCTGCCCCCGAATGTCTCTATTATAACCTTTCCCGTGCTTAAAAGGTAGAGTGAACAGAGGACTCAACTTCAGCAGGTATTCCACCAACCAGACAAAAACGTTGTACATGGCCCGTACAGCGGTTGCCAGCAGATTTGGTTAATTTGAACCATCGGTTTGCCCACCAGACATTCCAGCAGGCGCTCAGAAGTCACCTCTGAGTGAAATTGGCGCCAGTTGGTGGTTGTTGGCATGTCCCCTCAGGCTTGCTGAGCGTTTGCTGGGGCACCAGGCTATCTGCCGGCTGAAATACTCTTCCACCAGCTAGATTTTAAACCCGGCGTCCCACCCGATCTAGCAATTCCAGCTGAGGAAAAACGAAACGTGGCCAACGTCCACCAGACGGATCTGGTGGCACGACGGCCTGCCGCCACTGAGATCGGCCCAGTGGAAGTACACCCACCACACAAATATGCTGGTATTGAGGAATGCGGTGGAAGAGCGCCGCACTCAGAGACCATTTTTGCCCGGGGGCTAAGGCATCGGCTTTGTGAGTTCCGTGTATCTACTATGCAAATACAACGCTTTTATTTAAAAAATTTATTCCGACACCGCATTTTTTCCACGTCTTGTTTACACGTGTTCTTTTACGTATTCCGACTTTTTTTTCTTTAAAAAAAAAGAAGGTAATATTCAGATATCAAACGGCCCCCTGTAGAGTTAGAGATGCTGTCAGTTACCATGTGTATATTGACTGCCTGCACGTCATTTGGATCTAGAGAAGTGATAGCTAGGACGGCGTTAATAGCCTCAATCTGGCTTATAAGATAGTCATGTTTGTAGTATTTGGGAAAGTCTAAAGCATAATACGTACCGGTTGCCTCTGAATAGGCCCCTGCTCCCTCAAGTCACATGTCTCAGTCTACTCGGACTGTTGGCCAGTTGTTTGGTGAGAGTCTTTTCCCGTAGTCCACCGCACATCCTCACGGAACTCGTCGTCGAGACTTGCTTCTCCGATTTGTTGGCTTCTCTCAATATTAAAATGTTTTGATATTGTCCAATGCGGTCGCATGTCCATGCAAATTTGCACATATTGTATGTTTAGGTGTGAACTCTGTAGGTTACCAATTTATCCAAAATGATTATGTATATTTATCTATATCATACTATGTTCGTCAGTTTATCATCCTTTACCAACCACATATCATTATTTTGTATACTGTGTCTTGTTTTATTTGTTTATATTATACCTATATATATGATCGATGGCGCAATACTGAACTGTGAAATTTGAACGTGCCAGAGCGAAATGTAATACCACCAAATAAGGTGAATTTTGTTCGTAAAATAAAAAAGAGAAAAAAATTGCAGAGACATGCGACTCCCAAGCGACCACAACGGGAATGTGTGATCCACTGAAACGAATTTTTGTGTGTCTATAATGAGTAAAGGAGTAAGCACTAAAACACAGATGACTATAGTAAAGCGAAATAATGGGATAAGCTGGAAGCGCATATCCAGTGTTTGGATACGAAAGCAGCATTAAAAAGGGTAACCAAAATATGCATATGTGCACATGCATATGAAATATAGCTCTAAACGACATTATCAACTAATCCCCTTAACTATTGGGATTATGACCCCAAGTATGATGCCGCACTCATATTGTTATCTTGTCAATTATTACAGTAAAGCGGGCATATGATCTAGATGTAACCAAATAACGCTGTTATCCTGTAGTAAAAGATCTTTTCACGAAAAGTTATGTTATGGTCAATAAACAAATAAACAAAACAAAAATGTAAATCTTGATATTTTGTGGTATGTGGTAAAAGAACATTAGATTTATGTAATTCTTACATTTCTAAGCTGTAGAGCTCTCAGTGCGTCTTCGCAAATCGCCCGTGTCGTAATGATCCTTGCGTATACATAGCTGTAGAAATCCTTTAGTCCGCCATGATCATTCTGGGTGAAATAGTGAGCCGTGAGGTTGTTTATAATGGCTTTTGTTTCTGGTCTGCTTCTCCATTTCTTGCCGTCGTAATCCACCCCTCCGTCCTCTCCTAAGCTCATCTTATTTCCATGCCTGGACATTAACTTTTGTAGGTTTAGCGGAATATCGCGGTTTCTCATTTCGCCCCTTAGATATTTCCTCACCTGTTCATATTGTTCACCTGAGACGAGTCTCGGTCCAGTGCTTCTTCTTTGCTGAAAATATGTATAAAAATGAAAAGTATAAGTAATATCAGGATTGTGCATCAGTGTGTAGGGGTCAGGGTAGTCGAGCAGTGTTGTTTCACCTGCTGTGCGGTAAAGCCGGCGAACCCGTGGTATGTAAATACTACGGGGTCGCCCGCATTACGTAACTCAGTCAATATATAAGGCTGAGTCCACAGCGGGTTGACAGGACTTCTCGTGGTGCCTCTCTGCAGAATGAACACCTGGAGCCTCACAAGTTGGTAAGGTTGCTTCGGAACCTTTCAACGTTGAAGAGACCAGTATCTCTTCCCGCGCTAGCCAGTGCCCCGTAGCACTGAGCATACTGTAAAACTTGAACCTTGAATAAAGATTGGTACACTGATGCAGTCCGGAGTCTGGTTTTGTGTTTGCTGTTAGCGGTAGATAGTAGATCTCGTATCTCCCCGCCCTTTCCAGTGGGTCAAGCCGAACCCACCTGTACTGGCACGGTAAAGGCCTATTCCCACCAAGCGACTAGCAGCCCTGCGATTTGGGTAACTTTAGTCGGCGACTCGACGTACTTAGCCTGCGACTAGGTGTACCGCTCACAAGCGACTAGATGTACCACAAGAACCGCTAGTCGCGGGTTGACATGGTTCCCACTAAAAGACCCGTTCTCTGCGACTGAGGTATCTCTCCCTTGAAAATAAGGCGGGAAAAAAAACCAAAATGGAGGAAGGTTGGAGGTATCTGGGCATGCTGTTCATGGCAGATGATGCCGATATGCTATTTCCGGACGTATTTATGCCCTCTATTTATGGTGAAGATGTATGTGAAGATGGGATGATAAAGAAAAAACGGCAGCATGGACCAAGGAGGTGGTGGGTGAGACCCTGGATACTTCGACGTGGGGAAACAGACAGCTACTCTATGTTCAGTCTACCAACTGAACTTGTGGCGGTAATTATAATCTGATGTTCTTAAAGTTGTAGCAATATAAGTGCATGATATTGGAATATGAATGTGTACATGTGTATACGAATGTGTCTGGTGTGCTTTTGTACAAGGTATAAAGGGATGGAGGGATTGAGGGAGAGATTGCAGGATGGAGTGAGGGAGGTATTGAGAGATGTTTTGAGGATTGAGGAGGGAAATTGAGGGGGATTGAGGATTGAGTATTTAGGGAGGGATTGATGGAGAAATCAAGTATGAGGGATTGAGGGATGTATTGAGGATTGAGGGATTTAGGAAAGGATTGAGGATGGGCGTTTAAGAGAGGAATTGAAGGAGGGATTCAGGGAGAAATGAGATTAAGGGACTAAGAGTAGGATTGAGGGTTTGAGTGAAGCATTCATGGCTTTAGGGAGGGATTGAGGTAGAAATTGAGTTATTGAGGGTTTGAGGGAGAAATTAAGGGATTGAGAGAGGGAGTGGGGGATTGAGTGAGGGATTGAGGGAAAATTGAGGATTTAAGTGGGAAATTGAGGGATTGAGGGAGGGATTGAGGGTTTGAGGGCGAAATTGGGGGATTGAGGGTTTGAGGGAGAAATTGAGTGAGGGAGTGAGGGATTGAGGGATAATTAAGGGATTGAGGGAGAAATTGAGGGTTTGAGGGAGAACTCCTGGGATTGGGAGAGGAAGTGAGGGCTTGAGTGAGGGATTGAGGGAAAATTGAGGGTTTGAGGGGGGAATTGAGGGATTAAAGGAGGGATTGAGGGTTTGTGGGGAATGTGAGGGATTGAGGGAGGGATTGAGGGTTTGAGGGAGAAATTGAGGGATTGAGGGTTTGAGGGAGAAATTGAGGGAGGAAGTGAGGGATTGAGTGAGGGATTGAGGGAAAATTGAAGGATTGTGGGGAAAATTGAGGGATTGAGGTTTTGAGGGAGAAGGTGAGGGATTGAGGGTTTGAGGGAGAAATTGAGGGATTGAGAGAGGGAATGAGGGATTGAGTGAGGGAATAAGGGAAAATTGAGGGTTTGAGGGGAAATTGAGGGATTGAGGGAGAAATTGAGGGATTGAGGAAGAAATTGAGGGAGGGAGTGAGGGATTGAGGGAAAATTGTAGGATTGAGGTCGAAATTTAAGTATTGAGGGTTTGAGAGAGAAATTGAGGGATTGAGAGAGGGAGTGAGGGATTGAGTGAGGGATTGAGGGAAAGATTGAGGGTAGGATTGAGGGTTTGAGTGAGGGATTCAGGGGTAGAGGCAAATTTGAGGGTTTTAAGGAGGGTTTGAGGGAAAATTGGGAGATTTAGGGAGGATTTAAGGGATTGAGGGAGGGATTGCGGGATTTAGAAAGGGACTGAGGGAGGAATTGAGGGGGGATTGAGGGACTGATTCATGTATTAATACCATCAAACTGAGGACACACCCTTATATGCATTATAACTGTCTTACTGAGGACATTGAGTGTACAGCCATAGGTATATAGGAATATCTAATTCAAGTAATTAATTGAAACTTTGATGGATTACTAAACACTATACATGTATATAACAAAAAAAATGAAAATCCCAGATGTCATGTGAAATATCGGCAATTAAATACTCTGCACACATTGTGTACCTTTTAGATGGATGACACCTCAGAGTTTAGAGCCCTATTGAGGATGGACGCCAAGAGGTACACAATGTTACTGGAGCGTGTTCGGCCACTCATAACATTTCAGACAACAAAGTTCAGGCGACCCATATCTGCAGAGGAGAGACTGCTGATTACACTGAAGTTCCTGGCCACTGGTAAGAGATATTGATGCCTACAAAGTAGTTATGTGATGCAGACAGAATTGCCAATATTGCTCTATTGAACCCATAAGAAATCATATCTCTGAACTACCAAATTAACACTATTATCCCGCAATGGAGAAATTTGTGTGATATGGTCATGCACACTGAAGTATGTAGAACAGTCCTTGATATTTCTATAATTTATTTCTGTGTCCTTAGGTGAATCTGGAGTCTCACTATCTCAGCAGTTCCGGGTAGGCCGATCATCCATTTGCCAGATTTTGCTGCAAACATGCCAAGCAATTTACAAGTGCTTGCAAGACGAGTATTTGACGGTAAGACATAATTACATGTCCTGCCGCAGAATAAGATCATATAACAGTGCATTTATTGGACTAATAGTTCATCTAATCATAAAGTGATAACTATGTTAACTTCACTTACAGACGCCCACCACCCTGTGCGCCTGGCAGGCAATAGCGAACACCTTCTGGGAGAAGTGGAACTACCCTAACTGTTTAGGTGCACTTGACGGGAAGCACGTCGCCATTACCCCACCCCCCAACAGCGGTTCTGCCTTCTACAACTACAAAGGACACTTTTCAATAATTATGCTGGCCATTGTGGATGCCAACTATGAGTTTATATTTCTTGACGTTGGAGCAGAGGGCAGGGCAGGGGATGCTGCTATTTGGAACCGGTCCACATTCCTGGATGCAGTTAGCAGGGGTCTACTCCAATTACCAGGCCCCACTGCTCTTCCCCATACCAACATTATCTCACCACATGTCGTTGTTGCTGATGATGCTTTTCGCTTGACAAACCATCTAATGAAACCATTCTCCCGCAGGAATCTCTCTCTGCGGGAAAGGGTTCACAACTACCGCCTAAGTCGGGCACGACGTGTTTCTGAAAACGCTTTCGGAATACTTGTGAACAGGTTCCGTGTATTCCTGAAACCCATAAATCAGAGTGCTGATGCTGCCTCAAACACCGTGCTGGCCTGTTGTGCACTCCATAACTACCTGCGCCGTGAAATTGGTGAAGGTTACTTGGCCCTGACAAATGAGGAACATGAGGAGCTCCTGGGTTCTGAACTGGGATCAGGGCATCTTATGGACCTGGAGGAGGCTTCACATGACAGAAACCCCAGCAGAGAAGCGAAAGCCATTCGAGAGAACATGGCAGATTTCTTCATGTCAGAGGTCGGTGCAATTCCATGGCAGATTGCAAGTGTCAGCATCTAGATGTTCGCATAGCAGAAGTAAAGAAGACATAAAGATTCAACTGGTGAGCAACATAGTCTTCAGTATTATTTGTGAAAGCCTCACAAGTTGCAAATATCACATTTGCAAATTTCAACAATTTCAAGGTAAACTAGTGGTTGCCCTGTTGTAGTGAATTTATTGGCATTATGGTGTTATAGTCATACATTGTATGTTGGCTCTCCAAATAAACAATTTCAAAATATGTTCAAATGTTATCTGTCATCAAAAGAACCCCAGACAACCCGTTCTTTCAAATTCAACCAGGAAGCTTGTCTTTATTCAAAGTACATGTAACATCATATGGGTACACATAGAAACATTTCTTAATGAAAGTCCTTTCTAGAAAATGAAAGACCATTCCTACTGGCATTTAACATGTCACATTGAATGTGATGAAAACTTGCTATATCTGCAATTTATAAAAATAACATACAGATTAAACAGGTTAAACTAACTACTTAACAATGAACATTTAATAGTTCAGCTTCTACACATCATAGCATCTCACTCAGAAATTGGTGTGGTCAAAATATGACCCTTGGGACAACAGTGTTGTGTAGTTAATGTTATCCCAAGCCTGAGCACTAGACATCAAAGCTGGCTGGTGGTGTGTCGATGGTTGTGGCCGTTGATCATTGCCAGCTTGTGTGGCTTCTGAACTGTGCTGCTGATTATTTTGCTGATTGGTTGGGGCACATGCTTCTCCATCAGACCAATTGCCATACAGTGCCTCAGACACTAATCTGTGTACTTTTGCTGCCACTTGCTCACGCTTTTGCATAGGCTCTATTCGTCGCATCTTTTGTTGTATGAAACTGGCCCACATAGCCCATTCATCATAGGCTGCCCCCATTCTCGCGTCCATCTTATCCATGTAGTCCATCCTCCTCTGCATGAGGTCTATCATTTTTGTTTCAATGTCGATGTCTTTTGCCCGTCTTGGATGGGCAACATTGATAATCCCCTCATTTGCTTTGGCTTTAGGCCTTGGTGCCTGTGTATTTTTCGTCACTGCGGATGTTATTTTCCCAGCCCCCTTTTTAGCTATGTTCAGGGTGGACTTGACAGGAGCTTGGAGCGTTGCTTCTATAATTTCTGCTTCAGAATCATCTGACGAGCCATTGAGGATACTATGCTGAACACTAGTATTGGATTTAGAGGTACTGGCAGAGGGTGCTTCTTTGGTAGAGGACCGGGGCGTTTCATGAGAACTAATAGAGAGCAAAGTTTCTACAGCCTCACACTCATCAGACGCAGTTGGTGTTTTTCCATCTGCATGGCCTGGAGGTGTTGGTGATCTTGGTTGGGAATCAAGCTCATCTTCCTCATCTTTATCTTCCACTTCATCTGGTGATGATACCGCGTCAACATAGGTGACATTGTCCTCTTCTAGTTGAGATACTGATGGCTCCAGCTGCAAGAAAACATATTCGTATTAGCAATAAGGAGCTAATATATAGACAATAATCGATGGTTTTGTAGACAATTGGCCGTATACCACGAGAGGTTGACGCGTAGTAATACACAAGCACTCCCTCCCTCAATTTCTCCCTCAAACCCTCAATCCCTCAATTTCTCCCTCAAACCCTCAATCCCTCCCTCAATCCCTCACTTTTCCCCACAAACCCTCAATCCCTCCCTTAATCCCTCAATTTCCCCCTCAAACCCTCAATTTTCCTTCATTCCCTCACTCAATTCCTCACTCCCTCTCGCAATCCCAGGATTTCTTCCTCAAACCCTCAATACCTCAATTTCTCCCTCAAACCCTCAATTTCCCTCAATCCCCCACTTTCCCCCACAAACCCTCAATCCCTCCCTTAATCCCTCAATTTCCCCCTCAAACCCTCAATTTTCCCTCATTCCCTCACTCAATTCCTCACTCCCTCTCCCAATCCCAGGATTTCTTCCTCAAACCCTCAATACCTCAATTTCTCCCTCAATCCCTCAATTTTCCCGCAATCCCTCACTCCCTCCCTCAATTTCTCCCTCAAACCCTCAATCCCTCAATTTCCCCTCAATCTCTCAATTTTCCCTCACTCCCTCGCCTAAAATGTCTGTCTCAAACCCTCAATTCCTCAATTTCTCCCTCAAACCCACAATTTCCCTCAATCCCCCACTTTCCCCCACAAACCCTCAATCCCTCCCTTAATCCCCCAATTTCCCCCTCAAACCCTCAATTTTCCCTCATTCCCTCAATCAATTCCTCACTCCCTCTCCCAATCCCAGGATTTCTTCCTCAAACCATCAATACCTCAATTTCTCCCTCAATCCCTCAATTTTCCCGCAATCCCTCACTCCCTCCCTCAATTTCCCCCCCAATCTCTCAATTTTCCCTCAATCCCTCACTCCCTCGCCTAAAATGTCTTTCTCAAACCCTCAATTCCTCAATTTCTCCCTCAAACCCTCAATTTCCCTCAATCCCCCACTTTCCCCCACAAACCCTCAATCCCTCCCTTAATCCCTCAATTTCCCCCTCAAACCCTCAATTTTCCCTCATTCCCTCAATCAATTCCTCACTCCCTCACCCAATCCCAGGATTTCTTCCTCAAACCCTCAATATCTCAATTTCTCCCTCAATCCCTCAATTTTCCCGCAATCCCTCACTCCCTCCCTCAATTTCTCCCTCAAACCCTCAATCCCTCAATTTCCCCCTCAATCTCTCAATTTCTCCCTCAATCCCTCAATTTTCCTGCAATCCCTCACTCCCTCCCTCAATTTCTCCCTCAAACCCTCAACCCTCATTTTCTCCCTCAATCTCTCAATTTTCCCTCAATCCCTCACTCCCTCGCCTAAAATGTCTTTCTCAAACCCTCAATTCCTCAATTTCTCCCTCAAACCCTCAATGTCCCTCAATCCCCCACTTTCCCCCACAAACCCTCAATCCCTCCCTTAATCCCTCAATTTCCCCCTCAAACCCTCAATTTTCCCTCATTCCCTCAATCAATTCCTCACTCCCTCACCCAATCCCAGGATTTCTTCCTCAAACCCTCAATATCTCAATTTCTCCCTCAATCCCTCAATTTTCCCGCAATCCCTCACTCCCTCCCTCAATTTCTCCCTCAAACCCTCAATCCCTCAATTTCCCCCTCAATCTCTCAATTTCTCCCTCAATCCCTCAATTTTCCTGCAATCCCTCACTCCCTCCCTCAATTTCTCCCTCAAACCCTCAATCCCTCATTTTCTCCCTCAATCTCTCAATTTTCCCTCAATCCCTCACTCCCTCGCCTAAAATGTCTTTCTCAAACCCTCAAATCCTCAATTTCTCCCTCAAACCCTCAATTTCCCTCAATCCCCCACTTTCCCCCACAAACCCTCAATCCCTCCCTTAATCCCTCAATTTCCCCCTCAAACCCTCAATTTTCCCTCATTCCCTCACTCACTCCCTCACTCCCTCTCCCAATCCCAGGATTTCTCCCTCAAACCCTCAATACCTCAATTTCTCCCTCAATCCCTCAATCCCTAACTCTCTCCCTCAATTTCTCCCTCAAACCCTCAATCCCTCATTTTCCCCCTCAATCTCTCAATTTTCCCTCAATCCCTCACTCCATCGCCTAAAATGTCTTTCTCAAACCCTCAATCCCTCAATCTCTCCCTCAATTCCTCACTTTCCCCCACAAACCCTCGATCCCTCCCTTAATCCCTCAATTTTTCCCTCATTCCCTCAATTCTCCCTCATTCCCTCAATCAATTCCTTGGTCCTTCTCTCAAACTCAATCCCTCCCTCAACCCCACAATTCTTCCCTGAATCCCTCAATTTTACCTCAATCCCTCAATTCCTCTCTCAAATCCTCAATTCCTTAATCCCTCCCTCAATTCCTTAATGGCATTATTGTATTCATTATTTCAATATAATAATGTACTTGGTATGTCTACATTCAAATTTGTACTTACCGCACATGCTAAAGTAGTCTTTGTCGGCCTCATAGAAATATGTGCCTTCAAGAACCCAAGGCGTGCTAGGACGTGCCTTGCCCGCTCTGATTTTGTATGTGCAGCACTTCCACATTTCCCCTTTGAATTTACATGGCGAGTGAAGAGCATCCTCAGGGATCTTAGGTGCTTGTCAACGTCTACAACTGAAAGATTCAATGTGCTACTTATTATGGGTGACCTAGTGTATTTTACCTCTGACATCCAGCATCCTTGCCATCTCCTGATGTATTTGCCTTTTTTTTCACGGTTGTGATAGTTTTTATCATGGATGTTATACAATATCTTGTGAGACTCGTATAAATCTATTAAATCATCTTCTTTTGACAGAGTCCACAATTTATCTTTAGATGCCCCTTTAGGGCATTTGTTTTTCCTAGGCATCTTGAGAAGGACTGAGTCAGGCAGCAATGATGTGCGAGTGAAAACGGGATGGCGGGAATAATGTGGACAAAAATGGGATGACAAGTGGTTATATTTTTGCATGCCCCTGATTGGCTGTTGCCATAGTATCACAGAGTGCGCTAGTTGCAGGTACGTCCAGTCGCCGACTAGACATACCAAATATCAAACATGTTTGATTTTCAAATCGCAAGAGACTGGGCTGCAAATCGCAAGAGACTAGACGTACCGCGTACGCCTAGTCGGCGACTAGAGGGAAGTGGGGCATTCCCACTAAGCGACTTGGCCGTCTAGTTGCAGGGAGGTACGTCTAGTCGCCGGGTAGGTACGTCTAGTCGCTTGGTGGGAATAGGGCTTAAGTACAGGGTAGCGACTGAAGTCTCGGAACCTCTGGTCGACTGACGATCGCGGAAAGTGGTAATACACTTCCAGCGACTAGGGGATACGCTACATTGGTGCCGTGACCAGGATCTTTCGCTGCTCGCACAACCGAAGATCACTGGAGGAGGGCGATGTCGGACCAGCCGGGTGTAAAGACCCGGTCGCAGACCGCTATGCCAAGTCCTGCCGCGGTAGAGAATGCAGCTGGCCCGGAACCGACACTGAGTGTCCGTGTTCCACCGGAGGCTGACAGTCATCCGCGGAGGAAGCGCCTCCCATGGATGGATGGGACCTGGGAGGGGTAAGCCAGATAGGCAACCCTGAGGAGGGACCCGAAGAGGGGGGAAGAGAAACCCCCATAGTACGGCTCACGACTGATCCTCGGATCGATCACGAGGCCCGAGAAGCAACAGCGACGGCAATGCCTGATTGATGAAGAGCAGACCGCCCAACTGTTGCTGAAAGACTTGTATACTCGCTCAAAGCAAACGGCTGAGGCCCTGCATGTGCAGGAGGAACAGCTTGCTCTGGCAAAAGAACAAGAGAAGGCGGCAGTAGAACGCACCCAGCACGCTGAGGCAGACTATACTCTTAAGTATAGGACTCCTCTGCCAGGCTGGCAGGGCGTGTCTAAGGACCATGTATATTCCCCACTAGGGAATACCAGCGGTCCTCAAGGTTATACTCTGCTGCAGACAGACAGGAGACTGCCAACAGTGAATTTTGCTTCCCCGCTGGGCTCTCCGAGAGACTCTACACGAGATAGTGATAGGGGAGTGCCGTCTAGTTCCGCAATAGCTGAACTAGGACTAAACCCGATTCATCCCGATTCATCCCGGTCGTGAGACCAGCAGAAACCGCCAGGCGTAACGCCATCATTCCGAAGCCTTTTGGCAAAGGGATGGTGTGGGAACACTGGTTTGCTGGGTTCTGTGAGGATGTGCAGTGCAATGGGTGGAGTACCACTGATATGCTACCATACCTCATGAGAGCGTTGGGCGATGGACCCGGAGAGGCTGCTTTACGTGCCTACGGGCATTCAGCTACGCACGGATGGGATGTCCTGGCGGAAGTGGCGTCTTATTACTGTGGGCAGCTAGTAACCCTGAATCATTGCTCGACTTTTCTTAAGCCGGGTACAGGAGAAGGATGAGTCCGCCCGTGCCCATGGGCTAGCTTTACAGCAACTGCTGATGGAAGTTTACCCTGGGACCCGATTGGACTCGCCAGCACTGCATGAGGATCTGCTAACTCAGTTTGTAAAAGGCCTCCGAATGGAGGTGGTCTCGAAATGGGAACCCGGAATGAGCCTCATACAGGTGTTGAGAATAGTGGACGCCTATGGACAAAGGTGTGCTCTGTTCGGACAGTATGGCAGGCCTGTAGGTAAAACTCGGGTAGCTATGCTAAGCCCATCCTGGGAGCAGGGTGAGTTGGAGATGGGAGAGACCAGCAACCCCGAAGTGGAGGATATACTCTCCGCGGTGAGGTCAATGGTACTCGGATGTCGTGGTTTCCGCGGTAGAGGCCGTGGCCGGCTGAATCCAGGGAGGCCCAAAAATGGGAATCCTCAGGTGAACGACACGGCTGTGGGGAAAGGTTCGGGAGAACCCCCTACTATGGCGGATACATTACTGCTTATCAACAAGCGATTGTCCCAGTTGGAAAAGAACCAGCTAGACAACCGGCATTGCTGGCAGTGTGGAAAAACTGGGCACATTTCTCTGGAATGTCCCCAGAAGTTGGCTGCTGTGGAGTCCACAGACAGCCCGCTAGCTTTACCTTCCCCTTATGAGGATCCGGTAAACTAGAAAGGGCTGTGGTAGCTGGCAAGACAGTGGCCCGGGAAACTGTAAGCCAGAGTACGCAAACCGCGGGACTTGAGACCAGGAGGAATCCTGTTCATGCCAGGGAGGAAGCGTTATCGAGTCAGGTTGCTACAGTCTGTTCTCGGTATCTCTCTCCGAAACACCCATGTCTGCAATGGCTACGCCAATGTGGATGGGATCTCGGAACCCTCGAAGGCATTTCCTGGTTTATACAGCAGCCACCTCCCTTAGGTGGGAGATGGTGGTATGTACCCGTAAGGATTCAAGGGTTGAAAGTAGACTTCCGATGAGCAGGACGGTAAATCAAAGGAATTACAAAGAGTTCCTTCCCATTTATCATTCAGCCTAGCTTTACTTAATAATAAATTTATAATTGATCTTGTAACATACGCGAGTCCGGTGAATAGCGAGTAGGTTTGTTCCCTATATCCAGAGTGTTTACAGCAGAGATGAATTATCGATCTTGAGACTTGAATACCCACGAAATCACATAGTCCTGTATCTGAGACAGGGTGGCTTCATGTCCATTGTTGTCCCACACGTAGTGACCTCAGACCTGCTGATATATGCTACGTAAGAAATACCACAGTTAATGGCCAAGGCGATATACGTCGGGAATACAGTATTTAAATAATACCATAATAGTTGAGTCAGAAAAGATTTAACTAGCTACAAATATAACACAGTTAGGCACTATAACATTCCAATAATTATATAATGTCTATATCCATGATGCTTTTAAAATAGTTCGGTTTTTGCATCATAATAATGCAGGATAGTGTGTGAGTGTCTTGTATTAGCTGCACTAGGCCGCGCACACCTAGTCCCATTTCTGAGACAGAGTGATAGTAGTCAAGTGGGAGGAGTTCATACACATCTAATTAGCATACAGTCCCAATCCACATTTTATTGGTCATTTATCTAAGAGAGAAGAGAGTAGCCTGAGATACATAATGTTCAGATTTCCGATCGGGAAGTACAGATAAGATAAGGTGAGACAATCGGCACCCATATATGTGATAAAGTATGCAAGCCACTGGTTATCTCCTTTGTAGTCCAGCATGAAGGTCACAATACTTAATAGTCAGACGCATATATAGTCAGACACATATATATTAAACGTTATCATGATGTCGAAATTCACTCATCTCAGTTGTCCAGACTGACTACCCTCCACCTAGTCCCGTATCTGAGACAGAGTAAAAGGTTGTCAGGCATAGTGGAAGTTTTTTACCTGTACGGCCCGTTGTGTGTCATCAGGTTGAGGACGTCCCATTTCTGAGTAGTTTGTTCAATCTGGGTTGGTTATACATACATGTGCGGTTGTATGAGCTTAAGATTTTTATACTCAAGTGTCCATCCTATCTAGCCGCAGTGACTTAGTCCCGCATCTGGGACAGAACACCAGAGGCCAACATGTGACGCCTAGCTTGTGAGATTTCAAAGAAAATGTCAGTATCAGTATCACAATTAAGTATATCACTGTTCTTCTATCAACTCCAGCCTAGTGCCTAGTCCCGTGTCTGAGACTGAGAATTAGCCTGGGGAAATAGATTCACCGAACTCAAAGTCTCCTCCATGGTCATGGGTTCAGTCCATGCTGCAACTGGGCTGCTTCGTGTTCAAAACTGATCTTATAGCTTTCATGTAGTGTGATGCGATGTTAGGCAACACAAAATTAGTTGGATGGCATCCATCGTGCAACAATGCGAATCTTGTTATGTACTTTAATGGTCCTTTCTGTCTTGTTGTAGTTTTGCTCTTTGTGCGCCTCGAGTAGTGAAAAATGTAGTCTACCCTGGGTGTCTGGATGTTGTGTTGTATATTCCACTGTGCCATATCGGCATTGATTCCTCGAATAGACTTGTCAAGTTCCCCCTGTTGTGGATCTACAGTTCGTACTGCTATACCATTTGGTTTATTCGTACTGTCAGAGTGCACTACTACTCTAGTTGTGGCATTTTTGCCAGCTGCATTCCGGGTATCAAGTCGGTGTTGCCTACGAATGATATGTCTGTTGTTAAAGCTATGTATATTCATGCCGTATATCGGTGACACAATAATGCGCAGTGACGGGTACAAGACGATGCTTTGTTTGAGCCTGATCAGATGTTGTTCCCTAACAGAGGACTGCAGTAATCATACAACGGGAAGGATAGCGTTGAGAAAAGGCGACGTTGTTGGCCAATTCATGTTGGCTAACGTGGTAGATACAGTCGAGGCTTGTCCTCTAGGTGTCGCTCCTATTCCCAATACCACACCAGGTAACTGGTTAGGTTCATGGGAAATCAACAACCAGGGAGAGGTGAAAATTGGATGTGTGAATGCAAACTCGGGAAGTAATCCCGAGTCTGAAGTTCTACATGAAACCCTAGAAACTCTCATCACTGCTGCGGATGTGTTAAGTGACCCTGAGCAGAGTGAATTGCGGGGTATGCTAGGAAGATGGCGTAAGATCTTTGCACAACCAGGAGACCCATTGGGTAGGACTGATCGTACGGAGCACCATATAGATACAGAGGGAAACCTTCCATTTAGACTGCCCTACCGGAGTCCCCTTATGAGGATCCGGTAAACTAGAAAGGGCTGTGGTAGCTGGCAAGACAGTGGCCCGGGAAACTGTAAGCCAGAGTACGCAAACCGCGGGACTTGAGACCAGGAGGAATCCTGTTCATGCCAGGGAGGAAGCGTTATCGAGTCAGGTTGCTACAGTCTGTTCTCGGTATCTCTCTCTGAAACACCCATGTCTGCAATGGCTACGCCAATGTGGATGGGATCTCGGAACCCTCGAAGGCATTTCCTGGTTTATACAGCAGCCACCTCCCTTAGGTGGGAGATGGTGGTATGTACCCGTAAGGATTCAAGGGTTGAAAGTAGACTTCCGATGAGCAGGACGGTAAATCAAAGGAATTACAAAGAGTTCCTTCCCATTTATCATTCAGCCTAGCTTTACTTAATAATAAATTTATAATTGATCTTGTAACATACGCGAGTCCGGTGAATAGCGAGTAGGTTTGTTCCCTATATCCAGAGTGTTTACAGCAGAGATGAATTATCGATCTTGAGACTTGAATACCCACGAAATCACATAGTCCTGTATCTGAGACAGGGTGGCTTCATGTCCATTGTTGTCCCACACGTAGTGACCTCAGACCTGCTGATATATGCTACGTAAGAAATACCACAGTTAATGGCCAAGGCGATATACGTCGGGAATACAGTATTTAAATAATACCATAATAGTTGAGTCAGAAAAGATTTAACTAGCTACAAATATAACACAGTTAGGCACTATAACATTCCAATAATTATATAATGTCTATATCCATGATGCTTTTAAAATAGTTCGGTTTTTGCATCATAATAATGCAGGATAGTGTGTGAGTGTCTTGTATTAGCTGCACTAGGCCGCGCACACCTAGTCCCATTTCTGAGACAGAGTGATAGTAGTCAAGTGGGAGGAGTTCATACACATCTAATTAGCATACAGTCCCAATCCACATTTTATTGGTCATTTATCTAAGAGAGAAGAGAGTAGCCTGAGATACATAATGTTCAGATTTCCGATCGGGAAGTACAGATAAGATAAGGTGAGACAATCGGCACCCATATATGTGATAAAGTATGCAAGCCACTGGTTATCTCCTTTGTAGTCCAGCATGAAGGTCACAATACTTAATAGTCAGACGCATATATAGTCAGACACATATATATTAAACGTTATCATGATGTCGAAATTCACTCATCTCAGTTGTCCAGACTGACTACCCTCCACCTAGTCCCGTATCTGAGACAGAGTAAAAGGTTGTCAGGCATAGTGGAAGTTTTTTACCTGTACGGCCCGTTGTGTGTCATCAGGTTGAGGACGTCCCATTTCTGAGTAGTTTGTTCAATCTGGGTTGGTTATACATACATGTGCGGTTGTATGAGCTTAAGATTTTTATACTCAAGTGTCCATCCTATCTAGCCGCAGTGACTTAGTCCCGCATCTGGGACAGAACACCAGAGGCCAACATGTGACGCCTAGCTTGTGAGATTTCAAAGAAAATGTCAGTATCAGTATCACAATTAAGTATATCACTGTTCTTCTATCAACTCCAGCCTAGTGCCTAGTCCCGTGTCTGAGACTGAGAATTAGCCTGGGGAAATAGATTCACCGAACTCAAAGTCTCCTCCATGGTCATGGGTTCAGTCCATGCTGCAACTGGGCTGCTTCGTGTTCAAAACTGATCTTATAGCTTTCATGTAGTGTGATGCGATGTTAGGCAACACAAAATTAGTTGGATGGCATCCATCGTGCAACAATGCGAATCTTGTTATGTACTTTAATGGTCCTTTCTGTCTTGTTGTAGTTTTGCTCTTTGTGCGCCTCGAGTAGTGAAAAATGTAGTCTACCCTGGGTGTCTGGATGTTGTGTTGTATATTCCACTGTGCCATATCGGCATTGATTCCTCGAATAGACTTGTCAAGTTCCCCCTGTTGTGGATCTACAGTTCGTACTGCTATACCATTTGGTTTATTCGTACTGTCAGAGTGCACTACTACTCTAGTTGTGGCATTTTTGCCAGCTGCATTCCGGGTATCAAGTCGGTGTTGCCTACGAATGATATGTCTGTTGTTAAAGCTATGTATATTCATGCCGTATATCAGTGACGCAATAATGCGCAGTGACGGGTACAAGACGATGCTTTGTTTGAGCCTGATCAGATGTTGTTCCCTAACAGAGGACTGCAGTAATCATACAACGGGAAGGATAGCGTTGAGAAAAGGCGACGTTGTTGGCCAATTCATGTTGGCTAACGTGGTAGATACAGTGGAGGCTTGTCCTCTAGGTGTCGCTCCTATTCCCAATACCACACCAGGTAACTGGTTAGGTTCATGGGAAATCAACAACCAGGGAGAGGTGAAAATTGGATGTGTGAATGCAAACTCGGGAAGTAATCCCGAGTCTGAAGTTCTACATGAAACCCTAGAAACTCTCATCACTGCTGCGGATGTGTTAAGTGACCCTGAGCAGAGTGAATTGCGGGGTATGCTAGGAAGATGGCGTAAGATCTTTGCACAACCAGGAGACCCATTGGGTAGGACTGATCGTACGGAGCACCATATAGATACAGAGGGAAACCTTCCATTTAGACTGCCCTACCGGAGTCCCCTTATGAGGATCCGGTAAACTAGAAAGGGCTGTGGTAGCTGGCAAGACAGTGGCCCGGGAAACTGTAAGCCAGAGTACGCAAACCGCGGGACTTGAGACCAGGAGGAATCCTGTTCATGCCAGGGAGGAAGCGTTATCGAGTCAGGTTGCTACAGTCTGTTCTCGGTATCTCTCTCCGAAACACCCATGTCTGCAATGGCTACGCCAATGTGGATGGGATCTCGGAACCCTTGAAGGCATTTCCTGGTTTATACAGCAGCCACCTCCCTTAGGTGGGAGATGGTGGTATGTACCCGTAAGGATTCAAGGGTTGAAAGTAGACTTCGGATGAGCAGGACGGTAAATCAAAGGAATTACAAAGAGTTCCTTCCCATTTATCATTCAGCCTAGCTTTACTTAATAATAAATTTATAATTGATCTTGTAACATACGCGAGTCCGGTGAATAGCGAGTAGGTTTGTTCCCTATATCCAGAGTGTTTACAGCAGAGATGAATTATCGATCTTGAGACTTGAATACCCACGAAATCACATAGTCCTGTATCTGAGACAGGGTGGCTTCATGTCCATTGTTGTCCCACACGTAGTGACCTCAGACCTGCTGATATATGCTACGTAAGAAATACCACAGTTAATGGCCAAGGCGATATACGTCGGGAATACAGTATTTAAATAATACCATAATAGTTGAGTCAGAAAAGATTTAACTAGCTACAAATATAACACAGTTAGGCACTATAACATTCCAATAATTATATAATGTCTATATCCATGATGCTTTTAAAATAGTTCGGTTTTTGCATCATAATAATGCAGGATAGTGTGTGAGTGTCTTGTATTAGCTGCACTAGGCCGCGCACACCTAGTCCCATTTCTGAGACAGAGTGATAGTAGTCAAGTGGGAGGAGTTCATACACATCTAATTAGCATACAGTCCCAATCCACATTTTATTGGTCATTTATCTAAGAGAGAAGAGAGTAGCCTGAGATACATAATGTTCAGATTTCCGATCGGGAAGTACAGATAAGATAAGGTGAGACAATCGGCACCCATATATGTGATAAAGTATGCAAGCCACTGGTTATCTCCTTTGTAGTCCAGCATGAAGGTCACAATACTTAATAGTCAGACGCATATATAGTCAGACACATATATATTAAACGTTATCATGATGTCGAAATTCACTCATCTCAGTTGTCCAGACTGACTACCCTCCACCTAGTCCCGTATCTGAGACAGAGTAAAAGGTTGTCAGGCATAGTGGAAGTTTTTTACCTGTACGGCCCGTTGTGTGTCATCAGGTTGAGGACGTCCCATTTCTGAGTAGTTTGTTCAATCTGGGTTGGTTATACATACATGTGCGGTTGTATGAGCTTAAGATTTTTATACTCAAGTGTCCATCCTATCTAGCCGCAGTGACTTAGTCCCGCATCTGGGACAGAACACCAGAGGCCAACATGTGACGCCTAGCTTGTGAGATTTCAAAGAAAATGTCAGTATCAGTATCACAATTAAGTATATCACTGTTCTTCTATCAACTCCAGCCTAGTGCCTAGTCCCGTGTCTGAGACTGAGAATTAGCCTGGGGAAATAGATTCACCGAACTCAAAGTCTCCTCCATGGTCATGGGTTCAGTCCATGCTGCAACTGGGCTGCTTCGTGTTCAAAACTGATCTTATAGCTTTCATGTAGTGTGATGCGATGTTAGGCAACACAAAATTAGTTGGATGGCATCCATCGTGCAACAATGCGAATCTTGTTATGTACTTTAATGGTCCTTTCTGTCTTGTTGTAGTTTTGCTCTTTGTGCGCCTCGAGTAGTGAAAAATGTAGTCTACCCTGGGTGTCTGGATGTTGTGTTGTATATTCCACTGTGCCATATCGGCATTGATTCCTCGAATAGACTTGTCAAGTTCCCCCTGTTGTGGATCTACAGCTCGTACTGCTATACCATTTGGTTTATTCGTACTGTCAGAGTGCACTACTACTCTAGTTGTGGCATTTTTGCCAGCTGCATTCCGG
Organism: Alentia gelatinosa; assembly: GCA_950022655.1. Classification (NCBI taxonomy): domain Eukaryota; kingdom Metazoa; phylum Annelida; class Polychaeta; order Phyllodocida; family Polynoidae; genus Alentia; species Alentia gelatinosa. Next base: position 5,749,136 of record OX465579.1, on the reverse strand, counting down.
GTATCAAGTCGGTTTTGCCTACGAATGATATGTCTGTTGTTAAAGCTATGTATATTCATGCCGTATATCGGTGACGCAATAATGCGCAGTGACGGGTACAAGACGATGCTTTGTTTGAGCCTGATCAGATGTTGTTCCCTAACAGAGGACTGCAGTAATCATACAACGGGAAGGATAGCGTTGAGAAAAGGCGACGTTGTTGGCCAATTCATGTTGGCTAACGTGGTAGATACAGTGGAGGCTTGTCCTCTAGGTGTCGCTCCTATTCCCAATACCACACCAGGTAACTGGTTAGGTTCACGGGAAATCAACAACCCGGGAGAGGTGAAAATTGGATGTGTGAATGCAAACTCGGGAAGTAATCCCGAGTCTGTAGTTCTACATGAAACCCTAGAAACTCTCATCACTGCTGCGGATGTGTTAAGTGACGCTGAGCAGAGTGAATTGCGGGGTCTGCTAGGAAGATGGCGTAAGATTTTTGCACGACCAGGAGACCCATTGGGTAGGACTGATCGTACGGAGCACCATATAGATACAGAGGGAAACCTTCCATTTAGACTGCCCTACCGGAGACTACCACCTATCAAGTGGGAAGCTTTGGAAGAGGAAAATGCTTTCCCAGTAAGTAATCGTGCCCAGTGAAAGCCCTTGGGCCAGCCCTGTGGTCATGGTTACTAAGAAGGATGGTACTTGCCGGTTCTGTATTGACAGCAGAAAACTGAACGGTATCACCTGGAAGAATCTCTATCCTATACCTCGGATCGATGAGAGTCTCGACTCTTTGGGCAGGAACCAATGGTTTTGTACCTTGGATATCCAGTTCGGGTATTGGCAGGTGAAAATGGCTAGTGATGATCAGCCAAAAACAGCCATGATGGATCAGATGTTAAAAGGATTGCAGTGGAAGAAGTGCTTGGTTTATTAAGAGGATATAATTGTTTTCGGAAAGACCGTACAACAATGTCTAAATAACATTGCTGAGGTTTTTGAGGGTATAGAGTCCTATGGCTTGAAACTCAAACCTCAGAAGTGTCGGCTGTTTAAATGCTCTGTGGAGTACTTGGGTAGGATAGTCGCAGGTGATGGAATCCGAGCTGACCCATCTAAGTTAGAGGCAGTGGCTAACTGGCCACGGCCCCAGAATATAAAGGAAGTAAGATCTTTCCTAGGATTTTGTTCATATTATCATGACTTTATCCCGGGTTTTTCCGAAACTGCACATCCGTTACAACAGTATGTCGTCCAAGATAAAGCAGGAAATTCGAAGGAGATTCTATGGAACCCTGCGGCTGAGGATGCTTTCTCGGAACTGAAGGAAAAGTTTGAAGAGACTCCGGTCCTTCATTACCTGTTGCCCCAAGGTCAGTTCATTCTTGACACTGATGCGAGCAACGACAGTATTAGAGCGGCTTTGTCCCAGATACAGGACGGAGTAGAGGTTCCGATAGCCTTTGCGAGCAACAGCTTGAATAAGGCGCAACGAAACTATTGCACCACAAAGAGAGAACTCTTAGCAGTGGTGGTGTATGTAAGAAAATATTGACACTTCCTTGGAGGTGGAAATTTAATCTTACTTACGGATCATTCCTCATTGAACTGGCTCTTTAACTTTAAAGATACCGAGGGAATGATTGGAAGATGGCTGGCGGATCTGTCCGAGTTTGGACTTAAGAACTGCCAGATAGAGCACAGACCCGGTAAAGCACACATCAACTCGGATAGTCTCTCGCGGAGACCATTGCATAAGTGTGGGCGGCCGGACTGTGTAGACTGTGGGGAACATGATGATGTCTTGGCTGTGTTGCACCAGATGGGCAATCCTGATCCCGTGTTCTACCAGTGGACGCTGGAACAGATCCGAGAAGCTCAACAGAGTGATCCGGAGATGTCCCGCTAATTAAGCTGGTAAGGAATGGCCTCCACAGACCCAGAGGATCAGAACTCTCGATTGAAAACCGGGAATTCCAAACACTCTGTAGTCAGTGGACTGAGTTAGGGATAATGTGTTATATAGGGTGAGAACCACTGTGTGTCCAGTCCGGCAACACTTACAGCTGGTTGTACCCACTTCACTGCGTCCTGGGCTTTTGACTCTGTGTCATGAACATAGAAGTTCAGCACATTTTGGAAAGCGTAGGACTGTCGCTAAGATGAAGCGGCACTACTACTGGCCCGGAATGAGCGCAGACATACAGCGATGGATTCTAGACTGCTCAATCTGTTGTAGGGTTAAGCCCGGCGAAGGCCTAGGGAAAATGCCATTACAGCAGGAGCTATTTGGAGTCCGGTTTGCTTGCATTACTCTCGATATCATTTCTGGTATCGATGAGTCCGATGACGGCAACACATGTATGATGGTGGTGATGGATTACTACACAAAATATGTGCAGATCTATCCCATGAAAGATCACAAGGCAGCTACCTGCGCGGAAGCACTTGTGAAGAATTGGGTGCTACCTTTCGGAGCTCCGAGTATTTAACATTCCGACCAGGGACGAAAAATTTGAGTCTCAAATCTGGCAGGAAATGTGTAGAGTGCTGGAGATAAAGAAAACACGCACCAAACCGTACCGTCCACAATCAGATGGGATGGTAGAAAGGTTCAAAAGAACGTTGATTCAGTGCTTATGCACTATGGTCAATGAGAGCCGGAGTAACTGGGATGAATTAGCACCATTTATTGTGCATGCTTACAATGGGACTATTCATTCTAGCATGGGGTGTTCTCCCAATCTACTTGTCTTCGGAAAAGAGATTGTAATTCCTGCAGACATTGTCTATGGAGTGCCCGGAATGTCCACAGAGATACGTGCCCCATAGGATTAGTAGAACGGCTCCGGGAACGCTTTGTGGAGGCTTATTACCGAGCAAGGCGAGGCCTGGAAAAAGCTGTGGAGTGGCAAAGGTCTGGACATGATGTCGGACTAAAGCCGAGAAAATTCCAGGTTGGAGAGTAATACGGTATCACACCCTGTTGGTGAACTTAAAACTCAACCCAAACTGGGATGGTCCATTCAGAGTAGTTGAAGTGCTGTCAGATATGACAGTAGTCATCGAGAATGAATGGACACGGAAGTGTTACAAGTCGAATGTTGCTCGCTTGCGAGCATGGCACTGTACATGAGGGGAAGCTGGCTTTGATAGCGCGGAGTCTCAGCCCGGGCAGGTACCGCTTTCAGCGAAGCCCGGTCGCAGGGCAGGGAAGTCCCGAAAGTAAGAAAGGCAAGGGCCCACCACCAACACAACGGAAGCCCGGTCGTCCGCGTAAGGTAAAGATACCCCAGTCTGACTCGAGAGAGGAAGATTGGGAGGATTTGAAGCCCGAAGTGGAGGACGACAAAGCCCCCACTGATCGTTCTATGTATGCTAAACATGGAATGACGGTGAGGAAGAAACAAGAACTGGAATTCAATTCCAAAACCCGCCGCAGCGCCCGGCTACAGGGCAAGGCTGTGGTTAGCTACAAGGAGTAGTGGTGCAGAATTGTTGTCGAAAAGAACACAACGAGAAGGATGCTGACCAAACATGCGCGTGTCCTAGGGTTGGTTGATCGAACGAGATGATGGTTGAACTCGATTAAAGACAGACTTATGGTGGCAGTCCCAACGTTGCTTGAAGGGAATCCCCGTAGAGGGCCCTCTAGAGGCTGCGATACTTGCCATAACGTTCATTTTAATAGTTTAATCTCTCTTGATCATCAATCTGTACCTTCCTGTGGTAAGTAATGGCGGGTCAGTAGAATTGGAAACCCCCACGGGCATGAACTCGGCTTGGCGCAAGTGAAGCGTGGCTGATGTTCGCGCCTGCTGGGAGAGTGTCACGGAGCGAATCAAATGACGTGTAACTGTGTCTTTGATGATTTCGCGGTTGAGGGGAGTGGAGTCGCTCTCAAGTTGATAGTCTCAACACCTCTCATTGGTCGAGGACATGACCTCCTTTAATTGGGGTCAACTGGCCGTATATAAGGCCTTGTTTTTGAGAGACAAGTCACTCTGGCCTAAGTGGCGTCCCGGGACACCCCGGAGTGCGGTTCCGTGAAGGGTGGGAAAGTAGACCTTTCTCAAGTGAAGAGCTCTGGGTACGGGCAGAAGTCAGCTTCGGCTACTCCTGCTAAGCCCAAAGCTTCCCGTCTTCCGAAACCGGTGTTTACACCTCGGAAGGAGACGGGGCAGAAAAGCGCTTCAAGTGGGGGAACCTCGCACGTGGAGTTGACTCCTGTTGGCCGCGGCAGCGAGAAATTGATCCACAAGCCGGATCCTCCAGCTCCCAGCGGTGGCCAGTCCGATCAGTGGGATAGGTGGTCCCGGGAGTTGAAGTGTATATCAGACCCGGCCATGCGTGAGATGGCCATGAAGGGTCTGATAGATCGCTGGGTTGCAAGTCAGGGCCCGGAGAGTGTAGGACCAGTGGTTTCCCCCTCGAGGGTTGAGACCCAGGCCACTGCACCTCCTCCCCAGGTTGCTAAACCCGCTACACCCGCCGCGAAGGAGACTGCTATGGAGGATGGTTCAACTCCTGGTAAGTCCACCGCAGAGACAGCGGAGCCTGCCACTTCCTCGGAAGCAGCAGAGGCCACTGTAGGGCGTGCTGCGAAGAAGAAGAAACCAGCTTCACAGTCGGGGACTTCTACCTCCGCAGAGAAATCACAGGTTGAAAAACCTGTGAGTAGCTCTCAGTCCCGTCAGAATAGACGTAAGACCCGCGCAGCCAGGGAACCTGCTGCGGGGAAAGCCATGGCAGACAAAGCGGCCCGCGATGAACGTTCACGCTCCAGTTCTGCTGCCTCTCGAGGTAGAGGAAAGGGGTAGGGAGTTGGTAAGTTCAGCGCAGGGGCGACCGTTGCTAAGGGCAAGGGGTCTTCGGATCCTAAGCCTGGCAGTAGCAGAGCGCCGAAGGGGGCCGGGTCTTGGGGCTTGGACAAACCCGCGTCCACGTCTGCTGGCAAACCTGATGAGGATTCTCCGCATGAATCAGAGACACACTCTGATTCCGCTGTGGAGGATAATTGTGGTCAGGTAGGAGACTGGGGCGAGCACATGGATCTTGACGATGCCAAGCGGCTTGCCCGGGGATCCCACCCTGACAGTGCCCAGAAGCGCAAGGTAGCCCGCAAGCTACCTAGTTGTCTGGTTGGGCGCAAGGCTACCTGCCTGGCAGTCCTCCATGTTAAGGACCACCATTGGCTACCAGACCTGGTAGACGACAATGGTGTGTTCGACGAGGAGGAGTGGCTAATGGACCAGGGCTCCGCGAACACATGGTACATCACCTGTGTGAACGGCGTCAAGTCCGCTTCTTATCAGAAGTACGGCATCCTCCAGAAGGAGAAGTTGGCGTTTGCCTGGAAGCAGTTTACAACGGGCATTGTGTCTTCCAGAGTTGCTACGGTGGGTATGTGAAAACGTCCCCTACCTACGCGACGGGTAGACTGTACACGCAAGGCCGTAGACAGGAAGTACTCCATGTCTCGGAAGTGGAATCGTGACTTCGGTGCAACTCTGCAGATAAGCTCAACAGACTTCACCTGGATGCAGGATCTGCGGGAGACCACCCATGGGGGCAGTGCGAAGCCGGACCTGAGTCGCGACCCAAAGAAGACTAAGAGCTTGTCCAAGTCCAGCGATGACGACTCGAGGTCTAGCCGGTCCGGTAGGAGCTAGATGCCTGGGTCTGTAACTTTGGGGGATGTTCTGCATTCCGCAAAGACAGGCCTGGCTAAGGCGAAACCAGGCCGGAAGGGGTCGAGCGTGCCTAAGGGGGAGAAATCCTCTAGAGGTTCCGCAGAGACAGCAGTCTCGTCTGACGCTTCGGCGTTGACAAGCACTGCTGGGGCTCGACCCAAAGAACGTCCGAAGGACCCCGAACCTGAGGAGGACAGAGGCACGGTGGGTAGAGAAGAGGATTTCGCTTCTCTGCCACCACCATCGCGCCCTGCCCCTAAGGTTGAGTCCCAGCCCAGACCACCCCATACGGGAGGAGTGAGGCCGGGACGTCACGAGGAACAGATAGACATGTACTCCGGGGACCAGAATCTGACACTGGCTACAATAGCAAAGACAGATTGGCGCCCTGGACACATGCATACCTACTTGGGATGCATGGATGCTCAGTCGAGCATCAACACGAACCAGTTTAGGATTGCACATATGCGTGTGGTGGAGTACGAGTGTGACATTGCCCACAACCGGATGTCTAGTTTGCTGCTGGTTCCCTTGGAGAACATGGCAGCTAAACTGGCAGGGGTTGAGGCGCGATTGGCGCAGTCTGAGCTCGCTCTGCAGCGGTATGACTACAAGTGTCGTACTATGCTGGGAGTGAGCATGTTTGACATTGAACCGTCTAACATCGCAGCCGCTGAGTCGGCCTGGTTGTTACATCAACGTCGAAGAGGGCGGTATCTCGATACCCCAAACCTGACAATGCAGCAAGCTGCTACGTTGTTAGAGTGGGGTCCGGAGCGAGACTACACCCAGGATGGACAGTCGTCCCAGCCTTCGGCTATGGAGACTGCTCCATTATAACTCCAAATCAACAACAACAAAATGGGAATATCTGATAAAACAATTAGGAAAATATCTAGATAAATACTGTCCCATAAAGGAAGTCAATATGAAGACAAAAAACGAACCATGACTAACGGGTGACATAGCTATCCTGTTAAAACGCAAAAATAAATTATTAACCATAACAAAAGTTAAAAAAACTAAAGAAGCATGGGCACTAGCAAGAGAAGCAAGGAGAGAAGCAAATAGTATGATCAAGATGGCCCGTCAAGAATATATACTAGAACAGCTGAATCAACATAGAGACACTAGTGATAAGGACATTGGAACATGCGTATATCGTTTACAAAAGGATGCGGATTTACTGATAAAATGGTGTAATGACAATTCTATGTCCGTAAACGAAAAAAAAAAAACCTATGTATTTTTGGTTCACCAAGTTTATTAGGAAGGCATGAATATATGATACAAAACTATCCCGTGACGTTTGGAGATGCTGTAATTCCCAGATGCAAATCATTTAAATATCTCGGTATACTTTTAGATGAAACTCTCTCATGGTCTCATATGATAAATGATGTGATACGAAAGGTGAATCAACGCCTATTCCAGCTTGCTAGGATTCGTAAGTTAATAAGTAAAGCGGTGAGTATAAGGATCTATAAAGTGATGATAGCCCCGATTTTCGATTTCGATTTCGATTTTCGATTTCGATTGGTGCCTCAAGTACTTTGTTAAGTAAACTTCAGAAGCTCCAAAATCGAGGCTTAAGAATATGTACGCGTTCTAGTATTGGTGATATGAGTGTTGACAGATACACGAGGAATGCAAGGTAGATACTCTCGCAGTCAGGCGAACCTATCTAAAATACATGTTCATGAGACGTTATTGTAAAAAATTAGTTCCTATTAAAGACCCACACACCCGTACTCAAGAAAAAAGGCAAGTGAAGCTCAAAAGGCATCGGAAGGCCATTTCAAGAGAAATCCCTTATATGAGGGTATGTTTCTCTGGAATGGCCTGTTAAAAGAGGCACAGGTTTGTACGAGGTTATCAACCTACAAAAGCCACGTTAAGCAACTAAGTAGGCTGAGGACTTTCAATGATTAACAGTTATGATCAGCGGCAACCCCATCTCATTTCATTACTCTCATCAATCATTTGTTACCTTACTTAACTTATTTGACATATACTGTGTGATGATTTGAATATGTACCACGTTGTAGATATTGACAGATGTTCCTGTCGATATGACATATGTATGAATGTGTACACTGCAGACACAAAAAAACTGCCATCCGGCAGAATGTCTATGTATCTTTTGCTAAATAAAAAAAAAAAAAAAAAAGACCCAACAATTTTTTGGATGCACATTAAAAACATACTCCCGGGTACTAACGAACGGAAAAGTCCCCTAATTGTAATAAATGACCAGCAAACACATGAAGAGATCCCGATAGACGAAACTCCAAACTATCTTAACAGATTTTTTACAGAGGTGGGACCTAAACTGGCAGGGGATAAATATCAACCAAGAAAAATCTATAGTGACCAAATATACAATAAGCAAGAGAACTACAAAACTAACATAGAAGAAGTAACTAAAATTCTAAAAGGTCTGAACAAACGAAAACCATCTGGCCTAGAAAATTCGAAAACAACAATACCGATTGACTATTTACTGAACGTAGCATCACAATTTACCTTCCTATGTAACCAGATATTTATGGAATCTGACATACCGTTACTTTGGAAAACATCAGTGGTAACACCAATTTCCAAAGGAGGAGACACTAAAAACTGTACTAATTATAGACCCATATCCATCATTCCCCTTCAAGCCAAAATTATCCAAAATATAATAAATCAACGACTAACAGAACATCTAGATACTAACAAAATCCTAACCCCTAATCAGGGAGGATTTCGAAAGGGATTTTCGACCATTTCTACAATAGCAGAGTTTACGTATGATATATCTAGGGCAACTAACATTGGCAATACTACTGGTACAATATTTATCGATTTTAAAAAGGCATTTGACACCGTAGTCCACTCCATTCTGTTGGATAAACTTAAATGTTATGGAATACAAGATAGAAATTTGGCATTTTTTCAAAATTACCTCCAGGACCGTGCGCAATGTACTAAAGTAAATAACACACTCTCTGAACCGAATTGGGTGGTCTGCGGTGTCCCACAAGGCTCAAACCTTGGACCTACTTTATTTTTAATTTACATAAATGACGTTGTGAACTGTGTTAAAGATGTAGATATAAAACTATATGCAGACGATACCATCCTGTATACCCAAGCCTCGACTAGTAAGACGATCCAAGAAAATCTCCAAAAATCAATAGACCTCTTTACATTATGGGCAAACCAAAACAAATTATCTGTCAACATATCCAAAACAAAATATATGTCTTTTGGATCTACAGTAGCTTGTAAAAGAATCATGTCAGTATCTTGATGGATGACATACCATTACAGAATGTTAATGCCTATAAGTATTTAGGAATTACCCTAGATCCTGCTCTAAATTATGGACTATATGTTAAAGATGTAACTAGTAAACTCAATCATAAACTATATAAATTATCAAAAATGAGAAGCTTTATTGACAAAAAGACTGGCCTACAAGTGTACAAAACCTGTATAAGACCCTATCTAGAATACGGAGGCAGTTTACTTACAAGCTTGTATATATACCAAAAAGACAAATTACAACACCTACAAAATCAAGGAATAAGAATCTGCCTAGCAGACAATAGGAACATGCCCACGAGAAGATATGCCTCAACAGTATTGAAGGTCTACCAAGCAAACTGTGAAATCTATCGGAAAAGTATAGAGTATACGGGAAGTGTATACTGGAATAACTTACCGACATATGTTAGAGAGATAGAAAACTACAAAGAATTTAAATCCCTGACCAAAAAACTAATGATGGAAAAATACAAATTAGCTAATGATATGTGCTATTACTTATCCGAGAGGTTCCAAAATCATGTTGTCATTATGTGAACAAACCAAGGAGACAAATTTTGTTTAACTGAGGTTATTGTATGATAGGTATATGGGTTATTGTATGATGTGCAGATATGATGTTACATAAAGAGCAGAAGTAAGCATGTTAACAAATACAGTACGCGGTACCGGCTGAAAACCAGCAAGGGAACAAATCCAATGCTGACAGGAACCGATTTATTGGCTTTATTACAAACTGAACATGAAAAGTGTAATGTGAACAAACTGTAACTCTAACTCAATGTCGTCAATAAAAGACTTGAAAAAAAAAAAAAAAAATGTTCCCGTCCTCAGAGTGCTCCCGGGGGAGGTTCCGCTGAATCTCCACAGGTAACTCTGAGGCGGCCGCCTTCAGTAACCCGCACTACCGCGGGACCCTCTCTTGTGCAGTCCCGAGAGCAGCAGGTCCCATTCGGTGTGAAGCTAGGAGACATCAGGGGTTCATTCCCCCCGTTACCGTTCCAGTCAACGGTGACGTGGGATTCTCCCGGCATGGCTGACAACATCAACATGGCTTACCTGAATGCGGTGATGCAGAGATTCAGGGTCACAGACCCTCTCAGTCCACCACCAAATTTTGGCCCGCTCCCAAGTCCACCACAGGCGCCCCTCCAGCTGACGACCCTACCGTAGAACAACAGGGCCCCATTGCGAAACACTCCGGCCTGCGGGCGCTCTCCGTGGATTGGACTGTGTCTGACTCTGCGGGAGCGCAAGGTGCAGACATGGGAACTGGGACCCGGTTTCGGCAAGTGGTCTTAGTTCCCTGTGGAGTGATTGACGCTGGACTCGCTTGGTCTTTTGCCAGTGAGGGAAGTGTCAATCACTGAGTGGATAGGGGTTGGAGCCTTCAGTGGTTCCTGCAACTCCTATTCACGGAGACGGAGATAGCGTGCCATGCTATAAGGACACTGATACCAACTTTTACACCATGGAGATGGGATCTCCAACAGGGAAGAAAAAGGAATGTTCTATCTTTTTCTTTTCCCTACTATACACACTTTATCTTTCTCTCATCACGGGAATCACCTGCAGGAGGGGCCACCGTGATGTTGTCAAGGTTGGGGGGGTTCGTGGTATTGCTCCCCCTAGCTACGCTGGACCTGACAAGGATAGAGGACAGCTGGAAGCTTGGCGCCCGGAAGCAGGGGGCTAGAACGAGTAGGTCCCCACGCTGACGGGTCTGCCAGGCTCAACGCTTTTTATTTCATGTATCTTCATCCCTGGCTTACAACTCCGGAACGGTGGGAGGCAGGGTGCTCGCTGGTCTGGGCTGAACGTAGTAGGTCCGGGCCAGTGAGTCTTTCCCGCCCGATACTCAAGGAAGCCAGGGACTCATCACTGAAGAATGGGCGGGTGATATGAATTGTATTTTGTCACGGAGGCTACTCCTTCTTTTATTATTATCATCTTTTACATGTCCTCTTTTCCAGCACCAGTATATATATGTTGTGTATTTTATACTTTTTATTTCCCATCTCACTTTTACATTATGGTATCAGTGAAAAATTCTTTGTGAACGTTGAAGGGTTAGAAGCGTTTCCAGAACTGCCCGACTTAGTTATAAACTTTTTCTGGAAGTCCCCCTGCAACAGAATCGTTGCCTGGTCCCCCCCCATAAAAGCTGGGAGGGGTAATGTAAGGGTCAGGGTAGTCAAGCAGCATTGTTTCACCTTTGCGCAAGATGGCGCGAGTGCCGATCCCTGCTGTGCGGTAAAGCCGGCGGACCTGTGGTATGTAAATGCTACGGGGTCGCCAGCATTACGTAACTCAGTCAGTATATAAGGCTGAGTCCACAGTGGGTTGACAGAACTTCTCGCAGTGCCTCTCTGCAGAGTGAACGCCTGGAGCCTCACAAGTTGGTAAGGTTGCTTCGGAACCTTTCAATGTTGAAGAGACCAGTATCTCTTCCCGCGCTAGTCAGTGCCCCGTAGCACTGAGCATACTGTAAAACTTGTACTTTGAATAAAGATTGGTACACTGAAGCAGTCCGGAGTTTGGTTTTGTGTTGTGTTGTGGTAGGTAGTAGATCTCGTATCTCCCCGCCCTTTCCAGTGGGTCAAGCCGAACCCACCTGTACTGGGACAGGGTAGCGACTGAAGTCTCGGAACCCCTGGTCGGCTGACGATCGCAGAAAGTGGTTATACACTTCCAGCGGCTAGGGGATACGCTACAAGTGTCATTTTGGCCTGTGAGAAATGTTCATGGCACAGAATTACAAAACGATGGGTAGGGAGGTAGATAAGTAGGCAGGTAGATGGGTGGGGCGGTAGACGAGTAGGCAGGTAGATGGGTAGGCAGGTAGACGGGTAGGCAGGTAGATGAGTAGGCAGGTAGATTGGCAGGCGGGTAGATGGGTAAGCAGGTAGATGGGTAGGCAGGTAGATGAGTAGGCAGGTAGATGGGTAGGCAGGTAGGTGGGTTGGCAGGTAGATGGGAAGACAGGTAGATGGGTAGGTAGGTAAATGGGTAGGTAGGTAGATGGGTAGGCAGGTTGATGGGTGGGCATGTAGATGGGTAGGTAGATGGGTAGGTAGGTAGACGGGTGGATAGGTAGATGGGTAGGTAGGTAGGTAGATGGGTAGGTAGGTAGGTAGGTAGGTAGATGGGTAGGCAGGTAGATCGGAGGGCAGGTAGATGGGTAGGTAGGTAGATGGGTAGGCAGGTAGATGAGTAGGCAGTTAGATGGGTAGGCAGGTAGATGGGTAGGCAGGTAGATGGGTAGGCAGGTAGATGGGTAGGCAGGTAGATGGGTAGGCAGGTAGATGGGTGGGCAGGTAGATGGGTAGGCAGGTATATGGGTAGGCAGGTAGATGGGTAGGTAGGTATATGGATGGGCAGGTTGATGGGTAGGTAGGTAGATGGGTAGGCAGGTAGATGGGTAGGCAGGTAGATGGGTAGGCAGGTAGATGGGTAGGTAGGTATATGGGTGGGCAGGTAGATGGGTAGGTAGGTATATGGGAAGGCAGGTAGATGGGTAGGCAGGTAGATGGGTGGGCAGGTAGATGGGTAGGCAGGTAGATGGGTAGGCAGGTAGATGGGTAGGCAGGTAGATGGGTGGGCAGGTAGATGGGTAGGCAGGTAGATGGGTAGGCAGGTAGATGGGTAGGTAGGTATATGGGTGGGCAGGTTGATGGGTAGGTAGGTAGATGGGTAGGCAGGTAGATGGGTAGGCAGGTAGATGGGTAGGTAGGTATATGGGTGGGCAGGTAGATGGGTAGGTAGGTATATGGGTAGGCAGGTTGATGGGTGGGGAGGTATATGGGTAGGCAGGTATATGGGTAGGCAGGTAGATGGGTAGTTAGGTATATGGGTAGGCAGGTAGATGGGTAGGTAGGTATATGGGTGGGCAGGTTGATGGGTAGGTAGGTAGATGGGTAGGCAGGTAGATGGGTAGGCAGGTAGATGGGTAGGCAGGTAGATGGGTAGGCAGGTAGATGGGTGGGCAGGTAGATGGGTAGGCAGGTAGATGGGTAGGCAGGTAGATGGGTAGGTAGGTATATGGGTGGGCAGGTTGATGGGTAGGTAGGTAGATGGGTAGGCAGGTAGATGGGTAGGCAGGTAGATGGGTAGGTAGGTATATGGGTGGGCAGGTAGATGGGTAGGTAGGTATATGGGTAGGCAGGTTGATGGGTGGGGAGGTATATGGGTAGGCAGGTATATGGGTAGGCAGGTAGATGGGTAGTTAGGTATATGGGTAGGCAGGTAGATGGGTAGGTAGGTATATGGGTGGGCAGGTTGATGGGTAGGTAGGTAGATGGGTAGGCAGGTAGATGGGTAGGCAGGTAGATGGGTAGGCAGGTAGATGGGTAGGTAGGTATATGGGTGGGCAGGTAGATGGGTAGGTAGGTATATGGGTAGGCAGGTTGATGGGTGGGCAGGTCATTTTCGGAGAGTATGAACAAACCTAGTCACACTAGTCATGCTGGGATTACGCAGTCAGCCCAAAGACTGCACTGCACGAAACTAGCCACTTTATATATGTATATACCCGGCATATATAAGTATGCTTTGGGGTACACAAGGTCGTCCTATTCCCTATGTGTATACGCCTTATCTGTAGGCGCCTGATTCCTATATACGCTTGATTCTGTTGTATTTACACCACTATCCAATACATGTACTTCCGATCTCTGCCACTTGGGGACACTACTGGTAGCATATTTCATTCGCCATTAACCATCCAAATCTGTATTATATGAAAATTGCAATCTTATATTACCAATTTATTTTTATCAAACCTTTATAAAACGTGATTGAGTATAAATTGATTAATTACACATAATAAACCCTGCATTATGTTTTTTTTTTTAATAGATTTTACTTTGAAAATACCCCTCTTCTGTAGAGCTCTGGGTATTCCCCTATATAAGCTTGACTGGGAGTATAGGTATTGACTTGAGTGACCACCACAACCTCTGAGAAATATATAAGCAAAAATAAAGTCTGCTCACAGAATGTTGTATAACAGTACCAACAGAAAGGCACTTCATGTTATCATTGGGTATTGTCAGAAGCCTGGTAAGAATACATGAATTCGCTGCCAAAGGAGATGCAGATTACTGAATCGAAAGAGGTCATTAAGGAAAACAGGCGGGCATTTATATATATATATATATATATATATATATATATATATATATATATATATATATATATAACTATATAACCTCGTTTGTATAAATATAAATCTAAGCCAATGGGAGTCATCTATTCAATTCACCCCGGTTTTTCCAGGTCCACTACTATCAACGTCATAGTTCAAGAACTCGCAAAGATAGGAAGTCAAGAAGCGCTTCGACTTAATCAGATTCCAGTACAAGTTCTAGGTCAACGAATTCTTCGAGATCTTCGAGCAGAGGAAATAAAAAACGACGGGATGGTAAATATGACAATTCTCAATTCCTAGAGAAAGATGAAAAGGTCCAAAATTTTGAAACTATATCGTTTGTAAATTTGAAAATGATGAAATCCTTGTTAGAAAAGGGCAAGGATGTTTAAGGTTTTTTAGAGCACCAAATATTATTAGCTGAAAAAGCCAGAACAAAGGTTTTCCACTGCGATACCTTAATTCGCTATGATATATCTGTAAAAGAACGTGCGAAAAAGTCAGGAATCAAGGCTTTTGAAAAAATCGAGGCATGTGAAATAATGAAATATCTTTCATATGACGGCATATATATATACTGAACTAAGTGTGCAAATTTCATCTTGCGAAATGGGGCTCCTCCAGTCAGCTCTCTGTGAGTTTGTTGCGGTGGCATCATTCTCTAATCAAGTAAACCAAACAGATACGTTCCAAATCCGTAGCTTATACATAGTCGCCACCAATTTAGATACGTAGAAGAAACGCCGAAATTTACGCCAGTGTGACTGGGGCATTAGAAATTCTCGAAGTAGAACAACTCCACAAATCCCCATAGAGGACAGGAGTAGAAGAAGAACTAGTTCCCCAGAAAGCCACCAGAGGACGCCACCACTCAACCCGTGCTGAGGGCGCCACATACACTGCTGACATGTTCTGGAACAACAACTGCAAGGATTGGTTGAACACAGAATTTCATGTATCTTTGTCTGCACTTGCAGCCAAGGAAATCAGAGTATGCCATCTGACCATACTCAACCAACCATGGTCGAGTTCTGAAACACATAAGCGAAATTTCGCACGGAAATCGCAGAAATCTGCATTCCAATCAGTCACTTACTCACAAGTCGCGTTAGCAGCCTTGTCTCTACCAATATATTGAATAACAATGCATGTGTAAGACGATATACACACTGTGGTCGTATGTATATGTTGATAATTCATCTCCTATATACTGGGAGAAAACGTGGTTACTGACACTGAACGAAAACCACCATTTTACATAGGAATGCGCCCGGCGTATATATAAGTATGAATTTTTTTTAAAGAATTTCTTTATTAGCCGTTGTATTACAATACATTTGTATGAACTTCATTACATGATTATCTTATCAGCCATAAAGTGGCATGGGCATCAGCCTTAACAGTATAGGCTGGTTTTCATCACCCCGCCAATGGGTAGCTTAGCAACTTTTCTGTGGTATAACAATTTTCCTGTCCAAGCTAGACAAGCACTTATAAAATAACTAATTCCTATCAACTTAAACATTAATACATGAACGATTCACAAATGTAATCTTGTTATCACGTCATGGGAAGTAAAGTATAGTTTCTTTAGGGAGTCTTCAAATTTACGTAAGATGATTCCACCTTAAACTGTTCATTATAGTCTTTATCCTAGAAAGTTCTTGGACGCAATTTAATAAAGGTCTTCATTTTGAGAACTCAATGCATGCATTAGCGTCAGACCCATACTAATAGTATCATAACGAAGGTTGCTACTAATCTTTAAACCTTATAGGACTATTACAGAAATCATATCTTTGTGTTTGTGCTCAAAGTTAACAAGTTTTTAGTATGTCCATATAGAAATTAGGCGATTACTAATTAACAAAAACCGGGCTGCAAGTAAAATGTATTTATTGCACATGAAATTTGATAAAATATTGCATGGTAAAAGCGATATAAATACATTTCGGATAAAATGATAAAAGTGATAAGAGAGATAAACGATTATACATTATGAGCCAAAGAGGAGGCTAGGGTAGAAGAAGTATGTGTGGGGAACCGGCTTGGGGACATAAGCTCGGAAACCCACGACCGAGGTCCAGGCCCTGTGGGGCCATGATTTTGTCTTTGGGTACCCCGGAGGCGGCTGCCTGTTGAGCCCCCATTCTCCTCAGTGTGTGGAGAGTAAACGAGTGCCATTGGGGGTAGTTAGCTGCCCGGAGGGCTGAGCGTACGACCGGAAGTATGGCATCAGGGCGGAGGGGGGCACCAGTCTTAGATATAAACGCCGCGGCGGAGGGAAGCGCTGGGGTGCAGTGTAGGTATTTTTTCCACGCCTCGACCGGGCAGAAAGGGCCTCGGGTGCGTGAAACGGGGATAGAGAAATAGTTCGCCGGTCCAGCCGATGTCTTTGTGGACCGGATGATGAGAGTAAGGCCTTTATCCGAGACGAGAATGTCCCTTCGGCGGAGGGTGTGAAGGGAGGACCCGAGGGGTCCCGTTGCCAGAAGATTTGACTGGCGTAGTAGGGTGGTGTATCCAAGGAGGAGGACCGACGGGGCCGCTAGCGGGACTGGGCCGGGAATGTCCAGGGCTGAGAGTACAGTCTTGAAGATATCAAGAGGGACCGGCGTGGCCGGAGAATTCTGATGGGTAGAAAGACGCTGCGTGCCTCTGATGGCTCGAGTTACCAGGATAGAGTCGCAGACTCCGGTTTCGGCTCCACGTGCACGTAGAAAAGTGTGCGCGCCCGAGAAATGGTTCCAGACAGATGCCGGACTTTTAAAACTGTTCGCCAAAAACTGGATGAAGCGGGCGAGTTGAGTCGGGGACGGGGCGACAAAGTCGAATCGATGTACGACCATGAAGGATACGTAGGCTTGCGTCTGGCGATGGATGTTGTCGGCCGTGCCTGCGGATGCCGCAGCCATCCACGAATTCCGGAGAGAAGTAATGAGGCAGGATTTGCATCATCTGGAAGTAGATAAAGAAACTACGTTGGAGATAAAACATACGATAAGGGGGCTGGATCACGGAGTGATAAATTTCGATCCTTGACAAATTGTAGAGCGAGTTTAGCTTTGTTCTGGTCGAAACTAGCGCGAGAGAGGGCATCAGCCAGAACGAGTTGGTCGCCCGGCTTGGGAACAACTCGGATTATCATGTCGTGTAGAGCCTCGATCAGCGCGATTTCTCGCGCGCAGACAGCAAGGACGGGGTCGCGCGTTCTTCTGGAATTAAGCGCATGCATAGCCGCTGAATTGTCGGTGGTCACATGTATAAGGTGACCTCGAGTTCCGGCTGGCTTCAGTGACTTGACCGAGAGGAGGCAATTAATTGCCTCTATCTAGCTGATGTGGTAGGCCTTGCGATACGCATCCGGCAGGGGGATGCTGTAATAGGTCCCCGCAGTCTTGCAGAAAGCCCCCAGGCCCCTCGGGCAAGCATCGCATTCGATCTCGACTGAGGGCCGGTCCATAATGATAAGTTTTTTGCCATTGGACTGTTTCGCGAAGTCAGAGAACCAAGTGAGGTCTTGTTTACATTCAATGTCCAGCTCGACCGGCCCCGCATCATCCGATTTACGCAGAGTGTCCAGGAGGCGGGACATGTACCGTCTTGCCGGAGGTATGCATTGCGATATGTGATTTAGTTTACCGCAGATGGATTGCAGTTGTTGCTTGGTGGCGTGGGTCCTGGTCTCCCATGCTCGGCATTCGTCTACCACGGCTTGGAGCTTGGTCTGTGGGATAGTAATCTGCATGTCAATGGTGTCGATGGTGAAACCCAGCCATTCGAGGCGAGTTGTGGGGAAGACAGACTTTTTCGGGGCCAACTCCGTGCCCAGCCGCTGGCATACATCCTCAAAACCAGCGAAAGACCGGACCGCGACGGAAAAATCAGACTCGACTGACACAAAGTCATCCACGTAGGCGAGAAGGTGGGTGTCACACCTCCGGCTCATAACCCAGCATAAGGCGTTAGATACCCTCTGCTGGGCGCCCCCGGAAAACCAGCAACCAAATGACGGGCAGATGTCCACGTAATATTTCCGACGCTGCTGGAGGCCGAGCAGAGGGTAAGTCAAAGGGTCGATCCGGAGCTGGCGGTAAGCCCTCCGGAGATCGGCCTTCCAGAGAAGAGCACCGCGCCCGGCCCGTAGCACAAGGGTGGCCAGATCCGCTACCGTGGGGAGGGTATACTGGCTCTCACATCCTTGAAAGTAGTTTTTAACGATCCCGTCGTTAACGCTGCTCCCTTTCGGGAAGCTAAGGTCCATGATTACTCGTCTCTCGAGGGGGTCGCCTGGTTTGGGACGAGTAAGCAGCGGGCTAACCTGGTTCCATGGTATAAAGGGCGGCGAGTCGAAGGGTCCCAGCATGGCGGCCATCTGTTTCTCTTTCGCTATGAAAGAGTCGACTGCTGCTGGGAAAGCGGTAGCAGAAGCGTGGTTCTTGTAAGTAGGTACAGGAGGTCTGTCAGCTGAATACTCAGACGAGTATTCTCGCTCCCATGTAGTTGGGAATTCTTGAACGTCTCACTTGATGATAAATGTTCATATGTGTGGAGGCTCGATCCACGGCGGCCGCCGAAGGGTGTGGCCAGGCTCTAAGTACAAACTCCATATACTTCTTAGGGTTCATCGGAACGGCCCGCGCGCCTTCTGCGGCCGGTCCAGTAACATGAGAGTCGGCCTCGTCGTCCATCTCGACCGGTGCGGGGGCGGTGCCCTTTGTAGGATTGCTGGTAGCAAATGGGCGGTGATATGCATCACAGACAAAGACCTCCATGGTGTCCTCCAGGGCGTTAGATGCAGGGAGCACAAGAGGATGTGCAATGTCCGGGCAATCAAACATTAGAAACATCAGAACATACACGTGAAACATCTGCATGAAAAGTAGAAAAATTTTCAGATACAATTTCAACAACAGAAGGTAGAAATACATAGTTAGAGTGACCGCTAGAAAGAACCCGTCTGGGAATGCGACCATGTGTAGGTTTGTTTTTGTATTGGTCGTTGACAACCACGTGACCAGTTTGCACATGACAGGCATTGTTTATGTTTGGTGAAAGCATGTGGCATACAGAACAAAGATCAGGACGTGTGATACGGGTTTTGCTCAGTCCGTCGGCCGATCTGCTGGAATTGTAAAAAACACGAGTTCTGTACCTTTTAGGAGTCTGGTTCACTTTCCAAACCCCAGAGCCGCTGGGGCTTTTTGTCCGGACCGGCAGTTGATCTGTGGGTGACGGAAAGTTGCCGCTTTGCTGTGCAAGCATGACACGCAGATGTGCAATTTCCTAACCCCGCCTTGCACGTGATGGGTCAGCTCGGTGCACTCGTCTCGCTGATAGGCCTGGCATGGACGTCCCGGTCGAGCTCTGGTGACGTGTGCTGGTAGATCCAATCCGGTCTGACCCGGTCTGGTGGCGTCTCTTGGTTTCGCAGTGATTCTGCCATTAGCGACCCTGTCGCAAACCTCCTCGGAGAAGCACCGGACATTTGGCCAGGGAAAATCCCGGGCATCGTCGAGAATGGCCTCCAGGTGTGCTCCCATGGCGTCGCGAGTTTCTTCATCCAGGGCGAGTTTAGTTAACTGGAGGAACCCATATGCATATTCCGGAATTGTCAAATCATCAACACTGGTCTTACTTCGCTTAGGGCCTCTAAAAATGAAGTGGTGGGGCATTGAGTGGTTACCTTTTATGTCCGGGTTGTGGGATTGATTCCATCAAGTTTTTCTTTGTAATCGATTTGAATTGTTTATAAGTTTCCACATTTCTTAACAGGGCAGATAAGTTATTCCATCTGATGGCACCGTCATACATTATAGACTTAGAGTATGCTTGACAATTTGGTCTGGTAACTTTATTAGTCGGGGCAGCTACCATTCTGGTGATTACATTTGGTACTCTCAAGCAGTCTTTCTCCTGATTAACCTAATAACAAAATTGATAAAGCGAGTGCACTTAACTCAGCTCCCAGATCTAGGCATGGAGACTGAAGGGCCACGAGAGTGAGATCTTCGTGGAGAGAACCTTTTTCTAGTAGTTCTGAACTCAGCTGTCCTTCTCATTTTGTGACTTATGTCTAGCTATGCCGAAAATAGAATTTATTGCTGTAGTATTTTTTATCTGTGACCTTTTGCTGGTGTCAATCCGTAAAATGTTCAGTATTATGCTGGTTCCGTATGGTATTTTTGTCACGTGAAATACAAAATATGCTAAAAATAATAGGCAGATAAGGTGAATTTAGTTTGATGCGTAGGCCTAAACAACGCGCCCCTCGTTGTTTGTTTACATTTAGATGCTTTGTTATTATTGCTAATACGAAAGAACATCCTAATGAGTTCTGGCGAAGAATAAATGATTTGTTGAATGGTAAGCCCCAAGATGTAATGTGTGCCTTAGTAGATGAAACCACAGGTGAGTCGGAACCAGAGGTAGACATACCGGATTATGTCAACAATTTCTTCTCTGACATAGGGCAAAAATTATACAATGAGTGTGATCAAGCCATGATAAAACAGAATTTGGCAGAGTTAAATGAATCGGACGACGCATCTGAAAATTAACCTAAGCTAGCAATTAGAACTGACCGAGATGAGTTGTTAAAATTGTTCGGAGATATAAATATACGTAAGGGTTCGGGAATTGACCATGTCTCATCTAGGGTAATGAAGGACTGTATGTATATACGCATAGATGAGTTCGAAGACCTATACAATAACTCGTTTGAGACAGGAATTGTGCCGAAAACCTGGAAGGTAGGTTGTATAACACCCATACCTAAATCTGGAGACACTACCAATGTGAATAATTGGCGGCCCATTACAAACTTAAACATGATGCATTATTTTGCAGTAATTTTTTTTGGGTGGGGGTGGGGGGTGTGGAATTGTTTTTTGACACGCTATTTTATTTTGGCATTTACATGAGGCCCAACCTTTTTGGGGAAGGGAGGCGGGGTATTTCCGCAGTGGGTTGGCACAACCTTTCTACTGTTTTTTTTCAGGGATGGTAGGGACTTTTTCATTATTTCCAAGGAGGGGGGTTCGTTTTTGATTCCCATTGGGGGCTAACCTTTTCTTGTATTTACATGGGGCCCAGCATTTTGGGGCAGGGGGTTTCTGTGGGAGGGGGGGGGGGGGGGTATTTCTATGGGGAGGGCCCAACAGCTTTTTTCAGTATTTGTAGGGGGGAACCTTTCTTATGTTTTCGTTGGGATCAAACTTTCTTTTAGGGGGAGATTTCTGTGGAGAGAACTAGGAGCCAACTTTTTTTGGAGTAATTACATAGGGGGCCAACACATTTCTTTGGTATCTATATGACAAAGGTATGTAACGCTATGACATCTATATGGGGGCAGGGGGGGGGGGCTATATTTTCGGCTTTTCCAAGGAAGCTTTCTTTGTATTCCTGAGGGTAGGGGCAACATTATTTTTTATTCTCTGTGGGGTCAACTACTTTTGGTATTTTGAAGGGGGACCGTCCATAAATGACTCCCTACAGCGGGAGGGAAGGGGGGGGGCGGTCTCCATGGCCACACAAGATAAGGGTTGTATGACAAAATATGACCTGTGTTTGTGTGTGTGTGTGTGTGTGTGTGTGTGTGTGTGTGTGTGTGTGTGTGTGTGTGTGTGTGTGGCGGGGGGGGGGGGGGGGTTAGGATTGGTCCAAAATAGCATACCTAGTTATGATTCAAGATAAGACAATGGGCGCCATTGGAGAGGAAGTGTATTTTCTCTAGTCCCAGTAGTACATAAACATTACTAGAGACTATGATATGTCAGGCTTCTGTGGCCTGTTGAATAATCCTGGATTATTAAACGGCCCACTGGATACTTGATTGGCCACCACCTCTGTCTACACTACGTTCCAATTAACGTAGTGTAGCTCGGGTGGCCAGTGTAACTGGATACCAGCTAAGAATGTAGTTATAGAAATAGCCACTAGGTTGCAGCACAATCGCCACACACACATGTGATATTCAACCGCCATGCATTTGTTTAATGTAATCACACCAAATAAGACGTTTTGAATAGTTACTAGCGACTTCGTCGATTCCGAAAACATAGAAAAATGAAACAACAAATTGCTGATAGCGGGGTCCCGACCTTCGCATTCGGAGCTGAAGACTGTGCTGACTGCTCCACAAAAATGGGTGCTGTAATGAAGTCAAATACTTAGGCTCTTGGTGGGTGGGGGAATCAGCGGAGTTTTTGAACTGCAAGTCCTTACAGCTCCTATTATTTCGATGACACAGGTATTTTGCCAGCAACCAGCGCAATTATTCTCGTAGCTGATCATGGGGCAAGGGAATTGGAAAACTATAGTTCTAAATTATGATTTCTGTACGAATATAAACAAATCCTAAGGATAGAAGTACATCTGTGTAGAGAAACACAAAAAATAGTAGCAGGATTCAGTTAGGTACTACACGAGAATCTCACTCTCGTGGCCCTTCAGTCTCCACGCCTAGGTCTGGTTCACTATGTCTCTATGTATGGGAGCAACTTCAAGCGGATTCGACGGAATTCTACCGTTTTAAATATAGTAGGTAACAAGCGACTTCGTCGAGTCCGAAAAATATAGAAAAATGATTTATCTGAGAAAAGTAGATCAGGAAACGACAATACTAAACTTTAATTTCGGCATTGCTCAAAATGAATCATGAGAGAAAACGTATGTGTCAGTATTGAAATACAAAAAAGAGTAGCAGTTTACAGTAATAGTACTGCACGAGAATCTCACTCTCGTGGGCATTCAATCTCCAGGCCTAGGTCGGGTTCACTATGTCTATGTACGGGAGCAACTTCAAGCAGTTTCGACAGAATTCTACCGTTTTACCAGAGCAACATATTCTAGGACAAAATTCAAATGCGAATAACGTTGGATTGCATAGGCCGATATCCTTTATATTTGGCATGTTTATAAGTTGTATGTGTCCCTAACTGGGGTTAAAGTTTCATAGCTTAATTCCTACGGGAACAGGGGCCCGTTTCAATAGAATGGGTCACTAAACCACTTAGTGACATGTTTAGTGACGCCAATAGTGACTTGAATAACAGAAAAAGTTCGGTCGCGTTGCAATAGGCATGTCACTAAAGGGGAGGTGTGTCTTGTCACTATTGTGGATGTGTCCCTAGTATGGGACAACACATGTTGGGTATACCACCTCTCATACTCATGTCCTACTGGGAACAAGTGGTGTCAAGGTGAAGGTAACCGCATAAATTAGCGACTGCGCTTGGGTAATTCTACACTGGACACCAGAGCAGCATTTTCTATGACAAAATTCAAATGTGAATATCTCTGGATTGCATGGACCGATATCCTTCATATCTTGCATGTTTATAAGTTGTATGTGTTCCTAACTGGGGTTAAAGTTTCATATCTTTATTCTTATGGTAAGTAAAGTTATGTGTTTGTGACATCAAAAACGAGAGGGTATACCCTCTCGCTATTTAAGACACTACAGTGACCCTTTTAGTGACTGGACACCCACTTCTGAAATGGGACAAGCCACTATTTCCGCCTGTCTGTTACCCTATGTCCCACAAACGGTTGTCCCTTAACTACTGCAACGCGAAGTACCGTTATTGTGTCACTAAACCCAATTACGGACGTCCTACAGACTATTGAAACGGGTCCCTGAAGTTACACGTTTGTGACATCAAAAACGAGAGGGTTTCCCCTCTCGCTATTATAGACACTATAGTGACCCTTTTAGGGACCGGACAGCCACTTCTGAAATGGTACAAGCCACTATTTGCGTCTGTCTCTTACCCTATGTCCTACAAACAGTTGTCCCTTAACTTTTGCAACGCGAGGTGCCGCTATTGTGTCACTAAACCCAATAACGGACGTCCTACAGGCTATTGAAACGGGTCCCTGGTGGCCAGTGTAACTACGACCACGACCAAAATATAGAAAAACGAAAAGTCGAACGGACAATGCGGGACCCTAGTCTGGCGGCGAGAGGGGTATACCTTGCTTTAGCGTCCAGACAGTATTTTATTGAGGATTATTTATCTTCAGAATCTTCTGATTTCAAATCTGCCGGGTGCAACGCTGAAATATTTGGGCAACTTAAATTATGACCATTTGAAGAAAAAAAGTAAAAAAGTAATTTTTTAATCAATAAATAAATATGGTTAAAATAATATTATTCTCATTGTTTAAAAAATCCATCAATTCTGAGCCCAATCATACGATCAGTGTAGTTGATATTTGTTTTGATTTTTTATTAATTTTTTCTTTGCCTTAACCTACTTAAATTGAATAATTAGATCATAATGATAGAATTACATGAAATAGCTGGCTTCATAAAAAATCTTCACAAAACAGCTAAGGGATTACAAGAAAATAATATAAGGCACTCAAATGTGGTTTTCTCCCATGTATTTTAGTAATAACGAGCGAATTTCATGTTCACACATTCATCAATAAATTGCCAGTTGTCGAATATTGTCAATATATATTTTATAGATGATCTGTTTCTTGCATCCTTCTCTTTTTCATCAGTAATTTTACACAAGGTAGTAGAGTTAACCCTTTAAAGATGCATGATGGCTTTAGGCATCATTGTTCAAATATTTATAACAAATTATAAAGAAAGAAATTATAGATCAATTTTCATATTCAAAATGAGGATATGACATCATATTTAGTATTTCTATTCAAAAGAAAGAAAATATTTATGATTATTTATCATATTATGTGGTTACAACCTTGAAATTTAAATTTTAACCAGTCTGTGCCCATCCTCTAGTGGGACAAACTGCCACCAGCACCCAACCTTATGGGAGTAATTTGGCCACAGTCACTCATCCTTAAAGGGTTAACCAATTCATGGTGGGTGATGCTTTGAGGTACCACCATGCCAGACTGGGTGATGCCAGAGGGATCATTTTCCAAGATATGTATAAAATCTTTTTCAAATAACATAGGGAATAATTGATCAATATATACATGAATCTTCGCCAGCATGTAGGTAGAATGTCATATTTAACCTGCCTCCAGGCATTCCCCTGGCTATGGCAGGAAGATACATCAAGGCATTCCCCTGGCTATGGCAGGAAGATGCCTCCAGGCATCTTTGGGGCATCTTTGATACTTATATATAGAATTCAATAGATAAAAAGATAATTGTTTGATTTAAAAGAAATTTTGACAATGTATAATATCCATATTGACCTTTGATTTGATATATTAAAATATGATCAGTCACCAAGGTAAATTACTTAAATCACATGACACATCACATGACATTGCTCTCTCCCCCCAAAAAGGTGCCTGCCATAGCAGGGTCGTCTGGGCAGGCAATGCCTGCCGTGTAATGCTGCGCAGGGGAACTGGGTGCTGCAGGGAAAGAGTTAAGTGTTTTATGGAAAAATACATGACATCAAGTATCATGTTTCATATCAGTTGTAATGTTCTGGTCCGTCACTGCATTCCTATCATGACTAATCATAATTGTTTCTATTCAAAGAGATTAATCACCTAAATTGTCTATAATCATGACAACTAGAGATTCTTATATACAAAAGCTGGGAGGCATCTTACTGCTGGTTGCGCTTGCAAGTTCTATGCTGTGATTGACTGTTGATTCAACAGCCAATGAGGGATGACCAATCTCACTCTGGTCTGTTTCACATGCCAGGAGGGACACAACTACTTTGATCAAAACTTGTTGGTTTCTTCTTTAGTACACATTGATTCATTTTTCTCTATATTATTCCAAAGCCCCAAGGATTTTACACAAATCATTAACCCTATCAATCCGAGTAATGCCTTGAGGCAGGGGACGATGAATGCCTTCAAGCATTCCCATGCAGGGGACAAAAAATGCCTCCAGGCATCTTTTGAAGCCATTACTTAAAATGGTATTCTATGTGACAAAATTCATAGACTTTCTTAAATTTGTCAAAACAATGGAAAAACACTATAGGCATCATTATTCAGTGTGGGTGTTCTACATGTATCCAAGATGACGCATATCAGATGCACCTGTTGAATAACTTCCGGTACCATTGCCATAAGTGTATTCTCCCCTGTTGGTATAATGCTACATATCCGTAGGACTTGGTATGTGGGCCTCACGCTAGGGGGGTCAGACTGAAAGGGTTAAATATCAGCGAAACATCATGACAGCACTTGATACCCATTTTTTTTTTTTTTTTTATAGAGTAAGCTTTATTTCGCATTAGATCTTATTTCTTAACAATCCGTTTTCTTTCCAAAAGTGTCTTATTTTCTAACAGCAATATCGCGTTTAGTTCACCTATTGTATTAGATATAGCATTTGTGTTTACATCACATTCATATTTCATCAATAGCATTAGTGTTTACATCACATTCATATTTCATCAATACCATTTTACGATGTAATCTCAATTGTAGCTTACTCTTTTTTTTTTTTTTTTTTTTTTTTTCTTTTACCAATCATCAGTACAAATTCAATAACATACCGTTTAACAAGTGGAAATTATGCTTTTTATGAATGTTTCAAGTACATTTCGATGTCTGTATATAGTTCTAGATAAAAGTTCAACCATAGTGTATTGTAACAGTATTCAAACATCCAATAAAAAAGTCATATAATGTGCTGCCTTAAACCTAGTTATTATAGACAATTTACCCTTTGTTGGGACACTAACCGTATCCTTCTAAGTAGTAAACATGAAAAGCGAGACATATAATGGTAACAAAACCCAAGAGGACGAGACCGGACAAGATACATTATTTTGGTATGAGTCACTGGAGTTACCCCTGACCTGGTGGAGTAAAGTTAACGCGTATGAAGGCTTCTGAACATCCTTGGAGAGAATCGAAGCCCAGTGTGTTTCACTGAATATTTTGCATTATAGTCTCCCACTTTTTGAACTTGTGAGGAGAGTTTTCTATATAACATATATATTTCTCCATACGTAGTTTTTCTCTGAATTCCAATGACCATGCATAAAGACAGAACTTACTGTCATAGAAAAGTTTTTGTCTATAAATATAGAACTTGATTAAGGAACTAATATAGTTTAGCCTGTGGGACAGAATACCAGAGCCTGAAAAACCCAGCAATATGTTAGTTCTCGTCCAGTCACCATTTATATCTGCAACCTCCTTCAACCATCGAATAGATTGAGACCAAAAGTCCCTGACTTTGGGACAGTCAAGGAAGAAGTGTTCTAAAGTGTCTTTTTCTTGACAGAAAGAACATATATCTGAAGGGACGATCTTTCTTTTGTATAGATATGAATTCGTAGGTATCAATCTGTTTATAATTCTATATTGGAATGATTGTAATTTCGTTTCCCTAGTCGTTTTATAAATGTGGGTAAAGATATTGGTCCATAAATGACCATCTGTTAGAGGTAGCCCATACTCTGTACACCAGTATTTTTGACTTGCAGGAGGTTTGGTTCTAAAAGAATTAAGAACATAGTAGATCTTTCTGTTATTACTATTTCTGATATTGATAGCCACACGAACTGAATCGTTGATAAATAACGGATTCACCTCAGTCTTCACCTTTTGAAAGGATAATCTTGACAACCATGGGATACTTCTCCGTAAATGTAAAAGGTGTAGAAACGTGCATGGGACTTTATATTTTTGCCTAATTTCTATCTCAGACATGAGTCTACCATTACTTATAATATCATGTAGGGATACAATACCAGCTGATCTCCATGAGTTAGCCATATTCCCTGGTTTGTAAATTTTAATGAACTTGTTGTGCCACAAATACTCATACTGCCGATCTTCTTCCTGAATAGGAAATCTAATGTATATCTTATTCCAGATCTGGACTAAATTCCTATAGAACATAGAGTCACAGTGTTGCAGTTGAATGAGTCTTTTAGCTCTAAAAAATTCAGTAATCGTCTTGAAAACAGGCTCTTCTTCCGATTGAAGAAATTCTGGTAGTATGTAATCCCAACATGAGCGTGATTCATTACAAAAACGAATAATCCATTTAATTCTTGATACCTCATACATTGTTTCCAGATTCAACATATTAAGACCTCCTTCCTTGACACATTGACAGACCGTTGCATAAGCTAATTTGTTAACTTTGCTATTCCAGAGAAACTGACATACAATCTTTTTAAATTCTGAAAACACATAAGGCGGAGTATATATTAAAGACATTGGATACAACAATATAGGTATTACTGTGGCATTAATAACGGTGACTTTACCTTTCAGTGACAATTTTGTTGTTGCCCATGCTGAACAAATACTTTGACATTTGTCAATTTTATCTTCAAAATTCATTTGAGTATATTCGTCTTCCTTCCAAGCATTTTTGAACTTTATACCTAGAATATTCACCATCTGTCTTTCTACTATCGGACAGTTGGGAGGAAGGGGATCAGATTTTACCCCCAATTTCATAATAAAGGACTTGTCCAGGTTGATCTTTAGTCCTGCATATCTACGAAACCTCTCCAGAATGTCCAGAAGCCTGTACACCGACTGTATGTCCCCTAATAAACAAGTAACGTCATCTGCATACATCGAGATTTTCACAGATCTATATTGCATTTCAATCCCTTTCACATCCTTGTTTCCCCTAATTGCAATGGCCGCTAATTCCACTAAGACAACAAACAAGTAGGGGGAGATACAGCAGCCTTGACGAGTTCCCCGGGAGGGAAAAAACCAATTAGTATGAAAACCAGCATTGGACACACATGAAGAAATATCCCTGTATATTAATTTGATCCAACTCAGAAATTCCTCCCCACATCCAAAGAGTTTCAGTGCATCAAATATAGCCTCCCAGGAGACCGAATCAAACGCCTTCTCAAAATCAAGGGCGAGCAGAATTCCTGCTAATCCATTTGTATTCAAATAATCTATAACATCTTGAATGATCCTAATGTTGGAGCCTATATAACGACCTTTCATGAAACCAGTCTGGTCATCATGAACAATCCCTCGAAGGGGAGATTGGAGTCTCAATGCTAAAGCTTTGGTTAGAATTTTATAGTCAGTGTTCAATAACGTAATTGGTCTCCAGTTCTTCAATTCAACTCTGCTTACTCCTTTCTTTGGAATTAACGAGATTATACCTCTTCGTTGTTCTGTACCTAACATCCCTTTGAACTTAGAATCCTGAAAAGATTCCATAAGAAAGCCCTTAATATGGCCCCAGAAGTAACGATAAAACTCAGGCGTAAGGCCATCAGATCCTGGGGATTTGTTAGCGTTAAGTTTTTTGAGAGCATTATAAAGTTCAATATCCGAGATCTCTCTGTCTAAAAAATCTTTCTCCGACTGGGAAATTTTTGGTATTTTACTGGGGTCTATTAACTTTTCTATGTTATCCAAAAGTGATTCTGATGTATTTCTGGTATAAACCTTCTTATAAAACTCTTCAATTGTAGACAATATTTTGATTGGATCACCCGTTTCGTATTGTCTGCCTTCCTCTACTATCGTTAGTTGGGATATGCATTTATTCATACAGTTCTTCTTAATTCTATTCAAAAAGTATTTGTTAGGCCTTTCCCCCTTCAATGCCCAATTAGCCTTCGACCGAAAGAGAAGGGCAAGGGTGGCTTTGCGCTCATGAAATTCAATGTCCTTTCTTAAAGTGTCGATCTTGTATTTTCTCTCATTCTCCTTTAAATCAGATAAATCATCAGTTTGTACCAGGCTTTCTAGTTCTTGTTGCATACTCTTCAGCTGCAACCTTTCTTCTCTTTTCCTTTTTTTAGCAAATTGAATAGAGATGTCCCTTAGCTTAAATTTGACAAAATCCCATCTCTGTGCCGGTTCTATTTCTTTAGTACTTATACGTAACTCTGATAATTCTTTTTTAACTAGTTCTACATACTTCTTGTCTGCCAACAACAAATTGTTGAGTTTCCAGAAGGAGGGGCCCCTCGTTTTTTGCTGTCTTTTTAACTCAAACGTAAGTAATGAGTGATCTGTACATGAAGCGGTCTTAATGTCCATCTTAAAAATTCTATTTTTAAAACATTCAGATATGAACCAGTAATCAATACGAGATGCAGATTGGGCTCTGTGAAATGTAAATCGTTTAATTGTAGTGTTCCTTTCTCTCCATAAGTCAACCAAATCATTATTAACTAAGAATTCTGATAATACTGTCCGGTATTGACGGGAGGTAGGGGGGGAAGAAGTGTTTTTCCTATCCAAGTTGGGATCTAGTGGTATATTAAAGTCTCCACCTATCAACATGGGTAATTCTTCAAAATTGTACAATTCTTCCTCTAACCGGCTAAGATTAATCAGTTGATCCTGGGGGGTACATTGAACTGGGCAATACGCATTAACCAATATTATGGTTTCCTCTTCAATAGATACCTGAACAATTAAAAATCTACCTTGTATATCTCTGACCACCTTGTCAATTTTAAAATAAAGTTTGCTCGAAAATAATACGGCCACCCCCCTTGAATTGGATACCCCATTAGAAAAAATCATTTCTCCCCCCCATTCGGTTTTCCATAAAAAATTGGTTTGATCAGTACTATGAGTTTCCTGCAGAAGTATAATATCAAAGTCTTTTCTCAGTTTATGGAAAAAAGTACGCCGCTTAATTGCCTCCCCCAGACCATTAACATTTATACTAGCAAATCTTATATTATCCATGTTAAATGTATATAGAGTTCTTGTTCCCCCTTTCCCAAACAATCAGCGATCTTCTGTTCTTCTTTCTGTTGTAACTGATCTTCTTGTCCCCATTCCCCTAGCATCGTATCAACCTCAATAGCCTGATCTTTGAACCCATACCAAACAAAGAACATGTATACATCAACAACATATTTCACATATATCACACTTAAAACACAATAGACATTCAGGAATATAGAGCATGGGTAATACCCTTTCATAACCATGAAGAACTTGTTCTCATGTCAACAGACCTCGGCTGGGGCCCAAACATCCAAAACATTATGCTTTCCTTACAATACCTCATGTATAGTAATGTCTCTTGTAATTGGAAACCACTGTTTATTTCCTCCTCTCCCTGTTGATTCTTGACATATGGTGGACCCAGATTCGACTGTGGAAGCGAGTTCGTGTGATGGACATCCGAATCTAATTTTATCTGGCTGTCGCTGGGACGGTACTTCCTTCCATGGGCATGGTAGACAGTCTTAATACCGGCAAAGTTCTGTAATCTTCACTTGTAAATTGTACTGTAGTCTAGCAATTGTAACTTGAGAAAATACTAGGCATTAACATCATCTTAAATCTGTCCAACAAATTGTGGTTCTGGGAAATATCAATCGGCAACATTTTCTTATTTTACAGTGCAGTCAACGATCTTATACGTAATCTTACATTGTCTAATAATGAACAAACTTTGTCTTTAGTTATTGGAAACCTCCTTTTTACTAAAATATATAACGTCAAACAACCTCTATTAAATAAAGAATAACATCATTGGATATATCTTGGAGGTCTCTTGTAACTCTGCACCTATTTAGCACATACAATACTCTGCACCTATTTAGCACATACAATCAGCATATAGCCCATAAAGACTACCTTATAATACAGGTACGAATGTCAACTTTCAAACTCTGCACCTAACTAGGACATATAATCAACATATAGCCCATGAAGACTACTTTATAATACAGGTACGAATGTCATCTTTCAATATACAAACTTCTACAACATAAATTGTCTGACACTATTTCACATATGAAAGTCACCAGTCAGAAACCTTAGTTATAAAATTAGAGAAGACACCTTAGTACATATATATATCCTGAAACGGTTAATAGCTCCCCTCTTACCATATGAAAAATAGCCGTCGACCGAGCCTGCTATCTTTATATAGGAAATTTAAGGGTTTTGGATTTACTCTGTCTTCATTAAGCCGAATAATAAATTTGTTCACTAGTAATACTCCCTCATTAATGACAGTCTGTTGGGCCTCGATGCCATAGCCTAGATAACGTTTGTAGTCGAGCCCTGACATAGGTGCATAAATGACATTTGTGTGTGGTATGACACGCTTAAAATAATAATTCACTTCCCATAATGTGTCTGTCAATTCCCTCTCTAAATCCTGTGACGTGGGGAATAACATTGAGATGTGTGGGCCCTTTTTCGTGGTTATGTCATTAATGCCTGCCATTAATATAAATTGGTGATTTGGATGCTGTCTCTGGAGCCGAACAATAGTATGTGCTACTTGCCATAACGTTGCCCCTGGTTTAGCCGTGACTGATATTTCAGATTGAAAATAATTGTTCTTTTCAATATACCGTTGGAGACGTCTGCCTCTAGAGTCAGTTACTATAATAACAGGCGAGTTCATGGCACACGATATGGAAATATTGGTAATACACTTTAAAGATTCAAAATCCAAACCGTTTTTACTCATCCGATGGGGTAAGGACACGCCTTGTCTTCTCAAGGAGCTTTCTGAGATGGTTGTTTCCTGTCACTGTCTTGTTGCGTCGCAATTCACTAAATGTTTTGCCTGAAGCCCAGAAGGAGCTCCGAGTGGCTTCGACCAACTTGATATCTTGAGTAGCCAACAATTTGTCTCTTAGGGTTTCATTTTGTTCAAATTTGGCTTTTAGAATCCTTTCCATTATTCCCAAGGCTTCGTTTCTCCAGTTCGGTGAGCTTTTAACCATGCCTCCTAACTCCTTGATCTTATATGGGTCACTCTCGCGCATGATGAGATTTGCTGCCTGGCCATTATTAGCAGATACCGCCTTGCTGTGGGCGTACGCTTGTTCGGCAGAAATGTAACTTTGCGTTCCGAATTTAAAGGTAGCAGGATAGAAGTTTGAAAGAGGGGAAAAACTGCCCTGAAAATAAATTGTGTCACCCTCACAACGGGTATGAACCTTTTCTAGGGATATTTTCTCTGGTAAGTGACCCAGCTGACCTGGCCCATATCGCAAGCCATCAACAATGACCGTGTCCCCCACCAACCTAGCGTCGATCTTTCTGTCAACGGCAAATTCCACAACTGTTTTCAGAATTGCTCTATGGCGTTTAGTGGACGTTGTGAGATCTTCTGAAATCCAAATCTCTTTACATGCAGGAATAGCCCTAATGTAGTTTTTTCGATAGAAAATCTCATCCTTTGTTTCCAGACTGTAGAACGACACTTTGACGTCTATAGGTCGGCCGGAGGCGGAATAGACGCCAACACGTTTAACCGCTTCGATGTCATAGGCCTCTAGTGTAATGCCCATATTCGAGACAATTTCCGATATTGTCAACTTCAGCCTTTCGTTACACCTTTCAGCGATACCTGAGAAAACTAAGCTGCGCTTGTTCAACTCATTTTGCAGATTATTCAGATCATACCTCAGTTTGTCATCTGCGTTTAAAGTTTTACCGGAGAGGCCTTTGCTACCACCCAATTCTCCCAACCTGTCCACCTGAACTTTCAAGTCTTTTAAAGCTTTCTCGTTTTTTTCAATAACGTCCTTGTTTTCCTGTAATGAAAGCCTTGTATGATCGTCTTTTTCTAGAAGAACAGCTATGTTATGTTTATTTTCCGTTGAACGGATATCTGTTAAGCCTAACTCATGTTGAATAGATTTAACCTGACCTTCAATTCTGTCAACGGTTTTCTGAGGCCTCTGATAGCCTTTGCGGAGATACTGATAGTTTCAATGTTTTTCTCCATCTTCCCTAGCCGTACCAGGACAGAGTCTAGCTTTTTAGATAGGCTATCCGTTTTAGGTCGTCCCCGCTTACCTTTGCTAGGCGGAGATCGGGCCCTAAAGTATGCAGAATCCTCTTCCTCCGATGACATCGTTGAGCGATAATACCGGAATGTCAAAGTCAACAAAGGCAGTTCGTCCTAACTTGATCAGCGTATTGCATTGGTTATATTAAACCTCACCTTGACTTATTCTTCAGTGTCTTTGAGTGTTCACAGGTCTTATGGACTGATTTCCGAGAAAACAGTAAGTTATAATCCATATAGTATGAGAATTTTGCCCCAGCCGAGGCCGCGAACGTACTAACACTGCAGTGGTGTCATGACGTTACCCAATTAAAAAAAAAAAAAAAAAAAAAAAAAAAAAAAATTTAAAATTGAAGTTAAAAAAAAAAATTAATAATTAAAAAAAAAAAAAAAAAAAAAAATTAATAAAAAAAATTAATTAATGGACGTTTAACGTCACAACTATGGTAGAATATAGCAGGCTGATATCATTCACTGTATTATCGTCTGTAACAGAACTATGCTGCTCTTGGCTGTGATTGTGTTTCTCAGAGCTGAACTGTTTTTGTCACTTTCCGAACGCCCCCAGGGAATCTATATATAGCATTGTGTCCCATCTATGCTTGTTGCTCCCGCTCCTAGGGCGTGTGCCGTATTATCGCCCGCCGTTTCCGACTCTGACGTTTTTGTGCAGAAAGAATTAAGCAGCTAAATGTAAGTTTTGTTTGTTAAGACACCAACCGTTGGAATCCCTGAGTCAAAATGTAACTGACATCTTCTTTTGTGGTAGTTGACTTGGCTCTCTGCTCAAGTTATTGAAGAAATGGAGGACTTATGTGCACAAACTCAGAAAAGCGTGCGCTGTGCTTGCCGGGGCGTTCGGAAAAAATTGATACCCATTATTCACCATCTGTGTACCACTTGGTTCAATAATAATTACTTTTAAAAAGATATCACTGTGTCTGATCTGTTGTGTTCACCACCTTTTTGGTTTTATAAAAATCTTGGAACATGATGCCTCAAGGCATCACCCAATATGGCATGGTGATGCCTCAAAGCATCACCCGCCATGAACTGGTTACCTCTCCTTGTGGAAAGTGACTGATATAAAAGAGAAAGGAAGCAAAAAACAGAGTTCCTCTATAAAATATATTGACAACTATTTGAAAACTGTCAATTTATTGATGAATGTGTGAACATGAAATTCTCTCATTATTACTAAAATAAATCTGAGAAAGCCACATTTGAGTGCCTTATATTATTTTCTTGTGATCTCTTATCTGTTTTATGAAGATGTTTTATGAAGCCAGCTATTTCACATAATTCTATCATCATGACCTAATTATTCAATTAATGTCAAGGTCGCCGCATAAATTCAAGTAGGTCACGGCACAGAAAAAACATAATAAAAGATCAAACCAAATATGATTGGGCTAAAAAATGATAGATCTTTTAAGCAATGAGAATAATGTTATTTTAACCATATTTATTTATTGATTAAAAAATCATTTCTTAACTTTTTTTCTTTAAACGCTTATAACTTGAGTTGCCCAAACATTCAGCGTTGCACCCGGCAGATTTGAAATCGGAAGATTCAGGAGATAAATAATCATCAATAAAAAACTGTCTGGACGCGAAAGCAAGGTTCACCCCCAAAACGGGCTTTCGCTGCCAGACTACCCGCATCCCTGCTGTCTGCTCCACAGTGATAGATGGGGTATCACAGAGTAGAGAGATATAGAGACAACACTCGGGCGTTTTAGCGTGATTACGGCCGCCATCTTGTGCGAGTGTCAGACCTGCCACCTTTAGTGAGAGCCGACTAGAGGGTAACCGCTACAGACGTGTTGTACCTCATGTCAGTAGGAATGTGAAGTTATCGTGCCCTTCTGGTGCCATGCGGCGAAGAACGATCAACAATACTCTACCATCAGATTTTAATAGGGCTTTAATAATATGAAGTAATCGAATTCAGGATTCGTAGATATCAATATTTATAAGTGGTTCAAATTCATAATACGAACGAGCTTACTCCCTGAACAACATGGACAATTCTATGAAACAACCCTTTGAAGAGTATCAGATAACTAAATAATCCACATGTTCTTCACCGGATGGAAACACATTAGTTGAGAACTTTTACGGTACAAAATCTTCGCTTCTGCTGTCAGATAACAGATTTGTGTCAGACAACTGGTGTAAAGTCTTTAAAAGTTCATGTCTACAATTCTTTCGCTTTAAGTGTCAGAATTATGTGTATTTTAACACTCATGTTCCAAAATATCATACTTGTTTAACTAGAACAGTCTATATTCCTGTTGTGATGTATATGGGAATTATATAATTCATTAAGTCCCAGGGGTGTACATCAATATTACTGTACACATATATATGTGTTAAAGGGATGGAGTGTTACAATGTCAGTCTGTCAGGCTGTCACCACGTTTTCTCATATTACGGATATTTACATTGACACTCATCGATCTAGATCTAATGACAAGGCAAGATAATTATCGCCCGCCCGTGTTTCCGGCCCGTGATTCCATTGCGCGATCCTTTGCGCGGGAGCTGGTGATATCCGCCCGGCAGACACTGAGAGAGGGCGGTATCTGGAAGCCCCGCTTAGTAGCCAGCACGACTCGGTTTTCAGCGGATGACAGAAGGACTCGACGCTTTTTTTTTAATTTTATGTCAGAACATTGTCAATAATTGAAGTAGGAACTTACAATAAACATCAATAGATAGCTAAAGCTGTGCGAAAAACGGTTTGTGAGTTTATATTTTGATTTACAATAGGCAACATATGATTATTTTTCATTGTTTGTTATGCGGTTCGCCGCAAGTGCGAGAATGTCAACTCTGAAAAACCAAGCGGGGCGTCCAATTTACGAAGCGGGGCGTCCAAAGCGTGTCAGCTACCAAGCGGGGCGTCCAGTATTCGACAGGGCGGACCGTGGGCGGTTTCACATCCGTGCCAACGACTTAGCAAGTCATAACTTAGTGAATAATTAATGTAGAAGCACCAGGGAAAGAGTAATAAACTGCTATAGTTTATATTTAGATTCATGATAGGGAATATATGTTTATCTGCCGTTTGGTGTTATGCTTTTCGCTGTGATTGCCAGTCGAACCCCTATTATCGCTCACATCTTGCACGTCTGTACACATAAACAAATGGACAAAATGCTTTTTCATTTCATGGAACTCCCGGAATATATATGTATCATCATAGTGTAACACATATATTTGCCAAAAAGGTTTTATAAATCTTTGAAAAAATATCGGGCCATGGTTAGGGGGGGGGGGGGGCGTGATTACTTGCACAGGCCACCAGAAATTTTAAATTTTAAAACCGGGCTCCCACTGTCCCGACACACTACGAAAAGTGCTGCGATTTGTCTACGATAAGAAATCTTCCAATCGTAGAGCTATCGGAAGGGCTTTGTCGGAGTGTGTCGGAGTGTGTCGCAGTTCGTATGGACATAGATATGGAGAAAGACTGGATCGCCAACTCCCGAGTACCGTATTTATGTTCTGACGCGCATGCGCGGCCGCCGGTAGGCACCCGTAACTTCCGTTTTTACAGTAGAATGTAAACACTGCATAGATAGGCTACTCCTCTCCAATGTTCTCAAGACTCTCATTAACAAAATAAAGACTAAAATATTATAACACTTAGGAATTAGGGACATAACATACATAGAATTATTCGCTGAATATATAGTTTGATTTGGAAGTCCAAACACTTGGGCCACACACTTGGATGGCTGGAGGCCTGTGCTTGGACACAATTCATCAGTTAAAAAGAAAATTCTTTGGTCTAGATAATTGATATTTTCAGCGAAGAACTATGTATGTGTGCTCTACCTATGTACTAAATTTCACATTTTTCCAATGAATATTGTATAGGGTCGGACTCGTCTGACTAAGTGTTGGGTCACCATACAGCCCTGACGGCGTTAGGCAAGCGTGGGTACGCGGCCGTGTACGGTCAACGGTCAAATTTTTTTATATAGAGTAAGTTTTATTTCACATTAGATCTTATTTCCTAACAAAGTCTTCTTTCCATAAGTGTCTTATTCTCTAACAGAAATATCGCGTTTAGTTAATTTATTGTATCAGATATAACAGTTGTGTTTATCTCACACTTATGTTTCATCAATATCTTTTTACCTTGAAATCTCAGCTACAGCTTACTCTCTTTTTTTTTCTTTTTTTTTTCTTTCCCCCCCCCTTCAATTATCAGTTCAAATTCAATAGCATTCCATTTAACAAGTGGATAGGGTGCATTTTAAGAATGGTTCAAGTACATTTCGATGTTTGTACATAATTCTAAATAAAAGTTCAACCCTAGTGTACTGTGATAGTAATCAAACATTCAATAAAAAATTGTATGCTGTGGTGCCTTAGTTCTAGGTATTGTAGACAATTAACTCTTGTTGGGACAATATACATATCCTTCCAATTAGTAAACATGAAATGGGAGACATATAATGGTAACAAAACCGAAGAAGACAAGACCGGACAAAATACACTGTTTTGGTATGATCAATTGGGGATAACCCCCAACTGGTGGAGTGAAGTTAACGCATTTGTTAACGCATTTGTAGGCTTCTGAACACCCTTGGAAAGAATCAAATCCCATTGTTTTTCACTGAATATTTTGGAGTATAGTCTCCCATTTTTTGAACTTGTTAGGAGAGTTTTCTATATAACATATATATTTCTCCGTACGTAGTTTTTCTCTGAATTCCAATGTCCATGTATAAATACAGAACTTACTGTCATAGAACAGTTTTTGTCTGTAGATATAGAACTTGATTAAAGAGGTGATATAGTTTAGCCTGTGGGACAGAATACTAGAGCCTGGAAAGCCCAGTAGTATGTTAGTTCTTGTCCAGTCACCATTTATATCTGCAACCTCCTTCAACCATCTAATAGATTGAGACCAAAAGTCCTTGACTCTGGGACAGTCAAGAAAAAAGTGTTCCAAAGTGTCTTTTTCTTGGCAGAAAGAACATATATCTGAAGGGACGATCTTTCTTTTATATAGATTTGAATTTGTAGGTATCAATCTGTTCATAATTCTATATTGAAATGATTGTAATTTCGTTTCCCTAGTTGTGCCACTTGTCTAGAACCCCCTACTACGCTTAGGACCATAATTTCAACAGTTCTATTTAGGAAGTGTCTTGAGATCGTCGGTGAAATAGTCTATTAAGGGTTGGCATGATGGGAATGTTTTTGAAATCTTGATTTTCTGTGCCTGATTATCTAAAAATGAGGGAAATGTGCCTGCCGACCCCAGTCTAAGTCACACAAAATCTGCCGCTTGTCTGGAATCCCCCAGCACACTTACAGTCATAATCTTTACTGCCCCAGTTTGGTACATATCTGAAGTCGTCGGTGAAATAGTCTATTAAGGCCTGTTGAGGGGGAAATATTTCTGAAATCTCGATTTTCGATGTCAACACCCTGAAATTGAGGCAAATCTGAGTCCTGACCCTTCCCAAAGTGACCCAAAATGTGCCACTTGTCTAGAACCCCCTACTACGTGTAGGACCATAATTTCAACTGTTCTATTTAGGAAGTGTCTTGAGATCGTCGGTGAAATAGTCTATTAAGGGTTGGCGTGATGGGAATATTTTTGAAATCTTGATTTTCTGTTCCTGATTATCTGAAAATGAGGGAAATGTGCCTGCCGACCCCAGTCTAAGTCACACAAAATCTGCCGCTTGTCTGGAATCCCCCAGCACACTTACAGTCATAATCTTTACTGTCCCAGTTAGGTACAAATCTGAAATCGTCGGTGAAATAGTCTATTAAGGCCTGTTGAGGGGGAAATATTTTTGAAATCTTGATTTTCCATGTCAACACCCTGAAATTGAGGCAAATCTGAGTCCTGACCCTTCCCAAAGTGACCCAAAATGTGCCACTTGTCCAGAACCACCTACTATGCGTAGGACCATAATTTCAACAGTTCTATTTAGGAAGTGTCTTGAGATCATTAGTGAAATAGTCTATTTAGGGTCGGCGTGATGGGATATTTTTGAAATCTTGATTTTCTGTGCCTGATTATCTGAAAATGAGGGAAATGTGCCTGCCGACCCCAGTCTAAGTCACACAAAATCTGCCGCTTGTCTGGAATCCCCCAGCACACTTACAGTCATAATCTTTACTGTCCCAGTTTGGTACATATCTGAAAACGTCCGTGAAATAGTCTTTTGAGGCCTGTTGAGGGGGAAATATTTTTGAAATCTTGATTTTCCATGTCAACACCCTGAAATTGAGGCAAATCTGAGTCCTGACTATTCCCAAAGTGACCCAAAATGTGCCACTTGTCTAGAACCCCCTACTACGCTTAGGACCATAATTTCAACTGTTCTATTTAGGAAGTGTCTTGAGAACGTCGGTGAAATAGTCTATTAAGGGTTGGCGTGATGGGAATATTTATGAAATCTTGATTTTCTGTGCCTGATTATCTGAAAATGAAGGAAATGTGCCTGCGTACCCCAGTCTAAGTCACACAAAATCTGCGGCTTGTCTGGAATCCCCCAGCACACTTACAGTCATAATCTGTACTGTCCCAGTTAGGTACATATCTGAAATCGTCAGTGAAATAGACTATTAAGGCCTGTTGAGGGGGAAATATTTTTGAAATCTTGATTTTCCATGTCAACACCCTGAAATTGAGGCAAATCTGAGTCCTGACCCTTCCCAAAGTGACCCAAAATGTGCGACTTGTCTAGAACCCCCTACTACGCTTAGGACCATAATTTCAACAGTTCTATTTAGGAAGTGTCTTGAGATCGTCAGTGAAATAGTCTTTTAAGGGTTGGCATGATGGGAATATTTTTGAAATCTTGATTTTCTGTGCCTGATTATCTGAAAATGAGGGAAATGTGCCTGCCGACCCAAGTCTAAGTCACACAAAATCTGCCGCTTGTCTGGAATCCCCCAGCACACTTACAGTCATAATCTTTACTGTCCCAATTAGGTACATATC
Source organism: Alentia gelatinosa (assembly GCA_950022655.1). Lineage (NCBI taxonomy): Eukaryota > Metazoa > Annelida > Polychaeta > Phyllodocida > Polynoidae > Alentia > Alentia gelatinosa. The sequence continues at coordinate 5,708,313 of OX465579.1, read as the reverse complement.
TGAAATCGTCAGTGAAAAAGTCTATTAAGGCCTGTTGAGGGGGAAATATTTTTGAAATCTAGATTTTCCATGTCAACACCCTAAAATTGAGGCAAATCTGAGTCCTGACTCTTCCCAAAGTGACTCAAAATGTGCCACTTGTCCAGAACCCCCTACTACGCTTAGGACCATAATTTCAACAGTTCTATTTATGAAGTGTCTTTAGATCGTCGATGAAATAGTCTATTAAGGCCTGTTGAAGGGGAAATATTTTTGAAATCTCGATTTTCCATGTCAACACCCTGAAATTTAGGCAAATCTGAGTCCTGACTCTTCCCAAAGTGACTCAAAATGTGCCACTTGTCTAGAACCCCCTACTACATGTAGGACCATAATTTCAACAGTTCTATTTAGGAAGTGTCTTGAGATCGTCAGTAAAATAGTCTATTAAGGGTTGGTGTGATGGGAATATTTTTGAAATCTTGATTTTCTGTGCCTGATTATCTGAAAATGAGGGAAATGTGCCTGCCGACCCCAGTCTAAGTCTAATATGGGGGTGGGGGAGGGGCAAGTATTTGCAAAGAAGGCCTTTCTTTTCAGTATTTCTACACTTTGTGTTTATGCCGTGTTTATTATCCACCTAATACAAAGTGTCCATAGAAAACACTCAGGGAGTGTGTATGGACATACCCGGCGCATACGGATATGTTGTATGCTCCGGGTAGCGCATACGGAAAATAGTGCGTATGAAAAAATAGTGTTTAGCTAAAACGAACTGACATCGACACATGCCACTTGTCCAAAAGAGTGGATAATAAATACAATATAGACTGGTTTCAGATAAAAGCGGTTGTATGCTCCTCGGAGATGACTCTACGCAATATCCTCGCATACGCTCAGATATTACTACGCGTCAACTCCTCGGAGCATACGGCCACTTGTATCTGAAACCAGTCAATATTGTGTATTTATGCCCTGTATATCGTATAAACTGTCCTTATCAGGCTCATCAGGTAAACTCTCACTGTTGGCACAGGTCTCGCTATGCACACGCGTTTGACATTCAAACTTATTCGTCGACTGGCCGCGATGACGTGGAATTTCACCCCTTCTCAAAAAAATTAAGCAATGAAATTTTCACACGAGTAAGGTATATATATAACCTATAATCGTACCAAATATGAAGAAAGTCTGCCACGCCGTTCCGAAGTTATCGGCGTTTGAATTTTGTCATAGCAAATACTGCACAAAAAGAACAGCCGAAACCCCGCCGCACTACGGAGGGAGTGAAAAAGAACAGCGACTAACGCAATCGCACGGAGGGACAACAAAATTCAATCGCAGATAACTTCTTCATATTTGGTACGATTATAGGTTATATGTATACCTTACTCGTGTAAAAATTTCATTGCTTAATTCTCATGGGAAGTGGGTGAGAGTATTCTATATGCGTAACAAACGAGAGGGTAGACCCTCTTGCTTACAGCAGCTCCACAGTGGCACTAACAGCGAGACCCAATTTACTAGTGAAACGGTCACTGCCACTGTTGGTGCCGCTTGTGTCCCAGGTGCTGTTCACGCTTGACTGCACCTTCTAATGAAACGCAAACTGCAGCTTTGCTGCCACTGTTACAAACAGCGAGACTTGTAGCCCCCAGAATGTGATGGATGTGCGTCACTCACATCGGGAAGTGAGTCAAATTCCGTTATCGGCTGCAGTCTTGTGATATGTCCGTATGGTGTCACAGACGCCATCTAGACGTGTCACAAAATTACTGAAACTACACATACACACACAACCACACACACACACACACACAAGCACGCACGCACGCACGCACGCACGCACGCACGCACGCACGCACGCACGCACGCACGCACGCACGCACGCACGCACGCACGCACACACTATGTATGTAAACACTTCCAAATCCCGAACACTATGAATATAAACACTTCCCAAACTTAAACACTATAAAACTAAACGCTTTGCAATTAAACACTTTCCAAAATCAAACACTTTTGACCTAAACATGTTCAAAGTTAAACGTGTTTACCCAAAAAATGCGTTTAGAAAAGTGGGATAAGAAAGTGTTTAAATAAGTGTTTAACTTCTAAACACTGGCGTGTAGATAGCAAACACCGTTTTTACAGTGTAGATGTTTAATAGTAATCACTTATTCTACTACTTAAACACTTATTTTTTACACACTTAAACACCTTGTCCGAAAGTGTGTAAACGCTAAACGGCTAAACACTAGACAAAGCGTTTAAGTGTGTAAAATATAAGCGTTTAAGTAGTAGAATAAGTGTTTAGAATATGATGGTGTTTAAAAATATGTGTGTTAATATCAAAGTGTGTGGGAATTAAACGGTGTTTAGAAAATCTAGTGAGTAAAACCAAACACCGTTTTTACAGTGTATTATAGGTCAAGTGAAAGTCGCATTCACGTATACTGGTGGGCTGAAAGGTGGCTTTGTTTTAACAGCTACCGACCGCAGTCAGTCCATTGTCTGTGCTTTCGCTTTCACACCTATTTTTTTTAAAGATTAGTTTATATATACTGGCGTTGAAAAGGCAAAATGTGCCTGTTTTCGATCAATACCAGTGCCATACAATCTTCGAGTACATGGTGTGATTTTGGGGCTTCAGACAAAAGGCTAGCTAGCTAATAAATAAATCTTATTTGTATAAACAACAATAATTCTTATGGTTGATCAATAACTCAGGCCAATATTGTACTAGGTGAAAAGCAAAGTTGTGCTTTAGCGACGCCCAGTCACGCACCAGAAATCTGTCAAATGACATTTGACAGTTCTCAAAAAATTATGAGATCTCTGACACTAATATTAGTAACAACAGAGAAACCATAAAAACAAAAACAAAACACCATACTAACAAATAACCAGTCCCCACTACCAATTTAAACCATTTCTCAAGCTGACAACACCCCCAACCAACACCTAACAACAGAGAAAGACCAGACAAGTCACCCTACAACATACAACGAACAAGAAACACCAGTAAACAACGATCCAACACTCAACCCTGGATTTATGACCGCATCGATTCACCATAACCAACAGCCAACGCACCCGCCGGGGTCGACATATATAGGGGTGGGATTTTCAAAACCTGCTAAATTACCAAATCAGGGTTATTTAAGGCTGATATTTTATAAACGTATCTCATCGATGTAAAAGTGGCATTTTCTGGTGCATCTTTTGATGGTCTTTAATTCCAATATAGGGTTTTGTATAGCTCTGAGGAATATTTCCTTCCGAAAACCAACAAAAACAGTGTTTTTCATGATTTTTTTTTTTTATCAAAATCTATGAGGCACAATATTGAGCCAATTGTTTTTATTAATATTTTTAAAGCACATGTCATGAAAAGTGTAGACAACATAGTTTTGAAAATTGGTAAAAGTTTGAAAAAACTACAAAATGGTCAAAAATATCCAGGACCTTTAAATTTTCCAACAGAGAGACCTATAGAGCATGTTGTCTGACACCCCAATTTTGAGAGGATAATACTAATGAGAAATGAAATGAGAAATTAGTTTTCCTTTATTGTGAGATGTTGACCAATATCTCCACTGTGATACCTCAAAATTTCAATACAATGGGATTATCCATTCTGATATTAAAACATTGTGATTCCATGATGATATTTTTCAAAAAAATGGGCTGTTGGACAACACACCTGTTAAAAGATGTATAGAATAAATAATAATCATAATAGAATAACAAATACCCCTGTATATGTTAAGTATTCCTACCACTTATGAATACCCAGTTAGCTTTTTTCCTAAATAAAAAAATGTACTTCTTGTGGTTAAAAAACTGAAGATGTGTTGTCCGACACCCCGGGGTGTCGGACAACACGCTCTGATATAAGTCATGAATTTGGGGTTGGTTCTTATCAATAATTGAGTGGTTTGCTATCAAAAACGAAGATTTCTATCATTTGATTAAGAATATAAAGGATTATAGATATAAATATTATTTTGTCTATTGTTCTGAGTGATTTAAAAAACGTGTTGTCCGACACCCCTCGTGTTGTCCGACACCCCTGTGTGGCCCAACACCTAAATATGCTCATAGCTTTTGTTTCATGTCTAATATGTGATAGGGGTGTTTTGGGTCAAATATAACATATGTCATCATACAACATCAGTTTTTCTCAAATTATAATCTTTTATAACGTTTCTTGAAATTTCAAATATTTTAGGGGGTTGGACAACATGCAGTATTATACACAATTTCAAAAGGCTCTCAAATCTGAACCATTTGTCTGATTTTGTTGGAATAATGTTTTTCTGAAAGGCACTTGGTAGGAGACTAATATGAAATATAAAAAGAAGTATTATTCTAAATTTTTTTTTTGATAGTCTGATCCCAGGAAGAAAGCGTAATATAGCAGGTTTCGTATATGTGTACGAGAAAAGATGTTACACAATACAAACAGTCTTCAATACATATGTGGAGTTACCACATAGTTCAGACTGTTTGTCTAATTTGGATGTGACTGAATTATTTGTTCTTTATTCAGAGAACTATTTGAAGACATTCTTCCCTGAATACCTGAATAATAGAGATAGAAAGGTACTTTTGATGAATATATATCTATGGGTAAATTTATATCTTAAATTCCCTTGGTATATTATATCACTTCTATGATAATATGCTATGTATTACTTTCAGGTAACGCAAAGATCTAAAAAAAAAAAAAAAAGAGAGCCATAGATTGAGAGTGGACATACATGTATATTGTAAAATACATGCCGGAAGGGCAGTATGGTAGAGGGACAGTATAGTAAAGGGGCAGTATGGTAGAGGGGCAGTATAGATGGCGGGGTAGTATGGTGGAGGGGCAGTATGGTGTAGGGGCAGTATGGTGAAGGGGCAGTATGGTAGAGGGACAGTATAGTAGAGGGGCAGTATGGTGGAAGGGCAGTAGGGTAGAGGGACAGTATAGTCAAGGGGCAGTATGGTAGAGGAGCAGTATGGTAGAGGGGCAGCATGGTGAAGGGGCAGTATGGTGAAGGGGCAGTATGGTGGAGGGGGAGTATGGTGGAGGGGCAGTATGGTGGAGGGGCAGTATGGTGGAGGGGCAGTATGGTGGAGGGGGGGTACTATGTTGAGGGGCAGTATGGTTTGAGGGCAGTATGGTTGAGGGGCAGTATCTTTTATCGGTGGCCCTCTGTCGGTCAGAAATCGTATTTCAGTCGTTTGATGTAGACTCAAAGACCAACGCTTGAAGGCACTGTTCCCAAATCCTAACTCAGTCGGCGGGGTGCATAAACGTATCTTTGTCGGTAGGTGTAGCCCGATTTCCTTAGGACTAATACCCTCCACCCCCTTTCCTCGAGGGCCGCGGGTCGAGCGAGAGGCTATGTAATTTGCCTGTGACAAGTTCACCGACTCCTATACGATTTAGGAACTAATCGTTCCACCCGAAATCGGTAGATGGGCATCCGGCTTTATCAACATGTTGATAAACTGATCCCCACCGATTTTGGAACAGTGAAACCACAACTTAATTGTCGGCGACAAAAGGACGTCTGAAGGAGGTGGTTCACTAATGGGTGGGTAGCCTTGCCTAGCTGTCCTACATCTACCGACTCCGTTAGGATGGCTGGGACAAATTACCCTCTGTTTGTCGCCGACAAACGTACATAAATGTTCCGAAATCGGTAGATGAGCATTGGCCTTTACCATTGCTCCCATAGGCGCCAGTGTTAATATGTCGGAACAGTGTCGTACGATGTCGTAGACCTTGCCAGAAGCCTGCCTCCACTAGTGATGAACATATGACATGGGTTTTAACTTTTAAGCCAAATTGTCCAATATGCCTTTAAACATCTAATAGAGGGGGAAATTTCCGCGGGGTCTCCGTTAGGCGGGATTCTACTGTATATGAAACAAAGAACTTTGGTCGCAGTTTTCTATACAACATCTATGATAGAGCTGTAATCATTATGGTTCATACGGACCGGTCACACGGATCATTGAATCATATTTCCCAAAGTGTCCCTAAAGTGCAAAGTTGATGATGCATGAATGACTTTCATATTTCAAACATCAACTTTTTTGTGATGTTTACCTACTATATATAAAAAGGCACGATTTCGACAGAATCTGCTTGGAGTTGCTCCCCCACATAGATACAGACAGAACCAGACCTGTCCATGGAGACTGAGAGTGAGATTCTCGTGTGCAGAAAAACTTAAACCTGTTGTTCTTTTTAGAAGGTCTTCACTCATATTTGCGTTTTCTCTCATGATTTAGTTCTAGCAATGTTGAAAACTAAATACAATACTGTAGTTTACTAATCTCCTTACCCTGAGACAAGCTGTGTGACAGCCTCCGCCATTACAAGATGGCGCAAGTTTTGCTGGTTCCTAAATCACGCTGAAATCGAACATAGAAGCATCTACCAGAACTTGGGCCCCACCACCTATTTGAATATTCATGTTCTGCCTTAGTCGGTCTGTAGTACATGCCATTCTCACCAGGGCCAGGGCACACTATTAGTCCGTTCACGCCCGAGTGGCGCAGTGTCCGTTTTTGCGGCCGGACGTACCCGTTACTACGTTGCGTGACGTCGGCGTCGCTCCCGAGAATAGACCGCATTAGTCCTGACGTCATCATTGGGATTCCCCACCTATCACGTGGCATTTTGGTGCCAAACAAGTCTAAACTCCGCGAAGCACCGCATACACGATGTATCGGCGGGAGTCTCCTGTTGTCAATGAACGATTGTTTTCTGTTATAAACGAGCAAAGATAAAGACAGTTGAGACTGTGTTTAGCAGGAAACATATTTTTGAGCTGAGCTATGACTGGCAGAATGGTAAGTTTGCTGGTAAGACTAAAATCAGACCAATGTTTGATTTCATAACAATGGTGCCAACCTTGCACCATCAAGTTTCAATAACTATCAAGTTGTTCTTCGAATATTTGAAAGTGTGACAACACTAATAAATACAGTCAGGAGAAAGTTATTATGTTGGAACATTTGTTCCAATGCCATAGAACAGTTATATATTCTGCAGAAGTAGATACTTCGAGATGTTTTGGTTCGCCGATCACTACACTCAGCGAAGGCATATCCCAATGTTTGGCACCAGAACGTTGGGGAACCCCGCTCTCGGCAGGTCAAATGACGTCACACTAATGTGGTCTATGTGAGTCCTAGTGCCGAAGGCGCTAGTTCATATAGACCCTTGACTCATCCGCAGGCGCATGGCAAAATGGCGGCCGCGCGTGAGTTTCCGGTTTTGGACCCGGCGGACGCCATTGTTTGTTTTGATTGTAACACAGCTTTCGGAGCAGTTTATCACTGATAAAAGAAATGTCAACAGCTGAGATTGATCACAATTAGAGAAGTTATGTAAAGTCTATCTGTTTGTTGCAAAATTGGTATTTGTTTTGTCTGTTTTGTGTGAAAACGGAGAGTTTCTACCTGGAATCAATTAACACCGTTATTGACTCATTCTCATAGAAGCAGTGCTCTGTCCAGCTTAACCCCGTTTATCTTAATCATGCCCCTCTTTTCCCTTTTAAATTTTTGTTTTGTACCATGATAAACCAATTTCATTTTTTTCACATTTATACTCAAACGGTTTGCAGTATACCAAATACTTAATTCGTCGCATACAGCGTGCATCTTTTCCTCTTGACAGTTCTGTCTTGGCCAATTTGTACTGTAGGCCTAGGCGAGTAGTGGAGTGTATTATCGGCACCTTAACTTGGCTTAAGACTATAGTTTCTATAAAATGTCTAGAAACAGTTCTCTGCCCATCATAATAGCGAAATATGGTTAACAAGACAATATAATATATTTCAAGAAGAATTCAGTCCAAAACTAGCAGAATTGAAGGGTGCAGCCATTGCTTTATATTACTATGTATAGGCGTGTATTATCGGCACCTGGCGTTATCATATACAGAAACTTTAAATGTGATAGAGCCATTCAAAAAGAAGGACTTTCCATCTCTTCATAGCAGTAAACTATTTTTTTATTCATATTATGTGGGAGCTAGCCTACGTTTATAATCCATTTGAACGTGTGTGGTTTGAAATAAAAATAAAATAATTATGGTCAGGTGCTGATAATATACGGCTATACACAAAATCGGCGTGTATTATCAGCAACCCACGTGACCAGCTAATGGTACAAAATCATTTTGACCATATCACTCCCTAGAATATATTTTGAGGTGTGTCCCTGACATAAAACTGAATTTCATTAAAACTTGTCCATTTACTCTGATTAAATTCTGATATATGATGCAGTACTTCCTAACAAACCAGTTAAACATACCATAATAGATGGACTGAGTATTGACAAGGAAATATGAAATATAAAATAAATTCACCAAGAAGGGCTAAAATCGTCTCCTATTGAGTTAAGTTAAAGCAAGGACACCCACCCTGATTCATATACCGTCAACTGGGGTTACTTGAGACAGTTTTTGAGGTCTTTAAAAAATATTTCTTAAGTATTTAATGATAACACCTTCTAGTTCCTACATGTTATAGACCAGTATAACACCATTGCAGACAGTATTTAATCTCTATTGCCAGTCATTTTCTCTGAAATCTCTGTTGAAAAGTGTGTCTGTCTCAAGTTACCCTATGTTGGGGTAACTTGAGACAACCTGGGGCAACTTGAGACAGAAACAATCTTGACCTTGGATTTGACCTTAGTCTTGCCTACACATGCACATATGGGTATGCATGTTGAAGATAATATGCACATTGACAAGGGTCTTGGTTTATGCCCCGTGAACAGGTCTTTTTTTAATAGTTATTTTACCCTGCCTTTTTGGTCATTTTTTTCTCTTGGAGGGGGAGGGTATTTCCTCTATTTTTCCAAACAGCACTTTTTATATTTTTCCAAACATCACTTTTATTTATTATTTTAATTTTAAAACCACTCATTTTCAAACATATTATAAAGGTGTATCCCACATTATGTGAATCAAACAATAATTGAAAGCTTTGAAGTGGTGGAAAGTCCTCCATCTTGAATGGCTGCAATACATTTTAAGGTTCTGTCCATCATGAGAGACCTAAAAATCTTTTATAACATGCTACATCTTGAATTACTTATTCTAGATCTATGTATTGTAGAGACAGAATGTGCAGCAATATCATACACTCCCTGTGACACTTTGTGTAACATGCAATAAAAGTCTTATAATTTGTTAGTTCGTATGAGATTGAGTGTAACACTTCTCAACACCATGTCTATATCAATGATTCCTATCTCTATCTATATTTTTTAATGTTAATAGTCCCATTAATAAAAAAGGATGAAAGGGTGCCGATAATACACGCCTATACAGACAAATGAACTTGTAGCAGAACAGTTCTTGACAAGGAAATAAATAATATTGAATAAATTCATTATCGATCTCTAAAATCAACTAAAGTTACAGTATATCAGATGTGAGTTGATGAGTTGAGTCACGGCAAATCGTCCAAATCCAACGCAAATCGGTAGTTAACGCAAATCATCTTAGTTCCCTTGAATATATATGGTTTACATTTTCGGAACACCCGCACTGCAACCGGAAACTCACGGAGGCAGGAATTCTGGGATACCGTACAGGGGTCTATTCATAAAACTTACATGTGATACCGCTCACCCAAATAAAAGGTATGCTATATATCAAATATATATATATATGTATCACAAAGACTTACCGACATTTGTAGTTCTCCTTACAGCGCACACGAAACTGATCTGATCGTTGCTACCGCTTTCGGCGATGTGCCGTTAGGTAGCCAGCGGCGTACACAGGCGGCACCCAGGGTACATTCTCTAGTCCGTCCACGCACCGCGCCGCCTTCGGGTTACGGGACGAACTACAGTCTAGATATTCTCGGGAGCGGAACGTAAAATCAAAACGAGGCAAAGGGATTTGTCATTTTCGAGTACCCTAGCTTTCTGCTATTATCACGCTACTACAAACACGGACTTGGAACAAGAACAAGGAAGAACACATCTTCCCCATTGGCCAACAAAACCTATAGACAAATCTTATCATACTGTTGATCATGTGGGGGCCACTGTTAAATTACTATATACCAGTGCACGAATGTCTCACTTTTACGCAATAGTAGAACAAATTCTGTTCGGCCGCACCATGGCGTAAAATATTTTTACGCCACACTGTACCACGTGATCTGTTGACACGATCGGAACAAAAAATAAACAAACAAAATGGCGGCCGTTCCCCTCGATTCGTATCGATATCGGTCCGTATATGCAAAGAAATATCTCCCTGTCCTACACACCCACCCGAAATCGACTAAGAATAAACAAATAATAAGCATCATATATACATACCCAATAAGGACATTATCACCTTAGAATACATGAAAAAAACGCCCCGCTTTTACACTTGAATTCGCAGCAAAAGTTACTATATGACGTCATTACTACCGCTCACTCTCCCAGCAGATCTTTTGTGGCGCTAACGCTTACTTTAATCTCTGCTACAACCCCCTGCTGCTATCACTCTCCATAACAACGTTCTGACGTCATCGCACCCGTGAACTATCAATCAAGGTGAATGTTCGGAGATTCATACCTGCCTTACTTATTATGGAGGTTGAAATAGGTTGATAACTTAAGTACAAAAAATGTTATTTTAATCGAATTTCGGTATATAGTAATAAAAAGACATAGTGAGTGTGGCCGAATTCCATCTGTTCCTCAATATTTTGGTCAGAAATATTCACCTCAGTCTTCGACTTCGGTGAATATTTCTGACCAAAATATCTCTGAACAGATTCCATTCGGCCACACTAACCATGTCTTTCTATATTATGTCATGCATTCATTTATGAAACTTAAGTGCCGTCCAATTCATTTCCTGTTTTTAGTGAAAATTTTGATCTAAAGGTATATTTAAAGGTTTACTTTTCACAGAGCGCAACAGGCCTCCCGAATAGACTACATTTTTGTTCCGGAATTTTTTTAAACAAAAATTCATGCTAGTATAATTAACCATGGTATCCTTACAGATCACTCATATCTTAAAATAGAAATCCAGACCAGAATAAGAATGTTACTGGCAGATAGGACATTCATAGACGATTTAAGAAAACAAATCTCTATCTTAAAGATAGAAACTGCTAACCTTAATCACAAGCTTAGATGGGATTTTATTAAATTTAAGATAAGAGACTATTCTATTATACATGCCAAAGAAAAAAAACAAATCCAGATAGAAAATAATACAGGAAAAGATGGATAGAATAGACAAACTCACTAATATCATAGATACTGATGAAACTCACAATGAGGATCTATCCCAAGAACTCCACTTACTCAAAAAAGATCTAGAATTAGGTCCCGGGTTAATTGGGCATTAAAAGGAGATAAACCGAATGAATACTTCCTAAACTTAGAAAAAAAGAATAATGAAGATAAACAGATCCATACAGAAATTTGTCCGCCAGCCCCAACTATTCTAAGACAAAATGTGCCGTAACTTTAAAAAAATCTAATGCACTTAGGATCCTAATTTCAACTGTCCCATGTAGGTATATATCTGGAATCGACTGACAAATACTTGATTAAGGTCTAGGGGCATGGGAACAATTTAAGATTCTGGATTTTCAGAATTTTTCCCTTGAAAATCAGGGAATTTTGACTGCCGACCCAACCCAAACTGACACAAAATGTGCCATAACTTTAAAAAAATCTAGTGTACTTAAAACACTAATTCCAACTGTCCCATGTAGGTACATACCTGGAATCGACTGACAAATACTTTATTAAGGCCTAGGGGCATGGGAATGAATTGAAAATAATTTGTCCCCAAGACTGACTGCCTGAAAATCAGGGAAATTTGTCCGCCGGCCGCAACTATTCGAAGACCATAGAAAAAAGGATTGCAAATAAGCACCTTAGGAAAGTAAGTCATGATTATACACTCAGGAAAGAATTAATGTATGTATTACAAGTGAAATAAAGAAAGAGCTTGCTCAATTAAAAAAAAAAAAAAATAAATAAACATCAGCAGCGCCACTTTAAACCCTGGTGGCTTAAAATGGAACTATCGCCAAAGTTCCATTTTTAATAAGTAAAAAACCCACAATCAAACCACCCAGCCCCGACATAGATATGTATGCACACTGTATTTAGAGTTAAATCAATATCCATTTTGTATATTTCAAGGTTGACATCGCCTATGAACTGACAAAACTCCCTATTATCGCTCATGTAAACACTATCTTAGTGTTAACTTTGTCCGACCACAGATCTATCTCTCCTATCTAATACCATTGCTGATATTTTAAGCGAAGCATACCAAGACAATAGCATGGCTATTCGAGTAACAATTTGACAGTATGATATTTAATTTATTGTTGATTTGAGGCTTGAATTGTCACCCAACACTGGGTCTCTCTCATGGGTGTGTGTGACTGTCAAATCCCTGTCAGTCTGCAAACGTTTCTGTTAATGCAATACACTTATAACACTTACATTTATACCACTTATACACTTATAACACTTATACGTATAACATGGCTGCAATCAACCGACTGCAAATTATTAGTGTAAGCTAATAAGATCCAAATCAGTTGCTACTACCGAATCTGAAATGGGTGATAAGGGGAGTATAGCGGCGCTACAAAAATCCATTGACTCTCTTATAGCTGCTTCCAAAGTTGATAAGGAAGAAACTAGGAAAGAAATGAGAGATGGTATCGCAGCGATAAACGAAAAACTTGATGACCATAAGAATACTTTGACTGCGGCAGCAGTGGGAGGAGGACATCCTTTTCTATTTTTAGTGGCACACAAATATTTACCGTGCAGAGGATGTTATATATATGCCTGGTGCGAAATACAGCCAAGACGCGTCCGTATACAAGAGGAAACAGTCTTTTATTATCCACCAAATACGAAGTGCCCATAGAAAACACATAGGCAGCGTGTATGGACATACCCGGCGCATACGGATATGTTGTATGCTCCGGGTGGCGCATATGGAAAAATAGTGCATACGGAAAAATAGTGCATAACTAAAATGAACTGATGTCGACATGTCACTTGTTCAGAAAAGGTGGATAATAAATACAATATAGACTGGGGTCAGATAAAAGCGTTTGTAAGCTCCTCGGAGTTGACTCTCTGCAATATCCTCGCATGCGCTCGGATATTACTGCGCTCAGAGTTTGCCTTAAAGACAATGGCAGATCACTTTCCACTGAGCAGCTTCACCTCAATACAAAAACTAAACCCCTAGAGCGCAGAAGGGCTGAACTTTTCTTAATGTACATGCGTAAAGGAATTCCCTTCCTGAAGAAATCCAAAAACAACCTTGCAAAGCGAGTTTCAAAAATGCGATTGCTAACTTAGTTGACCATAATATATTGGACGTATCCTGAGAAGTCTACTCATCATTCCATGTACTCATCCTCATTCTACCCTGTACTTTAATAATATCATGTTTCCTAATCTCATGTCCGTATACAATTTGATGTAATACTGTCCCTATACATGTTTGGAGCAGCGATGTATGCACTGAGGAGTCTGTGGGGGGGGGGGGGGGGGGACCCAACATTTCAGAAATTCTGCGTCCATACTTTATGGATGGCCCCCGATGCTTTCTAGTCGTAATATGGGGGGGGGGGGGGGATGGGGCACTTCTCTTTTTTAGGGGGTGGGGGAGGGGCAAGTATTTGCAAAGAAGGCCTTTCTTTTCAGTATTTCTACATTTTGTGTTTATGCCGTGTTTATATCCTGTATATCTCCAGTAGAGACGCTACTGTCCCCATGTCAACATTTTAACTGCTAACAATAGATCAGAACACTGTCGATGAGTGAATGGCATTTTAAGACTGACAGCTCCACCCTCTCTCTAGATTAAAGACTCAAACTCAAAGTCATGACCAAGGGACACTGACAGTCTTTGTCAAGATAGCGTCTATTTTTTTTAGCTTTTGTATCCATTCAAATCGGAAATCGGATGCCAGAAATGGTCATTACAGGTATTTCTACACTATACATGTCAAATTATATTCTGTTTCTCCAGTTAAAAGTCAGAAAACGGTGTTTTCCCGGCCATTGTTTACATCGGAGCACCAGTTAGGGATACATATAACATATAATCGTACCAAATTTGAAGATGATTCATATGATGAATGTCATGATATGATATATATCACTAGTCTATATGTATATGGAGAGCAAGAAACAGGTCCCACTACTGGGTCAGGGCAGCCGCCTATTTAACCCGACCAGAGCTAACTTTGTGTAGCTCTGTTTGCCAGTGCAATACACCTGTGGACAGTTCATAACATTACCAAAATTTCTTTGAGACGGACGTTCGTCTCCTACCCGCTATACCTGTGTATCTCACATATGTTGCTGTTCACAGTACTGTTCACTATGGTGGTCTGTAATATTTGTATATGATGACCTTACCAAAACATTGTTCACTGGCAGGTTTGTCAAAAAATACAAGTTAATCAAAGCCCAGAAATGCATAGCTCCATGTGTTCTTCTTGTTTATCTAAATAATGATATACCATAAAGAATATTCACTATGATTGAAAAATGTTTATATCACAGGGGCGTCAGAACATTTTGAAAATGTGGGGGGGGGGGGGGGGGGGGAACTGAAAATTGCTGACTTTTTTTTTGGTATGAAGTCAGACTTTGACATTGACCCTGTTCCACTGATTTACTGTGATTCTGCGAAAAGTCTGTGAAAAGTCAGGTCTTAGCTTTCATTACACGTGAATAAGTCAGACTTTGGGATTGTTCCATGATGAAAAGTCAGGGGCTTAGCTATCATTGCAAGCTAAACTGACAGACATTTTTCTGTGTTGGGAAAATTAAGGCCTAGCCATTGATACACACTAAAAAGTAAGACTTTAACACTTTTCCACAGCGAAAAGTCAAGGCTTAGCCATAGTTGCATGCTAAAAAGTTAGATTTAGACACTTTTCGATGTTGAAATATCAAGACAGTTTTTACACTTGATTGAGTCAAATTTGAAGGTGCTGACTTTTTTTGTCCTGGCAGAAAAGTGTGTGTGTGTGTGGGGGGGGGGGGGGTAGCGGCCGCCCCCTCCCCCCCCCCCCTATTCTGACGCCACTGATATCACAATAGACAACTAGTCGGCCACTAGCGCCCATACAACATACAAATAGAAATAAAAACACCGTCCGACAGTATTATGAACACCATACCTGACATTTACTTTCACCTACTATCAACGAGTAAGCTATTTTACTTTGTCAAATAACCCCCCTCCCCCCCCCCCCCCCCGCCCACACACACACTCACACTGATGACTAAGCCCTACCGACTTGTAAGTTGTTATCTTCGGTCATAGAGCTGTCTATGCAGGGGGGGGGGGGGGCGGGCACGGGGACCTACCAGCATGCACCGCGTACGGACCATAGTGATCGCGATGTCAAGACTGTCAGTCTGCCAGTGGCCACCAAACAGCGCATGTCGGTCTAGCGTCTGTGACTCTCCGTGCAGAACTTTAGTGTGACCTGGACCTATGCTTGGAGTCACTGACCACCGGTGCCAAGATTTTGAGTTGAAACAGGCAATAATAGAACGGCTGGTAAGTTTGGGCAATGGTACAGGACACCAAAGAGGGCAAAGACACCGAAAAAAACGAAACTTTACATGTAGTGAGAAATAGCTTGACGCATTTGATAGTCAAACATGATATTACTAACAGGTGCTTTTGAGATAAGGAAGTCTCTTATGTCTAGATATATCTATAGCACAATTGACCTTGAAGACAAATAGTACTGACATAGTAAAATTAATGTTATATCCTTTAAGAAACTAGACCGATTCCTATACACACCTTGCTGCATATCATTTTAAGAATATATCCAAGTGAATAGTCTATGTACGTCTTGATATTGGAAATTGATAAAAGAACATTACCTTCAACAATCCTGGTATATCCACAGGCAACTTTTACAGTTGGAGAAAGTAGTACTTAGTGTGGATAAGTAGTCCCTATAGAATCAGTAATTTGTACTATTTTCAGAAGGTGGGCAATGGAAAGGAAGTTACTATGTACCTGAATAATGTAATGGATGTATAAAATAGTTTATAATCTTTCCTTGAGAAGAATGTTTTCAGACACAATGAGTGGAAAGGCCAGCGGTGAAAAATCATTACGCCTCTCAGGTAGTGGGACAGAAAATATGATTTGTTTATTCCATTCCCGTTTTCTCAAAACTTTGGTGGAAAATACATCCAAATTTCATTTCCCCAATAAGCTTTATTTTGACATATGACACTTGTATACATATGTAGGAATTATATCGAACATATTTTATAGATACTAAGGTATCCTAATATGAATTAGTATTTTGACACAACAGGTAATGGCTGTAAGTAGAACAACTTCTGTTCATATCTTTTCGATATTCTGGGTTTGACGATCATTCATGGTTGGCATTTTATAGATGTGACAATAAAAAGTGATAACCTTTTTTCGATTACATTTATACAAATAATTTCAAGCCATAGGCCAGGAAGGCATATTAGGAACTATTGTGGCAACTATGGTGGGATCTTTTTTTTTTTTTTTTTATAGAAAATCAAGCACTTAGAATTAGCGATTCACTATATTTTGACTTCAGCATTCTGGATAGTGAATCGTTAATTTTCAGTTCTTGATTTCTAAAAAATGAATACCTGTTACCAATTTGCAGGACGTAAAGAAGTCTAGTTCATCAAGTTAATTACTATATATATACCCATGCCGTATATACTGTAAATACGCACCGTATTTACAGTATACAAACAGTTCTAACTCAAATGGTAACTCAAAACATAAAGTAAAGATATTGTAGGGAACAGTGTTCCGTATGGCAAAATACGGAACACTGTTCCGTATACGTCATTCAAAAATATTAGTTGAAATATTAGTTAATAGCCAAATTAAATAATAATTTCATTGATTTTGTGTATATAGTAAATATAAAACAACCTACCCTCTTTGTACAAGCTTCCAACTCGATGATAATTTACGGAACTCGGCGTAAACGCCTCGTTCCGTGCAAACCATAAATCATTATCTCGTGTTTTAGCTTCTATAGCGTGGTCAGGTCGTTTTATATAAATGCAGCACACACCAACAGGCAAGCCATACTGCCAAGAAGTCATGCAAA
This sequence comes from Alentia gelatinosa, assembly GCA_950022655.1. Taxonomy (NCBI): domain Eukaryota; kingdom Metazoa; phylum Annelida; class Polychaeta; order Phyllodocida; family Polynoidae; genus Alentia; species Alentia gelatinosa. The sequence continues at coordinate 5,691,145 of OX465579.1, read as the reverse complement.
CTGCTGAGTCTGAAACACTTACACTTGCGATCTGGGGTACATCGGTACGCCCAGTCTCAGACTGGAGGGAAATTTGCTGTCTCCACTGTGCGTTTTGCCGCGTTGCGATCCTGAAGGTACACCCAGTCTGATTTGTGAGCTATGTGGTATGAGCTATGAAACGAAACTGTACACATTGTGAGTCTCCGGAGCAGAAAACAGACTTTGATACCGGAAAAATATCTTCCAACATCAAGGATGCCTATCGTTCGATCCCGGTTTTTCCGGGTGATCGAAAATTTCAGGGTTTCCGATGGGAGATTAATGGGACTGAATGTTTTCTTCAGTCTAACGCGTTAGTTTTTGGGCTTAAGTGCGCCCCGTTTATTTTCACTAATGTAACTGAATTCATTGTCCGGTGTATGGCACGCAGAGGTTTCAGGAATGTGTTTGGTTATTTAGATGATTTTATCGTCATAGGAGATACTTACAATGAATGTGTACAATCCCAACAAACTTTGATTTCTCTTCTCAGGGATTTTGGTTTTGACATTTCTTGGAGGAAAATTAAAAGTTGTTTTCCTGGGGATTGAAATCGATAGTGTTGCTATGACTTTAAGCCTGCCACCGGAAAAACTTTCTCGTTTATCGATGGTATTCAATGAATTTTGTGATAAAAGATTTGTAGTATATAAGGATGTACAAAGGTTATGTGGCCTTTTGGCTCACTGTAGTTGTGTAGTAAGGGGCGGACATACTTTTTCACGCCGTTTGATTAACTTTGGAACGTACATTAAAAATTGTACTTCACCACAATTGATTCCGGAAAGGATATATTTGGATCTATGTTGGTGGAAGAATCTTGCTTTGATATTTAATGCCAGATCCACGATTATTTCTCCAATTGAGTTCGAAATAGCAACAGATTCTTCCCTAACGGGGTTTGGTGCTTGTTATGGTGCTGATTGGTTACTAGGTGCGTGGGATGTTACCATAGTTCAGGAAAAATGGTTGAGTAGTCATCATTTTGTTTCCGGTTCTTCTAGTAATATGGACATTGTTGATATAAATGTCCTGGAAATCTGGCCTATAATAGCGTCGGCCTATAGATGGGGTTCGGAATGAAGGGGTAGGAAAATAAGAATTTTTTCCGACAATACCCAAGTCATTTCAGGTATTAATACAGGGCGAAGCAAATCTCCCAGGGCCATGTATTGGCTTAGGGAATTTTTCTGGCTGTCCTTTATTTACAATTTTCATGTTGTTTGTACATACATTCCTACATACTCTAATGAGGTTCCGGACTATTTATCGAGAATTTTCTCTGAAAGCCGGAAAGGTAAAATTCCCTCATCTTATTTCTGCGGTTTTTGTTGTTTTCAGGCTCTGACCTGAGGAAGAGGGTGGATCATTATCAATCGTCTTGGTTGTCTTCTAATACAGCCAGAACACGCAAGTGCCAATGGGGTCACTATTTTAAATTTTGTTCGTAGTTCGATTTTCCTCCAATTACGGCTTCTGAAGAGTCGTACATTTCTTATATGGCCGACCAATTTAAATATTCATCTGTTTTGAATTATTTGGCGGCAGTCAGAGTTTTACATGATTTGCATGATTCTAAAACTCCGGACACTCATAAGATAAAATGTGTTCTGTTAGCTGTAAAGCGTAATTTGGGCGATTTTCAATCGCAGACTAGGCCAATGACAATTTCAGATATGAAATTAATTTTTTCAACTCTAAATATGAATCAGACCGAAGATCTGGCATTCTGGGTAGGATTTTTGTTAGGCTTTAGAGGCCTCCTTAGGAAATCAAACTTTTTGGAAGAGGAATTTTCTATTAAGTTATTGAACGTTCAATTTTTTCCTACTTGTGTTTTACTATCAATTGTCAAATCAAAAGCTATTCAATTTATAGAACGAGAGTTTTTGTTACCTTTTTCTCCAATTACTGGATCAATTTTTTGTGTTTTTTTTTCATTCATCACTAAGCTATTAACGTTGGTGAATTATCCCAGTGTCAATTGTCAATTGGTCTCCTAGCCCAAACTCTATTCATGTGCCGTATTTTGCATTATTAGTATCTAGGTTATTATTATTGTTCCTCGTATATCATATGATTAGCCTAAAATCATTTATATATAGGATAATATTCACTCATGTCTTGACTCAATATACTTTTATGCTGACATCATGGAGCTAGCAGATTTCGAGAAGTGACAAGTTCATACCAAAGTCATCTGGTATGGGCCATAAACACATCCAGAATAACTTCCTTACATAAATTCTAGAAGACATCAGGGCATTGTAGAGTCTAGAACCATAAATACCACATAACTCCAATATTTAGACAAATTATGGCTAAAAACCTGAGGGCATCACATTACGACACCAGCATAAAATCGGGCATGAAATAAAATAAAAAAATTGCCAGTTTCACCGTTTTCAATAGCTCACATATATGTATGCATCTTCCCACCATAAAAGGATAAGCCTATATGGTTTCCTTCATACTGAACTCAATTTGTGCTATTTTGGTGTAGTTTAGGCATTCATGTTACGACACCCACTAAACTATTAATAATTCCAGTCCCCTATGATATTAGTAATCAGCCCCACGTAGGGTCAGGAAAAAGGTTAAAAAAAAGTATTCCTGTGTTGGGTAGATATATACCTATGAAATGGCGAAAGAATGAAGCCTTTTCTTTATTAGAAAAAAAGTTATGTGATCCTACATATCGGGGGGGGGGGGGGAGGGTCGTGGGGGGGGGGTCGTAACGTGACATTTTTATATTCATATTAGCCCTGTGCTCAGGCTATTTATGGAAGTTAGCGTTCCCAATTTTGCACATGAGTCTTTTTATATATTTAGAGATAATATTTGCAATAGGACATTATGATCCTCTCAGATTTGATTTTCTGGGCAGTTGCTGCAATTTCGTGATTTTTGACCGTATACATGTCAATTTTCTTTTTTAAGATTCAAACTTTCTCGACAGATGAAATGTCAATGTGTCAGGATATTCTTCCGTGTACAGTCACATATAACCAAAAAAGTACAAATGGTATGTAAAACATTCTCACATCATACTATGGGCACTATGTATGAAAAACAGCATTATTACTATATAGAGACGTTGCGTTCGTGTAGCGCTCACTACTTCAAGTGAAAAGGGATTCCTGCATACACCCCGGGTTCTCATTGCTCAGGCCAGTTGCATGTGTTTCGCTCAGTGCTGCCATCTGGGGTCTCTGGTGGGAACTAAATCCTACTCTATGTGTTGGGGTTACGGGGCTTTTTTCTTCCTTTTACTGCTTTTTTAAGGTCATTTCTGACCGTTTCACTTGTGGTTTCGACCTTTCTTCAGGAGTCTCGTCAGGTGAGGTGCGTTTTTACACTTTTTTAGGTGTTTTTTTTCCAATACCATTCATTTTGTGTAAGAAGTTGGTCTGTGGATGTAGGTTGTGGTGGGTGCACTTCTGTGTGCAATTTCTCTCTTTACTTGGTAGTGTAGATATATACACCCATTTTTTACATTATGTGTTAATTTTTATTGTTCCTGGATAGTTCATATCCTGGTTTGAATTTTTTTTTTGATGTGGTGTTTGGGTGGTGTGGATATCCTAACCGTACCTATATTCTAGTGTGTTGAGGCCTTTGGGGGCTTGGGTGCGTAGTCTGTGTATCAAATTGAACTCTATCTTGTTTTGGAGTGGAGCGGCTCTTTCGCTCTCCAGGTGTCTATTGATAAAGTCCAGTACAAAAACCTCTACATCCTTGGTGCCCTGATAGTCCTTTTGGCTGTAGCATGTTGGGACATCGTTTTACCCGGTGCCCTTCTTTATGGTTCGGAGGTGCTCGGTCGTTCTGTCCCTCAATCTTCTCTTTGTCTGTCCTACATACTGTTTGACACAGGTTTTGCAGTTTAGACAGTATATTATATTCGAACTGTTGCATGTGCCGTGGCATTTTGTTTCGAATTTGGAATTTGTGGTTGAACAAGTGAGCTTCTTGGTCCTGTTTATTAGGCCACAGATGTTGCAGTTTTTTCGGTTGCATTTGTTGCGGTTTTCCGAGGTCCTTTTTAGAGCGTGCTTGCACGCCTATATACATCAACTAGAGACCTAGAGGTTAGAGTGGTCACATATATACACTTTCAGCGTGCTGCCAGAAAACTATCCCTTCACTATCTGCATGCTATCCACTGTGATAGTGTGAAAGGAGCAGGGTGCCAGTGTCTCAGGGTCTTAGAGGCATGCTCAGTTGACCATGACCAATCACTAGAGACCGAAATACCTCATTGACCCACTGGTGCTTGACCTTGATATTGTTGAATCCTGGACTCAGGTGGTTGCAGAAATATCAGGTTGACTGGGTTCCATTAGGTTACAGAAAACTATCCATAGACTGAATGTAACCCAAACCTTTTAGTTGTCATTCATTTATAATTGCACGCTCATTCATCAATAATGAACATACTATTTGCTCCTCTTAGGGCTGTTTCCTCGACCTGCTTCTTTCTTGTGGTAGTCCGTTCTGGTTCGAACCAGGTGGTCTCTGAGATTTTTGGGTCTTTGGTATCCTTTCACCAGTTTTTTCCGGTGTAGGAATTTTGTACTTGTGGACCTGGCTAGTAGGTCCCAGTTGTTTTCGACTACATCGTTTAGGTTGTTGTTGTCTGGTCGGTATGTGGAGATCAGGAAAATCTTGACATTCTCCTGTTTTTTCTCTGTCTCGGTCGAGCGTAGGATTTCTCCTCTAGGTTTCTTCTCGACCTTTTCCAGACAGTCCCTGATCAGGCGTTCTGGGTACCCCTTTTCTCTGAACTCATTCATTTTCCTCCCATCATGTCTCTTGAAATCTGCGTCGTTTGTGCAGATTCTCTTTAGTCTCAATAGATGTACTGGACAAACTTTTTTATTTAGGGTAGCATAAAATATGTCTTTGGCATCAGCACTATCATCTGTACAAAATGTTGTACAATTGACCTATTTCCAAGTGCTTATAGATTTTCTATACAAACGCTGCCACTGACACACTATCCAGCGATGCAGTAGAACGTCTGAGATCAGCAGGTCGAGTGGTGCAGTACCTGTTTATCTGTGTGAATGGTCAAACATATTTCAAAAAACGATTCAATCACACTGCACAAAAACCACCATTTTACATATATATACGCCATCGCGATAACACACGTATTAGCTGTATCGTGGCTTGTTTATATTTGTATACACCTCTTATACGTGTCTACGTTTCGGGCGTCTACGAGACGAAGCGGAGCTGAGTGATATCTGTAGCGGAAGGCAATGAATGGCATATCAACAATTATATGAATTTGAGTGATGTTTAGATTTTATCCTACCCTATCACATGTTTTTAACTTCATATGTCACCAGTGGCATATAAATATTTTATGGCATAACCGTGGCATACAGGCCCACCATCTTAAGTCTATGGAGATTTATATGAGGGGTAGGATAAAGCAGTAAATCTACCACTGCTGGGGGTGAAGGAGAAAAGTGGCTGTACACAACACCACATAGACATGGTATGAGAAGGACAATAACAATAGTAGATCAGTGTCATTTAGCAACAAAGTCAAAATATTGCATATGTTTCCCATAGACACCATTACTTATGCACTTATCTTTTCAGATGGCCTTCCCATAGAAGTTAGTACGGTGACTTGCCTTTTGTCTATTTGCTGATATATGGAACTTATATTATCAAGACGTATTTGCAAAAATCAATAGAATTTAGAAATCACCCAACTACCAGCATTTGCCTTATTAAAGAGAGGAATAGTTCGCCTTTAAATGACAACCTTCTTATGTGTGATCATTAGATGCTTCTTAAATACTTCTTAATCCCCCTCAATAATTGTTAGATTTTTTTGTGTTTTTTTTTGTGTTTTTTTTTAGCAAAACCTTTATTAAGTTCAAACATTTTCTTGCGTTATGCTTCATCATGTACATATTGTGTCATAAAACGGATCATATTGTAAAGTGAACAAAGTCTCCTTATCTCAAGTTGGTCTTGCTCCCCTTTTTTGTCGTTTTTTAGATTTTTATTGAGTGACTCATACTTAAGCTGGCTTATGTATTGCCTAACTGATTGACTGTTATCTTATATTCAGAAAAGATTGCCACCCTCGTATTTTCTAAAATACCTTATATACATACAGAAGTCTTTTTGCCAGGGTGAATACAGATAAACAGCAAAAGGTCAATACACATTACATACGTTTGATCAAAATATCATTCCCGGCATGTTATATGACGGATCAAAAGTAAAAACGACAGACTGCGATTGCGTTGCAACACAGGCTGACAACAGACTAGTAATAAAATAAGATATACAAATTACCCAATGAAGGTTTATGTCAAGATTGCGTTGCAACTAACATAGAAAAGGTGTCGGGGTGGAATTATGAAATTGATTGTTATCTTCTTATAATCCCAGTACTATCGGGTAACCAAAATTATAATCTATAGAGGCCCTCTGGATAGCCAATGGTGTCACAATAATGATGAAGACGACTGTATGTTTATGCAAAAAAAACATGTTACCATAAATACTGACATCGTTTGAAGATCCTAGAAAATTCACCTCATCTCATCTCATCTATCATACCACCCACACGAAGCATATTGGATGATTATCTAATATTACATCTTACTACTTGTATTATACGGAAACAGGGTTACTGTGGCTGTACGTGATAAATACGCGGTAAAATTGACGATAAAACGAACCGATGCCGCAGGCAGAGGTTCGTTTTATCATCAATTTTACCAAGTATTTATCACGTACAGACACAGTATGCCTGTTTACGTATTATTATATACCTTAATTTACCTTAATTTTGCCATTTTGGGACATCTTGTTCGGCCGACGTGGCGGGGTTTGCTGCCGTGCCCAGCCGAACAATGTTAATAGCTGCAATCTGATTGGACGAGAACCTTTTCACGGATCCGTACAGCACCCGGGTGCTGTACAGATATAAATACGTTATGGGTAGGAGAGGGCTGTATGTGTAGTTTGCTTTTGCACAGGTATATAATAATAGTGTCAACCACCCTGTAGTGGATTAACAAAATTTATTACCCACCTGATACTAAGCCTATGTAGCTTGCAGATCGCTACTGAGTAGGATACGGAGCTGCGTACCCTCCTAGGAGGATACGGATTTTTTAGATGAAAGTAGTCCCATTGAGAAGAAAGTAGTCCCAAACATAACTTCTTAACTATGTTGAAAAGTATTCTAACGATCATATTTATTGCTTAAATCTAAAAATAAGTGAGTAATAAATACAACATTACCATGACTTGGATCTGCGGGGTCGTATTCTCCTCGTAATTGACGCTAAGCATTACACCTCGCTATCGCTCGGAGTATTACTCCGCGTCAACTACTCGGAGAATACGACCATGCAGATCGAAATCATGGTAATATTGTGTATGTATTCATGTAAATGTAATCGATCCCAAGAGGGACCAGACAGCAGAACGAGTCTGGATATCTGTAAAAGATTGGCCCTGATAAGATTCTAAAAAAAAACAAAAAAACGTTGCTTACAATTCTTTATATGTAAATCCTGTTACATCCTGTTACCAGCGCTCTTAACCCAACTCCCCAAACCGGTCGCTTTCGTTAACCCTTTAAGGACGGGTGCTGGTGGCCAAGCTACCGCCTGGAGGACGGGTGCTGGTGGCACTTTATACCGCCAGGGGACGGCCACACAGTCCTTAAAACCCACAATTCAATTGTTTAATCATGTGATATGATTTATAATCTTAAATATTTTATTTCTTTTGAATAGATATACTAATAATGGTAATATACATACTTTCTGTGAAAATTTCATTAATGTTCCTCCATTATTTTTTTTGCCTCAAGGCATCATTCGCCCTGGGCTGGTTGATGCCTCAAGGCATCATTCGCCCTTAAAGGGTTAAACTTGCATGCAAGCATATCCGGTCTGCACCATGAGGATGCGAGGCGACCAAGAGGGTAAACAGATTGGTAATTGCTGTTCACTCCAGCAGACCCCATGAGAATGTATAATATAGTTTCCATAGTGCTGGTAAAAAGGTAGTAAATATTGTTCTACTAAGTAGAATACGGCTTTCCGTATTCTACTTCGTAGCGATCTGTAGGCTGTATAGGTTTAATATACAGACTTTGTGTTAGGTGGGTAATACATTCACATATGATAAGATCTTTCTAGGTCAGTATTATAAAATGTAGAGCCCTATTTAAAGGCATATCAGACAATTTACTTCTAGTTAAGAACAATGTCACTTTCCTGAAAGTCAGATATGATGATTAAAAGCTGTTTTATAACTAATATCTAAAATTGAGGGTCACCATGCTAGTTTTCGATTTAGAAACTAACCTGATTACAATATCTTACTAATGTAGGTCGCCGGTTTAAAATATTCTAACCTTGGATGACCAATTAGATGGATATGTTAACCCACAAGGTGGCTCACCTTTCAGATATTTGTTTGTTTTTCTTTCTTTTTTGGTAGTTTAACGTCCGATTTGTTCAATTGCATTGGGTTTGACCAAATCTATGAGATGAATGTAGGTAGAAATCTCCTCCCTACACATTTACCGAGGTAAGAGTTCTTTTAGTTCCCACACCACATAGACATGGTATGAGAAGGACTGGCCTTTGATATAGCGGTAAGTCTACCACTGCTGGGGGTGTAGGAGAAAAGTGGCTGCAGTGGGACCTGAATCAACATAGTCCTGTGCTCTTTACCACTGAGCTAACTCCACACCACAGTGACCTTTGTTATGCTTGCATGCAAGCATATCCGGTCTGCACCACGAGAAGGCGAGGCGACCAAGAGGGTGAACAGATTGGTAATTGCTATCCACCCCAGCAGACCACTTTGAATTCAGACAATATGCATTTACCTTGGATCTTGGAACCATTTGCCTTATCAATACGAGGAATAGCTTGCTCTTTAATGATAACCTTCTTATGTGTAATTAGATTAGATGCTTCTTAGATATTTCTTAATCCCCGCTTAATTGTATTTTTAAGTTAAAAAGAAGTTCCAAAGATAGGTAGCGGGATGATACCACACAAAACCAGACTCGTTCAAATAAAATAAAGTTAGTTTATTGATGATAGACAGATGATATACAGTCAGATCAATGAGATGGATGATTGATGATTTATAAAACACTCGACGTTTCGACTAATTAATTAATCTTCATCAGGAGTAGTACAGGGATGTCAGAGTTCAGGGAAATCCCTGAAATCAGGGTTTATATAAAACACAGAAATATTGTCCTCACTATCTAAAAGCCTCAATAGAACCTGTGTATGTCAACCCTGTATTGTTTCTAGAACCCGATTTCCCTATAAATCTGCGCATTATTACTTCCATGATTTTCATGACAATCTCCCCATATATAATGTGTGGTTGAAAATCCCTGAAACCCCTGAAACCTTTCTACTCTTACCATACAAACCAGTTTGAATGCATAGTTAATCTCCCATGCACATATTTGGTTTAACATGAATAACACATGGAAGGTAGGTCTGTGCTTGGAGAGCACAAACTGTAGTACCAGTCCTACTCACCAGGAGACACAGCTTTCATCATTTTTAAGTTCCCAGTAATCATGTCTGTTGTAGTCTGATGGTTGGATAGGGGGGGGGGGGGGGAGGTTGTCCCAGCAAATAACTTCAGGTTTTTTTTTTCAAGGGCTGCTGACATCCCTGGGAGTAGTTCTAAAGATGTTTGCAAAGCAAATCTACTTTTCCACATTTTGGTATGTCCTCAGACATCACACCTGACAAAACACCAGTGTAACAATCAGATTATAAAGTAAGAGAATGATAAGGATTTTATCATAGAAATACATCATGAATTAAAGGTCCAATCTAGTTTACCTTAGCTGCTTGCCTTTTGATTCCTGAATGTTCCTAACCCATCCCATTGTACAAGTATGACTAATGTTTTTAACCCATTCATTCCGGGTGGTGCCTCAAGGCATTATCCAGGGATAGCCGGGTGATGCCTTGAGGTATCATTTCCAAAATATTCGTTTTCATGAATAAATTGGAAATAAACATGAACATTTCACAGTATGTAGGTATAATATCATATTTGATATTTCTATGCAAAATAAAGAATAATATTAAGGATCACATGTCATGTCACATGATGCAAAGATAAAATTATCCCAATTAGGCCTCTATACCCGGCCTATAGCGGTATTCACTGGCAATAGCACCCGGCTTCATGCCTGTGCTATTGCCGTGGGCACCCGCCACGATAGGGTTAACTGAGAAGAATATTTCCTGAGTGCAATCGATGCAAGCTTTTCTAGTATTTAAGTGGTCTGATACACTTGATTGAAACAAATCATTTAGATTCGTGAGACTTCTTGGCGAGTTCAGCAATAGCACGTCTGATAACCGGAAATGATTGCAGGTACCTGTTTGCCTCACTGATTGAGCATGAACCCAGACCTAGAACCAGTGCAAGTGGCACCACCTGTAACGGAAATAGTGTACCTTGAAATAGTTGATTGTACAATAAGAGAATAGTCCGTTTACAGACCACAGTGCCTAAGGCTTATGGTCCATGAGGGCCTAAGAAAGCAGGGGCCCGTTTCAATAGTCTGTAGGACATCCGTTATTGGGTGTAGTGACACGATAGCGACAGGTTGTGTTGCAGTAGTTTAGTGACAACCGATTCTGTGACTCCGGTTTACAGACGGGCGCTAATAGTCGCCTGACCATTTCATAAGACTGATGCCCGGTCACTGTAGTGGTCACTATTGTGTCCTAAATAGCGAGAGGGTATACCCTCTCGCTTCTATTGTCACAAACGCGTAACTTTACTCCCTGTAAGAATTAAGCTATAGATTTAGCCCTAGTTAGGGACACATATAACTTATAAACATGCCAAATGTGAAGGAGATCAGCCCATTTAATCTAATGATATTCACATTTGAATTTTGTCATAGCAAATGCTGCTCTGGTGGCCGGTGTAGAATTACTCAAGTGCAGTTGTTAATTTCTGCAGTGACCTTCACCTTGACAGCACTTGTTCCCGATAGGACTAACACCATCCATTGTCAGGCCCAGGGAGCAATGTCACGATGTCGCCAACAGTGAACGGACACACCACCCGTACAGTGACATGCCTTATGAAATGAGACTTAAATTCTTTCACTATTCCTGTCACTATTGCTGTCACTAGTCATGCCACTAACTGGTTAGTGACGCTCAACTATTGAAACGGGCCCCAGAGCTCTGATTGGCCAGTCCTGTGTAGGAAAGAATATTTTGACTGGGTTGTTCTATTTATAGCATCAGGTTGACAAGTGGCAATCCCTTAGTGGCATTATACTGGTTGCCGGCTTCCCAGACACAAGCAACTGGTTTTGGTAAAGGTCATTGTTCTACAACACGTTTGAATGCTATGTGATATGCATTCGGCTATCGCCTCCTACATATCACTCCGCATCCAACTCGTGGAGAACAATGAGTTTGACCAGTACTTGATGGTTTCTTCATTAGTATCATATATAGTCTCATCTATGCCTATTTGAGGCTCTTAGCTAAATCAATGTTCTGTATTTAGAAGAAAAGGACATATTATATGTAAACTGGGCCCTGTTTTTTAGTCACGACATTCGTAACTTACAACACGTATCTGCCGTCAGTGTGCTAGAGAGATACGATCATAGAGGGGGTACAACACTTAGCGAAGATACGACACTTAGGGAGCTAAAAGGTGTGTTATAGTCACGACACTCGGTGGCCAATGGAGCGGAAATAGTGGTTATAAGTGTCGTATGTCTAAGACCACTCTGGACATGTCGTAACAAACGTGGAACTTAACTTTCCATAGGAATTAAGCAATGAAATTTGAACACGAGTAAGGTATACATATAACCTATAATCGTACCAAATATGAAGAAAATCTGCCGCACCGTTATGAAGATATCGGCGTTTAAATTTTGTCATAGCAAATACTGCTCTGATGGCCAGTGTACCCCTACCACCAGTGGTCTAATAGCCTGTAGTGCGGCCACCATTCACCAGACGGCCTACGCTGGTTCCCGGGTAATCCGCTAGGGGTCACGGCGGAATTAGATCCGATCGATAGCCCGATGGTTCAAATTTAAACGTGGATATCTTCATGACGGTGGGTCCGATCGTCTTCATATTTAGTACGATTATAGGTCATATGTATCCTTTACTCGTGTTAAAATTTCATTGCTTAATTCGTAGGGAAAGTACAGAAAATACACAGTGACGTATTATAGAACCTAAGACAGTTCTATAGTTGTCTTAACTTCAGACTAATTTCGCCAAGATCCCTTGATTCAACTTACGACCCTGTCTATAGCACACCCACCATCTTGTGTCTTGAAAACACACGTAAAATCTTGATCCGATCTCAGGTGATCTTAGACTTGCGATATCGTGACTAAAAAACAGGGTCCAGGTATAAAAGTCATATGTAAAAACGTATGGTTCATTGAACGACCAAAGAAAACCAGCCAGTGGGCTGATGGTTGTTCCTATATTTGAATCAAAAATATGTGAACGACCTACTCATGTTCACTAGCATATTGACCAATAAAGAATTTCATACAAAATTCTTCTGATTTACATAAGTAGTAATTATATACAAAATGACACAACGGGTGCATCCCTCTCATAAGATCTCACACTCTCTAAGTGGTATCCTGTACTAGGTTCTCACTAGGCTCTATGGAAGAAGAGTTCTTAACAAACTAGGCTTAGAGCCTTGAGAATCCACTGACACACAGTATTCCCACTAGGTGGCATCATTGAGATTATAGGAATCTTTGGGTTGCATTGATGTATGTCTTTTGCACAGGAGGCAGGCCAATGGATTCTCAATGTTTGAAGCCTAGTTCGTTAAGAATTCTTCTCCCATAGAATGCAGTGAGATACAGAATACCACTTAGAGAGTGTGAGATCTTATGAGAGGGGTGCACCGTGTGCTTCTTTAGTTCCATTCACTTTTCTTTCATTAGTATTTCCATTTTCAAATTCTGCACAAAGAAGTGCATCTCTGCTACAAACCTTGGATCTGGATGCAGCGACCTCTAGGTGCCTGCTGATTGGTCGGATTAACACCTCTGAGCCAGGGTCATCGCATAAGTAGATGGACTTCAGGAGAAGTTGGGAAGCAATGTCCTCAGTACAGCCAACTACCTTCTGTGAAAACATAAGATACATAACCTGTACCTTGAAAAGTGATATAAAGGGGGGCGTCCACCAACCATGACAAGGCTACGACAAGAGCCAACAAGAAAGTTCCAATCGGTGCCTTGTCGCAGCCTTTTCGTAAGAAGGGGGGCCCCCCACACCCACTTGCAGCGATTTCATTCCCAACACGCCCCAATAGGCCTTACGACACAAAATTGAACGCTGTGTCGAAAGTGTGTGTAAAGACGGGCGTCCACCAACCATGACAAGGCTACAACAATGGCTTTCTGACAAGGTCCATGACAGGCCTACGATTGGAAGGCTTGTTGTAGCCTTGTCGTGGTCTGTTGGACCCTAGTTCCTGATAAGAGTCTACGACAAGGCCACGACAGGCTGCGACTGGAAGCTTGTCTGGGGCCTGTCAGGGGCCTTCCGACAAGGTTATGACAAAATCGAACATGTTCGATTTTTGCCACGACTGGAGTGTCGTGGTTTCCTTGATATCACCGTCGTAGTGTGTCGGTAACATGGACGCCTTTTTTACGGCAACCAGCGACGTCTACAACACACCCCGTCAACCCTTCCCAGAGCCGCCCTTCTCACGACAAGGCTGCGACAATGCACCGATTGGAACTTTCTTGTTGGTGCTTGTTGTAGCCTTGTCGTGGTTGGTGGACGCCCGCCCTATGTTTAGAGGGTGTCGGGAGGCCTGTGACACGTCAGGGCATTTCAGAGTGTGGTGGAAGGACATTGAAGCATACTGCACTAGTGGAGGCGGGCTTCTGACAAAAGTTACAACCCTGTTCTGACAAGAACCATCGATTTTATGTGATTTATTGTAAGGATCGGAAATTATCTTCGTATACTTCGGAGAATTCTCTCAACAGAAATGCCCCAAAGGTGTTATATATGATTTTTATCATAACGATATTATAAAAGAATATATAGAAAGCAGTAAAAGGTTCTATTTTACATAGTAGATCCCATGTCATACTCTTCAGATTTTCACAGAATACATTGTGCATAATACTACTTATTTACTTTTTTTAAATTTTACTTTTTTAGTTTTTAAAAATTTACTTTTTAAAAAGACACCATCCTCGTTATTGAACGAATTGAAGAAAACTGTATTCTGTTGTAGCACGTGTCGCAGCCCATGTCGATTCGTGGTCTCTTTTTTCCCCACCAAAAACCGTTACACCACACTCCGACACAAGAATGCTGCAATTGGGCTACGACAAGAAAATTCTGTGTAGTAACACTTGTCGGAGCGTGTTCTAAATAATGGGCTTTAATTTCTGTCATTTATTTCATATGAGCACCGCCGTTTTTATCCCACCCCTAATAAAAACGGTCCATAGACATAACATAGGCAAATTTTATGCGGCATGCCATGACATAAAGTGCGATTTATGCCTCTAGTGGCATAACAAAAAATCAACCAATCAGCGACCAGATTGTGAAAAAAGATCCGGTTGGACTCAAAAGTTCCAGTTGGATTTTGGTTGGTCATTCAATCGATATTTATATTTTAGTAATCCAAAAGCGTAGAGACGGGGTAGGATAAATACGAAACCGAACTCGAGTTAGACTTGTCAGTGTCTATGCCACTCTGGTCAGGTCTGTTCCTCACTACGCTCAGCTAACGCTTCGCGTTGTAATACACAACCTTCCCGTCGTGGCATAAACACTGACAAGTCTAACTCTCGTTCAGTTTCTACTAATTATTCAATTCCTTCAGAAGAAATCATCTAATGTATAGCATCTACTCAATTATTTCCCTGAATTATCTATAGCAAATAATTACCTCAATAATCACGACTGCCCGGCGAAAGAGCTTACTGTTGCTGGAATTGAAAACGCAAGAATTGTAATAGTCAGAACATCAGCACCAAGAAAACTTCATATATTAAGAACAATTTCTCAGAGACAATGAGAATATTGAACTTAGCATTGGCACTAGAAAGGACTTGTAGAGACTTGTTAAGTAGAGAAAGTGTGAGATGGTGGCAACTTGAAGCATAGTAAGTAGATACTAAAGTCAAGCTAATTGAACTAGTCAATAAAATACCAAATAAAAAGTTGAAAAAAAGAAATCGGAGCTTGAACATGGACCCCATGAAACACACAATGTGAGTAAATCCTGTATATTTAAGATATAACCAAAGAAAAAAGAACTGTTGTTTTAGACATATGGAAATCAACACTTGCTACCAAAAAGAAAATCAATAGTAGTTTTGTTTGTCTTTTTTCTTATGGCAGCATTTATTGACATCAAAAAGGTACAAGTATAATGAGATATCCTGAAATTGTTTCCTGCCATTATTTCTGCAAGACAAACAAAATACAATATATGAGCATGGGTGCTATAGAACTAAACCATTTCAGGTGTTTTAAAAAGGGAGTGTACATCATCAGTGTGGTTATAAAGATTCAGAAAATATTAGTTTTAAGATATTCGTTTTAATAAGTTTACCTGACATTGACATCAACCATGAGGTTCTCATAGACCCGTCCAATGAGAACATGAGCGCCTGTGGTGAGGGTGTTGCAGAACCACTTAGCGGTGACTTCTACCAGAGACTTCCTCCAGCCTTCACTGCCCAACATGCTCCCCTCACTGAGACACTTACTCACGTCCACCTGGAGAACTCGGTCATAGTGTGAGCATTCATCTTCACCGAGAATCTATAAGCGAATGCAGATAATGTGTATATAAAAAAACATATTCCTATATACCCATTATTGAATTAACTAGAGTTACATACCGCTGCTGGGGGGTGCATTAAAAATAAGTTATGTGTCGAGGTTGATGTTTTCGTCCCGCTCTCATGTTTTCGTCCCGCTCTGACGTTTTCGTCCCGCTCTGATCACGTGATACAATACAGCAGCGGGACGAAACAATAGCTGTTGTGGTTACTTGATAAGGGTGGCCATTTACTTCGGAAGTGTTTCAGGTAAAGAATTAAGCATTTTTATCAATATTTGAAGGTATATAGGAAAAGGGAAACCAAGTACTGGTAAGCAAAAGTCAAAGTTACTTGGTAAGGCTTGGAAAAATTACTGGCCGCGGCTGACGCCTTGGGCAGTAATTTTTCCAAGCCTTACCTCATAACTTTGAACTTTTGCTCACCGGAACATAGTTTCCCTCTATTCCCTTTATGCTATAACTAAGTGAACCATCATTTATCTATTAGTGGCTAACTGCAAGTTGGCAGTAATGCGAGACAGAAGAGATTGGGGTCCTTTATTTATACAGTAAAACAAACTCAATGAATTAAATTCCTTAGTAAGAACTCTTTGTTAGCCATTATTACATGGAGATATGGTTATTGTCACTGAATGGAAACTATTTGTTTTGGTCAGAAATAATTCCGACCAAAACAACAAGAAAAAGATTAATTCACCCACAGAACAGAATTCGAGACATTTGCCCAATGGTATAGGGGACAGAGCCATTGTTAGTTCATGAACCAGTCATTAGGTGGTCGGGGGACAAACCTGTATTCTGGCTCATTGTTCTTACAAAATTCAACTGCCTTTCAATATTTTACCATGGTTCCCTTGACTCTCTACACTCATCCCAAAGTAGGATGACATAATAACTAAACCCAAGACATGATATTTTCCACATGGAACACTTTATATAAATATGTGAGCAAGGCTAAAGTTGTGACATTTCCCAATTATCACTCACTTCTTTTCCACCTCCTTTAGTGAAGAACACCTACTTTTTCACCTCCTTTAGTGAAGAACACCTACTCGGGGGGCGTCATGGCGGCGCCCATGGATCATAGGCTATATGCCGTATATAACAATATCCCTCAACTACTTATGCTGTGTTACACAGGGGCATAGCCAGGATTTTGTTTCGAGGAGGGAGGGCTCTAAAGATCGACACAGGTCCAGGTAAGAAGCCTCTCCTGTGGCAAAGCCCCGGACGCAATCAGATTTTATAGATTATATAAGCTGTACCCAGGGTTCTGTTTCAGGGGGATTGTGGCCAGGCATCCAGCTCTTCCGGGGTTCCAGGGAGCAAAAGAAAAACATGAATTTCATGGATTATACAACCTGTACCCAGGATTTTTTTTTCATTTTTAGTTATAGAGGTTACACATCTTACACCATCAGGGATTGTTACCAGGGGTCCGCCTGCAAAACCCACTCTGGGTATCCAGGGGGCAAAGCCCCTGGAAACATTTGGATCTCATAGATTATAAAAGCCCTCCCAAGGATTTTCTTTGAAAGGGGAGGGGGGGTGGCGTACACATTTGTGAATATTGCCAGAGCTTTAATCCTAAACTTTCAAGTTTCCTCCACAAAAACGTTTTGTTTGTTTGTTCGTTTGTCCCATTTGTTCAAATAGACTTACTTTGGGTTTGACCAAATCTATGCCCAAATGTAGGTAGAAATCCCACCCCTACACATTTACCGAGGTGAGAGTTCTTTTACTTCCCACACCACATAGACATGGTATGAGAAAGACTGGTCTTTGATATAGCAGTAAATCTACCACTGCTGGGGATGAAGAAGAAAAGTGGCTTCAGTTGGACTCAAATCAAGTCCAGTGCTCTTTACCACTGAGCTAACTCCCCAACCCGGTCGCTTTCATTATGCTTGCATGCAAGATTATCTGGTCTACACCATGAGGAGGCGAGGCAACCAAGAGGGTGAACAGATTGGTAATTGCTGTCCACCCCAGCAGACCACCGTTGTGGTGCCAAAATTGGTTACCCTGCCAAAAGTGGTAATTATCGCCCACCCAATACGCGAATGCGTCTGGCACACACTCTTCCGGTCAGATTTCACGGACTATTGGATGTACTACTATTTAGATGTGACTTTAATGTAAATGAATGAAAAGAGTAGTACTTAGACATGAGAATTTCATGTCCTGATATGCTTAATTTCGGCAAATATCATGACTGCGCATGTTCCCCATGCACAAAAGACAATAGTGAGCAATAATTACCACTTATGGCAGGGTAACCTAACGTGCATAGTTCACGAAGTACGTTTCAATGGTATAAGACGCCAGTATTGATGATGTAGAAGTGCTGTAAACTACCTTATTATCGCCCACTGTGCACACATTGAGTACCACGCAGCGACAGCTAGCGGTTCTTGTGTCAGGGACAAAGCTCATATCGCCATCTGTCGGAGGAACACAGTACTATTTTTATTACAGGCAAATCAGAAAATCTTCTTCTATAGCTATCACTGGACTCCGCTTCGTGATATTATTCCGCAAAAACAACTCACGTCATGTATGTACAATTAAATGAATTTCCGTGATGTTTCTTGATAAGATAAGATCTAGATGATTCAAAATAATGGATTGATTCCTTTACTTTAGTAACGAGAACAAACTAAAAAACAGACCACCCTACCGTCTCCTAGTTAATCTTATATATAGTCTATATGTATCTCCATATTAAGTAAACAGATGAAATGTTACTCATACCCTTGGCTAGGACAATAACGAGATCGGACTCCGTCGTCTTAGGAAGTCGTGATGTTCTGAAGAACTCCACGTCTATGGGAAACTGAGGAATCAAATAAAACAGAAATATTATATATCATGCCCGAATTCATTTCCTGGAAAATTTAGTCTTGGAGGTGTGAGGGGATGGGGATGGTGAACGGTCTTCATGGGAAAATGTGGGATAAAGCTGTCATCAGACTAAAATAAATAAAGATATATGATCCTCAAAGGAAACATTTTTGTTATATACTGTAAGATGCTGACCTCTTGTGGTTAATCATGAAAGCCTAGAGGCCCAGTCTATAGGTCAGGTAGGTATATTAGGGACTAAGGTGGAATCCGGATTCAAATAGTGTTTCCCTAAAAATTCTTATAGATTGACATGTGCTGCATATCTAATTAGTTTAAGGAAGCATTTGTTTGTAAATAATAACTAAAGGAAAAACATTGTCTGAAATTATAATATACAAATATTGCATTATCTCCAACCAAGCCTTAGTTCTCTATTTTCTGCCTACCACGACAATGCTATAACATATGGCGCATATCACAAAAAGGGGCTTTTTGCTACTTTTCTAATTTGATAACAAAACAGTCCATTTTGACTTCTACTATGAGTACAATAAAAGTTAAGGTATCAAAATGATCCTCAAACAAATCTCTACTTGATTAAACTGGGCTTTGGATTTGCTTCCAAATGGAATTCTATAGAATCTCCACTCATATTCTAGAAGGTCAACATTTTGCCTAACTTTCAGCATGATTTCAGAGAAAATATGTCAAAAGTTATGAGAACTTTTGTATAGCAAGTCAAAAATAACTAGTTTTCAGTCCCCAATATGGTTGCGAGGCCTATAGCTAGGTGTAGACCTTATGAAGAAGGGAGTCAGAACTCAAACACATATATTATGTACTAGGTACTACCATGAGTCAAGAACTTAAGACTTATTTTGACGGGTTCATCTGTTTATATACAAACAGCAGGTAACATCTTAGTACAGGGTAAGCTTGTAAGCTCTGCGCTGGGATTGGCTGTTAAAGCAACGGCCAATGAGGAGTCTTGTTCCAGTCTGTCACACATGCTAGGAGAGCCGCTCATGTCACTAACAACTCAGGTGTCAGTGTCATGTCAGAGCGCCCCACCCCCATGTGGCCAGGCCCGGACGAAGAGTGAGCGATAATGAGAGTAAACATGCCATTCACTACATGGCTGCCATACGGTCAACATCAAGACAGGGAATAGCTGCTACAAATGGCGACTGTCTTAATGCAGCCACTTTGGTACTAATAGATACGGGCAATTTAGATGACTTAATCTATTTGCATAGAAACCAATATAAGTCACTATTTTGAAGACTTTCATACCTGCCTCATAATGTTCAGATATATTACCTCATTACTCATGTTGCCATCACTATTTTGTAGACTTTCATACCTGCCTCATAATGCTCAGATATATTACCTCATTACTCATGTTGCCGTCACTATTTTGTAGACTTTCATACCTGCCTCATAATGCTCAGATATATTACCTCATTACTCATGTT
Organism: Alentia gelatinosa; assembly: GCA_950022655.1. Lineage (NCBI taxonomy): Eukaryota > Metazoa > Annelida > Polychaeta > Phyllodocida > Polynoidae > Alentia > Alentia gelatinosa. Next base: position 5,670,908 of record OX465579.1, on the reverse strand, counting down.
GCCGTCACTATTTCGTAGACTTTCACACACACCTCATAATGCTCAGATATATTACCTCATTACTCATGTTGCCGTCACTATTTCGTAGACTTTCACACCCGCCTCATAATGCTCAGATATATTACCTCATTACTCATGTTGCCGTCACTATTTCGTAGACTTTCGCACCCGCCTCATAATGTTCAGATATATTACCTCATTACTCATGTTGCCGTCACTATTTCGTAGACTTTCACACCCGCCTCATAATGCTCAGATATATTACCTCATTACTCATGTTGCCGTCACTATTTCGTAGACTTTCACACCCGCCTCATAATGTTCAGATATATTACCTCATTACTCATGTTGCCGTCAATATTTCGTAGACTTTCACACCCACCTCATAATGTTCAGATATATTACCTCATTACTCATGTTGCCGTCAATATTTCGTAGACTTTCACATCCGCCTCATAATGTTCAGATATATTACCTCATTACTCATGTTGCCGTCACTATTTCGTAGACTTTCACACCCGCCTCATAATGTTCAGATATATTACCTCATTACTCATGTTGCCGTCACTATTTCGTAGACTTTCACACCCGCCTCATAATGTTCAGATATATTACCTCATTACTCATGTTGCCGTCACTATTTCATAGACTTTCACAGCCGCCTCATAATGCTCAGATATATTACCTCATAACTCATGTTACCATCACTATTTTGTAGACTTTCACACCCGCCTCATAATGTTCAGATATATTACCTCATTACTCATGTTGCCGTCACTATTTTGTAGACTTTCATACCCGCCATTGATGAATCCTTGAACATCATCTGGTGCTGAAAGTAGTAAGTATTCACATCAATTAGCATTAAACAGTGTATTATATAAACATTGTGGTAATGATATAATTAGTAGATGTCCATAAAAATAATTTGAGTTACGATGCAGCCAAACGAGTGGAGTATTGTGTATTTTACGATTCGAGTGCGGTTCTAGATTTATCTCACCCCTTTCAATGATATTGAATAGCATCACAATATCAGAATGATTCAAATTACTCCAGTCAAGAAGGTGTTTCTTTACTCTGAAATCCTGGCCGCTGATTGGTCAATCGCATATGACGTCATCTCACATTCACTCTGCCACAGCCGAGCAACTTTGAGGAACTAAAATGGCTAATTATTATTCAAAAGTCGTGGAGACAAGGTAGGATAGATACTAAACTGAACTCAGGATAGTAGTGTTAGTGTTTATTGCACACCAGTCAGGTCGGCCACTCAGTGTGCTCGGCTATCGCCTCGCGCACTAACGCGACCTGCCCGTAGTACGATAAGCTCTAACCCTACTAACTCTTGTTCAGTTTACTAATGCAGGCCTCCCAGTGCCCCGCTTCCTCAATATAGATTTCTTTACAGGTTTTGAAAATCAAAATATAGATAGGTTTTTACAGGTTTTTCATGGCCCATAACATAGGCTTTTATAGGTTTTTAGGATTAACATATTCAGCATAATAAGGGTCTAAATATAGTGAATCACTTATTTTCAGTTCTTCATTTCTAAAAAATGTACCTAGTACTAAATTGCAAGACGTCAGGATGTTTGCCTCATCAGGTTATACCCAGCAAGTATGTGTGCGCGTGTTGAGTTTCCAACAGGCAAGTCAGCCTGGTAAGAAGTCACACCAACTGTTGATTTTTTTATGATCTCTTAGATAAAAGATAAAGGCTCAAGAATCAAAATATAGGTTTTTATAGGTTTTATAGGTTTCATAGGTTTCACCTGCTAATGACTTACCTGACCCATAGGTGGGCGGGCACTCAGACGCGTCAATCATTCCCACAATGCCAAGGTCCACGTCACCGAGATAAAATAGATGTCCGCCATTTTGTAGGCTACAGAAGTGAATGATAGAAAAGTCAAATAGCTGATGTCATATGCCCTCTTAGTGGACTTCTTTTTTTAAAGTCATATCCTACAATTCACAGTGGCACCACCTGGTGATTTTTAAATAATGTAAATTATTAGTCAAAATTGGTTTCTTGGGGTTTATTCTAATTCTATGTGAGTAAATTTAAGGTTTTGACCAGTTTATCCAATCTTAATAGGTCTATTGATCTATAAATCAAAAACTAGTACGGTGACCCAAAAGTTAGATGTGTGTTCCACAACACTTGGAGATCATCATATTAAATTTTCAGGAAATTGACATGGGTTTTAATTTTTAAGCCAAATTGCCCTATATGCCTTTCAGTCTTTTATTTATACTGGAGGGTCTACTAGGGTAGCACCCTGTTTTCAGTAGGCTCCAGTGGCCACTTGTGAGGTCAATTCACTTTGTATAATGCGAACGATGTATATCAGGGACTATCGTAACACAGAACTTTCATCAATAAAGAAATCGTTGAAAAAAATACTCTCATTTCTGAAAAGGTATAATGCTGTAGGGAACCCGTGCAAGTCTACTATGACTTCGGCAAGTCTACTACGCCTTCCTAAGTATAGCCACGGCCGGAACCGCTGAGCGAGCCATTGGACAGGTCAATTAGACTTGTTTTCCCGCGGTTTTGAAGTGGCTATCCGCCGCTGGCTATTACAGACACCGTGTTAGGACCAGTCCAGACTGGTTTCTCAGCTGTCAGGTTGAGAACCAGCAGTGAGGATTGATCCTAGGGAGTTGGGCAGGGAACTAGCGGGAACCACTGGTTTGCTAGTGACCAGGCTGACTCAGAATACCCCTTTGGAGAAACAGTGGGATTCTTGCACATGCTCAGTGAGGCTGTATATAAGCAGCCTGCTGTGGCTTACTGAGACACACTGGGGTGTGGAGAGACTACCTGCGGTCTCTCTGCAGGGCTCTGTCTCTGTGCTCCACCGATGGGAGCTAGCTCTCCGGACTAGCTGTTGACCGATTCGGGTCCCCTAGATGGTGGAGTCAGAGTATCCCGGTTCTCTAGGAGGAGAGGGTTGGACCCGTGGGTCCCTTCTTTGGAAAGAGTTCTGGGATCCCGAGAGATGCGATCAGGGTGGTGTCCACTGACCAGAGCGTTTTGTTGTGTTTCCGCTCTGTGAAGGTGTTTGACCCCCCTGTGATCCTCGAGGGCAGAACCACGGTGCTGGGTGGTTGTGGTAAAACACAGCTGTGGGTTAACGGGTGGGACCAGCACCGAGATGGCATCTTGGACCAAAAACTGTAGTGGTGCTCGGGAGGAGCTTCGGCTGGACCCGACACCCAGCCACTACAATACCCTTAACATTATCTTAAGTTGACCATAGATTTCCCTCGGTGGTAGTTAAACAATAGACAACCAAGCTCTGTGGCTAAGGGTTAAGGGCTTAGGGCTAAGGGTTGTTTGCCTCGTTCATTTTGAAATATGTTGCGGTCATTTAGATATTTGAAAGAAAAGATTGTTGATTTCTAGTGATTAACGCAAAAGCTATAATGCATCAGGCGCCCAGATTTGCCAGTACACCGGATATCGTTACCTGTAGGCCGCCATCTTTATAATCTCTCCTATAGCCTCGTCATTTCCGGTCTGGTGGAGTGCATAGAGGGCGCTGCGATAGGTCCTGAGGTTGTTACGTAAACATTCGCTGTAATACAAAAATGGTGGTGATTATTTATGGTATGCCACTGACTGTAAGGATTGTAATATTTCTTTTTTTGTTTGGGAATCTTAACGCCCAATTTGTTAAATTCGAATTACTTTGGGTTTGACCGAATCTATGAGATGAATGTAGTTAGAAGTCTCACCCCTACACATTTACCGAGGTGAGAGTTCTTTTACTCCCCACACCACATAGACATGGTATGAGAAGGATTGGCCTTTGATATAGCAGTAAATCTACCACAGCTTGGGGTGAAGGAGAAAAGTGGCTACAGTGGAACCCGAATCAACAAAGTCCGACAACATTAGGATTATGAGTCCAGTGCTCTTTCCCCATCCCGTTTGCTTTTGTTATGCTTGCGTGCAAGCATATCTGGTCTGCACCATGAGGAGGCAAGGCGACCAAGAGGGTGAACAGAATGGTAATTGTTGTCCACCCCAGCAGACATTGTTATTCCTAGGCTAAACTTGTACCAGGGATGATATTCAGCCCAGTGAACATAGGTAGCTTACATTTGTGTTGAGTGTACAGGATCCTCACTGCGCTCTGCCAGAGAAAACACAGTGTCCAGCAGAATCTTCGTGGCCGTCCCTGCTTTCATGCGACTCGACCCAGTGATAAGCTCCGGCTGATGGTGACAGAAATAAAAATCGTTAACTTTTTCAATAATAAGCTGAAACGTGGTGACTGGGCCCGAGATGAGAGGTAAGATGGCCGTTCGAGGTCTTTTGATGCCATAAATATGTCCCGACGTTGCAGTTATTTTATATTATTATTTTCTTACAAAAAGACATTACAATCACCTTGTATCAGGCGTTCTTTCTTGTTTAGCCGAACAAATATACAGACAGATACAAGACATAACACATAGGCAAGTTCAAGGACATGAACAATCAGATAAATAGGTGTTGCTCTTGATACTGAGTACCATAGGAGCATAGCTCGAGTAGAATAATAGGGTCCCTGTCACACATACTTTAGAATATTCACTCAAGGTGTATATGGCCAGATGTTGATAGACCCTATAGACCATATAGTATGGCAATTCCTGAGATTAATTGGAGAACATGAATAAAAGATACAACAAAAGAAAGTTTTGTAGACAGGCGGCTCTGTAAACAACTCAAGGTTGACGTCGTAACACACTCGCTCACGCTTGTGTATTACTACACGTCAACCTCTCGTGGTTTATGGCTACCTGTGTACAAACCTATCGATTATAATCGATGGTTTTGTGAACAGGCGACTGTAAACCACGAGAGGTGGACGAGTAGTAATACCTCTGCACTAGCGAGTGTATTATGACATCAACCTCGAGTTGTATACAGAGTCGCCTGTTCACTAAACCATCGTTTGTTGCATTCATTGTCCATCTTCTCGAATATAATAAATCCAGTAAATGTCATATTAAAGGATATAGCAATAGGGACTATTCCTTTTTCTATGGAACAAAGGGACTATTTTTCCATATACCATGGCTTTGAGGCCATATGCCAGAGATTGAATCGTATACCACAGTTATGGAATCTTACAAGTTTTATATAATAGGTCGTGGTCTACTGAGTACCTATACATTTTCAATGCGGACTTTGTATACGATGCATAATAATGTCTATTTATACCGCATATAATATATTGTATACTCTAGGCAGATTTCCAGGGCACCATAGCTTTTTTTTACTGTATTGATTGCAATGGTAGAGGTAAATTACGTTATAAGTAGGGACTTTGTGATAGGTGACTAATAGAATTACTTACACCAACTGCAGGGTTGAGGATGAAAGCCTTGCCCTCCTTCTCCCTCTCCTCCAGCTCCCGAGCCACTAGCGAGACAGTCACACACATTCAACAGTGTCACACCAGTTTACATAGATATAGACATATTTCTAAATGCCTAGTTCTTTATCTTAGCATGGTATAAACCTCCATAAGGCCCGTTACCATTGGCCGACGAAGATTGCTTCGACTTTTTTCAGGTCTGTCGGTGGTGCCACAAAAATCACTAAGGGTAGAAGATTTTACTCAGTGACCTAGTTTTCACTCAGTTGTGGGTGGTGCCACATTTGCATAATCTAAGCAGAAAATGTCGTGGGGCATTTCACGACCTTGGTTCGTTTTGTAGCTTGTACAACATGGTTAGGACGTTCCATATAATTATCCTGCCCCTTATATAAAATCCCATAGGCTTAACATTGAGTTTCTGTATGCCACGCTGACTGGCATCCAGAGTTTTATATGCCACTAGTGGCATACAGCATTGTTATCATGTAATATTCCAAAATCGAGAAGATAGGGTAGGATAAAATCAAAACCTGATTCGTTTTAATCTTGGCCACCGCATTCCACTCCTGAAGTTTTGGCTCCGGACTTCACTTGGCTTCGCCTCATGAAGTCCCTTTGCCAAACTTCAGTCGTGGAATACGGTGGACAAGATTAAAACTCATCCAGTTTTACGATAATACTACATTATCTGAGTAAGTCCCCTGTGAAAGAGACAAGTTCTGATAGTTTAAATGTGCATAAGGAATAAAGCCAACTATGAAGCATCATTTGAGTATGTTTCACAATAGCCAACCAACAGTTTAGTGTTAGAAAGGAAACAAAATCTAATACTAGTTCTGAAAAATGATATAGGTGATTTAGATAATTTTTGGGCATATATTCGGAAACGGTTGGATTATTAGATTATATTGATATTGATTAAAAATTAACCTTAGTATCCCTCAAAAGAACACTTTATAGAACAGATGGAAATAATCTCATGTTGTTTACCTCCTAGAAATGTCTTGTCCCATCCTTCAATCGGCAGATTCCTAACAAGAAATGAAACGGCAGCCTCTGATTAACTTTGTTTGTTTGTATATTTGTGAGGGTAGTTTAACGTCCAATTTGTTCAATTTGACTTACTTTGGGTTTGACCAAATCTATGTGATGAATATAGGTAGAAATCTCAACCCTACACATTTACTGAGGTGAGAGTTTTTTTACTTCCCACACCACATAGACATGGTATGAGAAGGACTGGTCTTTGATATAGCAGAAAGTCTGCCACTGCTGGGGATGAAGGAAAAGGTGGCTGTACACCAAACCACATAGTAAAGGTATGAGAAGGATTGGCCTTTGATATAGCAGAAAACCTGCAACTGCTGGGGATGAAGGAAAAGGTGGTTGTACACCACACCACATAGACAAGGTATGAGAAGGGCATGTGGAAGATAGATTCACCTTGCCATAGCGACAGGGTTAAATATAGACCCACCTTGCCATAGAGACAGTGTTAAAGATAGACCAACCTTGCTATAGAGACAGTGTTAAATATAGACCCACCTTGCTATAGAGACAGTGTTAAATATAGACCCACCTTGCCATAGAGATAGGGTTAAAGATAGACCCACCTTGCCATAGAGATATGGTTAAAGATGGACCCACCTTGCCATACAGACAAGATTAAATATAGACCCACCTTGCCATACAGACAGAGTTAAAGATAGACCCACCTTGCCATACAGACAGGGTTAAATATAGACCAACCTTGCCATAGAGACAGGGTTAAAGATAGACCCACCTTGCCATAGAGACAGGGTTAAATATAGACCCACCTTGCCATAGAGACAGGGTTAAAGATAGACCCACCTTGCCATACAGACAGGGTTAAAGATAGACCTACCTTGCCATAGGGACAGGGTTAAAGATAGACCCACCTTGCCATACAGACAGGGTTAAAGATAGACCCACCTTGCCATACAGACAGGGTTAAATATAGACCCACCTTGCCATACAGACATAGTTAAAGATAGACCCACCTTGCCATAGAGACAGGGTTAAAGATAGACCCACCTTGCCATAGAGACAGAGTTAAAGATAGACCCACCTTGCCATAGAGACAGGGTTAAAGATAGACCCACCGTTCCATACAGACAGGGTTAAAGATAGACCCACCTTGCCATACATACAGGGTTATAAATAGGCTCACCTTGCCATAGAGACAGGATTAAGGATAGACCCACCTTGCCATACAGACAGGGTTAACGATAGACCCACCTTGCCATACAGATAGGGTTAAATGCAGACTCACCCTGCCATACAGACAGGGTTAAAGATAGACCCACCTTGCCATACAGACAGAGTTAAAGATAGACCCACCTTGCCATACAGACAGGGTTAACGATAGACCCACCTTGCCATACAGATAGGGTTAAATGCAGACTCACCCTGCCATACAGACAGGGTTAAAGATAGACCTACCTTGCCATACAGACAGGATTAAAGATAGACCCACCTTGCCATAGAGACAGGGTTAAAGATAGACCCACCTTGCCATAGAGACAGGATTAAGGATAGACCCACCTTGCCATAGAGACAGGATTGAATATAGACCCACCTTGCCATAGAGACAGGGTTAAAGATAGACCCACCTTGCCATACAGACAGGGTTAAAGATAAACCCACCTTGCCATACAGACAGGGTTAAATACAGACCCACCTTGCCATAGAGACAGGGTAAATGATATACCCACCTTGCCATACAGACAGGGTTAAATATAGACCAACCTTGCCATAGAGACAGTGTTAAAGATGGACCCACCTTGCCATAGAGACAGTGTTAAATATAGACCCACCTTGCCATAGAGACAGGGTAAATGATATACCCACCTTGCCATACAGACAGGATTAAAGATAGACCCACCTTGCCATAGAGACAGGGTTAAAGATGGACCCACCTTGCCATACAGACAGGGTTGAAGATAGACCCACCTTGCCATACAGACAGTGTTAAATACAGACCCACCTTGCCATAGAGACAGGGTTAAAGATGGACCCACCTTGCCATAGAGACAGGGTTAAAGCCGAGCAGCACGGGTGTGAAGACGTCAGGGTGCTGCATGCACAGGTCAAGCTGACCAGCCACGAATGGCGCCGAGAGACCGCACGTGATGCCCACATACAGCACACGCCCACGCCCTCTAGCGGCCTGCAGAAACAGTGCTTATTGTTCTTTGTTGTGTTTTTTGGGTGTACTTTTTATTATTATTTTTGTTATTTTATTATTATTATGATTATCATTATTATTATTAATGTTTGTTTGTGGGTTTGATTCAAAGTCCAGTTACCATTGCAGGTTCTCACCAGACTTTCTCAAGGTTCTTTTACACCACAAGGGTCGTGATCGAATCTATTTTATGAATTTCGGTAGAAATTTCACCCCTACACATTTACCGAGTTCTTTTACTTCCAACACCACATAGACATGGTCTGAGAAGGAATGGCCTTTGATATAGCAGTAAATCTAACACTGCTGGGGGGTGAAGGAGAAAGGTGGCTGTACACCACACCACATAGACATGGTCTGAGAAGGATTGGCCTTTGATATAGCAGTAAATCTAACACTGCTGGGGGTGAAGGAGAAAGGTGGCTGTACACCACATCACATAGACATGGTCTGAGAACGATTGGCCTTTGATATAGAGGTAAATCTACCACTGCTGGGGGTGAAGGACGAAAGTGGCTGTACACCATACCACATACACATGGTATGAGAAGGACTGGCCTTTGATATAGCAGTATATCTAACACTGCTGGGGGGTGAAGGAGAAAGGTTGCTGTACACCACACCACATAGACATGGTCTGAGAAGGATTGGCCTTTGATATAGCAGTAAATCTAATACTGCTGGGGGTGAAGGAGAAAGGTGGCTGTACACCACACCACATAGACATGGTCTGAGAAGGATTGGCCTTTGATATAGAGGTAAATCTACCACTGCTGGGGGTGAAGGACGAAAGTGGCTGTACACCATACCACATACACATGGTATGAGAAGGACTGGCCTTTGATATAGAGGTAAATCTACCACTGCTGGGGGTGAAGGAGAAAGGTGGCTGCACACCACACCACATAGACATGGTCTGAGAAAGATTGGCCTTTAATATAGCAGTAAATCTACCACTGCTGGGGGTGAAGGACGAAAGTGGCTGCATTGGGACTCATAAGATGTTCAAAGCTGCTATGAGCCAAGAACTTAACTGATTCAATGACAGGTTCTTCAGCTTATATACAGTCAGCTAGCGGCATCTTGTTACCGGGTCCGTTTGTAAGCTGGGATTGGCTATTAAAGCAACAGACAGCAGGTGGCATCTTGTTACAGGGTAAGTTTGTAAGCTCTGTGCTGGGATTGGCTGTTGAAGCAACAGCCAATGAGGATTGACCAGTATTGGTCTGGTGTGTCACATATGCCAGGAGGGCCGCTGATGTCACTAACAACTCAGGTGTCAATTCAGGGTGGCCTGCCCCCATGTGGCCAGACCAGGGACAAGAGTAGGCGATAATGAGAGTAAACATGCCATTCACTACATGATTGCCGTACGGTCAACATCAAGACAGGGAGGAGTTGCTACAAAATGGTGACTTAATGCAGTCCATTTGGTACGAATATTTTTTATGAAGAAGAAATGCTGTATAATAAATACATAATATAACCATGATTTTCAGTAGCGATCTGTAGGCTCCGTAGGCTTTCTATGGTGGGTAATAAGATGAATTATCTTTGTGTCCTGAGTATAACGTTTCTTCTTCATGAAAATATTCATACCCTAAAAATATGCCTCAAAGTCCCTCTACGTTCAGAAACCCTATTTGTACATAAAAAATGTGACATCAATTTGTTAAGTAAAACGAGAAATACTCATATTCAAAATTTTGCCTATAAGAGAAGCAAAATGGAAAAACATGTTGATCAACGACAAAGAAAAGCTAGACTAGGTATGACACCAGTAATGGTGGAGAATACTATTCATCTGGAATCATACAGAAAGAGTATAAGGTCAGGCGTCCACCTACTACAATATGGCTCCGATATGGTCTACGACGCACCTCCCGATAAAAGATCAAAATCGCGTCGGAAAGTTACCTAATATCGAGGCAGTTGACCACGTTTCTGCGATTAGACACCGATAAAACCCCACACAATGCGTGGTGGATTGGCTTGTCTAGACATATGTCTACGATTTTGCACCTTCCCGATATGGCACCGATTTTGACATTTTGTATCGGTGCCATATCGGGAGGTCTACGATTCTATCGTAGTAGGTGGATGCTGGGCCTAAAGCATCAAAAGCCTGGAACAGTCTAAATAATGAAACAAGACAAATAGAATCATACGAAAACTTTAAAACTTATACTAAAGGAAACCTCAATGCCCTGAGGTTATCATATTAGGAGTTGTATTTCTTTACCAGTTCCCAAACCCTCCTCCTCAACATTAATTAAATCATTAAATAAATAGAATAAAATTAACATACACGCATTGTATATACCATATATTATTAGTTTATTATGTACAAATCCAGTGAATAAAAGATGTATACAAGGAAACATATTTACTAGACATTGTACTGCCAATCACCTATTTTTGTATATATAGCAACATCAACCGAAATTGTCTAAATGGCCCTGGAGCCTATTGAAAATAGGATATAATGACTATCCTAGTAGCACACTCCAGAATAAAGATTAACTATAAAAAAAGTATACCAACCTTTTTTAGCACCTCCTGTCCTATCATAGGACTGTCTTCAAAACCTTCACGTGATGTAAACAGTGCTCTGAATGAACAACGAAAATATAGTGTTGAAGTTGTGGGTATCTGATTCTTTTATTAAGAAACCAACAAAAATCTGGTGTGGAATTTTATGATCAAAAAAAGAGAGAAAACGTCTAAAAAAAACCCTGAGGTTATTATAAGGCATATATTGGCTGTAGCATTGGTAAATGATATTAATATTTACGCTGAGATGAATAGCTGATATCAAATGTCCACAGCTATCATTGCAGTAATACAAGCAATAACTTCAATATTATGAATATCTCGCCCTGGTATTGCTCTTCATAGTCTTAACGTTGGAAACTTACATTCCACAGCTGTGAAGGTAGTGTACCCAATACTCAATGGCTAATGGGGTGAGTTATTTTATTGATTAATGATGTTCCTGATCATATATATGGGGTGAGATAAATTCAGAAACCCACTCGATGAAAATAACTTCACTCCACCTTGTTTGGATATGTGCGTTTGCCGCAAAGTCCTTCCAGACTTCCCCCGTATTTACGCAAAATCATAGCTATATACGCCTGACGTATACATATGTAAATTTGGGTTTTGGACAGAAGATAACAGGCATCTTTTCTCCAGTATTTACCAAATTCTTTTAACAAGCAACAATGACCCCAGACCATAGTGTATACTTGTATTGTTCTCCTATCTTATTTGGTGCATTCACACGAAATATATCATCAGCCACAAAATCGATGCTACTTGTAAATAGTACATGCCGAATTACCAGTGTACATTTAAATTTTTTTATTTTTTTTACCTCAGTTACCTCAGATTGATTGTAGTCAAGGAAGTTTTTTATGTCATCTAATTTGCTCAGATTGTCCTCGGTTTTCTTTGCTGAGGCCACTAGGTATTCTAACGTTTCACATATCCGCGTATAACAGAAGTCATCCTCTGAGGTTGAGCTAGACTGTAGTACAGTCCGTTGTCGCCAGGGCCAGGGCGCACAGGCTCTCATACTGGGACTGTTTTGCGCTGCCATTTTAAGGTGGGAATTCCTACCTTTTTCCCAACATGCACCTGGAAAATGGCGGAGCGCTGGTTCTAACCTCGTGTGTATTGCGATCCAGTCACCAGCAATATGATACGGTATCCCTCTTGTCAAACCGATGCTATAAATAGAACAGCCAACCCTGCAGTGCTTCTTACCCCATGGGACTGGCCAATGGGACCCATGATCCGTTAGACCTTCACGTACGTAACCCGAAGGCGGCGCGGTGCGTGGACGGACTAAGGTTGAGCCCGCCCTTGTTTTCGCCTTCGGCCTATATTTTTAACTCAGTTACAGCATGGGCAGCCGATTGGTGCTCCATAGCGTGTGAACAGGTATGCAGTGAGCGACAATACAGGTAAACAAAGTATAGAGTGGCGCCAAACACAAAGTATCAAATAACTTGATTTTACCTGATTTTCCGGACTTACTACTTACGTATGATGAACGTATCCACTTGTTTAAGGTGCGGTAGTCCTAATTCAATCAAATAAAGGGTCAAGTCCCGGAGCAGTCTCAACCTACGTGTCGTCACTCACTCAGTCATACTCAGTTTTTGATACATATTTTTGATATATAGTTTTTGATATCATATATATTGGCTACTGTATCATATATTGGCTACTGTAGCGGGACAGAGTGGAAGAACCCGCCCCGCTCTGATCATGTATCTTCAACCCGAATAAAATGTGTCAAAAAAAGGAGGAAATAATACAGCAATAGCCATTAAATCTTCACAGAATATACATATGACATCATATTTAGTATTGTTATTAAAGGGAATTAAAGGAATATGTATCGTATCACATTGTAAAGTCTCGAGCCTTACTTGTGTAAAGCAGAGACCTTAAGAGAAGGGGGTAAGAACTCAAACACAAATGTACCAAGTACTAGAAAGAATTTAACTGTTTATTGACAAGAAAGGGTCCTTCTTTTATACACTTAGCAGGGGGTTGGCATGACAGGCTTGGCATCTGTGAACTCTGTGCTTTCATTGGCTGTTGTACCATCAGCCAATAGGGGATGACCATATCGTTCTGGTTGATCGCCCGTTCCGGTTTGTTGCACAAGTCACCTTGAGTTATTCATGACACTGAACAACTCAAGGTGTCATTGGAGGAGTGCCCTGCCCTCAAGTGGACATACTGGGAACTAAAGCTGAGCGATAATAGGGGTATTATATGCCATTCAAAGCGTGGCAGCTGTACTGTAAACATCAGGTGGGTGAGAGGGACATATACTGCAACCAGCACTCGGCCACACGCACCCGTATTTAAAGGCATATCCTACAATTCACAGTGGCGCCACCTGGTGATTTTTAAATGATGTCAGATATTAGTCAAAACTTGTTTCTTGGGATTTATTATAATTCTACATGAGTAGATTTAACATTTTGTCCATTTTATCCAATCTCAATAGGTAAAATAGGCCAATTTGCATTTGCTTGATTTACATAGGAAATCTACTGTAAAATATGGTTTTCTTCAATTCTTTAAAAAACAAGGACGGTGACCTGTGATTTTTAAAACATAAATATATTGCACTATATATGTGAAAATTTGAAGAAAATGACAGGGGTTTTACTATGTGAAAAAAGACTTTTTAGAATTTCTATATATTCTTATATAGAATTATCATCATATTAATCTATAAATAAAAAACTAGCACGGTGACCCCGATTTTTAAGTTAGATATGTGTTCCACAACACTTGGATATCTTCATATTAAATTTTCAGGAAATTGACATGGGTTTTAATTTTCAAGCCAAATTGTCCGATATGCCTTTAAAGGGTTAATACTTACAGATCATAGCCAGCCATCAGATACTCGATCGTTCATGGTTCTCTGTAAGGGAAAACTTAAATTTCGAGCTTAATTTCTATGCAAGATTTAATCATGATAATTGTGGAAATAAAACATTTAATCATGATAATTGTAAATTTAGTAGACACGGGGGGCACTGTGATACATACCCGCATTTGTTTTTAATACTTACAGATCATAGCCAGCCATCAGATACTCAAAGCATGGACGTTTGTTCATCTTCACCAGACGATCGTTCATGGTTCTCTGTATGGAAAAACTTAAATTTCCATCATATTTCTAGTTTAACGTCTATGCAAGATACGTTTAATCATGATAATTGTAGAAATATCACAGTCTCAGAAAAAGATCCCTCATATGACCATTATCATATAAAAGCGTTGGCTTTAAATGTGTGTAAATGAATTGCATTACTACATCATACTTGTATCTTAAAAAGAAAAACAACATATTGCAATAGATACAAATAAGCAGAGATAAGAAAAAGACAAAAGAAATAAAACAGGAGATACACAGAATTCCAGTCAACCATTGTAGGTCCTTACCAGACTTTCTCAAGGTACTTTTACACCACAAGTGTGGTGATTGAATCTATGTGATGAATTCAGGTAGAAATCTCACCCCTACACATTTACCGAGGTGATCGAATCTATGTGATGAATTTAGGTAGAATTTTTTTTTTAGAGTTCTTTTACTTCCCACACCACATAGACATGGTATGAGAAGGACTGGTCTTTGATATAGCAGTAAATCTACCACTGCTGGGGATGAAGGAGAAAAGTGGCTGCAGGGGGACTTGAAGTCCAGTGCTGTCTACCACTGAGCTAACTCCCCAACCCGGTCGCTTTTGTTATGCTTGCGTGCAAGCATATCTGGCCTGCACCACGAGGAGGCGAGGCGACCAAGAGGGTGAACAGATTGGTAATTGCTGTCGATACGAACAGACCTTACACAAGATACTTTTATACTGCATGCTACTTTTGTACTTAACTGAATACTGAATGGAGATATTCAATTGACTTACCGCAGTCATGAAGGCAAACCTGCCTGAGGTACCACAACCCGCCAAGATGATGGCATTATTCTCACAGTCCTAATTAGATTATAAAAAAACAGAGTTAGACAATGCAATAGTTTAGCTTAGCACAGGGTTCGTACATAGACAGCCCAATATAATTCCAGAATTTTTCCAGGCTTTTCCAGGCTCCAATATATATTTTTTCCAGGCACATATGATCCCTGTTTTTAAACCCATGTCTGATTTATCACCAAATTTAGTTAGAATTTTCTTTATCTTCACTACCACCTGTGGAATTCCAGTGGTTTGAAATAGATATCTTCCTTTTGGGGGCACTTTTAAATATGAAGACAAATACTCAAACCCATGCTATATTATTAGCAATTTGCTATACATGGTCAAATAAAGGATTTCTGAAACTATTTAATCCAAGTCACTGAAATTCCACAGGCAGTCAGCTACCATAGTTAAGGAAAGCTGATAATGACCAGAATTTCATAGACAAAAAAATGTTCAAACTAAATTTTGAAGGCTCTTCCAACCTTTTCCAGGCTATCTGTGAGGATTCCAGGCCTGGAAAACCCAAAAGCATAATTCCAGGCTCTTTCAGGTTTTCCAGGCTCTGTACAAATCCTGTTAGCATTCTGCAATTGATATCTTGAACAGGGCAAAACGCTTTATTTTTTGTATATTGAGTGTCGCTCTCTTTCTTATATGATAACAATCTATAAGTTGTTGAATGTGATCGTATATATATCGGCGATGACATTTGCTTCTTCTCATCTTATCACTGCGCGAAAACCACCAGTTTATTTATATATACACCATCACGTAAGTGCATGTTTCAGCTGTATATTGACACGTTTCCTTTTCTATATGTCAGCATAATGGCTTTGTTTGCTGCAAAGCATATATGAAGAGAAATATCGTGTGCAGGACATGTATATGAGGGGTGTATACATTTTACTCGTCTATAGATGAGGCGTATACACAACGGAAAATAGAACTACCTTGTATACACAAAATCATACCTATATACGCCGGGTATATATACATATATAAACTGGTGGTTGTCGCTCAGGGTATTCCACACAATATTTGTTCGTACATATTCGATCATAAGAGTTGTCAAAGTAATACTGTATCTGAGTCTGCTTGGTCTTTTTCTTCTTTCTCTATTTTTGTATGATGAAGATGAATGGCACAGTTGTACAATCTTTTAATCTTACCAGTAGATAACAAGACGATTTGGAGTTTAGAGCTTGAAGGAGTGGATAAAGTAAAGAAACTAGGTATGGTATAAAGGAACTTTGTGCCCTTGATTTAATTTATACTTTGTCATGCAGGGCACTGACAAAAGTAGATAGTATTGTAAAGAACAAACCTTTAATATCTCAGAAATTTCGTTCTGTACTTTGATGATGGTGTCAAGTACCCCCTCCGAGACAATTCCCTAGAAAAGATAGAACTGTGTTCAAATAAAAGCAATGTTGTTTACTCTATTTACAATGAAAAATGTCTAAAATCTCCACTATAACTTTCTGTCAGCCTTCTGCATTTAATGAAAGCTCATAGTCAAAGACTTGAGTAAGTCTATTCACCATCCTACCTTCTACATGGCACATAGCTATTGTGTTACAGAAGTTTCCATCTTGCCCGCAATACACACAATAAAAACAGGTGGCAGGTGCAGTTATCAATGGAATCTCATGTGGTGTTTTGCAAGGATTGTTTGTTTGGGTAGTTAAATGTCCAATTTGTTCAATTAGACTTACTTTGGGTTTGACCAAATCTATGAGATGAATGTAAGTAGAAATCTCACCCCTACATGTTTACTGAGGTGAGAGTTCTTTTATTTCCCACACCACATAGACATGGTATGAGAAGGACTGGCCTTTGATATAGCAGTAAATGTACCACTGCTGAAGATAAAGGAGAAAAGTGGCTGCAGTGGGACTCGAATCAACAAAGTCCAGTGCTCTTTACCACTGAGCTCCCCACCCCGGTCGCTTTTGTTTTGCTTGCGTGCAAGCATATCCGGTCTGCACCATGAGGAGGCAAGGCGACCAAGAGGGTGAACAGATTGGTAATTGCTGTCCACCCCAGCAGGCCAATTTGCCGAGATTGCCATAAAGGGTTTTCCACCTCATCATACGATTATCAATGGATTATAACAACTAATAACAGCAGCTGTCCCCTGACTGCAGTGGCACCATCTTGTAGTTTTCTGCGGACCTAGTGGATGGAACTAGTAATCACTCTGTGACCTATAATTTCAATATATCTGTGACATCTACTGCTATAGTAGAAAAAACAGCATTTTAATGCCAGAGATGCAGGGATTGCAGGATGTTAGGGCCCACAACCCAAAAGTCGGGACGTTAGGGCCCAGCAGAGACCGGTGGTGAGAAAGCCTCAGTCGCACCTCGTTGGCACCGCGACTCCACATTCACACCTATGGCATCGGGAGTGAGAAATGGCATAAATAGACGTTACAGCCCACCTAATTTTGTAGAATTGGTTCATTAACTTGTTAGTGCTAAAAACATAAATGACACGGTTTTGGCAAATTTCATGAAATGTAAGTAATGATTTAACTTGTATGCATATTTCAATGATATATGTCGATGTTATTAATAGGTGGGTCCTAACGTTCCGCTGAGTGGGCCCTAACGTCCTGCCTTTCGGGTAGTGGGCCCTAACGTCTACATACCAATACGATTGTGGGATTTGAACTTACCCCTGACCCGTCCCAGCCTGTGAAGACGTCATCTTCATTCAGCATTAAGGCTGCCAGTTCTAAAACAGTTAAATAAAGATACTCAGATACACGGACAAGGACATCTAATTTATGTGCTACAGATTATTTTATACAGTCACGAACTTTTGTCACCCACACCTTTATCTTAGTAATTATTTAAAAAAAAACACCCTTTTAATAGGGCTCATACTGAGTAATGTGTATTACTCATGTATTTTAAAATGTATTTATTCATGTCTTATAAACTACTTACTGTTTTACTTATTATTGTAATAAATACATTTTATTGGCAGCATGGCTTTCTCTTAATTATCATTACATATATTATTAATAATTCATATCAATAACTTCTAATTGATAATCCATAAGGACAACTAAAATCCTTTTTATCTCATAAAATTCAACACAGTTCTATTTCCCCAAATCCGGCCTCCTCTATTTTTATCCAGGGTCTAGCGACTTCGTTGTGTCATATTTGGCCCCTTAGTGGCTTAGTGGTGCCTCCTACTATCAATACCTGGAACTATCATTTAGTTCCCAAGCTAAATGTTGTGATCTAAACACTACACAGGACACAACAGGACTAAACTAAGATCGGAAAACAACAGTTCTAAATTATGATTTCAGGATAGCAAGAATCAAATCATCAAAATAGAAATACATCTGTGTAGAGAAACACAAAACTATCAGCAGGATTCAGTAAAGTACTGTACATAATCTCACTCTCGGGGCTCTTCAGTCTCCATGCCTAGGTCTTGTTCACTCTGTCTCTATGTGCGGAAGACACTCCAAGCGGATTCTAAAAGAATCATAGTTTTTTAGATATAGTAGGTATAAAGTGGATGATTAACAAGCACCTTGCGGGGAGCAAGCGTCGATAGCGATGGACGCTGGGTGGCGCTGCTCTGTGTACGGGACAGCGGCCATCTTGATGACGTCACCTCACACGTTCAGCCAAATCTTTGTATACATTGATGACTGTAAATGCAGCATAATTAAGCAAAAGTCAATTACGAGGGTTTTCTTTCTCTTTTTGTAGTGCAAAGTACAAGGTTCGGTGCATTTTTTAAGTAGTCAAGTAAATATTTTTTTAAAGGTATATCTTACAATTCACAGTGGCGCCACCTGGTGATTTTTAAATAATGTCAATTATTAGTCAAAACTGGTTCCTTGAGATTCATCTAATTCTACATTTAACATTTTGTCCATTTTTCCAAATCCTAATAGGTAAAATACGCCAATTTACAATTGCTTGATTTAAATAGGAAACGCACTGATAAAATATGTTTTTCTTCAATTCTTTAAAAAACAAGGACGGATGGTTTTAAAAAGCTAAATAAGTAGAACTATACATGAACTATATTCTATGAAGATTTGAGGAAAATGAGGGTGTCCGATTGTCCGATATGCCTTTAAATGCACGTAAGATAACGAAATAGAAGAACAAAACCAACTAATGACAGTTTGAACACATCCCCATGAAATTATATGGTAAGGAAGATAATTCTGCAAAGGTTACGGATATAATTTCTTCTGGAAATATTATTTCAACTCCATGATAAACCCTAGACAGAGAAGTGTTGGAGTCAATCTTTACAAAGAACCAGAACCCCTGGAAAGCCCACTCACTGCACATCCCTATGAACTAGTGGCGCGCATGCACTGAGTCCTCCAGGGGAGAAAAACATCCGGTTACACGCTTTTATCATGTCCGACTAGATCTGCTAATAGTGTACGTTGATTCCCAGGGTATCCGCTAGGGGTTACGGCGGAAATATACTTTGCCACTGTCGAATGGGTAACCGGTGTGGTGCCAAAATTGGTTACCCTGCCATAAGTGGTAATTATCGCTCACTATTGTCTTTGGTGCATGCGCGAACATGCGCACTCTTGCAGTCCATGATTGGAGAGTGACAAATTCATCGGCACTCGAACTACTGGTTTGTTACTCTCCAAGCAGAGGCGTCTGATGTAAACAAAGTGTCAACATGTTTTCCGCGGGTGGGTTCAGAGCGTGACAGTGGCCGTTTCCGCACTCGCGGCCAACTGTGTATCGGGATACGGCAAATATCAATATTTTCCGTTTGAGTAATCAAGATATAAACTTCCATTTACGGGGAGTAGAGGTCTATGGTTTCATGAGGCTATATGAAGCCTAGAATAGTCCGTGAAATCTAAGCGGTACAGGACGGGAAGAGACATGCTGGGATAGAGTGAGCGATAATTACCACTTTTGCCAGGGTTACCAATTTTGGCACTACACTGGAACTCCACCTACCCTGTATCTTGAAAACGAGTTTGTCCCATAGGCGCAATGCTGAACGGCTGCGAGTGAGCTTTCCAGGGTTTTGAGTTCTATGATCTTATTAGAGAATGCTTACACATACTATATACGTTGCTTATATTGCCTAAAGGTTAGAGTCGTCACTGTAAAGACACTATTCCTTCCCTATCTACATGCTACTCACTGTGATATTGGGAAAGGAGCAGGTAATTGGACGGACCACGGACCGATGGCACCAGTGCCCGGTTCACAAGCGAAGTCTAGTCAATTAGAAATCAAGTCAAATATAATAGACTTCGCCAAGTCAATTTCCGAAATTGTCTTGGTTTGGGTTCACAAACAAAGTTCAAGTCAATTCCCTAATTTACTTGGCGATGTCAAATAAATCTGGAGCTCTCCACCATTGGAGGTGAAGATATCGCCTATCTAACGTGTATTTTACGTCTGATTTCCACATCCGGTTTGGATAACAACAAGCGTCCTTGTCGGATTCGAAATCCACAATCCATGTTAAATGTTGTAGATTATGGAAATTATGTGCCTTATTTACTAATCATGATATTCCAACAAATAATGTGATTAGAACAGTATTATTGATTGCATTTCTCTCCAGTGGTGATTTTCGGCATCGGAACTAATTGACTTGACTTCTCAAGTCTACTGTCTATTAGACTTGAGATTTGGAACGTTTTTTAAGCTTGACTTGTAATTGACTTCGCTTGTGAACCCAAACTCGGCGGAATTGACTTGGACTTGAAGTCAATTAGGCTGTAAGTCAATTTTAATTAACTTAGACTTTGCTTGTGAACCGGGGCCTGGACTGATAGCACCTCTTTTCAGTGTTACCTGGACTGATGGCACCACTTGCCTAGACTGATGGCACCACCTCATTGTTTACCTGGATTTATGTGTTTCAATGGAAAATACATTTAATCTGTTGTTCATCCTGTAACCTTGTGGTAATTCATTTAAGTTTAAAGTTAAAGAGCATGTATGGCTGGCCGTGTGGCCGGCCGGGAACAGCGGGTGGCCGGCCGGGACCCGGGGGGGACATCTGTCGGCGACGAGTGGGCCGGCGCTGGGGCTGAGGAATGGCCGTGAAAATATAAAAAGAATTATTTTTTAAATACATTGAATCCAACTTGGACCTAGGTTCATAGTGCCAAAAGGCTGAACCAAGTATATCATAAAGAGTAGTGTCTTTTTGAGTGGTGCCATCAGTCTAGGTCCTGGTGCCATCGGTCTAGGGAAAATGTTGCCATCGGTCCGAAGAGGTGCCATCAGTCCAGGTGCCATCGGTCCGTGGTGGCATCAGTCTAGTTATCAAGGAGCAGGGAGCCAGTGTCTCAGTGTATTAGAAGCGTGCCCAACTGATCATGACCAATCACTCAAGACTGAAATATCTGATTGACCATCTGGCGCTTGCTATGTTTGAATCCTAGACACAGGCAGTTGAAGAAAAGGCAAGTTGACAGGTCGCAATTGGGTTACATAGAAGGATCCATAGACTGAATGTAACCCAAACGTTTTAATTGTTATTCATTTATAACTGCACGCTCATTCATCAATGATGAACGTACTATTTGCTCCTAGTGTGATACATATACCTTTAAAGATTGTGGAAAATACGCAAGGCTAAAAACTGGGAACTCTTAATTCAGTTTCCATTGCAAAACTCTAGATGTCGCCACTGTCACCACTCTCTCCACAGATCCTAAGTGTCGCTTGTACGAGCAGAGCGCAGGATCTATGCTTGGAGAGTGCACGATCACCTTTTTCTCGTATACGAAACCGGATGATGATATTTTGTCATGTTTAAGTACTACATTAATCTCCCCTACATTGGACCTCTACCCAACAGGCGACTATATAACCTTATCCAGTTCATATTGACAATATCAGAGGGAGATTCTTATAGAAATACGGTTAGTAAGAGGTGAGTGGTGAAGGTATTGGCACTACTTACTTACGCCGACGTCAATGTAGGTGTATATGAGATAATCCACTGACCGTGACATGAGATAAGAAAGATCGCAGTGACTGATAAAGCCCGTTTCCATTGGCCGATTCTTCTCCACCGATCTGCAGTCGGGCACCACCGATCCGATTTATTCTAGTATACTGATGTCAGATCGGTGAATGGAGACTTTTTTGTTTGTTTGGGTAGTTTAACGTCCAATTTGTTCAATTTGACTTACTTTGGGTTTGACTAGATCTATGGGATGAATGTAGGTAGAAATCTCACCGCTACACATTTACCGAGGTGAGAGTTCTTGTACTTCCCACACCACGTAGGCATGGTATGAGAAGGATTGGCCTTTGATATAGCAGTAAGTCTACCACTGCTGGGGATGAAGGAGAAATGTGGCTGCACACCATACATAAGCATGGTATGAGAAGGACTGGTCTTTGATATAGCAGTTAGTCTACCACTGCTGGGGATGAAGGAGAAATGTGGCTGCACACCACACTACATAGACATGGTATGAGAAGGACTGGTCTTTGATATAGCAGTAAATCTATCACTGCTGGGAGTGAAGTAGACTTGCTCAAGTCTTTGATTATGAACATATTTTCAATGAATAAAATAAATTACAATGTGTAAGGTTCCTGTGACTGGCAGGCCAAGGGGAGAGTAGGTGGAGGGGTAAGGAGGGCGTGCGGTGGCGGTAGGCAGCAGTAGGAGAGGTGGGTAGGACACAGGGACTGAGGCTAGTCTAGGGGTGAAGGAAAAAGGTGGCTGAACACCACACCACATAGACATGGTATGAGAGGGACTGGTCTTTGATATAGCAGTAAGTCTACTACTGCTGGGGATGAAGGAGAAAGGTGGCTGTACACCACACCACATAGACATGGTAGGAGAAGGACTGGTCTTTGATATAGCAGTAAGTCTACTACTGCTGGGGATGAAGGAGAAAGGTGGCTGTACACCACACCACATAGACATGGTATGAGAAGGACTGGTCTTTGATATAGCAGTAAGTCTACTACTGCTGGGGATGAAGGAGAAAGGTGGCTGTACACCACACCACATAGACATGGTAGGAGAAGGACTGGTCTTTGATATAGCAGTAAGTCTACTACTGCTGGGGATGAAGGAGAAAGGTGGCTGTACACCACACCACATAGACATGGTAGGAGAAGGACTGGTCTTTGATATAGCAGTAAGTCTACTACTGCTGGGGATGAAGGAGAAAGGTGGCTGTACACCACACCACATAGACATGGTATGAGAAGGACTTGGACCCATTTGGATGGGGGTATTACTTGCTGATAAGGCTGAGAGAAACCTTCAGATGTCCTTCAAGCTTGAGATATGCCTCTCTTTCTCTATACTCGTTAGTAACAGGTGCAGTTCTAAACTGTAAGCAGCTACTCTTTTTTGAATTGACTATCATAAAACAATAAATTGAAGCCTACAGGTGTGACGGAAATACACCAGAGGACGCTACCGGTAGTCGTATGCCAATATAACTTTCCATGCTACCTTCCCAACATGTAAATGTAGAAGCCATAGTACAATACATTGTATATATCATCTCATTTCCTTCACCTGTATATTTTTCATAACATTATATATACCATTCCCTATAGTACATAAGCATGTTTAAGGAACTACAACCCAATGATGGCCCTGGAGCCTACTGAAAATAGGGTGTTTCCACCCTAGTATATCACTCCAGAATAAATATAACCTCAAAAAAACCCAAAAAAAACCGTTTCATGCTCCGCTGAGGTCAGAGACATCTAGTGTGGAAAACTGCATGGGAAACATGCCAAGACTGATGCCTGTAGATTGGCCACCACCTCTGCCCAATAAAATATAATATCGTAGGACACAGAGATAGCAAAGTAACCAGCACAAGTCATACCATAGTGTAAAGTCTAGAGGCCTAGACTAGCTAGGTGTAGACATTAAGATGAAGGGGAGTAAGAACTCAAACACAGAGGTACTATGTACTACTATGAGTCAAGAACTTAACTGTTTAATCCAACATAAAACATCCACTTATATACACACAGCAGGTGGCATCTGAGTTCAGGGTAAACTAGTAAACTCTGTGCTGGGATTGGTTGATGAAGCAACAGCCAATGAGGGTTGACCAGTCTCGTTCCAGTCTACCGCACATGCCAAGGAGGGCCACTCATATCACTAACAACTCAGGTGCCAGTGGCATGTCAGAGCACCCTGCCCCCATGTGGCCAGACTGGGAAATAAAGTGCGCAATAATGAGGGTAATTATGCCATTCAATACATGGTTACCATACAGTCAACATCAAGACAGGGAGGGAGCTACTACAAGATGGCGGCTGTCCTAATGCAGTCATTTTGACACTAATTATTAGAGGCAATTCAAATGACTTAATCTCTTCACATAGAAACTAATATAATTGGTCATAATAGAGATGTATAGACTGGAACTTAACAATAGGACACGCAGATGGCAAAGAAACCGGCTTTGTATTCATAGAGACTCCTGAAGACACCTTCTATATACTAGGAGCAAATAGAATGTTCATTATTGATGGATGAGCGTGCAATTATACATGAATAACAATCAAAAGGTTTGGGTTACATTCAGTCTATGGATAGTTTTCTGTAACCTAATGGAAGCCAGTCAACCTGCTATTTCTGCAACCACCTGAGTCTAGGATCCAACAATATCAAGGTCAAGCAACAGTGGGTCAATGAGGTATTTCGGTCTCTAGTGATTGGTCATGGTCAACTGAGCATGCTTCTAAGACCCTGAGACACTGGCACCCTGCTCCTTTCACATTATCACAGTGGATAGCACACAGATAGTGAAGGGATAGTTTTCTGGCAGCATGCTGAAAGTGTATATATGTGACCACTCTAAACTCTAGGTCTTTAGATGATGTATTTAGCGCATGCAAGCACGCTCTAATAACGTTGTATTTCAATGTCCCACCCCTCTCTTCAAAGATATTTCAGTATAGCCCAGCTTCATATGGCACTCAGGTGAACAGTTATCATTTTACCTTTTTTTATATGCCAAAAGTTTCATGTTTTTGTAATAGGGTCAAACATTTGGTGCTTTCATGCCCGGTTTGCAACTTATCACTCCACAACAAAAGCAATCTGTAGCTGCATTTTAGGTTGAATAAATCTACCATTACCCGCACCGCATAAATATGGAGTAAAATAACCCAGGTAGTTTTGACAATTAATTACAGAGAGCACTGTAGGTTAGATTGGCCACCACCTCTGTCTACACTGTGTTCCAACTAAGAGGTTGGTAAGGCCACTCAAAAAAAAAAAATTGTTTCTCATCACCAAGCCATGAAAAATATGACGAGGGCGCTTTTTTTTTTTTTTTTTTTTGCTGGGTCAGAGATGACTTTTGAAGTGTAATAATATGGACTTCAGACACTTATTTAGGTCATATCTTGCAGTCTCACTGTAAGTTCCTAATATCTCACTCATTTTACTGTGTGTAATGGGAGATTATGTCACAGATGTTAGCCCAATAGTCAATGTGATGGGTGAGATAAATTCCTACATATTTTTTCCGCACATCTTTTCAATTATTTTGACAATATTTAGAAAGTCTATGAATTTTGTCCCATTCCTCCTCCCCTGCATGGGAGTGCCTTAAGGCATTCATCGTCCCTGCCTTGGAGTGTTGGAGTGTGTCGGAGCGTGTCAGGCTATCTTAGCATGCTGCACTAGTGGAGGCAGGCTTCTGACAAGGGCTAAAGGCGGGCGTCCACCAACCATGACAAGGCTACGACAATGGCATTCCGACAAGGTCCGTGACAGGCCTACGATTGGTGGACTTGGCGTAGCCTTGTTGTGGTTGGTGGACCCCAGTTCCCCACAAGAGTCTACGACAAGGCCATGTTCGATTTTTCCTACAACTGGACCTTTGTCATGGAGTGTCATGGCGTGTCAGGAGCGTGTGGGGTGTCCCAGGAGCGGGGTTTTACTCTAAAGGGGGGTGTCCACCAACCACGACAAGGCTACAACAAGTGCCGACATGAAAGTTCCAATCGCAGCCTTGTCGCAGCCTTGTTGTGAGAAGAGCAGTGTCAGGACAGCATGGTGGGCGTGTCATAGACGTTGCTTGTTGCCGGAAAAAAGGCGCCCATGGTTCAGACACACTACGACAGTGATATCGAGGAATCCACAACACTCCACGACAAAGGTCCAGTCGTGGCATAAATTGAACATGCTGGCTATTGTCGTAGCCTTGTCGGAAGGCCACCGACAAGCTTCATGTCACAGCCTGTCGTGGCCTTGTTGTAGCCTCTTGTTGGGAACTGGGGTCCACCAACACAGCAGTGTCATGGCGTGTCGGGAGCGTGTCGGGTGTCCCAGGAGCGGGGTTTTACTCTAAAGGGGGGCGTCCACCAACCACGACAAGGCTACGACAAGTGCTGACATGAAAGTTCCAATCGCAGCCTGGTCACAGCTTTGTCGTGAGAAGAGCAGGGTCGGGACAGCGGTGTCCTGGCGTGTCGTAGAAGTTGCTGGTTGCCATTAAAAAGGTGCCCATGGTTCCGACACACTACAACAGTGATATCGAGGAATGCAGAACACTCCACGAAAAAGGTCTAGTCGTAGCAAAAATCGAACATATTCGATATTTTCGTAGCCTTGTCAGAAGGCCCCCAACAAGCTTCATGTTGCAGCCTGTCATGGCCTTGTTGTAGCCTCTTGTCGGGAACTTGGGTCCACCAACACAGCCTGTGGGGTGTCCCAGAAGTGGGGTTTTACTCTAAAGGGGGGCGTCCACCAACCCCGACAAGGCTACGACATGAAAGTTCTAATCGTAGCCTTGTCGCAGCCTTGTCGTGAGAAGAGCAGGGTCGGGACAGCGGTGTCGTGGCGTGTCGTAGACGTTGCTGGTTGCCATTAAAAAGGCACCCATGGTTCCGACACACTACGACAGTGATATCGAGAAATCCACAACACTCCATGACAAAGGTCTAGTCGTAGTAAAAATCGAACATGTTCGATATTGTCGTACCCTTGTTGGAAGGCCCCCGACAAGCTTCATGTCGCAGCCTGTCGTGGCCTTGTTGTGGCATCTTGTCGGGAACTTGGGTCCACCAACCACAACAAGGCTACGACAAGGCTTCCAATCTTAGAGCTGTCGTAGCCTTGTCGTGGTTGGTGGATGCCCCCCTTAATTGGTTACATGACACCACTTGATGCATCACTTTTGCCAACCATATAACCACATTGAATGCATTCCTTACATCAGGAGCTTTAATTTGATACCAAATACTCATATTTTTCATGATTTCTATCAAATTTTCATCTCATCTATGAAAAAAAAAAAACGTTTTTGCTGACGCGCGCGGTGATGAGAAACAAGTTTTTTTTTTAAAGTGGCCTAACGTTAAACCCTGGTCGTGTCCACGGATTCTCACTCTCAGACGAAGTAGCTTTCTTTATTTTTGGATTTTTAGAGATAAGATCCTCATTATGAAATATTCATAGCTGACAAAATTGATAATAAAGTCTACCTTTATGTTTATTTGATTAAAAATACACACAAAGGTAAATATAAACATGGAAAAATGGTTTCAAGAGTGAGAATTGAATAGGTCCAGGTCACATAAAGGATCTGCTGGGAGAGTAAGAGACACATACAGGTGGTGGATCAAGGCGGTTGGACCACAGAATAAAAATAGATACAGAGTAAAAACAGATACACAGAGTAAAAATAAATACCAACCCCTAACTCCCAACCGAAAATTAACTAAAGTGAAGTTCCTTTACCCACTGCAATGGCTTGAGATACCTGCTACCACGCCATGTCAAGGCCCCTGTCAATTCAACGTGACCAGAGCTAACGTAGTGTAGCTCGGGTGGCCAGTGTAACTGTAGGTCCTCTCATACTCTACTCTCATACTCCAGGGGGCGCTGCAGGTATGGGCAGGTGTGTCGCCGGCACGCTGCACAGCAGTCACTAGCAGCAGCCACAGTGGTAGCATGTAGCATGTTATTTAATGTATGGGTGAATGTATGGGTGAATAAAAAATGTCACTCATCTCCCACTTTGGTATTTTCGTGTCATTTATATCATTATTTGTATTTATTACCCACCGATTACAGAGTCTCCATAAGAAATGTATAGGGCACCTGGAAACAGCTACCAAGAGATTCTGGCATGTCAGAATCTCCCGCAGAAAAAATAGTCCTGTCCATAATGAGGTTGAATCATCATGTACTTCGAAATAGGTTTCTTGAATGTTCATTCAATATTAATTATTTAGAATCAATCATATCATTTACCATCAGAAATCATTGTAATAACACACTTTGCATGCTAAAAGTACAGGTTAATGGCAAACTATATTATTGGTGGAATTACTGCCACACTTAACAGTGCTGTGGTGTGTAGAACTAAATGTCTTGCAGAAGCTTGTTATTGCAATAGACTTGTTATTAATCTTGTAGGTGGGTAATAAATACAATAACGACTGGTTTTATATATGAGTAACCATAATCTCCTCATAGTTTATGATGTAATATCCTCGCTAATTGCTCGGATATTACAACACGTCAACTACTCAGAGATTATGGCCACTCGTACACAAAACCAGTCATTATTGTTTATATATAATTATGTCATATCTCTTGTAGATTGATAGAGAGTGTGAGAGAGTCAGGCTGGAGAGTGAGGAGTGAACCCATCACTCTCCATGTCCTGACCTATACCTGGTTTCCACCACTACCATGGTGCATCACCACCTGTGGCTACCCTTTCTCTCATCTACCACCTGCCTCTGACATTTAACCACTAAGACCCCCTCCTTCATCATACCCTTCAGCAACTGACTTGAGTGTGGCTCAGTCCCTGCTGTAATACCTCTATTGTAAATATTTGAGCATGATAAAGGATTAGGCATAAAATGACAGATCAAAATTTAAACATGAGAAAGTACCTAGTAAACAGTATCAAGGTTTTATATTCATTATCGAAAATATACGGAAATTCATTGACCAAAAAACCGTTATACAGTTGTATAAAACTGGAATGATACGTGAGGAAGGGGAGGGCAGGACATTGCCGACTGTAAAACTACTATAAACTATATATACACAAAGAGATCTGACCCTTACTTACTGGCCAAACAGCTAAATAATAAAACCCGGCAATTTGATAGAACATTGAGAAATTTAAGGGAAACCCCCTATATAGAGGTTTTAAAGAATTGAATGGTCTACCAGCCTCCATCCACAAAACACCATGAAGCTTTTAAACTGAACCAAATATGGTGGGCATTGGCCAAAACTGGCTATAACTTAATGTTATCCTACTTAGATTTTTCCAAACTTATGATGAACATGTTAGGATTCAAGGTGTTGGAAATTTATGGCTTTTTTTTCACTTTGAAATACTTTTGGATAGACTATTATTTTGTATATTTGATATTGGACTGTACCTAACTTGTTTTGTTTGTTTGTTTGGGTAGTTTAACATCCACTTTGTTCAATTAGACTTACTTTGGCTTCGACCGAATCTATGAGATTAATGTATTTAGAAATCTCATCTAGGTGAGAGTTCTTTTACTTCCCACACCAGATAGACATGGTATGAGAAGGATTAGCCTTTGATATAGCAGTAAATCTATTACTGCAGTGGGACTCAAATCAACAAAGTCTGACAACCATGAGATTACAAGTCCAGTGCTCTTTACCACTTTAGTTATGCTTGTGTGCAAGCATATCCGTTCTGCACCACAAGGAGGCGAGGCAACCAAGAGGGTGAACAGATTAGTAATTGCTGTCCACCCCAGCAGACCACCATACCTAACATACATAGTTCACTGCCTGAAAACCACCAGTTTACATAAGTATACACCCGGCGTATATAGGTATGATTTTGCGTATACAAGGTAGTCCTATTTTCCGTTGTGTATACGCCTCATCTATAGACGTGTAAAATGTATACGACCCGCGTATACATGTCCTGCACACGATATTTCTCTTCATATTGGCTCTGTGGTAAATACAGCCATTACGCTGACGTATAGAAGAGGAAACGTGTCAATATACAGCCGATACATGCACTTCCGCGATGGCATATAAATGAATAAACTGGTGGTTGGCACTAACCAACGAGTATAGAGAAAGCACTAACGAACAGTAACTACACATCTGATGACAAGTGGCGCATCTGCCAGAGAGCAAATGTGCTGTGACATTTATTACAATGAACTCAGGTGAATCAACACAGACACATCTCGTACCGAGACACATCTGCCAAAGAGCAAATGTACTGTGATATTTACTACAATGAACTCAGGTGAATCAACACACACTCACAGTGACTCTTGAACTACTGTTATATACCTTTGTAACATTAAGTAAACAAAGAGCATTCTTTGTAATGGTACTTCACTGTGATGATGTAAGTAACACCTCTTGAGCTTGTACATGAAACACAGGAATATGCGATCATACCGGCAAATTCCCGAAGTATGTTTCAGTCAAATAAACTAATTCAAAAACAAGAACAAAAACAAAAAAAACTGTCTAATCACTCCAATATCTGCACTTAGGGGAACCACTGTTGTTATTATCTAATTTTCTATTAGCAATTAAAGTCCATGGTATGTAAATAATCCAATCTAATGATGTAAGGATATTGCATTTTTGAACACCAAATTATATCTGTGTTTATAAGGCTACATTTAAAAGCGCCTACTGAAGGCGAACTGTATGTCTTCCTTTTCCTGAATTAAAATAAAAAGTTTTATTATCAATTTTGATTATAAATTTTTCTGTGTCATTATTGAGTATTTTACCTTAACCTTACAATCTATACACAAAAACTGTGTTATGTACGCTCCAGAAGTGAACGCCAAATATGGACGTATTCAAATCGAAACACACTCACACGTATATACTTATATAGTACGACCTGACCATGCTGTACATGCTACAAGACGGGATGGGGAATTCTTGCTTTTTACTGAACGAGGCCCCAGGCCGAGTTCTGTAAAAACATCAATTCTCATCGAGTTTAGTAGCATCTAGAAGCATGGTAGGTCGTTATAAATTTAATTTATACCCAAAATCAAGAAAAATCATCAATTTATTTTGGCCTAACAACTAATATTTTAGTCAACATGTATGGTAAAGTGTTCCGTATTTTCCCGTACTGGACCATGTATTGACATAGAAGACATGTCAGCATAGAAGCCCACACACTGCTGATGTTTCAACGTGTGCAGTATAACAGTGTACTGCACAGGGTTCAGTATACAATTTATACTGCACAGGGAGCAGCAGTACGTAATTATCGTAAAACTGGATGAGGTTTAATCTTGTCCACCGTATTCCACGACCGAGTGAAGTCCGGAGCCAAAACTCCAGGAGTGGAATGCGGTGGCCACGATTAAAACGAATCAGGTTTTGATTTTATCCTACCCCATCTCCTCGATTTTGGAATATTACGTGATAACAATGCTGTATGCCACTAGTCGCATATAAAACTCCGTATGCCAGTCAGCGTGGCATACGGAAACCCAATGTTAAGCCTATAGGATTTTATATTAGTGGTAGGATAATATCAAATATACTACATGGGTATACAATAAATATATATGTGTGAGAAATATACCCAACAAGTATTTTCGTTTCCTTTTTTTTTCAGAAACTTAACGACTTACAATACTCGCTTCTAACGAGGCGATCTTCCGTTTAGAAGTCAAAAATGTACAGTATGGACAATCTCAACACATACACACAACAACCCAAACATAAATAAGTTGTCAGAAATACATCATATCACATTTCCGTTGAGAATCATGTATCATCTGTTGATCTAAAGACATATAATACTGTATATGAATATTGACCCAATACTTGACATTTATCCATCAGGGCAATTTCCCGTTTCACTTTCTCCTTAAAACTATCATTCCTATTTTCATTCTGACATTCAGCACTTGTTTCATTTCAGATTTTGTTTCCTATGAAGAGTGGACAGTGTTTAAACTTTTCTGTACGTGGCCTTTTTATGTTTAGTTTTAACTTACCCTTACTTCTTGTGATATTCAAGTTTGGTCTAAAGATATTTTCCGAGGTTTTGGTCCACCATTTTAAAGCCCAATGCCCATCTACCGATTGCGGAACATGCATGTACCTTTGTCGGCGACAAACGGACGGTAATTTTTCTCACCCAAGGCATCCTAACGGAGTCGGCCGTAGTCGGTAGATGTAGGACAGCTATGCAAGGGTGAGCCACCGATTAGTAGACCGATTTCCTTAGGACTAATATCTACCACCCCATCTTCTCAATGTCCGCCGGTCGAGCGAAGGGTTACATAATTTGCCTGCGACAAGTCGACCGACTCCTATACGATTTGGAAACTAATCGCTCAACCCTGAATCGGTAGATGGGCATCAGGCTTAGTCTTTTACTTTTCTGCACGTGGCCTTTTTATGTTTAGTTTTAACTTACCCTTACTTCTTGTGATATTCAAGTTTGGTCTTAAGATATTTTCCGAGGTTTTGGTCCAACATTTTAAGAGAGTCATTGTATGTGCCGCTCTTCTTGTCAATAAACTCCTAATTTTGCACAATTCTAGTAAATCGTAAATGTCTCTTGGGTCTTTTATTCTCCTCACCACTCTAAGACTCTGGTTCACACATACCTGTAATTTGTGTTGCATCCTTTTGGTCATATTCCAATGTACAATTTATATATAAAGGGCACCAGTGGCCAGCTACCGTCTAATTAGTTATTTAAGCCAGACCGCCTGCGCTCCGGGCATGGTTCAGGGCACATCAAATCTTTATCCCGGACAGACGTCTACTATATTGCTCTGCCAGAGTTTTCCAACTTCAAGATGGTAACATCTGAAGGTTGTGGGAAAGGCCTTTATATGTATGCGGTCGTGTATGCATAGATTGATAAATAAACCATGCTGCTTCAACCTTTTTTCTGGTTAGCTGGCTAACCGACCACTTGTGTGCCAGCGTGGGGAGTGCGTATTGACTGCCATAGAGTGGGATTCACACGGTGGGATTCACGTACCTCACAGTCCGTTTGTCTGAGACAAATCCTGTTGAGATTCGGTACTGGAACACAATCTCCTCGTGTGAATGACAGAGTTCCTTTTTGCTGAGACATTTTTTTCTCTCTTGCAATTGCCGGCTACAATCACCCCTAACAAGGAAGAGAATCTCATGAGATTTTGACTTTGAACAGGTTTAAAATTTAGAGGGGCATTTTGGAGAGACATATGTATTTTGCTTGTTTTCCCCCAATCTGTGAATCTCAGTAGTCTCAAATAACACCTATTCACACAGGCAAGTACTCTGAGTCGGCGCCATGTTTCCCTGAGACTGTAGGGCACCCCAATCTGTGAAACTTTGTACCCAGCTGGAAATAGTAGCCGACTGGTGCAAAGGTGTGAAGTACACCAGTCTCAGGTCCATTTGTCCCATCGTGTGAATCCCACTTTAGGCCAATGCCCATCTACCGATTTGGGAACATTTATGTACGTTTGTCGGCGACAAACGGAGGGTAATTTGTCTCAGCCAAGCCATCCTTAAATGGGATTCACACGGCAGTATGGTAGAGGGGCAGTATGGTAGAGGGGCAGTATGGTGGAGGGGCAGTATGGTAGAGGGGCAGTATGGTGGAGGGGCAGTATGGTGGAGGGACAGTATGATGGAGGGACAGTATGGTAGAGGGGCAGTATGGTAGAGGGGCTGTATAGTAGAGGGGCAGTATGGTGAAGGGGCAGTATGGTAGAGGGGCAGTATGGTAGAGGGGCAGTATGGTGGAGGGGCAGTATGATGGAGGGACAGTATGGTAGAGGGGCAGTATGGTAGAGGGGCTGTATAGTAGAGGGGCAGTATGGTGGAGGGGCAGTATGGTAGAGGGGCAGTATGGTGGAGGGGCAGTATGGTAGAGGGGCAGTATGGTGGAGGGGCAATATGGTAGAGGGGCAGTATGGTAGAGGGGCAGTATAATAGAGGGGGAGTATAGTAGAAGGGCAGTATGGTTGAGGGGCAGTATGGTTAAAGGCCAGTATTGTTGAGGGACAGTATCATTTAGGGGCAGTATGGTTGAGCATGTTAGAGGGGCAGTATGGTAGAGGGGCAGTATGGTGGAGGGGCAGTATAGTAGAGGGGCAGTATGGTAGAGGGGCAGTATGGTGGAGGGGCAGTATGGTGGAGGGGCAGTATGGTGGAGGGACAGTATGGTAGAGGGGCAGTATGGTGGAGGGCAGTATGGTAGAGGGACAGTATGGTAGAGGGGCAGTATGATGGAGGGACAGTATGGTAGAGGGGCAGTATGGTAGAGGGGCTGTATAGTAGAGGGGCAGTATGGTGGAGGGGCAGTATGGTAGAGGGGCAGTATGGTGGAGGGGCAGTATGGTAGAGGGGCAGTATGGTGGAGGGGCAATATGGTAGAGGGGCAGTATGGTAGAGGGGCAGTATAATAGAGGGGGAGTATAGTAGAAGGGCAGTATGGTTGAGGGGCAGTATGGTTAAAGGCCAGTATTGTTGAGGGACAGTATCATTTAGGGGCAGTATGGTTGAGCATGTTAGAGGGGCAGTATGGTAGAGGGGCAGTATGGTGGAGGGGCAGTATAGTAGAGGGGCAGTATGGTAGAGGGGCAGTATGGTGGAGGGGCAGTATGGTGGAGAGGCAGTATGGTGGAGGGACAGTATGGTAGAGGGGCAGTATGGTGGAGGGCAGTATGGTAGAGGGACAGTATGGTAGAGGGGCAGTATGGTGGAGGGGCAGTATGGTAGAGGGGCAGTATAGTAGAGGGGCAGTATAGTAGAGGGGCAGTATGGTAGAAGGGCAGTATGGTGGAGGGGCAGTATGGCGGATGGGCAGTGTAGTAGAGGGGCAGTATGTGTGAGGGGCAGTATGGTAGAGGGGCAGTATGGTAGAAGGGCAGTATGGTTGAGGGGCAGTATGGTGGAGGGGCAGTATGGTTAAAGGCCAGTATTGTTGAGGGACAGTATTATTTAGGGGCAGTATGGTGGAGGGGCAATATAATTCAGGAGCATTTTTGGTTAGGGGCAGTATGGTAAAGGGACAGTATGGTGAGGAGCAGCATGGTCAAGGGGTGGTATGGGTGAGAGGCAGTATAGTTAGGAGCAGTATGGTTGAACGACAGAATGTTTGAGGGGCAGTATGGTTATGGGGAAGTATAGCTTCGGGAGAGTATAGCTTCGGGGCAGTATGGTTTGATGCAATTTGATTCAGGGACAGTATTGTGGAGGAGCAATAAGGTTGAGGGACTGTTTCTTTGAGGGACAGTATGATATGCCTATCCATTCTATTCATTTTCTAAACTAATTTTTATAAATGATACAACCCTTTGATGTGTCGTTTCGTAGTCTCACATACATAAGCCTCTATTTTCACCCAATGAACCGGAAGGTTCTTTTATCGGTGGCCTTTTATTCCTGCCTTGAGCGGTCTCATTTCCCTTATCATTTGTGGCGCCCCATCCATGGTGGAATAATGTTTTATTACTTATTTACAAGACTGCTGTAAGACTATTGTAAGACTGATATGAGACTGTTGTAAGACTGTTGCTTGTTTGGTTTGATTTAACGTCCAGTCAACCATTATAGGTCCTTACCAGATTTTGTAAAGGTTCTCACCCCTACACATTTATCGAGGCGGGAGTTCTTTTACTTCCCACACCACATAGACATGGTATGAGAAGGATTAGCCTTTGATATAACAGGAAGTCTATAACTGCTGGGGGTGAATGAGAAAAGTGGCTGCAGTGGGACTCGAATCGACAAAGTCCAGTGCTCTTTACCACTGAGCTAACTCCCTACCCTGGTCGCTTTGGCTCTGCTTGCATGCAAGCATATCTGATCTGTACCACAAGGAGGTAAGGTGACCAAGAGGGTGAACAGATTGGTAATTGCTGTCCACCCCAGCAGACCCCAAGACTGTAGCAAGACTGTTGCAAGACTGTTGTAAGACTGTTGCAAGACTGTTGCAAGACCATTGTAAGACTATTGTAAGACTGATATGAGACTGTTGTAAGACTGCTGTAAGACTGATACAAGACTGTTGCAAGACTGTTGTAAGACTGTTGCAAGACTGTTGCAAGACTTTTTCAAGACTGATGCAAGACTTTTGTAAGACTGTTGCAAGACTGTTGTAAGACTGCTGCAAGACTGTTACCAGGCCATTGTAAGGCTAGTATGAGACTGTTGTAGGGATGTTGTAAGGCTGATAGAAGACAGTTGTATAAAACTGATACATGAGTTGTAAGACTTGTAAGGCTGATACAAGATTGATACAATACTGTTGTAAGCCTGTTGTGACCTGTAAGACTGTTGTAAGGCTGATATGAAACAAGTCGCATAAAAGCCTTACAACAGTATCATATCAGCCTTACAACAGTATCATATCAGCCTTACAACAGCTTCACAACAGTCTTGTAATTGACTCACTACTGTCTTGTATCAGTATCATAGCAGTCCTGTGTGAGTCTGATATGAGTCTTACAACAGTCTTACAACAATCTTACCACAATCTTACATCAGTCTTACAACAGTCTTGTATCAGTATCAGAACATCTTTTTATCAGCCTTATAACAGTCTTACCATAGCCTTACAACAGTCTTACAACAATCTTACCACAATCTTACAACAGTCTTATAACAATCTTATGACAATCTTACAACAGTCTTACAACAATCTTACCACAATCTTACATCAGTCTTACAACAGTCTCATGTTATATTAGCCTTACAACAGTCTTATAACAGTCTTGTATCAGTATCAGAACAATTTTTTTATCAGCCTTACAACAGTCTTACCATAGCTTTACAACAGTCTTACAACAATCGTACGACACTCTTACAACAATCCGAGATAGTCTTACAATAATCTCTCGACAATCTTACATCAGCCTTACAACAGTCTCATGTTAGCCTTGTAACAGTCTTACCATAGCCTTATAACAGTCTGATATATCCAACAATCTTACAACAGTCTCAAGTGACAAACAACTAAGGATTCACTGTCAGACAAACAAATGTGTGTCTTTTCTCATAGTCTCACAATTTTCTGATTTATATATCGAAATCTCAACTGGTCCAAACTGGACAATATCATACTGGAGTCTATGTTGACCTAGTTATACGGTTTCCCACGCTGGGGATGCCCAGCGGGCTAAAGGCATATTGGACAATTTTGTTTGAAAATTAAAACCCATGTCATTTTCCTGAAAATTGAATATAATGATCTCAAAGTGTTATGGAAGACATATCTGAAATAAAAACTAGGAGCAAATAGAATGTTCATCATTGATGAATGAGCGTGCAATTATACATGAATAACAATCAAAAAGTTTGGATTACATTCAGTCTATGGATAGTTTTCTGTAACCTAATGGAACCCAGTCAACCTGCCATTTCTGCGACCACCTTAGTCTAGGATCCAAAAATATCAAGGTCAAGAACTAGTTGGTCAATGAGGTCTTTCGGTCTCTAGTGATTGGTCATGGTCAGCTGAGCCTGAGACACTGGCACCCTGCTCCTTTCACACTTTCCCAGTGGATAGCACACAGATAGTGTAGGGATAGTTTTCTCGCAGCATGCTGAAAGTGTATATATATGTGACCACTCTAACCTCTAGGTCTCTAGATGATGTATTTAGCGCATGCAAGCACGCTCTAATAACGTTGTATTTCAATGTCCCACCCTCTCTTCAAAGATATTTCAGTATAGCCCAGCTTCATATGGCACTCAGGTGAACAGT
Organism: Alentia gelatinosa; assembly: GCA_950022655.1. Lineage (NCBI taxonomy): Eukaryota > Metazoa > Annelida > Polychaeta > Phyllodocida > Polynoidae > Alentia > Alentia gelatinosa. Next base: position 5,633,069 of record OX465579.1, on the reverse strand, counting down.
TATCATTTTACCTTTTTTTATATTCCAAAAGTTTCATGTTTTTGTAATAGGGCCAAACATTTGGTGCTTTCATGCCCGGTTTGCAACTTATCACTCCACAACAAAAGCAATCTGTAGCTGCATTTTAGGTTGAATAAATCTACCATTACCCGCACCGCATAAATATGGAGTAAAATAACCCAGGTAGTTTTGATTATTAATTACAGAGAGGATTTTGTGTGCAACCACGCTCTAATTAGGGGTCATCATGCTCGTTTTTGATTTAGAGATCATTAGGCCACTAAAAAAAAAAAAATTGTTTCTCATCACCAAGCCATGAAAAATATGACGAGGGCGCTTTTTTTTCTTCTTTTTTTTTTGCTATATCAAAGATGGCAGACATACAGTAAAACCCTACATAAGCGGACACCCTCCGATCCGGGCCAAAGTGGCTGCTTACGCGGGGTGTCTGCTTACACAGGGTTTCCAGATTTTTACTGGCTATACATTTAATGCATCCCTGACATCAGGAGCTTTAATTTGATACTAAATACACATACCTTTCATTATTTCTATCAAGGTTCATCTATTTAAAAAAAAAATTTAAAAATTAAAAATCTTCTAAAATCGTTTTTTCTGATGCGCGCGGTGATGAGAAACAAGTTTGTTTTTTTGAGTGACCTTATTATGATAATTTTGTAATAGAATATATAGAAATTCTAAAAAGGTGCTATTCACATAGTACAAACCCTTATCACTTTCCTCAAACTTTCATAAAATATAGTACTAAACATTTAAGTTTTAAAAATTCATAGCTCACCATTTTTGTTTTTGAAAGAATTACAGAAAACTATATTTTCCGGTACATTTCCTATGGAAACCAAGTAAAAGTTAATTGGTCTATTTTATGTATTAAGATTGCATAAACTGGGTAAAACATCACTCATTGGGAATTAGAATGAATCCCAAGGAATAAATTTTAACTGATAATTGACAATATTCACATATCACCAGGTGGCGCCACCGTGAATTGTAAAATATGCCTTTAAGAAAAAGCTTTTGGAAGTGCCCGACGTTGGCTGCGAAACCAAGAATATAAACTGAGTAGTTTTCCAATCAGTCAATCACCTCTCAGATAAAAAAACAAAAAACAAACTGCAACCCTTGAACTCATCTCAGGTAGCATTGTCTTATTATCGCACCTATTGCGTACGTACGACGTTTGTGGCACGCCCCCCCCCCCCCTAGGCTACCTCCCCCTCCCCCCTCCCCCTCCCCCCTCCCCCTCCCCCCTCCCAGGCTACCTCCCCCTCCCCCTCCCCCCTCCCCCTCCCCCCTCCCCCTCCCATACACTGCCCCCTGCCGGCCGTCTAGCGTGGAACTCTCCACTCACGGAGGTGGAAACCCTATAAGTAGGATGGGACTATGGCCTTTGCCCAGTTAGTGTTGTTCATGGTACGTCAGTGGAATATTACCGTTATCTCGGATATTCTCTCCATCGCCGCTAACGGCTAGACGCTGTGTGCTCCGCTCCCTGTTCACGTCGGGGGGATCTATCAATCTGTACCCACACAGGAGCAAGGATGGCCGCCAACACGGTGATGATGTATTTCAAGGTCGACCCGAGCGTCGTGCAGGAGAAGGGTGAGTTCCCCAGCCCCAGCGCCACCCGCCACTGTATGTATATACCCCTTTACTGTGTAATATCTCCCGGGGTTTTATTGGAGTATATGGTATGAGATCAGGAGGGTACAGTGCGGGGTGTGTGGGGGAGGAGTAGGGTGCGTGGTACGAGTGAGGGCAGCAGGTGGCCACGGGGAGGGAGGCTGGAGGAAGCCGGGAGAGAGCCCCGCCCCTCCCGGCGCTGCACGGACCCGGCACCCGCCGCTCCTCCCGCCACTCCTCCCGGGCGCCAGCAGCCCCAGCACCTGCCGCCGCCCGCCGCCCGCCGTACGCCGCCCGCCGTACGCCGCCCGCCGTACGCCGCCCGCCGTACGCCGCCCGCCGTACGCCGCCCGCCGTACGCCGCCCGCCGTACGCCGCCCGCCGTACGCCGCCCGCCGTACGCCGCCCGCCGTACGCCGTACGCCATCCGCCGTACGCCGTACACCGTACACCGCCCCCCGCCCTCCGCCCGCCGCCCGCCCTACACCGTACACCACCCACCGCCCGCTCTACACCGTACACCACCCGCCGTACGCCGCCCGCCGTACGCCGCCCGCCGCCCTCCCTACACCGTACACCACCAGCCGTACGCCGCCCGCCGCACGTCGCCCGCCGCCCGCCGTACGCCGCCCGCCGCCCGCCGCCCGCCGTACGCCGCCCGCCGCCCGCCGCCCGCCGCCCGCCGTACGCCGCCCGCCGCCCGCCGTACGCCGCCCGCCGCCCGCCGCCCGCAGCATCCAGGCGATACAATCGATCGGTCGGTTAGCGAATGAGACGACAGCTCTGCAGCCAGGCAAGGCGTTCCCTCCCTGCAAACCCAGGGGCCCGTTTAATAATCTACGATGGTACATGTACGGTGTGAAACCACTGTACAGTAGAATCCCACTATAACGGACACCCCGCGTAAGCGCGACGCCCCGCGTTAACGGACACCTTTGCTCGGAATGGTTACCTTTATTAGATGTTTATTTTAACCTAGCGTAAGCGGATACCACGCGTAAGCGGACAGTTTGGCCCGGAATGGAGGGTGTCCGCTTAAGCGGGGTTCTACTGTATTTGTGCAACTACAGGCTAGATTTATTAGAGCGTGTTTGCATGCACTAAATACATCATCTAGAGTCTAGAGGGGTCCATATAGACTTTCAGGGTACTGCATACAAACTATCCCTTCACTATCTGTGTGATATACACTGTGATATTAAGAACAGAGCCAGTGTCTCGGGTCTGACAGGCATGCCCAGCTGACCATGACCAATCACTCAAAACCAAAATACCTCAAGACCCACTGGTGCTTGATGTGTTTGGATCCTAGATAGGCAGTTACAGAATTGGCAAGTTGACTAGGTGCAAGTGGGTTACAGAAAACTATCCATAGGCTAAATCTAACTAAAACCTTTTAATTGTCATTCATTTTGACTGCACGCTCATTCATCTATGATGAACATACTATAAGGTCCTAGTGAGTTGTATCGGAGACATTGAACTCGCTCTATTGAGCTCTAATGAGCTCGTTCTGAACGAATTTCTCCGAGACAACTCATAAATCTATCCCGCATTGGCACCATAGCCATGGTTTCACATTATTATATACCTCGATTCGCTCTTAAATAGTGAAAACCGACCGTAATCTGACGTCGAAGTGACGTGACACGCCACTCAAAGACGTTGTGTACATAAGGAGACATGCCGGAAGTAACCTATTTATACGCATGCGCAACGAGAAGCATATCCGGCGTGTTGTTACCAAGGCGACGGAGGCTCGTAGCGTCTCGCTTTGGGACTGTCAAGGCGTATGACAACCCCCCCCCCCCCCCCCCCCCCAAGGCGTATGACAACACCCCCCGCAGCACACCGCCATTTCTTGACATAGTTCTGTGTGACCCCCGCTCGGCGAGTGTCCTTGTTGATAACGGTAGTTTTCGCATATCTAAAGCCCAGGCCCCACTGTGTGAGTCCAGGTACATAGCCCAGGTAGATGGGTTATCAGGCAAATGGGTTTGTAGGTAGATGTGTAGGCAGGTAGATGAGCAGGCAAGTAGATGGGTAGGCAGGTAGATGGGCAGGTAGATGGAAGGGTTGGCAGGTAGATGGCTAGCCAGGTGGACAGGTGGGCCAGTAAGCAAGTAGATGGGTAGGCAGGTAGAAAGGTAGGCAGATGGATGGGTAGGCAGGCGGATAGGTTTGTAGGTGGATGGGTAGGCAAGTAGATGGGCAGGCAGGTAGATGGGTACGCAGGTGGATGGGTAATATGTAAATGTGTAGGTAGGTAGGTAGATGGGTAGGCAGGTAGAGGGGTAGGCAGGTAGATGGGTAGGCAGGTAGATGGGTATGCAGGTAGATGGGTAGTCAGGTAAATGTGTAGGTAGATAGATGGGCAGATAGGCAGATGGGCAGATAGGTGGATGGGTAGATAGGTAGATGGGTAGATGGGTAGGCAAGTAGATCGGTAGACAGGTAGATAGGTAGTCAGGTTAACGAGTAGATAGGTAGATGGGTAGGCAGGTAGATGGGTTGGCCAGTAGGCAAATAGATGAGTAGGCAGGTAGATGAGTAGGCAAGTAGATGACTAGGCAGGTAGAAAGGTAAGCAGGTAGATGGGTTGGCAGGTTGATGGGTAGGCAGGTTGATGGGTAGGCAGGTAGATGGGTAGACAGGTACATGAGTAGGCAGGTTGATTGGTAGGCAGGTAGATGGGTAGGCAGGTAGATAAGTAGGCAGGTAGATGGATGGGTAGGCAGGTGGATGGGTAGGCAGGTAGATGGGCAGGCAGGTAGATGGGTAGGCAGGTGGATGGTTAGGCAAATAGATGGGTAAGCAGGTACATGGATAGGCAGGTAGTTGGGTAGGCAGGTAGATGGGTAGGCAGGTGGATGGGTAGGTAGGCAGATAGGTAGGCAGGTAGATGGTTGGGTTGGCAAGTAGATGGGTAGGCAGGTAGATGCAGCCACTTTTCTCCTTCATCCCCAGCAGTGGTAGATTTACTGCTATATCAAAGACCAATCCTTCTCATACCATGTCTATGTGGTGTGGTGTACAGTCACCTTTCTCCTTCATCCCCAGCAGTGGTAGATTTACTGCTATATCAAAGACCAGTCCTTCTCATACCATGTCTATGTGGTGTGGGAAGTAAAAGAACTCTCACCTCGGTAAATGTGTAGGAGTGAGATTTCTACCTACATTCATCTCATAGATTCGGTCAAACCCAAAGTAAGTCTAATAGAACATGTTGGACCTTAAACTACCCAAACAAACAAACTCTTACAAGCTTGTCTAGATTCTTGCTGTCACTGTTTTGATGACAAGTTATATTGACATGTCATATGTCGTGTGATTCCTCATGTAAAGTGAGAAAAACACTGTACGACTTCGTTCCCACTGGTTAGAACCGTTAATCATAAGCACATCTTAATGTGTTTCAGGCGAATTTGCGCAGGGTGTTGACCATCACAGCAGGATTTACGGATGGGGGTGGTGGTCAGTAGTGGAAGTTAATCGGAAGCAGATTATGTTCACACTGGATGACTGACTTTTGATTTTCTCAGAGGTTTGAGGCCACCAATAAAGGAACAAGTAATATATTTTAGTCCAGGGATGCCAGTTTGTAGGATTTTGCCTACATGTAGGATTTTCATTTTAGTCTCAAAGTTATGAAAATTTCAAGAAATTGTATGTTTTGAGAATCAAACAGACTACAGATTTCCTCAAATCTAAATCTTAGATCAACTTGTTCTGTAATCTTACAAAATTCTGAATTTAGCTACCCCAAGCACACTCAGTTAGAGGCCCTATGGATTCAAGTGCTCCAACCTGGAGCTGTAGGATGGTAGGATTCCTGTAGGAAATGCTCCTACGGATAAGGGCAAACTTGAATACTGACATCTGATTGGCTTAAAATATGTCATGTGAGAATAAAATTATTGAAGCCTCACCAAGTGTAAAAAAAATATCAGAGGAATGCCTAATGAATTTGTAAAGATATTCTACAGAATATAGAACTTATAGTATGTGGTAATCTTTCTTAAATGATTTTCTTTGAGGAGTACCCCATTTAGTGCATAACTACAGATATACCCACTCTCATAGCAGATATCTAGATATCCTATACTGGCCATCCAGGCCCAAGGATCTGCTGGGAGAGTGATGGTGATTCCCCATACACCATGTGCGTTTTCAGCGATACATAGACTGGCCTCAGTCCCCATGTAGGAATTTTTTCTGACCCCAACTGGCATCCCTGTTTAGTATCTGGGAGCTGAATCGGTGAGCGGGACTCAGTTTGTGTGTGGCAGGTGCATTTCTGCTCACCCAGCGACTAGTTATGGGCCAAAATCGGTAGGCACCACGGGGGATGGGTATTTCTTAAACTCTGTTGTCAGCGACAACGGGAAAGAACAGGTTACTTAATTCATCGCTGCCGATTTCGGAACGATAGGCTGCATCACCTTGGGGAGGATTTTTCTTTTTCTTTTAACAAAAACTTTATTAAGGCCAGTCAAAAAAAAAAAATTGTTTCTCATCACCAAGCCATGAAAAATAGGACGAGGGCGGTTTTTTTTGGTTTTTTTTTTGCTATTTCAAAGATGGCTTTTGAAGTGTCATAAAATGGGCTTCAGACATACAGTAAAACCCTGCATAAGCGGACAACCTCCTATCTGGGCCAAAGCGGCTGGGTGTCTGCTTACGCGGGGTTTCAGATTTTTACTGGCGATACATTCAATGCATCCCTGACAGCAGGAACTTTAATTTGATACTAAATACACATACCTTTCATAATTTCTATCAGGGTTCATCTATTTTAAAAAAAAAAATCTTTTTTTTCTGATGCGCGGTGATGAGAAACAAGTTTTTTTTGGGGAGTGGCCTAAGTGCAAACATTTTACAAAGGTTCTTGCATTAGGCTTGATCATGTACATATTGTATCATAAAACCAATCATTTTGCTAAAGCTGGCTATATGTTATATATTCAGAAAAGATTGCCACCCTTGTAATATCTAAAATACCTAATATACATACAGAAGTTTTTTTTGCCAGGGTGAATACAGATGAACAGCAAAAGGTCCATACACATTACATACAATTTCAGAGAGTTTGGTTTACAATTCATGAAAGTTAATCAACAGTCCAATATAAAATGAAAAGTGTAAAAGCGGGCATCCACCAACCACGACAAGGCTACGACAATGGCTTTCCGACAAGGTCCATGACAGGCCTACGATTGAAAGGCTTTTCGTAGCCTTGTCGTGTTTGGTGGACCCAAGTTCCCGACAAAAGGCTACAACAAGGCCACGACAGGCTGCGACATGAAGCTTGTCAGGAGCCTGTCGGGGGCCTTCCGAAAAGGTTACGACAAAATCAAAGATTTTTGCCATGACTAGACCTATGTCGTGGAGTGTTGTGGTTTCTTCGATATCACTGTCGTAGAGTGTGGGTACCATGGACGCCTTTTTTACGGCAACCAGCGACCTCTATGACACGCCCTGACAACGCCGACAAGGCTGCGACAAGGCGCCGATTGGAACTTCCTTGTCGGCGTTTGTCGTAGCCTTGTCGTGGTTGGTGGACGCCCGCCTTTAGCCTTATCCTAAAATTTCCATTGATGAAAAACCTCCTCGGGAGGATTTTGAAATCTTAGGCAAACAAACCAAATTCTTACAAGTTAGCCGATGTTCTTGCAGGATAAATACCGAAATAAGAAAAAAAAAAAAAAGCTTGTCTAGATTCTTGCTGTCACTGTTTCAGAGTTCCGTCACAAGGTGGAGCAGCTGGGCGAGCTGGCGTTGGGGACGCTACAAGATGAACCGGTTGTCATGGAGATGGGCAGCAATGGCGACGCCTTGTTTGTCTTCACAGGCAAGGGCAACAGGTACGCAAAGGTTTAGTTGGATCCCTGCCCAGCCGAAAGAGTCACAACTAGAGTTTTGCTGGTGCAGGATATGGGATATTGCCAAGTAGGACACACAACTGTTATTATCTAGTCTGGCTGACGATTCTGGCATTTTGCACCTCCTGACGACTTTTAGCAGTAAAATGGTAAAAATCGTCTGATGTAAACACCAACTGCATGGCGACTGCAGATCGTCTGATTACGTTAGATTACTCAATTCTGTACCAACTCTTGACTATGTAAACGCTTAAGTAAATTCTGAGGTCGACGACTTTTGTGGTGGATATTGCCACCACCTGACAACTCCTGGGCCCTGTTTTTTTAGTCACGACAACTGTTATGCGCGACATGTTTCAGCCGTCAGTGTCCTATATAGCTAAGATTATAGAGGAGCTATGATACTTAGTGGGCTACGACACTTAGGGAGCTGAAAGGTGTGCTATGGCCATGTCGTAGCGCAATTCACTTCCCATACAAAATTAAGTCATGAAACTTAATCAATATTTAGGGATACATATAATCTATAATCCCACCAAATATGAAGAAGGTAGGGCACTCCGATCCGCCGATATTCGCGTTTGAATTTCGTCGTAGCGAACGTCTGCTCTGGTGGCCAGCGTAGGCCTACTGAAGCGGAGCAGGTAATGCTCTTGCCAGCTTACTTTTGTCTTTTTTTTGTTTTTCTACTTGCACTTAGTCGACTTGCACTCAGTCATTTCTCTAACTGCTTGAGTCTAGGATCAAAACATATCAGCAGCAGTGGGTTTTGAGGTATTTCGGTCTCTAGTGATTGGTCATGGTCAGCTGGGTATGCCTCTCAAACCCTCAGACACTGGGACCCTTGCAATATCGTGACTAAAAAACAGAGCCCTACTTCTTATCCAATAGCACACAGATAGTGAAAGGATAGATTTTTCTCAGTACGCTGAAAGTGTATGTGACCACTGTAACCTTTTATAGGGAGCCAAAGTGAACCCGCTCCAACCACAGATAGCCGGTCGCAAAATAGTATTTCCGGATATAGGCGCACAGTACTTAGACTATGTAGGTTCGAGATTATATGTCTCATTCTCCAATCATTTAGATCCAAATTTTTAATAAACTTAACAACTGTCATCGTAGTTTCGAAACAGAGTTATTCAGAGACGATAGTAGTAAACCTCACTTCGAAAGTAACAAAAGAGACCAAAAACGAAAGTCTAGCCTCAAACCCCCATAGCTTTAGCACTAAGCCTCGTTCTTACTGGCCACCGGAAACGTTGTTTTGTAGGTGGGTATCTGTGGTTTCAGCGGGTTCACTTTGGCTCCCTATAGGCAACATATATTGCGCATGCGAGAAAGCTCTAAAAAGAATTCACTCTCCCACTAGATCTTTCGAGGTGCTCGCGCTGGCTTTATCTCTGCCCTAACCCAAAGGCTGTTCCCTGGGTATCCACTAAAGACAGGGGAGACCAGCAAACATTTCAAATTCAAAACAAGGCAACTGTCAAAAGTTATACAAGTCAAACAACTCACATATCAAGTGTATGGAAATATAGGAATTGTTAAAGGAGCTTCACAGACAATCGATCTGTTTCTTTTTCAGCTCTAAACCACTTTATAATGTGAATCTACAGTTGATTAGACTGTCTCTTTGAACAAGCACATGTGTTATGTTTACAAACAAAACCCTGCAACACATGAGGTGCTATCCTCTGAAGAAAGTAATCCCTATGACTGTGTCTGATTTGACATAAATAAGAGAAATTAGTGTATATCATTTACCACATAGATATGTACATCTCTATTTACAAGTGAACCTTAAAATACGCCCTAAAGTCCTAAGAATTTAAGATATTTTAGAAACTGGCGTATGGGCCAGATTTGAGCCCAAATAGGCAGGTAGGGGCAGATATATAAGCGGTCACAGGAAGTAGAGTGCAAGATCTCTCACTGCACGAACATCATTATTTTACATATGGATGCGCCCTGCATATATAAGTAGGTACTTTGCGTATACAAGGTCGTCCAATTCCCCGTGTGTATACACCTCATCTGTAGGCGTATATAAGCATCCAGTGAAGAGGGCTTCACTGAGAGCGGGCGGGGGGAGGTGGGGGAGGGGGCAGGGGGAGGCTTCCTACTGAGGACACCTGTACTTCTACCAACACATACAGGCGGGAGGCGGTGGGGGGAGAGGATATTTCCTCTCATACAAAATACAGCCAAGACGCGTCCATATATAAGACCTGGGCGTATATATATACATATATATGAAAACAAGTCAATATTCAGCCAATACATGCACTTCCGCGATGGCGTATATATAGAATAAAATAGTGGTTTTCATGCAGTGTCTGCTCGGAGAGTGAAAAGAATTGCCCTCTGTCTTTCAGCCACGCTCTGATGAGGCTCTACAGTCACGGTCTGCTGACCGTCGATGTGGAGTATCTGGTCAAGGACTTCAACTCACGGCCCTACACACTGGAGGTCAGTCACTATTTATACACACAGGTCACAAGGGCAATCCTCACTGACCTGGACGACATATCCAGGTATTCACTGCTAGAGGTCTCCAAATGTTGGCACAAGATACTGTTGTTGGGATTGATATCCATAACAGAACTATAGTTTCTTCTCAGAATGACCTGGCACAAATATTCGGATAATTTCAAAAAAGAAATAGGGGAAATATGGATGATTTATAATCTCGTGATATTTGATTGTAATATGAATGATATAACTATAAAGGCACAGACATTAAAACCATTCAAGTTTTCGATTCCTATTGCCATAGCTTGTCAATTATTTGAAATGCCCTCCATGGAAAGTAGTTCAATGCAGCTGTCTTCTATTCATAAATATAAGAGATATCATATTAGCCATATACCTAAGTAGTTATAATTACAGATACTTATTATGGAATATGTTTTTGTAGCCCATGCTAAATTCCTAGGTGCTGCAATGAATCATTGCTGATAATCTTTGGTGAAGACTGAGATCACGAGCCATTGAACTACCAACTGGAAGAAGTTCTAATTGACACTTTTGGCTGTTACTGCTCAAGCATGATATTAAATGTTCTGCTCTAATCTCTTCTTTATTCATTTCCTTTCCATTAATACATATGTGACTAAACACACACACATATAAGTCGCGCCTGAGGTGGTTTGCCCTTGGTCTTGCCTTGCCTAATGTGTTTTGAGAGGCAGCCAACAGCCACATTCACCTGTTCGTAAATTGCCCAAGATCTTGTTCAGTTCACAGAACATAGTGGTTCAGTTTAAATTAAAATAGCAACATAGGCCCAGTTTACACCTTCCGATTTTGAAAACAGATTCTAGTTTACACCGACCGATTATTATGCGTTCTCAATAAAAGAAAATGGTAAGTTTAAACAAAAGAAATACAAATCCAGTCAATGACCTCCCAAGCCCAAATTGCGTTACATGGCACCACCTACTGACTTTTGAGGCTTTCGACGATTTCAAAAAGGGCTTTGAAATCGTTGCTGAGTGGTGCTCAGATTTTGCAAAAATACTCCATTGGCAAGCACCACTGAATATGCAAGACTAGGAATGATGAATGAGCATACAAATATAAATGAATAACAATTTAAAGTTTGGGTTATATTCAGTCTATGGATCAATTCTATAACCCACTTGCACCCCGACAACTTGCCCTTTCTTAAATTGCCCAAACATATCAAACACCAGTAGGTCAATGAGGTATTTCGGTAGTGAGCGATTGGCCATGGTCAGTCGGGCATGCCTCTGAGACACTGAGACACTGGCACCCCGCTCCTTCCCAAATGTCACTATGAATAGCTCGGTGGCCAAGCGGTAGGGGTGTTCGCCTCGAGCATGGGGTGTCGTGGATTCAAACCCCAGTCGGGTCATACCAAAGACTTACACAAAAATGGTACCCACTGCTCATTCGGTTTAACACCCGCCATTACAATGAGGAGTAGGGGCAAGGGCCCGATTGGAAGAGCGGCTCAATAGCCGAATTCGGTGACTGTATACACAATATTCCCTAATAAAAATTAGAAAAAAAAAGAAAAAAAAAAGCATGTAGATAGTGAAGATCATGCTTTCCTGCAGCATGTTGGAAGTCTATATGTGAGCTTTAAGTAACCTATATCAAGTGGTATACAGTTAGATAAAATTGACATTGACACACTGATTCTGCCTGATTCCAACTCTACCCTTCGGGTCGCTGAGAATCGGCGTCATACTTGTTGATTCGTACTTCACCGACCCGATTTTATTACATTTCTCGACAATCGGCAATTACTAAAATATGCCAGAGTTATCAAACATTGCATTGTCATCTATAAGGGCATACCACCGGCTCTCTTTCATCTCTTTCAGGGTCGATTTACGAGTTTATAAAAAAGAGGAGTTCTGATCAGGAAGAGTCTGTATATCAATGTCCTCTCAGTACAATAAGATATCGATATTCTATTCCCAATTATCACAGAGCTGATGTCGATATCTTTATAGGTTTATGGAGTAACAGTTATGTTAAATAGATAAAAAAGAAATTAGATAAAGGAAACTATCCAGAAATTGTGATGAAGGCACCATCTGTAATTTCAGCAACATATGCTTCATACAGACTTCAACCGATTTGGTGAACCTCCCTAGCATCCACTTACCTCTACAGCACCTCTCTATTCATAGGTCCCCTGGTCATTTTGTGAGCTAAACTAATATAATGAATGGTTAACCCTTTACCTACGCTATGATGCCTGGAGGCATTCCCAGGCAAAGTGCGCTGTGATGCCTGGAGGCATCATTTCCGAAATCTAAGTAATTGCTTTTTTAAATGAAACAATTGAAATATTTAGATAATATTTTTCCAACCTATGTAAAACTATATATTAGTTAATATCATTACTATTATAAAACTTTCTAACTATTTTGGATTAACATGGAGGTGTGATTTAACGACCTCACTGTGGATATTGTGAGAAGTGCCACTGTACTACAAGGAAAAGTGAGAATGGTATTGCAGCAGCGTATTTCAGGGTATGTATTTGGTGCTATCCAGCGTATTCAAAGGGTTAATCTATATAATTCAGAATGCAATAAATGGATGATGATAGCTGAGAATGATAAGAAATGAGTTGGTTATCTATAGAGGCATTGCCAATGGTTATTGGAGTATTGCGTTCCATTCTCCATGGTCTATATCCTGTACGTTGTCCATTCTTTTAGTGTGTACAGGGGTGAGATAAATGCAGAAAGTAACTCGTTTTGATCAAAGAAGTCATTCTTCAAATCGTTTGAATGGAAGAACAGCTCAATAACCGAATTTGGTGATTGTACACACAATATTCCCAAATAAAAATTACCCCCCCCCCAAAAAAAAAGTCACTTGACTTCAAACTCATGGAGAATGACGACCTTTGACCAAAACTTGGTTGGTTTCTTCTTTGATCCTTGCAATGACGAAGATGACAATTGATTGTTGGTAAAGTGTAGTTTTCTTGCTGATCTCTCAGGACATGCATGTCAAAGGGGTGTTTGCCCTCGGAGACAGGAAACTGCAGCTGTCAGAGGAGGTAAACTCTGCCACACCACCTCTCTACCTTGTGTTGTGTCGTTCTGTCAGACGCCTTAGCATCTTCACGTCGTTTTATTACACTTTCTTTTAAAAATTCTCCTTAGAGGGCTGTGTAGTGCATATTCGTCGGAACCAATCAGATCTTGTCAAACTGGTGCTATGAATAGAACAACGAACCATGTTATTCCTTTCACCTAGCGGCACTGACCAATATCAGCCATGCTCTCTTTGACCATCACGGATGTATCTCTTTACTCTGTGCCGTACCTCTGAAGGCAGACGGTTTGTAAACAGACTATTGTAAGCTGTACTGTGATTGGTTCCAATGAATACGCACTAGATAGTGATGTTAAATTCACTAACTCGCATGGAAACCGTGAATCTCTCCACGTTTCAGTGACCAGAAACACGTTTCCACAAAGGGAAGGGGAGACTTATCGCTGACAAATCTTCATCTTATTGTTTGTTGTTTTTCAAGAGCTGGACTTTATTCATTTATTTATTACAATATCACAATCATGTACAGTAGAACCCCGCCTAATGGACACCCCGCCTAAGGGTGTCCGCTTACGCGGGGTTTTACTGTATATAACAACGTTTTTCCGGAGTAGTTTTTCCCTTGGTTGCTCTGATTTTTTATATAATATTTATCTTATTGCTATATTCTTTCTTACACATTTCTTCCCAAGATCTATGGCTTTTTGACTACTATCTCTTATCTTATTAGGCTTTTCACGGATGTCACAATTATTACTATTTTCTTTATATTATAATTTACAACTCTATTTCACTTCTTTCGCCTTTCACGTATAATGTTAATGTCGCTGATGTATTTGTTATAGAATATGTGTAAAATACTAGGGTTTTGGATTATCAGCTGGTCATAGTGTTCATATGTTCTAGACCTCCATGATCCGTGCACATGCATATCTTTCTGTTTGTTGTCTTTTTATTATCAGCAAACTATTGACATTATTCACATCCTAGCTTTTAAATTCTTAAAACTGTTATCAAGGGTTTTCATCCATCCAAATAACACCATACAGAAAATATAACTTCATTTTATATTGATCATATAATTCATTTACTGGTATATATTTTTCATTGAATCTAAGGATTGTATTCTCGGAAAATTCTTAACTATAACGTGTATAGCATTACATTATTATTAATATTACAAATTATCAACAAAATTCAATATCTGGTAACATAATTTGTTCGACTTATTTTATACTAACATTGTCAATAAATAACTAAAATACCTCAATTTGTGCCATCACTGCCCCACTTCTTGCGGGTTTTTTTTAGTTGGTCCTTTGATATCTACCTTCCGTCTATACATACACCCATGTTATCATTGTTAATTACTATTTGATACTAAAATACATAAATTCGTAATTTCAATCAAGGTTCATCTGGGTAGTATGGCGCTGTAGTGCCACTAGAAAACGTGTCATCTGCACTTTTTGAGATAGATGGGGGGGGGGGGGGGGGGCTGTGAAAATGAAGCAACTTGCAGGTTATTATAAGCCAAATTGATGGTGGGGATGTATAGATTATTTTAGAAAGGTTCTGATATTTTCCACACCCAGATAAGGATATGAGTGGAGAGGTAGTGGGACGGTAAATGAAATGGATGCTTTCCATATCCACTCACTCGTAATTTTGATGGACAACCTTATTGAAAAAAATATTCCGATTTTCTATATTCAATAAGCTTTAATTTGGTATATAACACTTATATCTGAGAGAATTAGGGATTTTATTAGACATTTTTCTGAAAGTATAGACATCATACTTCAGGGTCTACTGACATGAATTAGTAGTGTGACACTTCAACCACTCCTGGGGCATACAGAGGGGCAGGTCGGGTAGTCGCGTATCCTATGTAATAGAGATTCATGTTCAGGATCTTTTCTAAGCCCCGCAACTGCCTTATCTCCAATGTCACCAGTTTGCAAGGAGATAATGTGCGATAAGATCCTTTCGGAAAATAGTTATATGATGTCTTTGATCAGATATCCCATTCATCCACTTGACCCATAGCAGCTAAGTGCAATGGAGATGGACTGGGAAAGGTTAGGCTGGAAGCCTATGTGTTCACTCACATTATAGGCCAGGTAACGCCAGCCATTTTTTTGGGTGCACTATGGGTAATCCCTCCAGTTTTCTGGTGCATCACGGGTAACAGTGTTCAGCTAGT
Source organism: Alentia gelatinosa (assembly GCA_950022655.1). Lineage (NCBI taxonomy): Eukaryota > Metazoa > Annelida > Polychaeta > Phyllodocida > Polynoidae > Alentia > Alentia gelatinosa. The sequence goes on along the minus strand of OX465579.1, from coordinate 5,617,787 downwards.
ACTATGCTTGTTTTTAAAGAAACATTCTCATAATTTGTCTTTTATCTTTTGAAAGGTTGCCATTACTTCATTTTTAATTATCCTTTATTATAAACAAGTAGAAATAAGGTATTTGGGGAACCTCGTGAGGGATATACCCTCAAAGCAGAGATCTGGGACCCGTTTCAATAGTCTGTAGGACGTCCGTTATTGGGTTTAGTGACACAATAGCGGCACTTCGCGTTGCAATAGTTAAGGAACAACCGTTTGTGGGACATAGGGTAAGAGACAGGTGCAAATAGTGGCTTGTCCCATTTCAGAAGACGATGTCCGGTCACTAAAAGGGTCACTATAGTGTCTATAATAGCGAGAGGGTATACCCTCTCACTTCTATTGTCACAAACGTGTTACTTCTCTTCCCGTAAGAATTAAGCTGTGAAACTTTAACCCCAGTTAGGGACACATACAACTTATAAACATGCCAAATATGAAGGATATCGGCCCTTGCAATCCAGAGATATTCACATTTGAATTTTGTCATAGCAAATGTTGCTCTGGTGTACAGTGTAGAATTACTCAAGCCAGTCGCTAATTTATGCAGTGACCTCACCTTGACAGCACTTGTCCCCAGTAGGACATGAGTATGAGAGGTGGGGTACCCAACATGTGTTGTCCCAAACTAGGGACACATCCACAACAGTGACAAGACACACCTCCCCTTTAGTGACATGCCTATTGCAACGCGACCAAACTTTTTCTGTTATTCAAGTCACTATTGGCGTCACTAAACATGTCACTAAGTGGTTTAGTGACCCATTCTATTGAAACGGGCCCCTGGTGCTCTACTTCCTGTGGCCGCTTGTAAGCACTAGACTGGTTCCCTGCCCTAATGAATAAGGGACAGGTAACGGGTTCCTACGACCTTCAACTAGACTGTAGTACCTCCCGTTGTCGCTAGGGCCAGGGCACTCGTGGACTAGTGGTTTGGCTTGGTTCCGCATATATCTCCGCCGAGCCCCCTAGTGGATACCCCGGGAACCAGTGTATCTGGTGGTCTGCCAAATCCCACAATGCAACAGAAAATGGAGGCGTTGCCAATAATGCACCACGAAACTGCAACCCGTTACCTGGCCTTTAGTCTAACTAGGCCAGGCTGCCAGGCTAGTAAGCGCTAGCACCACGAAAGATCTGGGAGGAGAGTGGGTAGGAGAGTTGGGGGAAGGTTGTGCTGCTTATCCGCACAACTGCAAACTGAACCCGCGAAAGTTGCTTTAGCTGGGCTCGGTGGCCAAGTGGTAGGGGTGTTCGCCTGGAGCATGGGAGGTCGTGGGTTCAAACCCCGGCCGGGTCATACCAAAGACTTACACAAAAATGGTACCCCACTGCCCATTCGGCTTAACACCCGCCATAAGAATGAGGAGTAGGGGTCTAGGGCCCGAGTGGAAGAACAGCCATATAGCCGAATTCGGTGATTGTCTGACACAATATTCCCAAAAAATTGCCAAAAAAAACACAAAGAAAACCTGTCCCATATATAAAATATGGGACAGGGAACCAGTCTAGGGGAAGGTTTGCTGCCATGTTTCATCAGCCCAGTAAGTGGGAAACAGTAAAGATATATTTATATACACATATATATATACGATATGTGTGTACATCTTTGAAGAATGTCTTTCGGCTTCGTCCTTTGTATTGACCCTTAGAGCACTCTGGGAAGAACGTCCTCGGATGACAGCTTGTGTCCTTGTTTATTGTTAATCAAATTATGTATAGATATTTAGTATTTATCCTACCCCATCTATGCTTTTGTATTACTGTTAAAAAGAGAAATATTGAGTCAACGACCAACAGAACTTTTTCATAGTAGCAGACATCCTGCTCTCTGATTGGTCAATATTGTTATTACTCTAGTGGCATAAAAAACACTTTATGTCACGGCCTGCCACATAAAATTTCCCTATGTTAAGTTTATGGCGGTTTTTTATTAGGGGTAGGATAAATATATAGACACCCAATTCGAAATACATTTAACCCTGTTTCAATGGATACAATGGAGGGACACCTTATCAAATACGACATTCGGTATGAGGATAAAACTGCATTAGCTGCTGTAGGCATGAGGTAGACATGTGTGTCGGCAATGGCAAGCCATATCTGTATCATATAGCAGCCTGTATATACACTGAATGAATGACCATAACTCCGATTGTCTCACCTACACAGCTGAGGCAATACAGGTGTTGCCATTCAAAGCCACTTTGTGATGCGTTGTTTAGTCAGGCTCGGACAGTCAAGGCTGAGTTCGGACTAATTCCTTTAGAGGGGACCCCCACCTACCACGATAAGCCATGACATGCTTCCCGATCGCTACGATTTGAAATGGGGAAATCGTGACCTATCGGGAGGTCCCCGATAGGTCCAACAGTTTGAAATCGTAGAGCGTGGCAATGCCTTGGAAGGACCAATAACATAAACTATGGTCACGATAGCTCCACGACTACCCTACGACAGGCTACGAAATTTCCAACATGTTGGAAATTATCGGGACCTCTACAATTGGCGTTTTCATCGCAACCTATCGTGAGCTGTCATAGACGAAATCGCAGAAACCTGTCCCACCTACCACGATTTTGCCAGACCTCACACTACAATCGGAATGGTGTCGGGAAGGCCGTCGTAAGGCCAATCGGGACCAGAATCGTGGTAGGTGGGGGCAGGCTTTTAGAGACACACAGCAATCGCATCTAGAGTGTGAAGGAGGGTGTGATTGCAGGAGTGGGCTTTGTTTAAAGATTAGCTTGTTGGAGCAAACTAGGACATTATATTCACCAGCCTGGTCGAGTTTAGAATTGATAATTGTCATAGTTTTTTTCATAGAAAAAGATAGACAAGTGATAGCTAGACCAGCCATTGTGTTAATGTGCAGTCGCCCGTAGTGTTCATGTGTTATCTGTGCTTCCTCTGGAAGTAATTCTAAACGAGTATTATTTGGAAACCATATGTTATTTGTTTTGTTTAAGTATTCCTGGCCATTTGTATATGAAATTGGGCAACGCCAATTATTTGGTTGTAATGGTGTACCAAAAGAACTGGTAATAAATGGCATACCATCAAATTATAAATATTCATTAAAAAACTTGTGTACCTTGGCATATGATTGTACAAGATATCTATGACATTATACATACTAGGCAACAACACAACCATCACAAGACTTCCACTGAAAAGTTTATCAAGTACTGAAGATGGTCACATCCCATACTGTCATTCCACACCCATAACTCTAAATCTTACTAATGGTGAAAATCAGTGAGACTGTGTTGGGAACATAGAGATTTAATTATACAGTTTATGTTTCTATATTTCCATTGGTTCTCTTCCTGTTATTCCTCCATGTTTGGGCCAAGTTGGCTGATAGTCCCTTCGTGTGTCTGTTGTTCAAATATATAAAGGAGTACACATGCGTATCTATTATTTCATTTGTTTGCTTTGAAGGGTAGTAATTAATTATAGATACATGAGTGGGTTAAAACATCCATAGAATCATCACTATGAATGTAAAAATACCCTTCCACATTTTATATGATCTATTAAAATATTAATTATAAGTCTTCCTTTCATATATCGCACATATATGTTTATTCAATTTTGATGTCATTACTTCTCATATTATCAAAGGTTAGATATTGGCTCTATGCAATGGGATAGTATAGAAGAAACCGATTCGCTTGGTTAAGGTGGATTGATATGCCATGAATCCTGGTTATTTTATGTTGTGAACCCTAACCATTAGAATTGTTTTCTGATTTTATCCTATCCTTCATACAAACCTTCATAGACTTAGCATGGTGTGGCTGTATGCCACGGTTTTGCCATAAAATATTTATATGGCATGGGTAACGTATGCACTTAAAAACATATGATGGGGCAGGATAAAAATGTCTCAAATTTACATAATTGTTTTTATGTGTTTCATAATCTTTAGCTATAGATATCACTCAGCTGTGCTTCATATCATTCTGTGAAGACAACTCATGCTATATAAACAATTATATAAAATTCTGTGATATTTCTTGATATTATCCCTCCTCTGAGTTCTAATAAAAAATGTCATGAAGATATGTATATATCGGCGTCATTGTACCCAACACTAGTTGGATATTATTTAAGCTATTTCGAGGATATGAGTTTCCCATGTTTAGTCTATGGAGAAAAATACCAGGGGTGGGACAATATAATGACCAAATTCATATTGTTTTTGGATTGCATTTTCCAAGTTTCCTAATTCCATATTTGGATATATAACAGATCCTATGACCTATTAATGGCACTAGTAAAGATTCCTTTTTGATATTTCTAAAATATAGCTTTCAAGAGTTGTAATCCATGAAATATGTAACACAGTAGTGTCAGCCATTGGATATAGCCTTTTGGTTTCTGTGTTTGATAGAGACATGTTGCATATCTCCCAACGTATGCAGAAATGATTCAGAACCATGTTAGTTAAACCTTAAGCGGGATTCATACAAAGGGACTAATGTACCTGAGACAATTGTACTTCACACCTTTCCTCTAGTCTCAAACAATTCTCTTCTGGAACAACAATCTCAGAGCAAGGTGTTTTTGCAAGTCTCAAGTCACTGTTGAATTTGATTCACATGAGAGGACACACTTAGTACACAGTCTCAGACATAGTCACAGTGAACACTCACCCTGGGACTCAAGTACCCTTTAGGTGAGGGTTTGAAAAACATGTGATACTGTTTATTGGCCTCCTATTGGCTAGGTTAGGTATTTAGTCATTGACTCAGCAGTGGGCATATTTGTCTCACCAAAATACTCTTATAAATTTTAAACATGTTTAAAATCAAAATCTTGTGAGATTCTGTACCTGGTTAGTGGTAATTGTCACCAACAATTGCAGGTAAAATAACTTGTCTCAGGGAAATGGAATCCTACAATTTAGACGAGGAGATTGTGTTCCAGTACAGAATCTCAGGAGGATTTGTCTCAGACAAACACCCTCTGAGGTACATGAATCCAACCGTGTGAATCCCACTTTAGATGGTCAGAGGACGTAAACTAGCACTGCGCGAAAACCACCAGTTTATATATGTATACCCCTGGCGTAGATTTTGCGTATACAAGGTAGTCCTATTTTCCGTTGTGTATACGCCTCATCCATAGACGTGTAAAATGTATACGACTTGCATATAAATGTCCCGCACATGCCATTTCTCTTCATATACGCTTTGCGGCAAATACAGCCATTACGCTGACGTATAGAAGAAGAAACCTGTCAATATACAGCCGATACATGCACTTACATGATGGCGTATATATGAATAAATTGGTGGTTTTCGAACAGTGTAGGTTTATGAATGATATCCACTATGATACTTCTGAATTAATTTTAATTATTGAAAAACATAATCACGTTTATTATGACAATTATCCAGATGATGCTGTAAAAGTATAAATATAACTCTTCATGGGAGATAATATTCCCAATCGATCATAAGACAATAAAGTCATAAAACGTTGTTTGTATGCAATACAAACTAGAAAACAGACATTATTTTTTTGGTAATCATCCTTTGCTGTCTGGCTTTAAAATCGACATATGCAAAGTATCTCTTCCTGAAACCCAGTAGCACATCCATTTTCATAATGTCAATCGAAACAGACAGTTACAAGTAAAGAGTATAGCTGCAGAGATAGATATTAAAATGCAATATACCTTGATTTAAAGCAAAGTGCCTATTGTCTTTACAGTACATCAGAACATTGGAGTCGAGGTTAAGAGACAATCTCGTTGACTACTGCATCGATTCAAACAGGTATGATTAAGTCATTTGGTCATGTAGAACCCCTTTGTAACTAAGGATTAAATATATAGACAATAATCGATGGTTTTGGGGATAGGTGGTCATAAAATATGAGAGGTGGACACGCTGAAATATGAGCGTGAGAGAGTGTATTACAACGTTAACATTGAGTGGTTAAGAGGGAGCGTCCACCAACCACGACAGGGCTGCGACACGCGCCGACAAGAAATTTCCAATCGGTGCCTTGTCGCAGTATTGTCGTGATGAGGGAAGCTGTCGTGACCCCTTGTCGCAGCCTGTCGGGAAGTGCACACTCCACCTAAATATTCTATCATAGACCTCTGCGACAACCTCCCGACACGCCACGACACGGCTGCAAAATCGAACATGTTCGATTTTGTCGTAACCTTGTCGGAAGGCCCCCAACAGGCCCCCGACAAGCTTCATGTCGCAGCCTGTCATGGCCTTGTCATAGCCTCTTGTCGGGAACTGTGGTCCACCAACCACGACAAGGCTACGACAAGGCTTCCAATCATAGAGCTGTCGTGGACCTTGTCGGAAAGCCGTTGTCGCAGCCTTGTCGAGGTTGGTGGACGCCCCCTCTTACAGAGCCACCTGTCTACAAAACCATCATTTGTTGTATTAATCATCAATCTTCCCCAATGAATTAAGCCCAGGAATTGCCATATCAAAGGGTATATCACTCAGGACAATATTATTTAGCTCTATAGCACAAAAGGACTATTTCCCCATATACCATAGCTTTCAGGTTGTATACCACAGTTTTGAATTTGTATACCATATTATGGTATCTGACGGTATCTGGGTATACCATGGATAGTTAAAAAAGTATTAGTTATTTAATCTAATCTGGGACATTAACCTAATCTGGGACATTCAAAATCTATTTGGATGGCTTAGAGATGCAGGAAATGAATTCAGCAAAGAAAATACAAATGTATGTTCATTCTGGTAGCGTCTTTATTGTAGCCTCTAACTACTGATGCCAGAATTCAATTTTTTTATCAGCAGTTTCATTGTTGCCTTTTGTTATACATCAAGATTTCCTTATGTTTGAGGGACGTCACTTTGTGAACACCTTAATTTGGCCATGACTCAAATTAATGCTGTTCAGTATGTATTGTCATTAGTTCTGCTGTTTTCTTCTTCTTTATTTTTTTGTTATTCCATTTACTGCCGCCCAGCGGTGCATAGCTTAGTTAGGTTATTGCTTCGTCAAACATGGGACACTCTGGCATTCTGTGAATAGGATTCAAAGTTTTTACACCTAGAGTGTGGGCGGTAGAGGTGAGCGCAAGATATGATAGCTTGGGTAAACTACAGTATTGTGCTAATGACTATGGGTTGTCTTAACTTATCAGTTTTTCCACAGATAAAGATAAGCCTGTGTTGCCCAGGCTCCTGCCATTGTATGTCTAGTACTGGTGTGCATTGTTTCTGTGTTTTCTTAGCCATATCTCGAGTATTACTGAATTATCTCACCCCTGGAATAAATGTCCATAGGCTTAACATTGGAAACTCGTTCTCCATGCCTCTACACGTATTGCAGTCCGTTCTCCATGGTATATATCCTGTGTGTTGTCCATTCTCTTAGTGTGTACAGGGGTGAGATAGATACAGAAAGCAACTCGTTTTGGTCAAAAAGTCATTCTGCAACTCGTTTTAATGCTATGTCATATTCACTCGGCTGTCGCCTCGTTCATATCACTCCTCATCAAACTCGTGGAGAACGACGACTTTGACCAAAACTTGTTGGTTTCTTCTTTAGTGATATGCATGTATAACACACCAAATTGAAGCTGGAATACCATAGACTCTAACACAATTACTGTACTGTACATGGTGTAATTCAAATGGTTATTATAAACGTATAGTCAGTCTTCTAGTGCTAAAGAATATATTGTCAGGGACCTGTTTCATTAGTTTCGTGATATGTCTAGATGATGTCTAGATGGTGTGTCCAGTTTCATAAGAACGAGACATTAGAATTCATTTTGTCCGTTCTTGTTTGCACTGTTGGCGCCGCTTTCCATATCTGTCTAATACTTATGTCACGAAACTAGTGAAACAGGTCCATGATATGTAGATTTGTCTAATTCTTATGCTTGGGGTCTGTCTTTTCCTAAGGACAGCTACTTGTGTTGTCACGAAACTAGACAACCCCAATGTCTGTATGGTGTCACAGACATGTCACGACATGTTTTGCTGCAGGCATTGTGTAACCAAGCAGATATTATGTATAAATCAGCCTGTGGAAAAAGGTCTGGATGGTGTTTTATAGTAGTGACGATCGTTGATAGTGACTGTTTCCGTTGCACAGTCGAATTATCTTACCAGGGTTCCGTTGCTCCACTTTTTGTGGTATCGGTAGCTATAATCGGATCGCAAATTTAGTGTTGCTCCTGTAATATCAGATCGTATCCCTATATTCCTGCGGTATCGCTATTTTTTACGATGCGATAGCCATACAACAATTCAGGGGCACATATTGAATGAGACAGGGGAAAATTAATTAGTTCTTAAATTAAATACAGAAGGCATCACAGTTAAAACTGATCTGACACCTTGTGGTGTGGATCGCTATTTCCTATAGGTAGAAGAACAAGTGGTGGGGGTTGGTGGTGCCACCATGGATCGTTATTTGAAATATCAGACAAGGTTGTATTTAACCTACAGCGATACGATCCGCAGTGCTGTGAAGGTCCGCGTGAAAGGTATGCAAAAAGCAGTATTTACGACGCGATCCGCAAAATTTCAGGAGCAACGTTTAGGCCCTCCAATCGCTATTCTGCGATCCGCAGCTCTGTCGTAATCCTGGAGCAACGGGGCCCTGTGTATGTATGGCAAAGCTATATCCGAATAGGTCTTAGACCATCAGTGATCGTTTCAACTCAACAGATCTATGCAACACCTTGTATATAAAACGCCTCCCTGTATAGTATCTCGTGTTTACATTTGTACCGGCAGCAGTTCAGAGGCAGTTTTTCAGTGTCTAATTGTAACCAGGCCAGTTCAGATAAAGAATGTATGGGCTCAGAACTTCGAATGTTAAATATTTATACTGCCAGTGAGGTGTTGTTTTGGGAGTTTTGGGTGAGAGGATGAAACCCTCTGCCTTACCATGCTAATAAAATATGTGCTCAGTATGAAATATTTAAGGTCATGCCCATAAACCATAAGCAATACCATGAATAATATCACATAGTAGTTCTCAAAAACGAAATCGATAAGGTCACTTCCTGTTGTTAGCAATGTTAACAGATTATTGATTTCTGTGATATATTTTTCATGTTGAAATAAGCCGTCTGGGCCCCGTTGCTCAGGTTTACGACAGAGTTGCAGATCGCAGAATAGCGATCCGAGGGGCTAAACGTTGCTCCTGAAATCTTGCGGATCATGTCGTAATCGCATAGGCGCATCGCCGCGTAAAATACGGCTTTTAGCGATACTTTTTACGCGCACCCTCACACCAGTGCGGATCGTCTGCGGATCGCTTTACTTTGGTTAGAGATGGCCTTGTCTGAAATTCTGAATAACGATGGATGGTGCCACTACGATCCCCCGCCCCTTGTCCTTCTACCTTTAGAAAATGGCGATCCACACCAACAGGTGCCATCTGTATTTAATTCAAAAATACTAATGAATCTTCCCCTGTCTCATTCAATATGTGCCCCTGAATTGTTGTATCGCTATCGCATCGCAAAAAATAGCGATACCGCGGAAAAATAGCGATACAATCCGATATTACTGGAGCAACACCTTTTTAGTCGGATCGTTAAAGTAATCGTAAAAATAAAATTGCAGTCCGATTATAGCTAGTGATACCACAAAAACAGGAGCAACGGGGCCCAGGTAAGGTGTGTAATAGGCTCCTGCGGTTCTAGAGGCGGATTCAACAGCAGCTTAAATATATTTTTCCTGGACTGCACTATGGCACTATAGGTCATTAAGACATATTAGGGACTATGGTGGAATGTGAATTAAAATAGTGTTTCCCTCAAAGATCTTACAGATTGACTTGTGCTGCATATCTAATTAGTTTAAGTAAGCATTTGTTTGTATATAACAACTAAAGGAAAACATTCTTTGGAATTACATTATAAAAATACGGTATCTTTCCCAACCAAGCCTTTTTTCTCCATTTTTCGCCTATTATGACAATGCTCTGATATATCAAAATAGAAAAGGTAAAAAGTAAGGTAAATGAATGAAATAAATTAAGTTAAATTTCAAAATTTCTATCAGTAATATCATTAAAGATGGGAGGGAGACCAGATGAAATCAGGCTCTAAATATCCCCAAAATTAAAGTATGATCGACCAGTGAGGAGATCAGATGCAATCTACTCCTAAAAACAATCAATAATAACCAGAAGAAAGAGGAAATGTATAGATACCACCCAGAAATCACATTATCAAACCCACCATGATTCAACAAAAATGAAGGAATTCAACAACAAAGAGAACTGGGACACAGACCAAACAAACAAAACCACTCCCCATAGTGAACTCACAAAACACTTGGAGCCACATAAAACAGAAGGACAGGCACCAGAACTGGCGCCAATCAATCACCATACACTAACCAATAGCAGTGCTGCTCTCTCACACACACATGGGCATGGACCAATAGGAATCACCGACACAGGGTCGACTGGCTGCAGCGCGGGACTCGAATGCGCCTGGCATAGCTCCCTACATTGTGGTCGTGATAGCGGTAGGGGAAAGAACCAACGCCTACGTCTTCCCATACTAATGCTCTGATATATGGCAGATATCACGAAAAGAGGATTTTTGGTACTTTTCTGTTTTCATAACAAAACAGACCATTTTGACTTCTACTTTAGTACAGCAAAAGTTAAGGTAGCAAAATGATTGTAAAATAATTCTCTACTTAATCAAACTGGGTTTAGATTTTGCTTCCACATGGAATTCTATAAAGTTTCCACAGCAGCTAAAGTGGGATTCACACGTAGAGACTCACGTATCTGAGACGGGTGTACTTCACACCTTTACCTTAGTCTCAGACAGTTTTCGGTTGGTACAATATTCTCATGGCAAAGTGCATTTGTTAATCTAAAGGAAAAATAGCGAATTTGGTTCACATGGGAGGACATACCTGGTACATAATCTCAGACATAGTCAAAGTTAACACTCACCCTGGCACTCAAGTACCCTTGGGGTGAGGGGTGTTACAAACATGTAATCATGCTTGCTTTCCTCCTATTGGCTAGAGTAGGTATATAGTCGCAGCAGGTCCATTTGTCTCACCAAAATGACCCTCTAAATTTTAGACCTGTTCAAAGTCAAAATCTCATGAGATTCTGTTCCTTTTTAGGGGTGATTGTCGCCGACAATTGCAAGGAAAAAAACTTGGCTCAGCAAAATGGAACCCTATAATTCTGAATGGGTTATTGTTTGGTATGGCACTGGTATGAGCTAGTTGCTGGCAATAAAAATTATCTATGCGGTGACACTAGCATAAGGTTTTGGTCTCAGATCAGAAAACCACAGAATCTAATTCCATTTTCAATGTGGCTAAACATAAATCACAAGATACGATGGATAGCTGAGTTTAAAACTTTAAAAAGAAGAGCAGTTTCAAGTTTTTGATTCCACGAGATTCTCACTCTCGTGTCCCTTCAATCTTATTACCTACGTTATATAAAACGTGTAATTTCCGGTAATATCCGCTTGGAGAGCTTCCCGCACATAGGGACAGAGTGAACCAGACCTAGGCGTGGAGAATGAAGGGCCACGAGAGTGAGATTCTCGTGCAGTACTAAACTGTAAACTGCTACTCTTTTTTTGTATTTCAATACTCAGACATACGTTTTCTCTTATGATTCATTTTGAGGAATACCGAAATTAAAGTTTAGTATTGTAGTTTTCTGATCTACTTTTCTCGTGAGAAACCAATGAGATCGCAAGATTTCGCTGGTACCCCTTTCGAAACTGCTGATTCCCCCCACCCACCAACAGCCTAAGTATTTGGCCTCACTAGAGCACCTATCTTTGTGGAGCATACAGCAGAGGCTTCGGCTGAGATTGCGAAAGTCGGGAGTTTGAACCCCGCTATTGACAGTCCGTCATTTAGTGGAAGGCTAAGACTGTCTTAGTGAACGTACTTCAAATTTGATAAACTATAACCCTTGTATGAGGTACAGGTTTATGTAAGATCCTAGATTATTCAACGCTTTTCTGGTGTGTGTTGCCGCCTGCTCTCTCCAGTGAAGCGTGGCGTGCCTGTGTGGCCGTACACCGTCACGGCATGGTGATATTGTGTATAGATGATTCAACGCCTTACTGGTGTGTGTTGCAGCCTGCTCTCTCCAGTGAAGCGTGGCGGGCCTGTGTGGCCATACACCGTCACGGCATGGTGATGTTGTGTATAGATGATTCAACGCCTTGTGGTGTATATTGCCGCCTGCTCTCTCCAGTGAAGCGTGGCATGCCCGTGTGGCCGTACGCCGTCACGGCATGGTGATATTGTGTATAGATTATTCAACGCCTTGTGGTGTATATTGCAGCCTGCTCTCTCCGGTGAAGCGTGGCATGCCCGTGTGGCCGTATGCCGTCACGGCATGGTGATATTGTGTATAGATGATTCAACACCTCGTGGTGTATATTGCAGCCTGCTCTCGCCAGTGAAGCGTGGCATGCCCGTGTGGCCGTACACCGTCACGGCATGGTGATATTGTGTATAGATTATTCAACGCCTTGTGGTGTATATTGCCGCCTGCTCTCTCCAGTGAAGCGTGGCGTGCCTGTGTGGCCGTATGTCGTCACGGCATGGTGATATTGTGTATAGATGATTCAACGCCTCGTGTATATTGCAGCCTGCTCTCTCCAGTGAAGCGTGGCGTGCCTGTGTGGCCATACGCCGTCACGGCATGGTGATATTTTGTATAGATGATTCAACACCTCGTGGTGTATATTGCAGCCTGCTCTCTGCAGTGAAGCGTGGCGTGCCTGTGTGGCCGTACACCGTCACGGCATGGTGATATTGTGTATAGATGATTCAACGCCTCGTGGTGTATATTGCAGCCTGCTCTCTCCGGTGAAGCGTGGCGTGCCTGTGTGGCCGTACGCCGTCACGGCATGGTGATATTGTGTATAGATGATTCAACGCCTCGTTGTGTATATTGCAGCCTGCTCTCTCCGGTGAAGCGTGGCGCGCCTGTGTGGCCGTACGCCGTCACGGCTGACGAGCGACTCATGGAACTGGACTACGACAGCTGTGTGTACGACAAGAACTCCAGGTGGCAGAACGTGCGCATCCTCCACTCACAGGAACACGGCAACGTCCTCTTTCTGGACAGAGACCTCAGTGAGTCTTTTGGGATCTTTTTTGGGATGGGGGGGGGGGGGGGCGCTATTTAACAAGTTTTGTTTGTTGGATTCATTTAACTTCCAGTTAACCATTGCAGGTTCTCACCAGACTTTCTCAAGGTTTTTTTTTACACCACAAGGGTGTTGATCGAATCTACGTGATGAATTCAGGTAGAAATCTCACCCATAAACATTTACCGAGGTGAGACTTCCTTTACTTCCTACACCACATAGACATGGTTTGAGAAGGATTGGCCTTTGATATAGCAATAAATCTACCACTGCTGGGGTGAAGGAGAAAAGTGGCTGCAGTGGGACTTGAATCAATAACGTTTGACAACTTTGGTATTACAAGTCCAGTGTTCTTTACCACTGATTTAACTCCCCAGCCCAGTCGCTTTTGTTATGCTTGCATGCAAGCTTATCCGGTCTGCACCACAAAAGATGTCTCTCACATCAGTGAGTTTTTCAGAAAACTGTTACACCAAGATACATCATCATCCAATAGGACTTCATTAAGCAGTGAGGAGTGGGGAGTTAGCTCAGTCTTAAAGGCACTGGACTTGTAATCAAAAGGTTGTTGGACTTTGTGGGCTAGAGTCACTGCAGCCACCTTTTTCCTTCATTCCCAGCAGTGGTAGATTTACCAATATATCAAAGGCCAATTGCTCTCATACTATGTCTATGTGATGTGGAAGCTAAAAGAACTATCACCTTGGTAAATGTGTCAGGGTGAGATTTTTATCTAAATTCATCTCATGACTTCGATCAACACCCTCAAATATTACAACGGTATCTTTACTTGTACATAAGACAACATAGCACCTTTTCCCTCTCTTCCGAAGGGGTTCGATATCACATTAATTTTCCATAGTAGATACTGAATGACTTAGAACAAATCTCATTCCCTGATTATGTAATCTTTTAATAATATCTATATCACCTTTATCAGACTATCAGTGATAAAACAACAAAACTTTATCACAGGCAAAATAAAAAATGTACACTGATCTTTTTTGTATTTCTCTTTCATTTGCTTAGAAACAGTCCTGTAATATATGAAAAACTGTATAACTGCAGAGTAATCTTCCGATTCCGAACTCGTTTTTGCTGGATGTTTAAAACGAGGTGTTTCCAATGCTCAATAAATGCTCAATTTCTTCCACGTATTTGCTTTGGGCCTGAGGATGTTGTTAAAAGAATTTCTTCTTTTTTTTAAATAAGATTTTTTAAGTTGATAATTAGTAGAAACCGAACGAGAGTTAGACTTGACAATGTTTATGCCACGATAGGGGTCGCGTATTACTACACGAGGCGTTAGCTGAGTGTTGTGAGGAGCAGACCTGACCAGAGTGGTATCATCATTGACAACTCGAGTTCGGTTTCATATTTACTCGTCTATGCTTTTGTATTACTAAAAGACAAATATTGAGTCAATGACCAACAGAACTTTTTTTCATAGTAGCTGACATCCTGCTCTCTGATTGTTCAATATTGTTATTACTCTAGTGGCATAAAAAACACTTTTTGTTATGGCCTGCCACATAAAATTTCCCTACGTTAAGTCTATGGCGTTTTTTTATTAGGGGTAGGATAATTAATCACAATGTGATGGTTAATAACAATACGCACCATCCTGTCTACAGTGCTGGCTGAGAGTGACCTCATCTACACACAGACGGTAGCGGGGATCGGAACCACAGACTACCGCAACAAGGAGGTGCTCATTCTGGGCGGCGGTGACGGAGGCCTGCTTCATGAGCTGCTCAAAGAGAAACCGAAGATGGTCATCATGGCCGAGGTGGGTCATTTCTTTTATTTCTCCTCTGGCATTCTCTAAGTATAGAATTAACCCATTCACGGCGGGTGATGCCATATGGCAACAACCGTGCTGGGGCGGGTGATGCCATACTCTCATACGCTCATACTACTCTATGTTATAACACCCACATAGTTGTTACAATTCCTTAGTAGTTTCCGTACAAACACATAGTTCACATTATCACAAAAAAATACCCACATCATTGCAAGCCACATATCACGGCAATGTAGGTCAAACATATCGCAATATTTTAATATATAACAAGACTTACCAAGATATAATACGGCAAATCCATCACACTGGTGGAACTAGCCCTTTAACATTGGGAACTTGTACTCAATGCACATGGAGTATTGTGGAAAGTACTCAATGGACGATGATGTAGCTGCCGAAAAGATGCCATTTGTTTTTTGGGTTGTTTTTTTTTGGCAAGTTTTATTAGGGAATATTGTGTGTTCACAATCACCGAATTCGGCTATAGAGCCGTTCTTCCATTCGGGCCCTTTCCCCTACTCCTCATTCTAATGGCGGGTGTTAAACCGAATGGGCAGTGGGTACCATTTTTGTGTAAGTCTTTGGTATGACCCGACCGGGCTTTGAAGCCACGACCTCCCATGCTTGAGGCGAACACCCTACCACTTGGCCACCGAGCTCGGTTTTAGTTTGCTCTGATTTGGCTTTGCTTTGAGAGTTTACTCTGCAACCAAAACCATGGCAGATTTTCATTGGCAATGGATCACAATGCCGCTCCTTCTTTATGTCACTTCTTCACATTCAGGCTACTAAACCTAGAGGGAGTTTGTCTTCTTTTTTTTTTTTCAAAAGACAGCCAGTTGTGCCTCAGGGCAGTTCTTCCACTGGTGTAAGTATGATACTATCGTAAAACCGGATGAGTTTTAAAACGAATCAGGTTTTGATTTTATCCTACCCCTCCCTACAATATTTGAATAACAAAATCATGAATGAAAATCATCAAAATTCCGTATGCCCCTAGTAGCATACAAACGTCCGTATGCCAGTCAGCGTGGCATACGGAATCTCAATGTTAAGCCTATGGGATTTTATATTAGGGGTAGGATAAATCATGGTCTACATTTCAATTAATTCACAGGTACTCGTAAGCTCCAGCCTACATATTAAGGAAAGATGTGTCTCGTGTACAAAAAATCGTGTGTGCAAAGAATATTTTGTCCATATCTTTGATACTTCAAATTTACAATGATGAATAATAAATGCAATATAAACTGGTTTCAGATAAAAATGAATCTCTTCGATCTAGACTACATAGTATTATCCTACCCATAATGAAAAACTCCATAGGCTTAACATTGGGTTACTGTATTCAGAAAAAAAGGAAAATATTGCTCTAGTGGGATACACTTGACAAATGACGTCATTTGTTAATATTGAAGTAATTTAGACTGGCGGGGTAGGATAAATTCTAAACCAAACTCGAGTTAGTCGTGTTATTGTTCAATCCACTCCGGCAAGATCTTATATTACTACTCTCGGCTTCGCCTCGCGCAGTGATACAAGATCTTGCCGTCTTGCAATAAACAACAACACGACTAACTCTTGTTTGGTTTCTCCATATTCTCGCATTCGCTCTGTGCTACCCTGCACTTTTTTCGGGAAAAATCGGTGAAATCGGTGAAAATCGGGGGCCCAATTTTTTCGACTGGAGAAGTATTTTTCCAACATAATATTGTGTATATTGTCTGTTATTGACTATTTTTCTACAATTATTTACAATTTCAGATCGATGACGTGGTGATCCAGGCATGCCGCGAGCACATGAGGCCCGTCTGTGGAGATGCCATGGACTCTTACGAGGGACCACATCACAAGGTAGGTTGTATTCGTCAATCCGGCTGATGACTTCTGGTTCAAAATACCCTCCAGATTATACAAGTTCACCTGACGATGGATCGATCCGCCATCTTGCTGGTGACAACAAAGCACTGTCAGAGTGTAAAATGGCAAAAATCTATAGTAAGGCCACTTAAAAAAAACAACTTGTTTCTCATCACCGCGCGCGTCAGCAAAAACGTTTTTAGAAGATTTTTTTTTTTTTTTTTTCATAGATGAGATGAAAATTTGATAGAAATCATGAAAAATATGAGTATTTGGTATCAAATTAAAGCTCCTGATGTAAGGAATGCATTCAATGTGGTTATATGGTTGGCAAAAGTGATGCATGAAGTGGTGTCATGTAACCAATTAAGGGGGGCATCCCCCAACCACGACAAGGCTACGATAATGGCTTTCCGACAAGGTCCACGACAGCTCTACGATTGGAAGCCTTGTCGTAGCCTTGTCGTGGTTGGTGGACTCCAGTTCCCGAAAATAGGCTACAACAAGGCCATGACAGGCTGCGACATGAAGCTTGTTGGGGGCCTTCCGACAAGGCTACGACAATATCGAACATGTTCGATTTTTGCTACGACTAGACCTTTGTCATGGAGTGTTGTAGATTCCTCGATATCACTGTCATAGTGTGTCGAAAAGACGGGTGCCTTTTTTTATGGCAACCAGCAACGTCTACGACATGCCACGGCACTGCTGTCCCGACCCTGCTCTTCTCACGACAAGGCTGCGACAAGGCTATGATTGGAACTTTCATGTCGGCACTTGTCGTAGCCTTGTTGTGGTTGGTGGACGCCCCCCCCCCCCCCCCTTTAGAGTAAAACCCCACTCCTGGGACACCCCACATGCTCCCGACACGCCATGACACTGCTGTGTTGAAGGACCCCAGTTCCCGACAAGAGGCTACAACAAGGCCATGACAGGCTGCGACATGAAGCTTGTTGGGGGCCTTCCGACAAGGCTATGACAATATCGAACATGTTCGATTTTTGCTACGACTAGACCTTTTTCGTGGAGTGTTCTGCATTCCTCGATATCACTGTTGTAGTGTGTCGGAACCGTGGGAGCCTTTTTAATGGCAACCAGCAACGTCTTCGACACGCCAGGACACCACTGTCCCCACCCGGCTCTTCTCACGACAAGGCTGCGACCAGGCTGCGATTGGAACTTTCATGTCGGCACTTGTCGTAGCCTTGTCGTGGTTGGTGGACGCCCCCCTTTAGAGTAAAACCCCGCTCCTGGGACACCCCACACACTCCTGACACGCCATGACACTCCACGACAAAGGTCCAGTTGTAGCAAAAATCGAACATGTTCGATTTTGTCGTAGCCTTGTCGGAAGGCCCCCGACAAACTTCCCAGTCGCAGCCTGTCATGGCCTTGTCTAGACTCTTGTCGGGACCTGGGGTCCACCAACCACAACAAGTCCACTATTCGTAGGCCTGTCGTGGACCTTGTCGGAATGCCATTGTCGTAGCCTTGTCGTGGTTGGTGGACGCCCGCCTTTAGCCCTTGTCGGAAGCCTGCCTCCACTAGTGCAGCATGCTAAGATAGCCTGACACGCTCTGACACACTCCAACATGTCGGAAGCCTCCGACAGTCAGGTAGGTAGGTGTCTGTGGGTATCTGTGTGGTTATAACAGTGTCTCTATGCCACAGTATGGCCTGTGTGAAGTAGCCTAACCATCGGGGAACCATCCCGCTTAAGTGTCTGAAGTCCATATTATTACACTTCAAAAGTCATCTCTGACCCAGCAAAAAAAAAAAAAAAAAAAAAAAAAAAAAAAGCGCCCTCGTCATATTTTTCATGACTTGGTGATGAGAAACAATTTTTTTTTTTTGAGTGGCCTAATCCACCTTTTTCTGTACATTCTGTATATGTAATTTTTGAAATAGGATTATTTACGTTATTTACGTGCCAGGTCTAAGAAATCGGTTGTTTCGCTGATTTATTGACATCGTGTTTTTCTCTGACACACACACCCGAGTCAGCGATTGGCAAATTGTCCATATGATCGGTGTGTGGATTCGCATACCCAATCGCGGACCCAGATACTGCGTTTTCTTCTGCGGTGCTTCGCAGCACAGGTTTCCCTGATCCATAATTCCATGAGACGCCAGCAGAGCTCATGACTGCCGCTGCTGTTGGATAAGAGAGGCTATGAGTGCTGCCAGCATATATACAAGCACCACATCAATGTCGGTTACCATGGTGATGGGTTGAGGCAAGTTGAGGTGAAGGCGAGGTGAGGCGTTGCCTTGCAAACTCAATGGGAGACATAAGGAAGCCTTGCAGACCACACTTTTATACATTGAGGACGCTTTGGGGAAGGTGCCGTGGAGCTGTCAGGGTGCAAAAAGGGGGGAGGGACCACATTTGGCCGTAACGTACCTTAACTTGACCTGTGCATCGTAAATAATGGTAAGTGAGCGGGTCCAGAGTCGTGACCGATGAAAGTGACCTTACATCAACATTAAGTTGTCGGCGACCTGTCGGACTTCGAACGTAAGTCGCCACACTGCGGAGCCATGACGGCGGGCCGACCAGACCCCAGCAAGACCACGTTGATCTACGATAGCCTCAACTCAACACGGTGTGCCTTAAGTCGACGTCCTATTTTAGGCCGAGGAAGAAAAAACATAATTTCCCACCCTATGTATTCAACAGCTCCCCGGATGTGGAGGCGGCACTTGGGGTCTGTTTAATAATCTAGCATCATACGTGAAGACCACTTTCTGTACCTCTTACAACGGTTATTGTTCAATAATATCTAAGTCTGTTTGCTAAGCCAGTATTAGCAATCCAAAAGGTCGTCCATAAGTGTTGAACAAAGTTGACCCATATAGTCCCTGGGTCACTTTGGCATACACAAGAGGGTCTACAACCCTAAATTATTAAACAGGCCCCTAAAGTGCAACTCACAACTTTGATCAATAATCGGTGAATTTCAATATCATTTTCTGTTCCTTGAAAAAGTTCATTATTAACTAAGTCTACACATATATTTGTCTTCGTTCGGAGTGAGTGAAATTGCCAGGGTGTTCGTTCGAACTAGGCCCCCACAATATGTCAACTGCCCCCAATTTTGTCTTGTACTTGCCCTGTGGTGTTTTATCAGTCCTTATATATATTTTCACTATTCTGTGGAGTCTGTTATATCTTTTAGTTTACTTATTGGAATGCTGTGATGGTGATATCATAGTTATAAAATGTCACATAGTTTAAGAATTATGGACAAATACTATGATGCAGGCCACCATATATCATCTTGATGTCAATTTTCTGAACGAAAAAACGAAAAAATGGAAGAAATCTAGTGATGAGCTTAACTAAGCCGAGCTATAATAACATGATACTGCGTAGAAAATGCAGGCTCAAATATGATGGATGCGTCTAGTTTCACTGATAACATACAATATAAAAGTAGGAAGTTTGATAAACACTGTCTACACATGTCAAAATCGGTGGCGACGAATTTGGTTCAAAGTGGCGTGACAAAAAACTGCCAGAAATCGGAACTGGGCCGGTTGCTGACTGTTTTATATCCTGTTTTCACTTATGGATTTAAAAATTGGTAATTGTTGCCTTACAATGCTTACAATGAAGGTACTATGTGAAAACTGTTTGATGTTTCCTGTGCAGATACTGATAGAGGACTGCGTGAAGGTGCTGCACGAGGCTATACAGAGTGGCAAACAGTACGATTACGTCATCAATGACCTCACAGAATTCCCCGTGGACAAGGCCCTTAAAGGTTGGTAATAAAGGCCCTTTAATATAGTGAAGCAATGTTGGTAGATGATATAATCGAAATTCAGTAAGCAAGACTAAAAAAGTTTTAAGTCTTGGGCCTTACTTGCATAAGGAGTAGACCTTAAGAGAGAGAGTCAGAACTCAAACACAGATGTACTGGGTACTACTGTGAATCAGAACCTGAGACTATTGATAAGAGAGGGTCCTTCTTGTATACCCTTAGCAGGGGGTTGACATGACAGGTTTGGCATCTGTGAGCTCTGCGCTCTAATTGGCTGTTGTACCAACAGCCAATAGGGGATGACCAAATCCGTTCCGGTTGAGCGCCTGTTCCGGTCTGTTACACATGTCAGGAGGCTGCTCATGGCACTGAACAACTGAATGTGTCATTGGTGGAGCGACCTGCCCTCATGTGGGCAGACTCGGAACTAGAGCTGAGCGATAATAGGGGTATTATATGCCATTCAAACATCAGGGAGCAGTATCGAACCGAAGAGGTGACCGTTCTAAATCAGTCAACTTGTTCCTTAATAATTAGGGGTAATTTAGATAATTACTTTCTCCTCATAGAAACGAATATTACTTGGCTACAATAGGGATGAATAGACCAGAACTTTACAAAAGGTTGGAAAACAAGATCAGTAAAGGCCCAGAAGAAAGGCTTTTACAAGTTGGTAAACTCTTAGAAGGCCAGCAAATGAGACAATAAAACGGTTGATGAACAAGACCGCTGACGGTCAGTAAATCAAGCCCTTGGATTTATAAATAATACCCTTAGTATAGGTATTTATGAAAAGTGTATTTATAGGTTGGCAAATACTGGCTTCAAAGTAAACGTTCTTAAACAAAGGCATTGGAGATTTATAACAAGGCCTTATAGTTTGCTACACAGTGAAATTAATAATTAGTAGAAACCAAACGAGAGTTCGCCTTGTCAATGTTTATGCCACGATGGGCAGGTTGTGTATTACTACACGAGGTGTTTAGTGAGTAGCAGACCTGACCAGAGTGGGATGAACATTGACAAGGCTAACTCGAGTTCAGTTTCGTATTTATCCTACCCCATCTCACCGATATACAGAGAATATTTGTAATTATCCATGTTAGTAGTTATCAATGCTGCCGGATCTACTTTCGTTATCTCGTCCCTGATTGGTCCGTTTTTTTATTCACCTCGGTGCATAAATAACACTTTATCCAACGCTCCGTCAAATACATTGAGTCAATGTTAAACCTATGGCGTTTTTTATTAGGGGTAGGGTAAAGAACACCACTAAGGGCCATTATCTCTCACGCCTGGTATTTTTCCCCATAGACCTAACATTGGGAACTCGTATCCAATACCTATTGAGTACTTAGGGAAAAAACTCAAGGGGGTAGTATGTCACAAAGGTTAGCCCATTAGTCAAAGTGAAGGGTAGGATAAATTCAGAAACCTATTCAAGTTTAGTGGCAGAGCTCGATCACATCTTGTTTGAATTTCTACGTAATTCGAGTTTCTTATACAAGTGCCTTGAACATAAACAACCCATGCAATGAAGTTATTCAACAAGGTCATTTAATTTGATTGATGAGGTTCTTAAATCTCAATGCACAAGGACATTTAAGATGAGTAAAAAGACTCTTAATAGGTCTGTCCAGAGTGGCACACCTTATTACCCCTCAAATTAATGCATCGTAACTTAAATCAAAGTTACCATTTTTTTAATTCAGATTTAGTTCTATATGCACAGAATCCATTCTAATCTATCGTTATCCCAATTTACCTCACCTGCAGCTATAATCAAAGTGTATCGAAACATCGGGTATCATTGTTTATAGCTTAACCCTTTCCTTACTAATGATGCCACTATGGCATTCCCCAGCCACGGGCGAATGATACCATATGGCATTCCCCAGCCACGGGCGAATGATGCCAAATGGCATCATTTGACATTTTACAATTTAGGCCCATAATTCATGAAATAATCAATATTATAACACCATTTTTACACAAAATATGTATTTAGATATGACCAACATAATTATTGAAAAAAATATGAAATGGTTGCCATAGTGACAAAAATCACGTCACGTGACACCATTTGTGAAATTTGGTGCTCGCCCTTACCAACCATACACATGAACTGGCATCGCCGCCTACACGATGCATCACAAAATTCGTTCGTAAGGATTGGGTTAACGTTAAAGATCATGCTTTGTGTCATTGATTGTTGTTCTTTGTCCTCACATTTCCTTTAGTTGATAAATACACAATATTACCATGATTTCGATCTGAGTGGCCGTATTCTCCGCATAGTTGACGCGAAGTAAAACTCTGAGCGATAGCGAGGAGTATTCCGTAGCGTCAACTACAAGGAGAATACAACCACACAGATCAAAATCATGGTAATATTATATTTATTACTCACCTTCCAACTAATGATTAGGAAAGAAATGTTGTAATTGATTAGAAATTCGACCCAAGCACCGTGCATTGTTTACATAAAATAGTTCCTATAATGCCAGTCAGGTGGCCGAAAAAGCTGTATCCTCCTAGGAGAATACGGCATCCCGTGTCCTACTCAGTAGCGATCTGGAGGCTACATAGGCTTAGTATGGAGACTCAGTATTGGGTGGGTAATAAAACCATTTTCAGAACTTGCACTCATCACATTATCCACCATTTTTTCAACTACCTTATAATATAACTCATCTTAGAACTACCTTTTTTATTTCGGTGTTTCGCAGTTCCATCCTTGTATGTCTTTGATTGTGTATCTGAAAACTCAACACTGAGAGATGCAATAAACTACTTTAAAAGTAAATATTTTCTCCTACTTTCAGGATACTGCTATGACTTTGCAACAACAAGCCTGATAACAGAACTGTGCACGAAGGTCGTAAAACCAGAAGGTCGTCTCTTTGCCAGAGCAAGTATCCCTCTTGTACACTTAAAGGCATATCCTACAATTCCCATGGCGCTACCTGGTGATTTTGAAATAATGTCAATTATTAGTCAAAACTGGTTTCTTGGGATTCATTCTAGTTCTACATGAGTAAATCTAACATTTTGTCCAGTTTTTCCAATCTCAGTAAGTAAAATAGGCCAATTTGCATTTCCTTAATTTACATAGGAAATCCACTGAAAAATATAGCTTTCTTCAATTCTTTCAAAAACAAGGACGGTGACCTATGATTTTTAAAACATAAATAAGTTATACTATATATGTACTATATTCTGTGAAAATTTGAGGAAAATGACATGGGTTTTACTATATGAAAAAATACTTTTTAGAATTTCTATATATTCTTATATAAAATTATCATCATATTGATCTATAAATCAAAAACTAGCACGGTGACCCCTGATTTTTAAGTTAGATATGTGTACTACAACACTTAGAGATCATCATATTCAAATTTTGGGAAAATGACATGGGTTTTAATTTTCAAGCCAAATTGTCCGATATGCCTTTAATGTATCAGTATAGTTACGTAAAATATGGTTCATACATACACAATAATGACTGGTTTTGATTACAAGTGGCCATAATCTCCAAGTAGTTGACGCGTAATAATATCCGAGCGATTAGCGAGGATATTACGTCGTTAACTACAAGGAGATTGCAGGCACTCGTAATTAAAACCAGTCTTTATTGTATTTATTATCCACCTGTAAGATTAATAAATCTATTGCAATAAAAAGTGCATATAATTCCAGATTACACCATAATGCCACATCACTTTCAAGCATGGGTGTATACTTACGCCAGTTATATAGTTCGCTATTTTTCCGTGTTTTTGGTCTTATGATAGTGATTTCAGATGGTAAATGAGATTATTGTGACTGAATATGAATAATTAATATGAAATGAACATTAAATAAACTTATTTTGAAGAACATTATGATTAGAGCTAATTTTGGATGGGACTTTTTTTTCGGAATCTCCTGCAGGAGATTCTGACATGCCAGAATCTCCGGGTAGCTGTTTCCAGGTGCCCTATATATTTCCTATGGAGACTCCGTAATAGGTGGATAATAAATACGTGTCCTGTACATCTCTATCCCTTAAGTGAGTTTCTTCTGGCTACAGTGATTTCTGGGTTTTTTTCTGCAAGAAAACGGTCAGTTGTGAATCCTCAAACGATGAGTACCTTTTCCACTAAAGTTCATTGGTGCCTACCTTCCACTTTCTGGATGCATTTCATTCATGACAAGGTCAACCAAGTTTGTAAACTTTCTCCCCTTACCTTTTCACACAGCCCTTATATTCTGGATCTGGATTCCATATTAATCTTTTCCCACTAAAGATTATAAACATGATGTACAAAAACAACTGCTTGCTTTGAGGAAAGACACTGCACGAACATCATTATTTTACATATGGATGCGCCCGGCGTATATAAGTAGGTATTTTGCATATACAAGGTCGTCCAATTCCCCGTGTATATACGCCTCATCTGTAGGCGGATGATACGCCTCATCTGTAGGCGGATAT
Source organism: Alentia gelatinosa (assembly GCA_950022655.1). Taxonomy (NCBI): domain Eukaryota; kingdom Metazoa; phylum Annelida; class Polychaeta; order Phyllodocida; family Polynoidae; genus Alentia; species Alentia gelatinosa. Next base: position 5,592,705 of record OX465579.1, on the reverse strand, counting down.
AAGCGTCCAGTGAAGAGGACTTCACTGAGAGCAGGCGGTGGGAGGTGGCGCGGGGTGGCAGGGAGGGGGGTGGTGGGAGGGCTACCTACACTTCCAACACCTGTACTTCTACCAACACAAACGGGCGGGCGGCGGTTGGGGGAGAGGATATTTCCTCTCATATACGCTGGGTGTGAAATACAGCCAAGACGCGTCCGTATATAAGGCCTGTGCGTATATATATATATACATATATATGAAAACAAGTCAATATTCAGCCAATACATGCACTTCAGCAATGGCGTATATATGAATAAAATGGTGGTTTTCATGCAGTGAGCGTATCGATAAAAGATCATGATGTAATTTCTAAAGTCACTCTATATATAGCTACCCACACAAGAAAGAACAAAAACCAAGATGTGAAACATTGTACATATCATTTATTTTATACCATTGTGAATACTACCATACTATCAATGTAAATACATCAATATTGTAATTCAATATATGGTATTTAATTTGTGATATTGACTATTACAGGGAAACTGTACAATGATTGATGTTTATCGACTATTACAGGGAAACTGTCTGAGTGCCACTGACTACAGGGTGAGGTTCGAGGACGACATTAAGAAGATGGGGCTGGAGTTCAAACGGAAGGACGTTTACGTGCCTTCCTTCCATGAGATGTATCCTTTCCGCTTCAGTGACCACGTTCACCGAAGCGTAGCACAGCTTCATCTTATGTCGAATAGGTCGATGGGCTGTACTGGAACATGAATTTTCACTCACTTCCCGTAGGAATTAAGCAATTAGACTTTAACAGGAGTTTGGGAAACATATAAACTTACCAAATATGAGAAAGATCAGTTGCCTTGATCAGCCGATATTCGCATTTGAATTTTGAAACATCAGGCTGATAGAGTTCCAATAGCGAAATCGATCGATAACATACTCTGCGATGTCCACGAAATGTAGAGGCGATTGTATCTGAAAAACTCAAAATTTGAGATGATACTTCTTCTAAATTAAAAAAAAAAAAAAAAATAATAATAATAATAAAAATTTAAAAAAAAATGTTTTGTAGTTCCGCCTGTCGTACTAGGTGGCGCCCCATCGTTCAAATTTAATAAATTGGACGTTTTGTCCAGTTTATCCAATCTTAATAATAGGTAAAATAAACCAATTTACATTTACTTGATTTGCATATGATTTAAAATACCTAAATAAGTAGTATTATTTATGTACTATATTCTCTAAAGGTTTGAGAAAAATGACTTCAATATAAAAAACAACTTTTTAGAATTTTCTATATATATATTCCATTACGACATTATCATATGCTCTTATATAGAGGAAACCCATGAAAGTTTAGGGTCTGAGCTCGTATCCCATCGAGTTTGAATAACATAGCAATTCACGCAGCTTTGCCTTGTGAATTACTATGTGATTCAAACTCGATGGGATACAAGCTCAGACCCTAGACGTAGTAATTCACAAGGCAAAGCCGCATGAATTGCTATGTGATTCAAATGAGATGGGATCAAGCTCTGAACCTAAACTTTCATGGGTTTCTGAATTTATCTCACCCTTAATATTGACTAATGGGATAACATTTGTGACATTATCCCCCATTGGATATTTTTCCTAAATATCTAATGGGTGTTAGATACGAGTTTCCAATGTTAAGTCTAAAGAGAAAAAATATCTGGGGTGAGATAAAAATAAAAAACTAGCATGATGACACTTGATTTCTAAGTTAGATATATGCTCTATCACACTTTGAACTTATCTTATCCAATTATCAGGAGAATAAAATGCCTTTTAAAAACCCCTAGCAGGTGTTTGGACCTTGACCTTGCCTCAGGTACTGCCTCTACGAGATGTGGCGTCCCACATGATGAATCAAGCGACGAGAACGAGACCAGACATGCGCAACCCCCTAGTGGCAGGAATGGGAACTACAGTCCTCTGAGTGAAGGTGGACACTGAGAGAAAGGAACTCAGCATGATGAAGGAAGGCTGCTGCTCCTCTCAATTTATCCTACCCCTAATAAAAAACTCTATAGGCTTAACATTGGGTCACTGTATTCGGTCTGGAGTTCAGAAAAATGAAAAATATCGCTCTATTGGGATACACTTGACAAAGGACGTCATCTGTTAATGTAGAAGTAATTTAGACGGGTGGGGTAGGATAAACAAACAAGAGTTAGTCGTGTTATTATTCATCGTACTCCAGCAAGATCGCATTTTACTGCTCTCGGCTTCGCCTCGCGCAGTGATACACGATCTTGCCGTCATGCGATAAACAACAACATGACTAACTCTTGTTTGGTTTCTCAATAGTACCCCACTGACAAAAGACCAACAGTAAGGAGGGATACTTTGCAGAACACTACAGTAACAAAAAACTAAAAATAATACCAGGAAATGTCATGAAATTTCATGTTTGCTTATATGGCATGGGTTGTCTTTGTAGAAGTATTTGACAAAGCAGAGCCGAGTGTATCTGTAGCGGATGACATCAAACGCTTTGTAAATTATCATATTAAATTGAATGACATTTGGATCATATCCTACCCCTTGAGGAGTAGGATAATAGTAGATGGTATTCATAAATTCTTTCCCAGTTCATTCCTCTATCATTTAAAAAAAAATTAATATTCAGATGAATGAGACACCAAAGGAACTGCTAATATATCATATTATTGGTATACCGTAGAATATCTATTGATTTATTATGATATTGAGAGCTACTAAATAGGCAAGGCATCAGGCAGTAAACTAGTTCCTGCTTCCTATATTGTAATTCATGTTAACAAAGACTGAGTGGGAATTACAAAGCATTACTATGGCAGTGGTCACTCCTGTGACATCAGGAGAAGCAGCAGCATAAACAACAGAAATGCCAACTAGCAACTATGAGATTTACACTTTTCATCAACATTCTGTGTATCTTATCAAATTAATTACTTATGAACCTATCAAACTTTTGTCACTAACATTTGACATTTTGGTGTTTGTTATCACCTACATTACTGCTGTTTCATAGAATTCAGAATCCTCTCTTCCACTTTCACTTGTTGCCAGCTCTTACGCGGGATTACACATTATATCTTATATTTTGCAAGCGTTTCATTTTTTGGCGTTTACATCAGCATTCTCAATATTGTTACTATCTGTTGTGAATAGTAAGCTGAATGAAAGACTCCAAGGCTTCGTCCCGTTACAAGCTTTATTGCAGATAGTGTTACAATGCGCTACACTGACCGGACTGACTCGAGTACCTCGTGATCAGGATTATATGCTGGTCCATGTTTACCGTGTGGAGGCAACCCGTATTGATCGTAACCAAGGGGGTCACCTCACGCGGCGTGCCACGCAGCCAGCTTGGTCCATTAGGCCGAGGGATATAATCTGTATGTTTAACATACCGATATTTTGGATCGCGACACTATCCATTTGCAATTCAAGCACTGTGCTGGTTTGTGAGAGCAATAGGTGTTAGACTCTGTTAATAACCTGGTAAGACCTCATACTTCTCGGGCCTGTTGCTAAAATTATCATTGAGAGATTAAGATTTATACTTATTGTAGCATCTGCCAAACCTTTGCTTTAAAAACTAGAACTGAACAGTATTGCTTTGTATATCGATCTCAAGTAGAAGAGATTATAATGTGTGGAGATTCCACACACTCCCCAGTAGGGACCCTGCTTGCTGATACCTAGTTGTTAAAGACTTAATGGGTTACCATAGGCTGTGCTACCACACGCGTTGTTTGTATTCATAGCATTAAAACTGTCATTTCAGACGGCTCTATATCAGCTATCTATCTATGCATCTAGCTTTTCTTCCCTTCCTACGGTCCTTCAAAAGGTTGACGGGATGGATTTGCTTTTCTGTGTAACCACTTTCTGTTCTAGAAACATTCAATGAGAACACACACTGGGTTATTATCCCAACCTGGTAATTTTCTCCGTAGACCAACCATGTACCCATATTCTTTCGAGTAGCGTAAAAAAAAACTACTGTATTGTCATTAGCTATGATGTGATTTTTAAGTATCTTGATGATGTTATTTATTAGAATTATTCAGAGTTGTGAAAAAATCTGAAACCAATGCGAGAAGTTAAGAATAACAAATGTGCAGTTGTCAGACTAATGGCATATGACTCATAATCGCACCCAAGGTACAGGTTTAGTCAAAGGAATACCATTAGAAAAATTACACACAACGATCACCCTGGTAAAGTGACAATACTATGTCATGGTTGTGGCTGAGTGAGGCAAGATGACGTCATAATCGACTGGCCAATCAGAAAGGATTTCAGAAAGTAGGCAAGACTTCAACATCTAGATTTATCCATTCTTAACTGGACTTGCATAGGCAATTTGAATTATTCTGATATTGATATGCTATTTAATGTCCTTGAAAGGGGTGAGTTAAATCCAGAACAACACTCCAATCATATAAATAAACTAAAAACTCCAAAAGTTTAGATGCGCTGTAATTGTCATCGAGGCAAAGCCAACTGAAAATTACAGTGCATCCAAATGAGTGGAGTATTGTTCAGGTTCTATATAATTGTCTGATCACTATGTAATGTTACATGGCTTTGGAATTATACGCAATCATACTCATGGAATATTACCCAACCCTAACCGCTCTTATTGGTTTCCTCAATAGTACTTGATTGAGGGCTTGTGCTGAGTAATCTCAGAAATCACTATCATATCAAAGTATATATCTTGGGCATAAACTGATAAAAACCCAATGAATCTATACTCATGCGAAGATTATAATGGTTACCTTTCAAGATTTCAAAATGTGAATTCTCAGTTGGATGTTGCTTTTTGGAATCCAATTCTGATGTACAAATTTTTTTATTTTCCATTTGGATATGATTGTTTCCAGACAGAGGGATTTAGCAATGGAAACAAATGTTCTTTGATCTCAATTCAGGAAAGAATAGACAATGTTGTGCTGTTCACCACATCATTAGGTTGTAAACACAGAATCGTGTTGGGCATCAATACATGGCCAGGAAAGATTAAATCGGAGTGAAAATAGAAATATAAACATTTCATATGCATTAAAGTTTCATATACAGATGTCTTTTTTCTGCTTTTTCTGCTTTTCCCAAGAGGCAACCCATCATTTAGAAGATGTTTATTACAGAAAATTCTGAGATCGCAGAGATTTTCTCATAGACTAAGTCTAACAGACACAATCCTGAGATTGCAAAGATTTTCTAATGTACTATACGGAAACTGGCTTACCGTTTTCGGACGTCAAAGATACTTGGTAAAATTATTGATAATAAGCAGAGAGATGTATCTGATCAATTATTTACTAAGTATTTTGACGCACTAAGACAGTCAGCCTGTTTTCGTATTATCATATACCTAAAATGGCAAGATTTTAGCTAGTCACATGATACCCCGTACTTCACAGTGTGAAGTATGGCCAAAATCACATCATGGGTAGCAGCGGGAAGTATGAATAGGGTTGGGTGTGGCGAAGGGGGGGGGGGCTGGGGGAGGGTTTCCTACTGAGGACACCTGTATTTATACTAACACAAAGGGGCGGGAGGCGGCGGGGGCAGAGGGTAATTCCTTTCATATACGCCTGGTGTGAAATACAGCCAAGACGCGTCCGTCGTATATAAGGCCTGGGCGTATATATATGACTAGAAGCAAATGTTATTTCCATTAGTAATAGAAGAGCGCGGTATACCTAAATCATTTCATTAAATAAAAATAAGAATGTTTCAATAAACCCAGAGAATGGATTTAATAGTTGTTCTCAAGTATCACCAACAGGAATATCTCTCGTGTTATAGAAATCTACATGTGTCAACAGATGGATCTAAGTATCCCATTCAATTGTCACCCTGACTTGTCACGGTTGTGACTGAATCTTTCATTGAGGGTCTTGGTCAACTGCCCTACTTCTCTGGCTAATAGGTCAGCTATGCCACTCAGTTCGCTCTCTGATAGCCCCTTAGTGCTTGATGCACTCATTGTTGTTTGGCTTGAGGGTACTTATTTTGGGGTACAACTAGTTGTTTTAGTCCTCTTACTAACATGCTTGTTTTCCCTCTCATTCTATCAATTCTTTTGACATCTTCAGATGGGGTTTCTTCTGGAACATCCATATATTAGACATTATTATCATGGTCCTGCAGCGCACACACGATCACAAGGTCACTCAGCCATGAAAGTTCTATTAAAAGGAACCAAGTCAGTAATGGGGGAGGGGGCATGGAAAGGCTTGATACTGGACCCCTGCTCATTTAATCAGGCCTTTATAATGGAACATTGATAGTGAAGTGTTAGATTCTTTGCAGCAAGCTGAAACCCTGTGTGAGCATTCTAACCTCTATCTAGATGACGTATATGAGCGTGATTACTTTCCCGCGCTCAAAAACAAGTCAATATTCAGCCAATACATGCACTTCTGCGATGGTGTATTTATGAATAAAATGGTGGTTTTTGCGCAGTGTTAAGAACATGCACACCAAATAGAAGAAACAAAATATAGTGGGGAAATTGGCTTTAATGTTTGAAGCTGGCTTAAAGTAATGATATGCAATAGTTGGTTTGGATACAACTTTTATCACTTCTTATCAACCTCTATCTTTGTGTGCACAGTTCTTAGATGTATTGAATGTCTGTCTAGCAAAGTATTTCAGAGGTTCAATTCACACTGTTTACAGATAAATGTGACTGCACTATGAACGACGTTATAGTCATGGCGTTGCTAAAGTTTGTTGTGTAATGGGGAGTTCCCACATGCTGACTAAGGCCCGGCGTCCACCTACTACGATATTGCTCCACTATGGTCTACGATGCACCTCCCGATAAAAAATCAAAATCGTGTCGGAAGGCCACTTAATATCGGGGCAGTTGACCACGTTTCTGCGATTAGACACCGATAAAAAACCCCATACAATGCATGGTGAATTGGCATGTCTTGACGTATGTCTACGATTTTGCACCTTCCCGATATGTCTCCGATATTGACTTTTTGTATCGGAGCCATATCGGTAGGTTTAAATTTCTATCGTAGTAGATGGACGCCGGGCCTAAAAACACAACAATAATTTTCATTCTGTATTAAGGTTTATCGGTGGTTTCCCTTGTGGTACAGAACCAGGGACCTGCACTGCAAAGTTGTGGTAGATGCTCACTCACTTTTGGTAATAAAATGCAAAGCATCTCCGATTGATTGAATTTGCTTTGATTTCATTGGTGGGTACAGAAATCGGTTTGTGGTGCCAAAAACGCATAAGGCAGATAGAAAAATCATTGACTAATTCCATTTCTACCGCATTTCTTTCAATTTGATTATCGCACTAAAGATTTTGCATAATTGGTCGGCTGTGCGGAATGCCACAATCAGTGGTCATTATCGGCAGGTGGAAACGCCACAAAACGTTGTGGTCTGAGAATATTCCTTAATGTTCCTCATATCACCAGGTCCCATGGAAACTGTCAAGCCCAAGTTTATGATACCCAGGTTCACTAGAACCACCAGGGACCTGTTTCAGTAGTCTCGTGACGTCAGGCCTAGACAGACATCAACAGCGGCACCAACAGTGCAAGCAACAGCAGAAAAAGACTATCAAATATCAGAAGATCGAAGTGGCCAATCTTCTTCATATTTGGAACGATTATAAATTATATGTATCCCCTACTCATGTTAAAGTGCAATCTTGTGATCTGTCTGTATGGTGTCACAGACGCCATCTAGACATGTCACGAAACTACTGAAACAGGTCCCTGGTTTATGAAACAATCACCTTCGTGACCTCATTCTAAGCAAGCAACTAAAAAAATAAGGTTCAGTTTCAATCATCAAGCAATTTCATGGTGTGAATAAACTGCTCCAAGTATGAAGGTCTTAAACTTTGCATCAGTAAACATAATGAAGGTCAGGCAGAAAAAATCTAATGATAAATTCAGTATATCGACTGGTTTCAGATACAAGCTGCCGTATGCTCAGAGCGAGAAGCTGACGCGTAGTCATATCCGAGCGAGGATATCATGTTAAGTCAACTCTGAGGAGTACAACACTGTCTTTATCTGAAACCAGTATACATTGTATTTATTATCCACCTTTTCTGCACAAGTGGCATGTCAAGTTTGTTTTAGTTATGCAATATTTTTCCATAAGCACTATTTTTCCGTATGTGCCCTCAAGAGCATGCAACACATCTGTATGCTCCGGGTGTTATGATTCACACTCCCTATGTGTTTTCTATGGATACTTTTTATTAAGTAGATACATGTGTATGCTCTGGGTATGGTGATACACACTCCCTATGTGTTTTCTATGAATACCTTGTATTAGGTTGATAGTATAGGTTGTTCTGAGCAAACATTGTGTAGAACGGGATGATGTAAAACAGCACAGATTTCCTGGGGTCCTTTTCCAACGTTGTTGCACAGAATAAAATATGATATTAACCAAAGCCTTTTCCTTTTATTCAAGCAAAAAAAAGAAAAAGATCGTTATTGTTGTTACCTAATTTACAAAGTCACTGAATCAGGGAACGTATGACAGTTTGGACGACAAGAGATGGCAGGTGTTCTATAGACTCAGCTGTAGCATGCCACAGGAGATCAGCGCCAAAAGAGTTGTTCAGAATGATTCTCTTAGAAAAACCATAGAAGTAGGCATGGTGTTTTATAGTGATGACAATCATTATAAGCAATGCTTACAGATTTGGGAATATGCAGCAATTTTTGCAAAAGTAGCCAAGAGGTGTAGCGCCTGTAGTTGTCAACTAAAACATGGTGGTTTAGAAAGATATTTCTCATGATCAAAATACCAAAAAGATAAATACAAAAATTTACCGAACATATTTCTTAATTTTAATAAATTTTAGTATCAGAAAAAAAAAAGTTAACTCCACATATTATACTTGTACGACATGTCCAAAGTTGTTTTTTGTTGCAACACATTGGCCAACAAATTCACCTACGATACCCTATGATTGTCACTACCATAGGGGACAGAGCCATTGTTAGTTCATGAAACAGTCACTAGGTGGCTAGCTAAAAGGAGGTGTTCTTCATTAATGGAGGTGCAAAAGAAGTGAGTGATAATTGGGAAGTGTCACAACTCTAGCCTTACTCAAATATGTATATAAAGTTTTCCATGTGAAAAACAGCAGGTTCTTGGTTTAATCATTATCTCATCCTGCTCTGGGATGGGGGCAGAGAGTCAAGGGAACTATGGTAAAACATTAAAAGACAGTTGAATTTTGTAAGAACAAAGAGTCAGAATACAGGTTCTGTCCCCTGAACACCTAGTGACTGCTTCATGAACTAACAATGGCTCTGTTTCCTTTAGTGATAGCATCCACAGAATACTACATTTTAGTTTTTGAATTTTGTCAAAATATGTATTCAAACACAAGCTGTGGGAGTAAAGGTGCATCTTCTGTGAATTTGTGATTTTGGGGTGTTTCCATGGAAACGACCCATCTCATAAGCATGCCACTGAATTGAAATGGCCCCCTCAAATCTTTATAAGTCCCAGGCATGTACCTTTTCAAAAATCACAGGTTGAAATATTTCTGTCCATAAACAGGAAAAAGAGGGGAATTGAAAATGTTGTACTGTGACAAAAATAGAGCAAAATTTGATGTTTGACCTTGAAATGAGAGGTCATGACCTTCAGCAAGGTCATTGACTCTATATTGGCCATAGAGAACTTAAATAGTGCTACACATTGGTTCCTTTAAATTTTGAGAAAAGATCCATTTTCACCAAGTTAGAATACAAAGTATGCATTTTCTAAATATACGATTTTTTTTACAGATTGCCATGGAAATAGGCCCCCTGTGTCGCTAAGCTGGACATCCCAAATTCCCCCCTCACTTTTTCATAAACTCTGGATACATAGCTAACTGAAAATCATAATGAAAATTTCTACCTCCATTTGAAAGTCAAATCCATATGGCTCATGGACTATTAATAGTACGTTCACGGTAGATTAGACTTGCTCAAAATTTTCATCATGAACAGTCTTTAAATGATTGAAGAAAATCAGAATAAAGATCATTATCATATGTAGGCCCTATCCTGGCCTGACTGGCCCATGAATCAAAGACATGTCCTCTAGACACAGAACCTCCTGTAAAAGTCCCCCAAGACACTCACTGAAACCCTACACCTCCTCCTACCCATATCCATCCCCTCTTCCAGTTCCCTGGCCGCCTGTGTTATCATAGCAATAACTTTTGCCTGTTCCTGACTGTGACCGATCTTTGGACCCTTCTAGCTTCATCAAAACCTCCGATTGTACCAGTCCCTGTATCCTAGCAAAGAAGGGTGAGGTCGGTAGATGGGTAGCTAGTATAGGATGCAGGGACTGGAGCCAGTCTAGCTCTAGATGTGCAGGCTTAAAGCACCCCTCTCAGTCTCATATGGTCTCACACTCTCTATAATCTCAATGATGCCACCTAGCGGGAATACTGTGTGCCTGTGGATTCTCAAGGCTTTAAGCTTAGTTTGTAAAGATTTCTTCTCCCATAGAGCGCAGAGAGAACATTGTACAGATTACAACTTAGAGAGTGTGAGATCTTATGAGATCTTATCTTACAGCATGGGCGTTGGAAGCCAATCTAGACTCACACTGCGCCGCTCCGGTTTTCCGCAAAACCTGTTTTCAGTATGTTGCTCTAGCGGTGCAGTGTGATCTAGACTCTATGTGGCGCCATCTACCGTGTCATAGCAGCAGGTAGCATGTTGTAACGGGTTTCGTTGCGTGCAATGTTTGCCCGCTAATGTGACACTGCTGTGTTTGTGGTTTGGAGTTGAAGGAATACACGGCATAAAATCAGATAGATCTCTAGAATATCACATCTACCACATCTTCTCTGCTCTTGGCAAAAGGTTAGTAGACGGTTTATCGTTGATGTTTGTTCTAGAGTGCTACAGTGACAACAATTCATTGTGGTGTCAAACATAGGTGTCGATATTTGTAGCTCATCAATCAATTATCATTATCACCAGTTCCGAATCCACGTTAAATTCTCCTGAAACTTTCAGTAAAAGAGTTGATACATTCAGCGGTTTTTAACTTTACTGATAAATGACTACGCTTTGATCCGTGAAATAAGATGTGGGGTGATCTGTATGGCAATGGTTGTATGCTGGTACGTAATGGTAGCTGGTTCTAAGGGGCCCTAAAGTACGTAGCCTACGCACCAAGGGGGGGGGGGGGGGGGGGGGGGTCAACATTTTCGGAAATTGTGCGTTTGCTCCTTCTTCAGTCAAACTTGCTGTTTCTGTATCAATTTTGGTAATGACAGCATAATTATAACTATATACCCCTGCCGTATACTGTAAATATGTACCATTTCGCCATATAACGTAAAATTATCCTACCCCTAATAAAAAAACTCCATAGGCACATTAAGTCACTGTATTCGGTCTGGAGTTCAGAAAAATGAAAAATATCGCTCTACTGGGATACACTTGAGAAATGACGTCATTTGTTAATGTAGAAGTAATTTAGACAGGTGGGGTAGGATAAATTCTAAACCAAACTCGAGTTAGTTGTGTTATTGTTCATCGCACTCCAGCAAGATCGCGTATTACTGCTCTCGGCTTCACCTCGCGCAGTAATACGCGATCTTGCCATCGTGCAATAAACAACAACACAACTAACTCTTGTTTGGTTTCTCCATAGTACTGTATGGAACACTGTTCCGTACGGGAAAGTACGGAACATTTGTTCCTTATACGAAGACTAAAATATTAGTGCTTAAGCCAAATGAAATGAATGATTTTTCTTAATTTCGGGTATATAGTAAATATATATGCACAATCATGCTTGTGATAATTCACGGTTTGTAAACGCCTCGTTCTGTACAAACCGGAAATTATTATTTAACTTGACAAGATATTCCCTCAAAACCAGACTTGACTGATCTTCTTAAGTAGAAATTATAAGGAGACATCAGTGTTTGGTGTAATATTCCGACATGTTTCGGTATTTTAATACCTTCTTCAGCGATCAGATTCGTAAATTATTATCTCAATTCGAAGCTTGTACAGCATGGTCAGGACGTTCTATAATATAAGGCCACTAAAAAAACAACTTAGTTTCTCATCACCGCGCGCATCAGAAAAAACGATTATAGATTTTTTTTTTTAAGTAAGAGGAACCTTGAGAGAAATTATGAAAGTTGTGTTTATTTAGGATCAAATTAAAGCTCCTGATGTCATGGATGCATTAAACATATAACTAGTAAAAATCTGGAAACCCCACATAAGCGCACACTTTGGCCCGGATTGGAGGGTGTCCGCTTATGCGGGGTTTTACTGTATGTCTGAAGCCCATTTTATGACACTTCAAAAGCCATCGAGCAATAAAAAATACCAAAAAGAATGCCCTCGTCATATTTTTCATGGCTTGATGATGAGAAACAGGTTGTTTTTTTGAGTGACCTAAATACGCCTTCAATCAGACTTGTATGCATGTAAATAACATTGTAATAAAGGTCTAACGTTTTGATTTTAATTATGCATTAGACGTTGGATTTGATGTCCCTTGAGGTTTGTTGAAGGCAATGACTTAGATGGGGTTGGCGCGTTTATAGACTAACCTTCGTTAAAGTGAATATGCTTGTATAAAATTAACGATATCATTTAACTCGGTAGCTTTTTGAGGTGGTATTTATGTATGTAGGGCAGAGGGGCTGTTAATATTTAGTGGGACTGGAAGGCATGTCATGTCGGAGCGTGTCAGGTGGCTACAGTAATTTAATGTCAGTCATTCCTTGAAACAAAAAAGTTGTACAAGTCTGTGCTGGGACCAGTAATCATATAAAACAACCTGACCTTGCTGTACAAGCTACAAAACGAGATGATTGTTTACGGTTTGTATGGAACTCGGCGTAAACGCTCGTTCCGTACAAACCATCATCGAGTTTGTAGCTTGTACAAGCATGGTGGGTCGTTTTATATTTACTAAATACCCAAAATAATTAATTTAATTTGATTAATAATTGATATTCTAGCTAATATTTTAAATGATGTGTACCGAAAAGAGTTCTGTATTTATATAGAACGTCCTGACCATGCTGTACAATTCACAGAACGAGATGGTAATTTACGGTATGTACGGACCGAGGCATTTATGCCGAGTTCCGTACAAACGGTAAATTACCATCGAGTTCTGTGACTTGTACAAGCATGGTTGGACGTTATATATTTACTATATACCCAAAATTAAAACAAAAAATCAATTTCGTTTGGCTTAACAACCAATTTTTTAATAAACGTGTATGGCAAGATGGTCCGTATTTTAGTGTACGGACCAGTGGTCCATACAGTATTTTTACGTCATATGCCTAAACGGTGCGTATTTACAGTATATAAAGCATGGATATATAGTAATTTGCCGAACGGAATACTATTCCATACACTGATACAGTATTTAAGTTATGTTTTGAAACAGTGCATATTTACAATATATTATATATATGGCATGGGTATATAGTAATTGTATGGTATAAGACGTAGCGTGTAGCCGTATTGGGAATGCGACCACAAGTGTTCTCCTGCTTTGATTTTCCCTCCAAAGCTCACCTCCGCTTTTGGATGAAATCGGGACACCGATTGCTGAAAAAAAGTTGGTTGTACCCAGTACTCCTGTGACTGAGTTTAATTACATGTACTTTATGTTTTGACCTGACCACTTCTTAGCTGTTGTTATAAAATAACTGGTTTGTAGGGAAGACACAACTCAAGACAGTGAATTGAAATAAAAGTTCAGGATGGTATTTATTTGCTTATATTAGATAACAACGTTTCGGATTCATAAAAGACCCTTCATCAGGTTTAGTCATGTTGTTATAAAATGTTCCAGAGAAGAGTAAGATGCCTGGGTCAACCAGGCAGCATACCCTGTTATTCCCACAGGATATGCAAATTTTAGTAAAGTAAACCAAAGTAGGTCTAATTGAACAAATTGGACGGTAAACTACCCAAAAAAATTAGAGATCAATTTGCGATCATAAGTGTAGCTCCATCGATTCAGAGAAAAATCACCATATGGCAAGATTCCGAGCTTTGAGCTCTAGTATTGAAAAATCAGGAGTACTTCATCAAGTAATGAGGATGTATGGTATAACATGTTTGAATATCTAAACATGCGTTGGCCCTGGACTGGGCGTGATTACTTGATAATCTCGTAAAACGTACTCACATAATAAATTATGTTCCTCCTATGCTACAGCCATGTGCACAATCATCGCCTTAGAAGTGACTTGAGTCTGTGGTTGCCTATTTGTGGTTATTGTTTGATACAGAAGGCACACAGACCAAGCATAGTCAAACAAGTGTGTACATGTTGAATTGACGTAAACTACTATAGATCTATGTGGATATACAGCCAGTAAAATGTATTGATTATACTTCGTGGGTCATCCATAAAGTACATACACACCAAGGGGGGGAGGGGAAGGGTCAACATTTTCAGAAATTGTGTGTTTGCTCCTTCTGCAGTCAAACTTGCCGTTACCGTATCAGTGTTTGTAATGCAAATCATAATTATTACGTCTTTACTATATACCCAAAATCAACAAAATAATTAATCTAATTTGACTAATAACTAATATTCTAGCTAAAGTGCTGATTTCACAAGACTAGTGAGTATTGTATGTAATAGGCGGGTAATACAATGAATGTCCGTGTAAATCCCCCGCTGTTTTCAGTTGATGTTCACCAGGAGTCGCGTCATCATGCTCGTCTCCGCCCAGCTGAGTATTGTATGTAATAGACGGGTAATACTATGAATGTCCGTGTAAATTCCCCGCTGTTTTCAGGTGATGGTCACCGGGAGTCGCGCCATCATGCTCGTCTCCGCCCAGCTGAGTATTGTATGTAATAGACGGGTAATACTATGAATGTCCGTGTAAATTCCCCGCTGTTTTCTGGTGATGTTCACCAGGAGTCACGTCATCATGCTCGTCTCCGCCCAGCTGAGTATTGTATGTAATAGGCAGGTAATACAATGAATGTCTGTGTAAATTCCCCGCTGTTTTCAGGTGATGGTCACCAGGAGTCGCGTCATCATGCTCGTTTCCGCCCAGCTGAGTATTGTATGTAATAGACGGGTAATACTATGAATGTCCGTGTAAATCCCCCGCTGTTTTCAGGTGATGTTCACAAGGAGTCGCGTCATCATGCTCGTTTCCGCCCAGCTGAGTATTGTATGTAATAGACGGGTAATACTATGAATGTCCGTGTAAATCCCCCGCTGTTTTCAGGTGATGTTCACCAGGAGTCGCGTCATCATGCTCGTTTCCGCCCAGCTGAGTATTGTATGTAATAGACGGGTAATACTATGAATGTCCGTGTAAATTCCCCGCTGTTTTCAGGTGATGTTCACCAGGAGTCGCGTCATCATGCTCGTCTCCGCCCTGCTGAGTATTGTATGTAATAGATGGGTAATACAATGAATGTCCGTGTAAATCCCCCGCTGTTTTCAGGTGATGTTCACCAGGAGTCGCGTCATCATGCTCGTCTCCGCCCAGCTGAGTATTATATGTAATAGACGGGTAATACTATGAATGTCCGTGTAAATTCCCCGCTGTTTTCAGGTGATGGTCACCAGGAGTCGCGTCATCATGCTCGTCTCCGCCCAGCTGAGTATTGTATGTAAAAGACGGGTAATACTATGAATGTCCCTGTAAATTCCCCACTGTTTTCAGGTGATGTTCACCAGGAGTCGCGTCATCTTGCTCGTCTCCGCCCAGCTGAGTATTGTATGTAATAGACGGGTAATACTATGAATGTCCGTGTAAATTCCCCGCTGTTTTCAGGTGATGTTCACAAGGAGTCGCGTCATCATGCTCGTCTCCGCCCAGCTGAGTATTGTATGTAATAGACGGGTAATACTATGAATGTCCGTGTAAATTCCCCGCTGTTTTCAGGTGATGTTCACCAGGAGTCGCATCATCATGCTCGTCTCCGCCCAGCTGAGTATTGTATGTAATAGACGGGTAATACTATGAATGTCCGTGTAAATTCCCCGCTGTTTTCAGGTGATGTTCACCAGGAGTCGCGTCATCATGCTCGTCTCCGCCCAGCTGCTCATCCTCGTCCTCCAGCTTCTAGTCTTCAACCCCTGCCTGCTCGGGGCGCACATCGACGATTCGGCTCATGCCGGGGGGCGCAGTCGGGCACGCCGGGCGCTCGCGCCACCCAACCCACTCGCCGACGGCGCGCAGGGCGTCGCGCCCGCAGCCCCTGGCGGCGCGGGTCCAAACCAGGCCTCCCCGCGCTACAGCCCCACGTGGGACTCCCTAGAGACGCGCCCTCTACCGGGCTGGTACGACGATGCCAAGGTGGGCACATTTGAAATTTTTTTTTTATTTATCATGAAATTGTATTAGTTACAATCACAAAACCAACAACTCCTGATTTTAAATTGGAGGTTGTATTTAATGATACTTGTTGCTTATACATGAGTTTTCACACAACGTTTCGGCCAATGTTGGCCTTCTTCAGGAGCAAGAAAATTACAATACTTGTGTTTTCATAGATACTAATTAGTTACTACATTAGAATTTTTTTGGTGTGCTTCTGTTCTTCATTTTTGCTGATCAAGCTAACAGTGGGTATAATTTTTAACCCTTGATCTGTTAATTGTCAATAGTTAATATAATAAATCGTCATAATGTTCAGTTATATCAAAGCCGGACTTGACTTTTCGGAGCAGTTTGAGGCGTGGAAATGTCTCCAGTTATGTTTGGTTGGTATTTTTATTTATTATTATAATTATTTTTGTGTTAGGGAGTTTGGTGAGTTTTCCAACAAGTGACAGAATTCTGACATTTCATGTATATTTATTGTTATTCCTTGTTTAAAACAAAGAACCCTAGTTGAGCCAATAACACGAGGGGTTTGAACCTCCAGACTTGAACACAAAACCTCCTAAAAGGAGAAAATCCCCCAATATGCCAAGCATGCAATGTTTTTGACGAAGCAATGCACTCTCTCTGCGGTTACCCAGAAACTCCCAGTAGCCAGGGTGAACCACAGTCTCTCACGGACGTTAAACTTAACATGGTCTGCTGGGGTGGACAGCAATTACCACTCTGTTCACCCTCTCTATCGCCTTGCCTCCTCATGGTGCAGACTGGATATGCTTGTATACAAGCATAATTAAAGTGACCGGGCTGGGGAGTTAGCTCAGTGGTAAAGAGCACTGGACTTTGTTGATTTGAGTCCCATTCCAGCCACCTTTCTCCTTCACCCTCAGCAGTGGTTGATTTACTGCTATTTCAAAGACCAGTCCTTCTCATACCATGTTTATGTGGTATGGGAAGTAAAAGAACTCTCACCTCGGTAAATGTGTAGGGGTGAGATTTCTACCTACATTTATCTCATAGATTTGGTCAAACCCAAAGTAAGTCTAATTGAACAAATTGGACGTTAAACTACCCAAACGAACAAACGTAGCATAACAATTTGTGCCTTTTTCCTCAGGTGGGCATCTTCATCCACTGGGGCGTGTACTCGGTGCCGGCCTTCGTGGGTGAGTGGTTCTGGTACTACTGGCGGACCGGCAAGTCCGAGTCCAAGTTCCACACGCAGCAGGCCGTAGACTCTGTTCGCAACTTCATGGCCGCCAACTACCCGCCCGATTTTAAATACACCGACTTCGCCAGCAAGTTTACCGCCGAGTTCTTTGATCCAACCAAGTGGGTGGACATCTTCAAGAACTCCGGGGCCAAGTAAGTCAGCCTTTTTTTTGTGTGTTTGGATCTCGTATCGTCTTCTCTGAAAATGTTTGTAGCTTTTTTTTGAAAAAATGAATTTTCTAAAATTCTGAGGCCAAGTCCATCCCCTTTGTATCTGCAAATATCGTGTTAACCAATGTTCCTCTTTTTTATTTCGAATAAATTTTGGGGGAGGTTTATGAATATGGTGGATAAGACAAGTCATATAAATGTTCAATATGTGGCTAAGAGTGTATTCGTCGGCAGCTACCGCTTAAATGAGCTCGATGTCTGTTATCGGCTACGTCATCGGAACCGTTCGATTGTGACGACCATAGTGACAGCAGCGTAATCTTGGCGATTTGCTTAGTGTCAGTTGTTGACAAAGCGGTTTGTTAGTCACAAATTGGGTTTGCTCATGATGTTGATATGACAACAGCGGTTTCAGCCTAGGGAATCCTCAGGCTGCACTGAAAAAAAATAATACAATGATTAATAACAAAAATAATGTCCCATCTATCTGCCAGCAGCTTCCACTGCCATGTCAGGTGTACTCAGATTATAGCAGATTTTTGTCAGATTTTTTTTTTTTTTTCCCTAAAGCAGTTTATTGGCACTTCTCAAACGTTCATGGAATCAACATTCAATACAACAGAAAATTATCCATGCACAACATAATAAAGAATTTCATAGGTGCTTTAATCCCATCCCTAATATAAAATCCCATAGGCTTAACATTGGGTTTCTGTATGCCACGCTGACTGGCATACAGAGTTTTATATGCCACTAGTGGCATACAGCATTGTTATCACGTAATATTCCAAAATCGAAGAGATAGGGTAGGATAAAATCAAAACCTGATTCGTTTTAATCTTGGCCACCGCATTCCACTCCTGAAGTTTTGGCTCCGGACTTCACTCGGCTTTGCCTCATGAAGTCACTTTGCCAAACTCCAGTCGTGGAATACGGTGGCCAAGACTAAAACTCAACCAGTTTTACGATAGTCTTTTTGTTTTAGGAAAAGACATACATAGAATACAGGACAGTTTTAACGCTGGTAAAAAGAGAAAACCCTTTCGTATTACAGAACCTAAACCAAACTCATGAGAGGTTGTGCTAGATATTTTCTTCTGATTTTTGTATCTTTTTAAGATATGTGGTGCCATGTCAGGTGTAGTGGGATTTTATTAGATTTTTTTTTATTCTTTTAATAATTTTTAAGGTACGTGGTGCTGTCGTCTAAACACCATGACGGGTTCACCATGTGGCCCTCCAAGAAGTCGTGGAACTGGAACTCTGTGGACAACGGGCCGCACCGGGACCTTGTTGGTGAGGAGCTTTTCTCTATGTTATTATTAGACTATCAAGAAACATCACAAAATTTCACAGGATTAAACGTTTATATGGCGTGAGTTTTTTTGTTGTTTTTTTTGTCCGTTTATTCATACTGTGGTTTTTTTGTTTTTTTTTGTTTTGTTTTTTATTTTGCCTGTTTTCAATTTAGCTCAGTGCATCGTACTTGGCTTGATTACAGTTTTCTCTTATGGCTTGCACAACTAGCTAGCAACTAACAACCTTAATCTTAGTAATGATATTTACAATGACACATCAAGCAATCACCTAGTTCAGTTGTAACTGGCTAGTCTCAAGCTAGTTGATAAGATGTGTAAATGTGTAGGGGTGAGATTTCTACCTACTTTCATCTCATAGATTCTGTTAAACCCAAAGTAAGTCTAATTGAACAATTTGGATGTTAAACTACCCAAACAAATGAACAAATAAAATCCTGATCAACCTTGCTTGTCTTCAGGTGACCTGGCCCAGGCGATCCGCACCAACTCTGACCTGCGGTTCGGTGTTTACCATTCACTCTACGAGTGGTACAATCCGCTCTACATCGAGGATCGCAGGAACAACTACGCCACGCAAAACTTTGTCAAGGTATGTTTCTCGTCGAAACTCTTCTGGTTGTACTACTTGAGCCTCTCTTCATGAATGCTGAAACATGTAATATATTTGAAGGCATATCGGACAATTTGGCATGAAAATTAAAACCCATGTCATTTTTCTGAAAATTGAATACAATGATCTCTAAGTATTGTCGATCACATATTTGACTTAAACATCGGGGGTCACGGTGCTAGTTTTCGATTTAGAGATCAATATTATGATCATTTTACATTAGAATATATGGCGATTCTAAAAAGTTGTTTTTCACCTAGTAAAACCCATGTCATTTTCCTCAAATTTTCACAGAATATAGTATATGTATAGTAATACCTATTTAGGTTTTAAAAATCATAGGTCACCGTCCTTATTTTTAAAAGAATTGAAGAAAACCATATTTTTCAGTACATTTCCTATATAAATCAAGCAAATGAAAAAGAGCCTATTTTATAATCAGAATCAGTTTTTTCTTCTATGGCACTAAAGTAGTGCCATAATCACATTAGAATTCCAATTCCCCTTTAGTTGTTAATAAATGCCTCTAATAATTACCTATATATGTTGAAGATATTTTTCAGAGCTGAATATATGTATGTGTATATTTTTTGTAATGTAAAAGATAATTTCAAACAGTAGAAAATCCACAGAGAACCAGACAAGCTGATTCTTGTTAAAGTTGGTTTATTGGGGGTAAAGTTACATCGAGATAGGGGGCAGTTGGTGGGAAGTTGTGCGACGTTTCGTCTGCTTTAATCAGACTTCTTCAGGCAAAGTTCAAAGATAATTTCAAATAATCCTTTATTTCAGGACAAATTGATGCCTGAGCTGAAAGAACTGGTGAACAACTACAAACCTGAGATAATCTGGGCTGACGGGCAGTGGGAAGCGTCCTGTGCCTACTTTAACTGTACGCAGTTTATATCGTGGTTGTACAATGATAGGTGAGTAATAATAATCTGGGCTGACGGGCAGTGGGAAGCGTCCTGTGCCTACTTTAACTGTATGCAGTTTATATCGTGGTTGTACAATGATAGGTGAGTAATAATAATCTGGGCTGACGGGCAGTGGGAAGCGTCCTGTGCCTACTTTAACTGTATGCAGTTTATATCGTGGTTGTACAATGATAGGTGAGTAATAATAATCTGGGCTGACGGGCAGTGGGTGGCGTCCTGTGCCTACTTTAACTGTACGCAGTTTATATCGTGGTTGTACAATGATAGGTGAGTAATAATAATCTGGGCTGACGGGCAGTGGGAAGCGTCCTGTGCCTACTTTAACTGTATGCAGTTTATATCGTGGTTGTACAATGATAGGTGAGTAATAATAATCTGGGCTGACGGGCAGTGGGAAGCGTCCTGTGCCTACTTTATCTGTACGCAGTTTATATCGTGGTTGTACAATGATAGGTGAGTAATAATAATCTGGGCTGACGGGCAGTGGGAAGCGTCCTGTGCCTACTTTAACTGTACGCAGTTTATATCGTGGTTGTACAATGATAGGTGAGTAATAATAATCTGGGCTGACGGGCAGTGGGAAGCGTCCTGTGCCTACTTTATCTGTACGCAGTTTATATCGTGGTTGTACAATGATAGGTGAGTAATAATAATCTGGGCTGGTGGGCAGTGGGAAGCGTCCTGTGCCTACTTTAACTGTACGCAGTTTATATTGTGGTTGTACAATGATAGGTGAGTAATAATAATCTGGGCTGACGGGCAGTGGGAGGCGTCCTGTGCCTACTTTAACTGTACGCAGTTTATATTGTGGTTGTACAATGATAGGTGAGTAATAATAATCTGGGCTGACGGGCAGTGGGAGGCGTCCTGTGCCTACTTTAACTGTACGCAGTTTATATCGTGGTTGTACAATGATAGGTGAGTAATAATAATAATCTGGGCTGACGGGCAGTGGGAAGCGTCCTGTGCCTACGTTAACTGTACGCAGTTTATATCGTGGTTGTACAATGATAGGTGAGTAATAATAATCTGGGCTGACGGGCAGTGGGAGGCGTCCTGTGCCTACTTTATCTGTACGCAGTTTATATCGTGGTTGTACAATGATAGGTAAGTAATAATAATCTGGGCCGACGGGCAGTGGGAAGCGTCCTGTGCCTTCTTAAACTGTACGCAGTTTGTATCGTGGTTGTACAATGATAGGTGAGTAATAATAATCTGGGCTGACGGGCAGTGGGAAGCGTCCTGTGCCTACGTTAACTGTACACAGTTTATATCGTGGTTGTACTATGATAGGTGAGTAATAATAATCTGGGCTGACGGGCAGTGGGAGGCGTCCTGTGCCTACTTTAACTGTACGCAGTTTATATCGTGGTTGTACAATGATAGGTGGGTAATAATCATTTATCTCAACCCTGAAATGAATGTCGATAGGTTTAACATTAGGAACTCATTCTCCATGCCCCTACAAGTATTGCAGTCCGTTCTCCACTGACATGTCAGAATCTCATGCAAGAGATTCAGGAAAAAAAGACCCATCCAGAATTTCTTGCATGTTCGTTCAATGTAAATCATTTATAATCAGTCATAATAATCTCATATACCATCAGAAATCACTGTCAGAACATGCTTTGCATGCTAAAATCATGGCGAAATGGCGAAATATATTATTGGTGTAAGTCTACACCGACTTACCGCCACGCTGGACAGTGCTGTGGTGTCTGGAACTAAATGTCTTGGAGAAACATTTTTATTGACGTAGTTGACGACGTGATATCTTCGCTAATCGACCGGATATTACTACGTCTGCGTAAACTACTCAAGAGATTACGGCCACTCGTACACAAAACCAGTCATTATTTAGTATATATAACCATAACGCCTGCAATTATTGTTCGAGCTAGAATGCTTAGGATTATTTTGCCTGGAAGGGGTAGTGATTCTAGCAGGTTAAGGTTAAGTTACTGGAGTAAAATGAAATATTTGTATTCGTTGAGTTTTCAAAAAATGAAGTGAAAAGTCATGTAAATAGTAGCACACTGAGAGATATGCTCAAAACGGTGTCTATTCATCGATGTATTCATCTTTTGGGTTTATACTGTTGTCATCGATGTATCACCCAGTATAAATAAAATTTATTAAAAAAAAAATTTTAAATGTTTGATGTGGTGTGTCTTTGCAGCCCGGTGAAGGACACAGTTGTCATCAACGATCGCTGGGGAATGGACACTATGTGTAAACATGGCGGGTTTCTCACCTGCGAGGACAACAAGAATAGAGGTATGTCTCCTCCCATGATGAGTCACCAAAAACTCAGCCTCCAAACCTGTCTTGACAGTTTCATATTTATATTTTTCTGGATATCGAATAAGTATATGGTCAATATCATAAATATCATACACCCTATTGAGGTATCCCATAATTCAGTCTGTTTACAGGTTCCGGTGGTTGCTGGTTGCCGACATTGTATGGATATAGACCCTTGACCCGCAACCCACAATTATTGCAGTTTAACGGTTTTTATAAATCTTCAAATTGAAATCTGATGTCAGAAATGAAATTTTCAGCTATTTTTACATCTAAATCCGAAATTATATTCAGTGTCTCCAATTAGAAGTTGGAAAACTGTGGTTCATGCGGTCGTGGTGTGGCCAGCCAGTTGGGGCGGAACTTTTACTTACCCGAGGCGATAATAGGGAGTTTAGTAACGCCTCGCCTCCACTTTGTTGATTCGGGTCCCACTGCAGCCACTTTTCTCCTTCACCCCCAGCAGTGTTAGATTTACTGCTATATCAAAGGCCAATCCTTCTCATACCATGTCTATGTGGTGTGGGAAGTAAAAGAACTCTCACCTCGGTAAATGTGTAGGGGTGAGGTTTCCACCTAAATTCATTACATAGATTCAATCACCACCCTTGTGGTGTAAAAGAACCTTGAGAAAGTCTGGTGAGAACCTGCAATGGTTAACTGGACGTTAAATCTAACCAATTGACACTAATATTTATAACCAATAACCAACCAAGTCTAGAGGGTCTCTGTACCATGAATTGAATGTGCTCACAGGGTGGACACCACTCTCCCAGCAGTGATGCTAGTGTTTTGTGGTGCTAGTGCTTACTAATCTCTGCCTAAACGCAACTTTCCAATTCTACAAGGAAATCAATTTTGTCTTTTACATATTCAGTAAAAAAAAAAATCCCTTTCTGTACAACAAAAAATGACATTAATTGAATATTGTGGACGAGGCTATGAAAACCAAGCATTCATAGAAATTGAGAATCGTGATTGAATCTCCCCACAGACCCTCAGCCCCATGCCGCAGTCAGCATGGAGGTTTCCATAATCATTCCCCACTCTCAGATTGCAAATCCCACATAAAAATGTTCCCTATTTTATCCAGGGATGCTAGTTTTCAATGTTTCCATTGAAATTCATGTTTTCATTTTCAGAATACAAAAATAATTCCTCATGTAAAATTGATATACCAACTGCTAAATTACCCAATTCAACCACAGCCCATGATCCCCCACTGAACCTCCCCACTGACCCATGTGGAAGTATTCCCGTGATTCCCCACTGTAATGTATATGTAAACCATAAACTCTATATTGCAGTAACACAAATATTTCAATTTTTTTCGACCCCAACTGGCAACCCTGTTTTTCTGACCCCAACTGACATCTTGGTTCATGTATTTTATGTTCATCAGTAACAAAACAAGGCAGCCGGAAGTGGGAGCAGGGCATGACGCTGGATAAGGAGTCGTGGGGGTACCGGCGAGACGCCATGTTGGAGGACTACTACACCATGGAGGGCCTGCTGCTACTGCTCGCCCAGTCAGTCAGGTACGCGTTACTTATTATCCCCGTTCCATATAATATGTACAGTAATCCATAACAACATACCCAGTCAGTCAGGTACGCGTTACTTATTATCCCCGTTCCATATAATATGTACAGTAATCCATAACAACATACCCAGTCAGTCAGGTACGTGTTACTTATTATCCCCGTCCCATATTATATGTACAGTAATCCATAACAACATACCCAGTCAGTCAGGTACGCGTTACTTATTATCCCCGTTCCATATTATATATATGTACAGTAATCCATAACAACATACGCAGTCAGTCAGGTACGCGTTACTTATTATCCCCGTTCCATATTATATGTACGGTAATCCATAACAACATACCCAGTCAGTCAGGTACGCGTTACTTATTATCCCTGTTCCATATTATATGTACGGTAATCCATAACAACATACCCAGTCAGTCAGGTACGTGTTACTTATTATCCCCGTTCCATATTATATGTACAGTAATCCATAACAACATACCCAGTCAGTCAGGTACGCGTTACTTATTATCCCCGTTCCATATTATATGTACGGTAATCCATAACAACATACCCAGTCAGTCAGGTACGCGTTACTTATTATCCCCGTTCCATATTATATGTACGGTAATCCATAATAACATACCCAGTCAGTCAGGTACGCGTTACTTATTATCCCCGTTCCATATTATATGTACGGTAATCCATAACAACATACCCAGTCAGTCAGGTACGTGTTACTTATTATCCCCGTTCCATATTATATGTACAGTAATCCATAACAACATACCCAGTCAGTCAGGTACGCGTTACTTATTATCCCCGTTCCATATTATATGTACGGTAATCCATAACAACATACCCAGTCAGTCAGGTACGCGTTACTTATTATCCCCGTTCCATATTATATATATGTACAGTAATCCATAACAACATACCTAGTCAGTCAGGTAGATGTTACTGATAGTCCCCGTTCCATATCATATGTAAGGTAATCCATAACAATTTACCTAGTCAGTCAGGTGCGCGTTACTTATTATCCGTTCCATATTATATGTACAGTAATCCATAGCAACATATCTAGTCAGTCAGGTATGCGTTATTTATTATCCCCGTTC
This sequence comes from Alentia gelatinosa, assembly GCA_950022655.1. NCBI lineage: Eukaryota > Metazoa > Annelida > Polychaeta > Phyllodocida > Polynoidae > Alentia > Alentia gelatinosa. The sequence goes on along the minus strand of OX465579.1, from coordinate 5,567,118 downwards.
AATATTATATGTATGGTAATCCATAGCAACATACCTAGTCAGTCAGGTATGCATTATTTATTATCCCCTTTCCATATTATATGTAAGGTAATCCATAACAACATGCCTAGTCAGTCAGGTAAATGTTACTGATAGTCCCGTTCCATATCATATGTACGGTAATCCATAGCAACATATCTAGCCAGTCAGGTACGCGTTACTGATAGTCCACACTCAGCGTTACTTATCATCCCAATGTACAGTAATTCATAGAAGCATACCCAGTCAGGTATGCATTACTTATTTTCCCTGTTCCATATTATGAGAAAACGTGGTTACTGGGCCCGTAGGAATGGCCGTTTGAGGTCATTTGATAAAAAATACAGCCCATTTTAACTTTGTGATAGATAATATAATATAATGAAGAAAGAGTTGACCTTTATAGTAACGGAGGGAATCTTCTAAGGAACATTGGGCTGACAGCCGTTTATTTTGTAGTAAATAAAATGAGATATTTGACCTTTACAGTAATGGAGGGAATCTTCTAATGAACATCGGCTGAGAGCCATTTATTTTGTAGTAAATAATATGAGATATTTGACCTTTATAGTAACGGAAGGAATCTTCTAATGAACATCGGGCTGACAGCCATTTATTTTGTAGTAAATAATATGAGATATTTGACCTTTATAGTAACGGAGGGAATCTTCTATTGAACAGCAGGCTGACAACCATTTATTTTGTAGTAAATAATGTGAGATATTTGACCTTTATAGTAACGGAGGGAATCTTCTAATGAACATCGGGCTGACAGCCGTTTATTTTGTAGTAAATAATGTGAGATATTTTACTTTTATAGTAACGGAGGGAATCTTCTAATGAACATCGGGCTGACAGCCATTTATTTTGTAGTAAATAATGTGAGATATTTTACCTTTATAGTAACGGAGGGAATCTTCTAATGAACATCGGGCCCACGGCTGACGGCAGGATACCTACTGTGTTTGAGGAGCGTCTCCGCCAGATGGGGCAGTGGCTGAAAGTCAACGGTGGCGCCATCTATGGCACCCACATGTGGCACACACAGATAGACCCCCTCAACCAGAATGTATAGTAAGTGGATTACTTCATGAGATAATTACTGATAAACATTTTAAAGTGAACTCAGCAAGCCCTGATTGAATCGGTCTATTTACTTTCGTCTGTCTTGCCTTCGTTCATTTTGTTGAAAAGATATTTCTTTAGAAATGGAAAAGAGACTTCCCTACCAAAAATAACAATATAAATTCTGAAATATTTAAATGCATATCAAACAATTTGGCTTAAAATTAAAACCCATGTTAATTCCCAGAAAATTTAATATGATGATCTCCAAGTGTTGTGGAACACATATCTAGCTTAAAAATTGGGGGTCACTGTGCTAGTTTTTGATTTATAGATCAATATTATGATATTTTATATTAGAATATATAGAAATTCTAAAAGGTATTTTTTTCACATAGTAAAACCCATGTCATTTTCCTTAAACTTTTACAGAATAAAGTACGTATATAGTACTACATATTTAGGTCTTAAAAGTCATAGGTCACTGTCCTTATTTTTGAAAGATTTAAAGAAAACCATATTTTTCAGTACAATTCCAATATACATCAAGCAAATGTAAATTGGCCTATTTTACCTATTGAGATTTGATAGATTGGACAAAATGTTAAATTTACTCATGTAGAATTAGAATGAATCCCAAGAAACCAGATTTGACTAATAGGTGTGCAGACAAGGCGGCTTCGCGACCAACGAGTAAGTGACTGTATCTATAGACCCTCTTCACACTGGCGCCATCTTGTAATGGCCGCCTATGTACGTCAATCGAAAACGAGGCGAGTCCTCTTCACTCAGTCCTGAGCAATGATAAAAATACTAGGGTTTCTCTAACTTGAAAGATGGAAATCGCTCTCACATCTACACTAATCGGCCGATTTGTATAAACAATACATTGTTAGAAAGCTGAGACTTGGGCCTATCTGTTAGGATATACATGCTATACCTGTGTTATAGATAAGATTTTCTGTCATAGATTGAACATCGGATTTCTTAAAGTGAAAAACTCTAAAAGATGTTACATTCCTGTTTTCACAGTGATTTTATGCAAAATCTATCGCGATGACCTATAGAAATAACCATCCTATCTTATTAGGTATCTCATTAGGATTAATATGATACCTATGTTGCCAGGCTCTGATGGATATTTCCTGATATAACATAGCATCATGACAGAGTAAAAAAATGTGCTTTTTTGATATTATTACATCTGTGGTATTTTATATGAATAGCTGGAAACTGCAAGTATTTACCTGCAAATTACATTTAGTCAATGAGATAACAACCAACACCCATATAAGATACATGTTTTTACCAAGTAAAATTGGAAATCATAAACTGTATAAAAGTATTTGTAGATTGATGGTACATGAGAATAGATGTGAATGGATATATGTTCTAATTTCCTGTAAATGCACTGTTACCTTTAAAGATAAAATTTAAGTGTTTTAAAGATATAACCCCATAGAATACAGCTGGTAGGTTATCTTATTGACAAAATCTAATTCACAGGTAATTATTTGCACTTCCCAGCTATGCAATTTGCCCAAAATGCAATATCAGAAGATCATGATTTTAATGCTCTTATGGACACTTGTCATCTGTGTTAATAGTCCAGTATCTCAGGAAATATCTATCATAACCTGCTAATATTGGTATCATTTTAATCGTCTTGAAATGCTATAGAAGGTAGGATTGTTATTCCTATAGGTCATTGCGATGGATTTTTCATTAAACCACTGTGAAAAACAGGAAGGTAAAGTTTTGCATTTTTTTACCAAAATAATCTGGATGTTCAATGTACGACTGGAAATCTTAGCCAAAACACAGGTATATGATATTAGACCAACAAATAGGCCCAAGTGTTAGCTTTCTAACAATATTCTGTTTATTAAAATCGGCCTTTTATTCACGACATAACAACGATTTACACTTCTACAGTTACTCTGTGCTTATGGGACTGAAGCCATGCTGCTGATACAGGTGAGGGCTCGCCTCGTTTTCATATGCAAGCATGTTGCTGGTTCTCTGCAAGCAGGGCCTAGTTACATGCAACCAGCGCATCCCGATCGCAGCGCCACGCTTATGTGCAAGTGGTGAATTAGGCTGCCCAGGCTCTGGGCGTTAATTTATTCAATTCCTCTCAACAGAACTTGACCGCGATTGGTTCATTTGATCACATGATCGTTTTTCGGGTTTCTCATTTGTTGTTTTACCAGACAAAGACAGGCGCGAAAAATTTCTGTCCAATCATTACATGGCTACTATACCTGTGGTGGGACTGGGTCCCCCTGTGGTGCCCTCTGTTGGGTATATGTGGTATTGAGCTCATGTGGGTTCTACCTGCCCCCTTGTGGCATATCAGAGAACCTGTTCTGTGTTGGTGTGGGTTCTATCCCCAGTTGCGGACAGTCCCTCTTACTCATTGGTTTCGACCTTACTGGTCTCTACGGGCGAAAAGTAGCCTCCCTGGGTGGTCAATTTTGGTGAAAAATGTTTTCATTTTTCACTCGTGGATAAACTGATTTATCTTGTGAATGGAAGTGGTAAATTAGCCTGTACAATCACTTTAAAGTCGCTATGGATAGGCCTAGTGATCATAACTGTTTTGAAAAAGTTTTTTTCACATTTTTCCCTCCCGTTGGGGGTCGGAAAAATAGAGTTTTAGATTTCTCTTCTTTTTTTTTTCCTTTTTTTTTTTTCTTTTTTTTTAAATTTGCTCAAGAGGTGTTTTGCCACGTCTTAACAATTTAGATTTCTCTACTTGTTGAAGACTGAGGAATCTCTTTTTCTCTAGGAAAAAAAATTGTCGGATATGCCTTTAATAAACGCCACGCAAAACTTTGTCAAGGTATGTTTCTCGTATGTTTCTCGTCGAAACTCTTCTGGTTGTACTGCTTGAGGCTCTCTTCAGGAATGAATGCTGAAACATAAAATCATTTTCTCTCAGAATTAATGACTCACACCCCCATCAACTCCCGATGTCCCTTTTCAATCCGTTTTAAAGTTCAAGTAATAAATCAATTATATTAATTGATACGAATAACCCTTTTGTATTAAAATACATTACGGTTTTAGGATCGTCTATTTCATTAATAATATATGTAGATTCCCACTGAATGTTATATAACTATATAACTGTGGAAGATCTCACCTCGGTGAGAACCGTAGTTAATAAAAAAAAAAAAAAAAAAAAAAAAATAATAATAATAAAAACTAGATCTTCAAAGGGCATTATAATAATTGAGAAATGTTATATACTTGCAGCTACACGGCGCGCACGAGTAACGACCTTGCCGGGGAAGTCGTCGTTCACGCCATTCTCCTCCAGTGGCCAAAGGACGACCGCCTTGACCTTTCTGCACCGGTGGCGGGCAACCACACGCAGGTCACGTGGTCGGGTCATAATGGCGGGAACTTGGCGTGGCAGAGGAAACCGGCCGGCGGGATGGTCATCACACTGCCCCGCGTGTCCCTCTCCAGTGTACCGTGTCAGTGGGCCTGGACGTTCCGCCTCACCGGGCTCCATAATGCTGACTAAGCGTGAACTTGGGGGTCTTTTTTTTTTTTTTTTTAATTTTTTTTTTTGTGTTTTTTTTTCATTTCCTTTGATGGTTATTTCTTTATAAAGATTCATTTTTGTAAAATTGACCAATTGAAGACATTATGCGACAATAGTTCAGTGATGCATCCAGGCATCATGCGACCTTAAAAAAGGTTTAAGAACAATAGAAGAGAGGAATGCCACAAGGCATTATCATTCAGTCACTAGAGTTGAATGTCCCAAGGCATTAGGTGGTATACACTAGGAATGCCTCAAAGGCATTATCTGCCCAGAATGGTTAAAAATGAGGCAGTTTTGCTAAAGCTCAATCTTTTTCCACTGGAAAACTTTTCCACAAAACAACCTTCCAGTAAGAGCCTCTCGCCCACACCGGGTCCAGACAACTCTACAGGAAAGAATTTGTCACTATCAATTCTATTTCCAAATGAAATATGAACCAACCTTTATCTGAGCCTGGTATGAACGTCCACAGGCTTAACATTAGGAACTCGTACTCAACATGCTTGTGAGTAAGGTAACTCAATATTTCGAGGATAAGATCAAATGAAAAGCATATTTGTGTCTGAGTCCTTGTTCGCCATCTCATTTGGAGTGCTTCAGAATGTTCACTTGGATATCGCCTCGTTCATATTACTGTGCAATTCTAACTCGATGACCAACAGGGACACAGACCAAACACTCACCGATTTCTTTCTTAATATTTGAGGATATTCTTAAGAACATTAATGTTTTGACAAATTGCTCAATGTGGTCATCCATACAGCTGAATGATGAGAGAATCTGTAAGATTTGTATTGTGTGCACTAACCTCAAGTCTGCAAAAGTAAATATATAACTCACAAACATTACGACACAGTCGACTCCCCATAATCATCGAAACACACACCCGCCGGCCCGCGGAGGGGTGCAGAAAGAACAGCGACACGGTCAACAGAAGAGCCTCCGACGTCGACCAATGGGAACCAAGGATTCGGGGTTGACAACAACAAGCGCGAATTCCAGTTCGCCTACCCGTACACTCTCTACATTGTGGTCGTAAATGCGATAGGGGTAGCACCGAAAAACGCCAAGTCTTACCCTCACGACTGCTTGTTGTGTCACCCTTCATGTTCACATTATGATGTGTAGGAATTGAAATAGTATTGAAAATCATCTCGGAACCAGAAAATTAAAGATAGGTACAGGTGAAAGGATAATTCATTATTTATGATAAGAAACTCAGAGATTGGTAGGTGTTTTTTTTTACCTTCTTCTGTCTCACCCCTGGTATTATTTTCACCATTAAACATTGCCATGTCAGAGGCAAAGTTCAAGGTCACTCAGTCGAGCCCTCTGCAGGTCCTAATATTGATTTGGACCATGGTTCAGTTAATAGGGTTGACATACAAGGGTTCTATTGAGGCCTCATAAAAATACTGAGGCCACTATTTCTGTGTTTTATAATATTCCATGATTTCAGGGATTTCCCTGAACTCTGACATCCCTCAATAATAGGGAGCCAAAGTGAACCCGCTGAAACCACAGATACCCGTTTACAAAACATCATTTCCAGTGGCCAGTAAGAACGAGGCTTAGTGCTAAACCTATGGGGGTTTGAGGCTAGACTTTTGTTTTTGGTCTCGTTTGTTACTTTTGAAGTGAAGTTTACTACTATCGTCTCTGAATAACTCTGTTTCGAAACTACGATGACAGTTGTTAAGTTTATCATAAATTTGGATCTAAAAGATTGGAGAAATATAATCTCAAACCTACATAGTCAAAGTACTGAGTGCCTACACCCGGAGATAGTGTTTTGTAAATTGGTATCTGTGGTTTCAGCGGATTCACTTTGGCTCCCTATTCGCCCTGCATGCAGTATTTACCAAACTTGTAGACCGCATACTTGCCAGGCGGGTTCGGTGATGACCTGTCACGTCTGTGACATAACCAGCCTACATGCCACATATGTCTGATGAATTAAGGGCTGACTCCACCGCCACGATGGATTTGTCGTGATATATCCTGGTATATCTTGTAATATCTTACAGTGTCGCGATATGTCGTAGCTCCGTTGTCGCAAAAGCCGTGCAGTGTCGTGTGTATGTTTTGGTGCTCCACCACTGCGACACTTCAAGACACATCGCGACAAATCTCGCTATATCTTGTGTGTCGCTTAAATCAGCACTTTAAGAGTCAATTCTTCACCATTGTGAAACAACTAATATATTATGAAATTATTACCATATATAGAAGGACTTGTTTATCATATAACCAGGGTAGGTTCGGTCTCCTCTAGTATTATCGAATCAAAAAAAAATACTGAAAATTAATAGAATATCGTCTAGAATAAGCAATGGGTAGGCAACTGATTATTGTAAATATGGGAGAGTCCATAACAGAACTATACGGGGGGTGGAAGGTTGGGCGGACTAACAAAGGTGCTGAACACGAGGGGTAGAAGGTTACTAATAGTGGTAGAAATGATATTGAAGTCCACGCTCTGCCTATGTCTGAACGTGTTCCGGATAACAGTGTACGGCACACTGTGCCGTACACAATATATAGACAGGCCTCCCAGTGAAACCTTTAAAACCTATAAAACCTATTTTTTTATTCTTGAGCCTTTATTTTTTTCAAAGGAACCTATATGACCTATAAAAACCTATATTTTTACTGCCATGCAGATCGATACTTGACACAAAGTTAGATTGTCAAATGACGTGAAACCCACATTACCGGTTTATTTAATAGATCATAAAAGTGTTTAAGAATCATCAGTTGGTGTGACTTCTTGCCAGGCTGGCTTGCCTGTTGGAAACTCAACACACGCATACATACTTGCTGGTTATAACCTGATGAGCCAGATATCCTGAAGTCCTTCAATTTAGTACTAAGTACACTTTTGAGAAATCAAGAACTCAAAATAAGCAATTCACTATATTTATAAAAGCCTATGTTTTCGGCCTTGAAAAACCTGTAAAAACCTGTATTTTGATTTTCAAAACCTATAAAAACCTATATTGAGGAAGTGGGGTACTGGGAGACCTGGTATTGTGTTGCATAATTTGTTGACAAAGTTACGTGCTTTGTCAAAGATTTGTTTCTTATTTGATTTTTATCGCTTTGATATATGATCCTCAGAAAACCATGTTTATTCCTGTTGTTATGCCAGTATTTTGAAATTGCTTTTATGGATCGCTTCGTGGTTATTTTTACATTTCACCAAATGATTTCCATGAAGGTCAACATGGTGCATGGAGCAGATCATGATACCCAATCAAAATTGCTTCATTTAGTCACATGGAAAACATATGGGATTCCAACCTCGAAACATATGGGAAAATACATACCCAGGTTGGCAGTATCTTTACACCATGTAACACAGTGTTTTGTATTTAATCAGAGAACAAAAAGCATATAATGATAATCAATCTGTATTCTCTACATATTTGGGGAATCAAATGCACGAAAAACCAGATAGCAAACAAATCTTTATACCATATCAATATTTTGTTCTGATAGTAAGCAGAATTTGTTATTATTGTAGACCTGTGGTTGAAGGTATATCAAATGCTACCTGCTCCTAGCTCTGATACATAAACAATGTTCAGGCTCTAGGGCTGAAGTGAATGGCTGCTAGGATGTAAGTAGTTAAAATGGCATTTTTTGATGATTTTCTGGTATATAATGACAAAACATATTTACTGAAGGGAAATTAATGCTGCTCTGAGTCAAAGAAATCCACATGAAAAATATTTCCACTTTTTAACCTGACCCCAACTGACAAGATTGAAACTCATCCAGTTTTACGAAAGTATGGCGTTGTCACTGTGTACAACTCAAAGTATGCCTGAGACTGTCTTCAGTATTTTTATACATTTATATTATTTTGTATTGATTTGGTATATTTCAGTCTATGCACCATATTAGTTACTAGGCATACAAGTTAAATTATGTTGGTCAAACATTAAAGGAATCCTCCCCATCCCCCTCCAACAATCATTGCAGTGTGTGAATAAAGAAGGGTTTGTTGATAATTACTGTGAGTTGTACAAAGATGTGATAGAGTATCTTGCCAAAGAAAATCTTTTTCAATGAAACAAGATGTCCTCTTGTAAACTGTGCATGTGATGCCCAATTGTAAACTGTACAGGGAATGTCATCAAGTGTATTGGTTGGGCAATTGCCTATTATGAACTGGTTGCATGATTATTCATAACAACCATACCTTGATTACACATTGGCAAGATGGCTTGATATTATTCATGGAAAAAAGCCGTTTCCGTAAATGATGTCAACCTCATTAAAAATTGTACGATGTACAACCATGGTGAGTTGTTCTGTATTTGTTATATACCTGATATGAATAATGTCTTACTGATTGATGTACAATGTTGAAACAAAGCTGTCAGGCCATAATAGAATGAGACGTCACGAGTTTGAGTCTGAGTTTATTTATGTCACACATTTTGTTGGCTCCATAATTTCACGAGTCGAAGACGAGTGACATTATGGAGCCAACACAATGATTGACATAAGTAAACTCTAACTCAAACGAGTGGCGTCTAGATTTTATCCTACCCCGTTTCCACATTTTTTCAGTATTAGAAAGTAGTGAGATAAACAACACTTTATGTCACACCCAGTGACATAAACAAATTCCATGTTTAGCCTATGGCGTTTTTTATTAGGGGTAGGATAAAACAATGACACCCTGCATCATACACAACATAGGGAGCAGCAATAGGTAATTATTAGAAGTGCCAGTAGGGGTATTTACTATATACCCATGCCGTATTTACTGTAAATACGTACCGTTTTGACATATAACGTAAAAATACTGTACGGACCACTGGTCCATACACTAAAATACGGACCACCTTGCCAAACACGTTTATTAACATATCGGTTGTTAAAAATTAAATTAATGATTTTTAAAAAGATTTTGGGTATATAGTAAATATATAACGTCCTACCATGCTTGTACAAGTCACAGAACTCGATGATAATTTACGGTTTGTACGGAACTCGGCATAAATGCCTCGTTCCGTACAAACCGTAAATTACCATCTCATTCTGTGACTTGTACAGCATGGTCAGGACGTTTTATATAAATGATAATAACACATTGTGAACTGGTTCAGTAATGCCCTTTTGTGAACAGGTCAGCCGATGCCCTATTGTTAACTGGTGTGGTAATGCCTATTGTGAACTAGTTTGGTAATACCAAATTGTGAACTGGCAAGGCAATGCCCTATTGTGAACTGGTCCAGCAATGCCCTTTTATGAACTAGTTCAGTAATGCCCTTTTGTGAACTGGGCCAGTAATGCCCTATTGTAAACTGGCAAGGTAATGCCCTATTGTGAACTAGGCCGGTAATGCCTATTGTAAACTGGCAAGGTAATGCCCCTACTGTTAACTGGTCCAGCAGTGCCCTATTGTGAACAGGTCCAGCTGTGCCCTTTTGTGAACTGGTCCAGTAATGCCCTATTGTGAACTGGTCGGGTAATGCCCTTTTGTAAACTGAACTCATAATGCCTCTTCGTCAATTGGTTTGGTAATGATCTGTTGTGAACTGGTCGGGTAATTACCTATTATGTACTGGTCAGTAAATGTGAAAGATTTGTGTCCACATGGCAATATCCCAACTGAGTCAGATGATAGAAATGCCTTTTTCTAATGGTAAAAAAGTAGTCCACTTCTATTTTAGCCCAACTGGCATCCCTGTTAACATATGCTGTTGAATAATTTGTGTTTGAGTTACTACTCTGTGTAAAGCGACCGGCTCGCTAATGCAACCATTTTGGGGGCATTCCTTAAGGTGGCCGTAATAGCAGGAGTCTAGCAGGAGTTCCCAAGTGTACTGTTTAATTTATTTTTTAAAAGCTTTTTTTAAAGGAATAATGTGTAACACAATCACCGAATTCGGCTATAGAGCCGTTCTTCCACTCGGGCCCTTGATCCCTACTCCTCATTCTAATGGCGGGTGTTAAGCCAAATGAGCAGTGGGTACCATTTTTGTGTAAGTCTTTAGTATGACCGGACCAGGGTTTGAACTCCCATGCTCGAGGCGAACACCCCTACCACTTAGCCACCGAGCTTGTTGTTCATTATAACAATATATGTTGATAAGAAAATGTTACTGTTAACCCCACCGAATAGATCTAGACTAGAATTTCCTACTTTTATAATGTGTAAGTATAGTCTTTTTATAGTCGACAGAAATAATGTTTCTAGTTTTGTGTGATATCAATATTTGCACCAGTTTTAAGAGAAGATGGTTTCTGCAATTAAGTGTACATCCATATTTGTATGTGATTTACTTGTGATTCTTCTTTCTGAATGGGATATTCCACAGGTCCTACTGAATGGTGCAGCGTGGGTGTTAACTGTGAGGCAGATATATAGAAATAATCGCAGGCCATATGGTCACTAGGAGGGCTGTCTAGTGAGTATTTGTCTGAACCAATCAGATCTTGTCAAACTGATGCTATAAATAGAACAACAAACCTCATTATCCCTTTCACCGCTAAGAAATCCAGGTCATCAATATCAGCCGTGCTCTCTTTGACCATCACTGACCTATTTCTTTACTCTGTGTCATATGAACCGGGCTATTGTAAGCTGCACTGTGATTGGTTCCAACGAATAAGCACTAGACAGTGGTGGTAGCGGTGGCCATATAGCCACCGTACAGCCAAAGCCTGCTGAAACCTGATTAAATAGCTTTTGCCTGTTACCTGCCTGCGGAGCCTGTATGGCCGCTGTACGGGCAGTGCCCTTGAATTGGCCTCAATATAAGCATGTTAGGAAGACCCCTGGTGGAGTCGAAACACAGCCTTGACGTTTTTCTTTTTTAAATTGAGCACAGTTAAGATGCATATGTATGGCCCTAAATAATAATAAGCCTAAAGGGCCTCTTCTGCAAGGCTAACTGCACAGCTACAAACTGGAGCTATTCACTGGGGATGTGGGTTTGTACACTTATAAGCATGTACGACAGATGCCTAATAGAATCTGGTTCACTACCAGCCCTGTGCACAGGGAAGACTCCCTTAAGCATGTGATCCACCAAATTGATGTTCACAGGTGGCCGGGCGGCTGGTTTTTACAGGTTGCATGGTTGCGGGCGACAGGGTTTTCAATGGGCTGGTCTGCTGATTCCATCCGATTTGCTGATCCACCAGGCAGATTGTCCCAGCCGATCTGAGCCGATGAGTGATGTGGGCGGCCGACATCCACAATTCCTCCACATGGTCATCGTCCGGCCCTAACTCATTCTTGGTGGATCACATGCTTTAAGATGGTGAATTTTTGCTTGGAATACAGGGGAATACCTTGCCATGTGGCTAGCATATGAGCTATATACTCATTCCCATTCCCAGGTACCACTATGGGTGAGTAGTTAAAAAGAGAAATTCTACTGTGACCAGGGATGGAAGTATTCAGATTGATTGTGGGGACACCTAGTGCCAGTGATTGGTACTATAGTGAAACATATCTACCTTATTAGGATGTCTACATGTACTTCACTCAATAGAAATAATCAATGAGCTCCTAGAGCGAGTTGATTATCATTATCGTCTTTTGTGAGAATGATGATGTCTTCAAGTTCTACCAGGCTGAGGGACCTACAAAGAAGCACTGCCAGAGTAAGACCCACCACAAGTACAGTTACATAAGGTATAGTTCATGGTCCCACCAAAATTAGAGCCTAATTAGTGGAGAAAATATTGTATGGTGACATAATATTTTTTTTTAGCATTTCCCATTTGTACATGTTCCAAACTATCATAATCCAGAATTATTTGAAGATGGCAATAGAACATTAGTGTCATTTAGCAACAAAATCAAAACATTGCATTTTCCCATAGACACCAATAGTTAAGCACTTACATTTTCAGATGGCCCTCCCATAGAAGTTGCATAGTGACATGCCATAATTTTTGCATTTTCTAATTGTTGATATATGGAACATATTATCTATTGAGTTATTTGCAATATCTATTGAGTTATTTGCAAAACTCATTAGAATTTAGAAATCGCCCAACTACCAGCATTTGTCTTTAAAGCAGTATGTGGGGAAACATTGGCTCAATTGACACACACATACATACACACACACACCCACACACGAACACAGAGGCAGTGCCTGTCTGCTTACTATGACATGCTTTTATGAGTAGAACATGTCTGGTATAGTATGGGAAGACGTAGGCGTTGGTTCTTTCCCCCACCGCTATCACGACCACAATGTAGGGAGCTGTGCCAGGCGCATTCGAGTCCCGCGCTGCAGCCAGTCGACCCCGTGTTGGTAATTCCTATTGGTCCATTCCCGTGTGTGTATGAGAGAGCAGCACTGTTATTGGTTAATATATGGTGATTGAGTGGCGCCAGTTCGGGTGCCTGTCCTTCTGTGTTATGTGGCTCCAAGTGTTTTGTGAGTTCGCCTCAAGCTGTGAGAGGTGACATTTTTGATGGATAATTGTGAACACAGTTTCCGGAGCTTGGTAGAAAAAACCTGATAAGTCAGTGGGATGATTTCCCCTGATTTTAAGTAACTAAATAAATAGTCAGTATCAGTATGTGAAACTTGTGCCAATAATAACTGTAAATAAGTGTAGGCACAAAAAATCGAACCTTTCGCCTGTGCAATCGGGACCTTCAAAATCCGGTCATGAAATTGAATGGTTTTTGATGAATGTATCAAAATCAAAATTCCCCAATCATAAAATTTTTTTCCAACGCTGATACCCACGAGGGAGAGTGAACGAAAAGATTTTTTACAGAACATGTCTGGTATACTTCGTAAAACACTAATGCTGGCCCCCAGTAGTTTCTGTTTCTGGGTGAATGACTGACGAATAGCTGCATATTAACTGTGCGGGCCGGTTGTACATATCAATACATTAAATTAACATGGTTATTTTGGTTATTTATAATAGAATACAGCCTAGCCTAGAATGAAATAAAAACTGAAATATATATGTTGATCTTTAGTTTGTGTCAATTTGTTCATGTATATATGTTATTGGCTTAGCCTTGGACCTTAGTACTTTATTGATCATGGACCAAGGAGAGGTTATATAGGAGGGTGGTTGTGGCCCACTAGATTTTAGGTCAACTATAGACTATAGAAACCGTCCCAAGGCGCTATAAATATCATGTAAGGAGGTCAGGGTGAAGGTCGTGGTTTGCTCCGAATACAGTCATTGGCTACTGGGTCTACTCTATTCCTTATATGGCAGTGAATGCAGGGGGACAACTCCATGCAGGAGGACTTTCAGCGTGCTGCAAAAATATCCCTTCATTATCTATTCCTACAGGCCAAAATACCTCATTGACCCACTGGTGCTTGATGTATTTGGATCCTAGAAAAACAGCTCTAGAAATGGAAAGTTCACTGGGCGCCAAGTAGGTTTCAGAAAATGACCCATAGACTGAACGTTAGGCCACTCCAAAAAAAAACTTGTTTCTCATCACCGCGCGCATCAGAAAAAACGATTTTAGAAGTTTTTTTGTTGTTGTTTTTTTTGATAATATAAGATGAACCTTGATAGAAATTATGAAAGGTATGTGTATTTAGTATCAAACTAAAGCTCCTGATGTTAGGGATGCATTAAACGTATAGCCAGTAAAAATCAGGAAACCCTGCGTGAGTGGACACCCTGTGTAAGCAGACTCTTTGACTGCTTATGTGGGGTTTAACTGGATGTCTGAAGCCCATTTTATGACACTTCAAAAGCCATCTTTGATTTAGCAACAACAAAAAAAAAAAAAAAAAAAAAAAAGCGCCCTCGTCAGATTTTTCATGGTTTGGTGATGAGAAACAATTTTTTTTTTTTGAGTGGCCTTATCCAAACCTTTTACTTGTTTTTAGGGGTTTTTTTCCCACGCCCATTCATCAATGATGGATATATGGTACTTGCTCCTAGTTTACATTACATTTAGAAGGGTCTGCTGGAGTGGACAGAAATTACCAATCTGTTCACCCTCTTGGTCGCCTTGCCTCCTCGTGGTGCAGACCGGATATGCTTGCATGCAAGCATAACTTAAGCGACCGGGGTGGGTGGGGAGATAGCTCAGTGGTAAAGAGCATGGGACTTTGTTGATTCGGGTCCAACTACAGCCACTTTTCTCCTACACCCCCAGCAGTCGTAGATTTACTGCTATATCAAAGGCCAATCCTTCTCATACCATGTCTATGTGGTGTGGGAAGTAAAAGAACTCTCACCTCGGTAAATGTGTAGGGGTGGGATTTCTTCCTAAATTCATTTCATAGATTCAATCACCACCCTTGTGGTATAAAAGAACCTTGAGAAAGTCTGGTGAGAACCTGCAATGGTTAACTGGACGTTAAATCAAACCCACAAACCCACAAACCCAAACATTTAGAAGGCTACATTACAAGGGGAGGAGAATACATGAAAAAGTCTGTGTAACATGACCTCGAGTGCAATGCAATGCATGAAAATAACATCAGCTTCAATGGCATAAATCTGCAATGCTGAAATATGAAGACAATATCAACCTGTTAGATACAATATTAACTCCTTTCTGTTTTTGTAAATGAACTCTTTTATCTTCAGAATGTAGACACCACAGTTTGTTTAATTAGATCATAACCAGTACTATTTATCTGGTTCAAAAAGGACAACAAGAAGGATCTATACTTTCAGGCTTTTTGATAACAGAGCTTACATGCTTCAACACCGGAGCGCAACTATGGAATAACTTACCTGATATTGTGAGACAATACCCACTCTGATGGAATTTAAGAATATAGGCAAAGAGATATTAATGGAATCAATCCCTGTATAAGAAGTTTTTGCATGATGTTAAATGCATTTGTTTTATTTAATAATTGATTAGTTATATGTAGGGCTACTATATGAACCAGCTATCGCAAATTCACTGCTTATATGGCATCCCAAAACCGACTTTATTTGGGAAAGTCAACAACAGTGTAACAACGGATATATTTATGTAAAGGAAGTACCAAATAGAGACATCTGCAAAAAAAACCAAAAAACCCGGGAGGGTTAGTGGTAGTGTGGTACAGGAGACTCGGTAACTATGGTAACTGTGGACACGCCTCACCTACCTCCGCTGGTCACGTGCTCAGATGTGGCAACTGGAGAACTCGACCCAATACCAACTCGACCCGGAGTTGTCAGGAGAACTCGACCCGTTTTGGAGACATCAGTTGGAGAACTCGACCCGTTCCAGATACCTATGAATAAGACATTTTCATATACATTTTTACAAGTAAAGGTCTGATTAGTTAGCTTTTAGACAAATAAACCAGCGCATACTAAGGCCAGCTAGGTTTAGGGGTTGGGTTAGGGGTTAGGGATAGGGTTAGGGATAGGGTTAGAGATAAGGTTACGGATAGTGTTAAGAGTTTGATGTTCTGTTTGTTTTCTTCCCGAGAGAAAACCAAACTTGAAGGGATAGGGAAAAGGTTAGGGTAAGGGATAGGGTTAGGGACAGCCGAGTGAATATCACATAGCATTCAAACGAGTTGGCGAATGACTTCTTTAACCAAAACGAGTTGCTTTCTGTATTTATCTCACCCCTGTACACACTAAAAGAATGGACAACACACATGATATAGACCATGGAGAACGGACTGCAATACTCGTAGGGGCATGGAGAACGAGTTTCCAATGTTAAGCCTATGGACATTTATTCCAGGGGTGAAATAAAGGGATATGGTTAGGGTAAGGGATAGGGTTAGGGTAAGGGTTAGAGATAGGGATAGGGTTAGGGTAAGGGTTAGAGATAGGGATAGGGTTAGGGTTAGGGATAAGGTTAGGGATAGGGTTACTTACTTACACTTACTATTAAATATAGCATTTATTCACAGTTGAGATACTTGAGTAGGGAATATTTAAAACGGGTCGAGTTGTTAAAACGGGTCGAGTTCGTTACGGGTCGAGTTCGTTACGGGTCGAGTTCACCAGTATTCTCAGATGTCTATCTGCACACGCCCCGATCCTAACTCGCTCTCTCCGCGGTACTCCCCCGAACATCATGGAAACGGGGGAAAAACGATGAGAGCGTCCTACCACGGATGACCAGGATTTTTTTTTTATTATTCAGGAAAATAGATTTAGAAAGAAAATCCTTTTAACAGCCCTTTGACTGTTCTTTGCTGGCCATTTCAAATACCACCTCTGAGGGGAAGTCACCCAATTTGTTTAGATACTCCCAGCACACCTTGAGCCATAAATACAACTATTCTGTGTGGGAACATAGTTGGAATCGACCAAGAAATAGTTAATTAAGGCTTGGTAGATGGGCAATATTTTTAAAACTTTGACTTTCTGTGGCTGACCGTGTGAAAATGACTGATTTCTGAGTGGTGCTGAGAGGTAAAGTCACCCAATGTGTGGCAATTGTCTCTAAACCTTCAAACTAGACTGGCTCAAAGTCTTTGCACTGCACGAAAACCACCATTTTACATATATATATGCCATCGCGATAACGCACGTATCGGCTGTATAGTGGCATGTTTATATTTATATACGCTTCTTATACGTGCCTGCGTTTGGGGCGTCTACGAGGTAGTTTCCATATGTAGACGCGCGCGACTTGGCTGTCTGTCACGCCAGGCGTATCCAAGATAAAATATGCTCTGCGCGATATATATACGCCAGGCGTATGTGTATGTGTATGTGTATCAAAAATAAAAAGGCGGGGGTAAGATGATTTTAGGAGTCAACTATAAAATAGAACACAGTCATTATATACTGACCCCAGCCTGATCACACCTAGAAATGGTGTTTTAAAATTAAAAAAATATATCAGAAAAACGGTTAAAAAACAACATGATGCAGGGTTTATTATTTGTAATTAATCAATTTATACTCTATCAGGTTTTATGAAAGTTTTATCAAATAAATTGGTAATATAAGATTGCAATTTTCATATAATACAGACTTGGATGTTTAATGGCAAATGGAAAATGCTACCACTGATGTCCCCAAATGGCAGAGGTCGGAATTATTGGATAGTGGCGTAAATAAATAGAATCAGGCGTATATATGACGTATATAAGACCGCACCATGGACACATATATACGCCACTAGATAAGGCGTCTACGAGACGTCTAATAGGTCGAACTTCTAGACGCAAAATCCTACTGTTAGACGCGTTTCGAGTAGGCTACATATATGTAAAGTGGTAAGTTTCGTGCAGTGTTGATTATGAACATTCAATAAAATGATTAAACACAATCAGAATAAAATTCGTTATAGTATGTATCCTTCTTTGACTGGCCTATGAATCAAAGACTTTTATTATCCATCGTATACAAAGCCCCCATTGAAAATGTATGGGGACTCAGTAAACCACGACCCATTATATATAACCTGTCAGATACCATAACTGTGGTATACGGATTTCACAACTGTGGTATACGGCCCTCAAACCTGTGGTATACGGAAATTTCACTCCTCAATCTGATGTTTTATCTATTTGTTTCAATTTGCGACACTGGGACTGTGCTTGGAGAGTGAAAGAAAGTAGTTCCTTGCTCTTCCTTATATAGATCCTTCACCTATGTGCACAGCGTATAGTTTATAGTGTAGTGGTTAGGGCATCTGCCTCGTGATCCGGGGACCGCGGGTATGATTCCCAGTCGCGGTAGAATCGTTTTTATGCTTTTCTTTTTAAATAAAAAGAAAAAGCCAGTCTATTGAGATTAATTAAGAATGGATAAACAAATTTTAAAAACTAAACTGAAATATGTCATTAACTAAGCTGAAATATGTCACAATGTTGGTTGGTTGTTAGGCTACATGTTACATGTTTACATGTCATGTAAATTACATGGCGAAGGGTAGTCAAGGCACTGTAGGCTACATAGACAATAATGCCTTTTGTTCAGATTAATGTTATTACAACATATTTTAGTTGATATTATTTTAAATTAGATACATTTTAACTATTTAAAGAAAAAATATATATAACTTAAGGAACTATATCATCGCGCCATTATACAGTGAACTGCCTTGTTCGACTTGTGGAGTAGTTTAGCAGTTAGCCTGGCAGCCTGGCCTAGTTAGTCGATAGGGCAGGGAACCAGTCTATATAGCAGTGAACTACACTTAAGGCCTACATCGAATCTCTGGCTATCGCAAAACTTGTTAAAGGTAAAAACATTTTGGTGCATGGATAATAAATACAATAAACGATGATTTGTGGACAGTCGGCTTCGTATACCACTCGCGGTTGACCTCGTAATACACTCGCTAGCGCTCGTGTATTACTACGCGTCAACCTCTCGTGGTATACGGTCGCCCGTCCACAAAAACATCGATTATTGTGTATGTCCACTATGAACAGAATCTCCTGTATGTCTCCTCCCAGCCATTCCCTGTAACCCTATACCTGCTCCTACCCCTCCCCCTCCCCTCCCCCATTTCCCTGGCCGCCTGTGTTGTCATAATAATAAAGTTCACCTGCTCCTAACTATGACCTGATTGAGATCAAAGTCAGAGGGTATCCATCTCCTAGTAGATATCCTGACCGGTAGCCAGGATATCTGTATGGAGAGTGTTGGGAATTCTGGAGCTAAACAGCGCCAGAAATCCAACACCATTACCGATCCTTGTATCCCAGTGAGGAGGGTAGTCATAGGATGCAGGGACTAGAGCCAGTCTACCTTCAAACTACCAAGCTCGGTGGCCAAGTGGTAGGGGTGTTTGCCTCGAGCATAGGAGGTCGCAGGTTCAATCCTCGGTTGGGTCATACCAAAGACTTACACAAAAATGGTATCCACTGCCCATTTGGCTTAAAGACAACTGCGGGTAGGCACCATGGAGTTGTCCCATTACCTTAATTCCATATAAGGAATACAGTAGACCGAGTAGCCGATGACAGCATTCGCAGCAAACCCTGACCTCCTTACATAATATTTTCTAGCGCATTGGGACGGCTCTGCAGTCGAGAATTGACCTCGAATATTAGGGGCCACAACCACCCTCTAGGTATTGCATTGCCTTGTGTGACCCCCCTCGGAACTAATATTTGTCACTGGTGCTGCAATCTGGTTTCATGAAAGCATTTCTCATTTGCACGTGTTCCCAACTATTATAATTCGGAATTATTAGAGTACACCAATAGTAAAGCACTTACATTTTCAGATGGCCCTCCCATAGAAGCTACCATGGCCATTTATTTTGCATTTTCCAATTGCTGATATATGGAACTTATATTATCCAGAGTTATTTGCAAAACTGAATAGAATTTAGAAATCACCCTACTACCAGCATTTGTCTTTAAGACCCGCCATTAAAATGAGAAGCAGGGGGCTAGGGCCCGAGTGGAAGAACGGCCATATATCCAAATTCGGTAATTGTGTAACATAATATCCCTTTAAAAATTGCTAAAAAAAAAATTGCTAAAAAAAAAATGCGTGTCTTCACACTCCCCCCCCCCCCCCGACTGACACCTCCATACTGCCCTCCACGCGGAGGAATGTCACCCCTGCCCCCCCCCCCCCCATCGTCCCCCATCCACGTCCCCCCTCACATGGTATCCACCGGCCTCCCCCACGGCCACACCGTTCCACACACGTCCCTGGGGCCCGTTTCATAACCCAGGATCGTACATGTAGACCCTTTTCTTTACGCCATAGAGACCCAGGGACAATGCGGGTCAATTTCATTCAACACTTATGGACGACCTTATGGACGGCCAATATTGTCTTAGCCAACAGACTTAAATATTATTAGACGATAACCCTTGTACGAGGTACAGAAAAGGTTCTTCATGTACGATCCTAGATTATGAAACAACCCCCAGGCTCAGCCAGCGAGTGTGGAGAGAGAGAGAGAGTTGTAGCTAAGGATGGCGGGACATCTGAGAGTTTCTCTCTGCCTTATCAGCAATTAGACCCCCCACCACCCCCACCACTACAGAGAGCACTACCCCAGGGCCGCCTGGTTATAAATATAAGCCCCCCTATAGGGCGGCACCCCCACCACCCCCACCACTACAGAGAGCACTACCCCAGGGCCGCCTGGTTATATAAGCCCCCCCCCCCCCCCTATAGGGCGGCACCCCCACCACCCCCACCACTATAAAGAGAACTACCCCAGGGCCGCCTGGTTATATAAGCCCCCCCCCCCCTATAGGGCGGCACCCCCACCACCCCCACCACTACAGAGAGAACTACCCCAGGGCCGCCTGGTTATATAAGCCCCCCCCCCCCTATAGGGCGGCACCCCCACCACCCCCACCACTACAGAGAGCACTACCCCAGGGCCGCCTGCTTCTATAAGCACCCCCTACAGGGCGGCACCCCCACCACCCCCACCACTACAGAGAGAACTACCCCAGGGCCGCCTGGTTATATAAGCCCCCCTATAGGGCGGCACCCCCACCACTACAGAGAGAACTACCCCAGGGCCGCCTGGTTATAAATATAAGCCCTCCCTATAGGGGCGGCACCCCCACCACCCCCACCACTACAGAGAGCACTACCCCAGGGCCGCCTGGTTATAAATATAAGCCCTCCCTATAGGGCGGCACCCCCATCACCCCCACCACTACAGAGAGCACTACCCCAGGGCCACCTGCCTATATAAGCACCCCCTATAGGGCGGCACCCCCACCACCCCCACCACTACAGAGAGCACTACCCCAGGGCCGCCTGCTTCTATAAGCACCCCCTATAGGGCAGCACCCCCACCACCCCCACCACTACAGAGAGAACTACCCCAGGGCCGCCTGGTTATATAAGCACCCCCTATAGGGCGGCACCCCCACCACCCCCACCACTACAGAGAGCACTACCCCAGGGCCGCCTGCTTCTATAAGCACCCCCTATAGGGCGGCACCCCCACCACTACAGAGAGAACTACCCCAGGGCCGCCTGCTTCTATAAGCACCCCCTATAGGGCAGCACCCCCACCACCCCCACCACTACAGAGAGCACTACCCCAGGGCCGCCTGCTTCTATAAGCACCCCCTATAGGGCGGCACCCCCACCACCCCCACCACTACAGAGAGCACTACCCCAGGGCCGCCTGCTTCTATAAGCCCCCCCCCCCCCCCTATAGGGCGGCACCCCCACCACCCCCTACACTACAGAGAAAACTGTACCAAGGCCCACCTGCTTCTATAAGCACCCCCTATAGGGCGGCACCCCCACCACTACAGAGAGAACTACCCCAGGGCCGCCTGCTTCTATAAGCACCCCCTATAGGGCGGCACCCCCACCACCCCCACCACTACATAGAGCACTACCCCAGGGCCGCCTGCTTATAAATATAAGCCCCCCCCTATAGGGCGGCACCCCCACCACCCCCACCACTACAGAGAGAACAACCCCAGGGCCGCCTGGTTATATAAGCACCCCCCTATAGGGCCGCACCCCCACCACCCCCACCACTACAGAGAGAACTACCCCAGGGCCGCCTGCTTCTATAAGTACCCCCTATAGGGCGGCACCCCCACCACCCCCACCACTACAGAGAGCACTACCCCAGGGCCACCTCCAAAGAGTCACATTTTGAGGAACCCTCATTAGACTCCATGAACTAGTTTTGTTGTTTTTTTAGATAGGGGGATTCAGCCAGTTTTAGGTCATTTTTTTGTATGTTGAAAAGTTGTTAAATCAGAAAAATCCTGAATATTTTCCATTTTTTCATTTAAACTACTTATTGTTCCGCATATGACACAACCATAACATTGGCATGAATAATTGAGATTACATATGTATTTTCACATGAATGCAGAAATAAATCTCCCCCCCCCCCCCCCGCCAACCTTATTGTTAAAACATACATGTCTGGTTTCATATAATTCTGTTCAAATAGTTTCCTTGACTTATCCTACCAACCTCCCACTAAGCGTTAAAAACCGCAAAAAACTGGGACCTGTTAAACTAGTTTCGGGATATGTCTAGATGGCGTCTAGATAGTGTGTCCGGTTTCATAAGAACTAGACATTAGAATTCGTTTTGTCCGTTCTTACTTGCACTGTTGGTGCCGCTTCCCATATCTGTCTAACACTTTTGTCACGGAACTAGTGAAACAGTTCCATGATGTGTAGATTTGTCTAATTCTTATGTTTGGGGTCTGTCTTTTTCTAAAGGCAGCTACTTGTGTTGTCAAGAAACTAGACACCCCAATGTCTGTATGGTGTCACAAACATGTCATGAAACTAGTGAAACAGGTCCATGAAGTGTAGATTGGTCTAATTCTTATGTTTGGGGTCTGTCTTTTTCTAAAGGCAGCTACTTGTGTTGTCACGAAACTAGACAACCCCAATGTCTGTATGGTATCACAGACATGTCACGAAACGAGTGACACAGGTCCCAGGTGACATCCGCCCCTAACAGGGCCTCTAAAGATACCCCTCTCTTTCCCTATACTCGTTGGCCACTTCAAACATGTCTCGGGCCCCCTACTGCCCCCATCCCCCCCGCCGCTGCCCCCTCAACCCAATCACCTCGTCAATACAGGTGTTGCCATTCAGCGCCGCCCACTGTCTAGAAACGCGGCCGCTCGGACAAACACCGCGATTCCAGCCGTATTCATATAGATACATACAGTAATCACACCTAAAGTGTGAACGGTGGGTGTGATTGCAGCAGTGTTGTTTTTTGACAGATCAAATTGTTGGAACAAACAAGGGTATTGTATCAACGAGTCTGGGCTGTCTCAACTTCATAGGTGATAATTATCTTGGTTTGAACATGGAAAAAGATAAGCCTATTCTAGCTAGGCCTGCCAATGTATTTGTGTGTATGCAGTTTTGGTGTCCCTATGTTATCTAAGTTATATCTAAAGTATCATTTAGGTGATATGCATGTATGATACTTCAAATTGGTGCTGGAATGCCATAGAATGCGATGAAATCATTGTTATTTCTCTAAAATTGATTTACATGGGTCTTATAACGTATTACGCTCATATACTGAGTGATACAATGCTAAAGTATATGTTGCCAGGGGTATGTTTGGCCGCAGGCATTGCGTAACCACCCAGATAAGGGCCGACACCGGCCAGTGGAAAAAGGCCTATTACCCTGGGGAGACGACAGAATCAACTCCACGCTCTCCTCACAAGTCGCTGCAGGTTGAATCGTGACAGGAAACACTCCACTACACATGGCCCCTCACACTCACCATAGCCCAACGCCGCCCCCACCCCCCCCCCCCCGCCCCCTCAGCGGGGTAAAGGCAGGGTAAAAACTAATAGGCCGTATTGAGGTATCCCATAATTCAGTCTGTTTACAAGTTCCGGTGTTCGCTGGTTGCCGACGTCCAATGGTGATAGACCCTTGAACCGTAAAAGCGGGCTCCCACTATCACGATTTGCGCCTCCGACACACTACGAAATTTTTGTCGGAAGGAACGGCTACCCACTTCCACGATAGAGCCGTTCCTTCTGACAGAAATCTCATTTTTTCATCACAACCCTTATCGTAAGGCTATCGTAGTGTGTCGGAGGCGCAAATCGTGATAGTGGGAGCCCGCTTTAACCCGCAATTATTGCAGTTTAACGTTTTTTTATAAATCTTCAAATCGGAAATCCGATTTCAGAAATGGAAATTTCAACTATTTCTACATAGAAATCCGAAATTATATTCAAGTTCTCCAAATATAAATGCGAAAACTGTGGTTCATGTGGTCGTGGTGTGCCCAGGCAGTCGTGAGCGGAACTTGTATTTACCCTGGGCGATAATGGGGAGTTTAGTAGCCTCTGGAGGGCGTATGTTATTCTGAACACCCAAGCCTCCAGCGAGGTTTAAAAAAGGACAATGTGGCCACTCACTTCCCTGTTGCATGCCAGCCTGCCAGTCTGCTGTCTCACTGTAGTGTTAAAATATCTATGATGGGTCCCTCAACTAACCCCTTAATTCAACATTAAATACATGACTTTGAGCAAAGTTTGCGAACAATGTTTCATGAAAGGTTTATTTTCGGGATACTAACATGGTCGTATCGTAGGACTTGAGTGCTGTGACACGAACTAAAGGTACAAGTGGACTTTCGTGATTGTACAAAATGGAAAAGATTTACAGAACCTACAGTTCTCAAGCGATTGCACGATGAAACCACACATGATGGCACAATGACACGATGATACAGGTCACAATTAAAACACACATAACTGACTGTCCAGAACACTAAACAAACGGTAGATGGCTAGGCGTGCACAGATGGTTACACAAAGGTGGTGTGAGGGTACGCACAGGCTGCCGTGAAATCAGTGATGCGTGAAACGAGAGGAGAGTGCAGAGACAACTGGGACCTGGGACCTGGGACCTGTTTCAGTAGTTTCGTGACATGTCTAGATGGCGTCTGTGACACCATACGGACAGATCACAAGATTGCAATCTATGACACACGGAGTTTCACTCACTTCTCGTAGGAACTAAGCAATGATACTTTAACATGAGTAGGAGATACATATAACCTATAAGCGTTCCAAATATGAAGAAGATTGGGCACTCCGATTTTCTGATATTTGCTAGACTTTTTCCGCTGTTGCTTGCACTGTTGGTGCCGCTGTTGATGTCTGTCTAGGCCTAATGTCACAAGACTACTGAAACAGGTCCCAGTTTCACTAGTTTCGTGACATGTCTAGATGGCATGACTTGTCTAGATGGTGTGTCCGGTTTCATAAGAACTATACATTAAACTTCATTTTGTGCGTTCTTGCTTGCACTGTTGGTGCTGATTTTCATGTCTGTCTTCACTTTTGGCACAAAACTAGTGAAACATGTCCATGATATGTAGATTTGTCTAATTCCTATGTTTGGGTTCTGTCTTTTCCCAAGGGCAGCTACTTGTGTTGTCACAAAACCAGACAACCCAATCTGTCTGTATGGTGTAACAGACATGTCACGAAACTAGTGAAACAGGTCCCAGGTCCCTGTTTCACTAGTCAGTGACATGTCTAGATGGCGTCTAGATGGTGTGTATGGTTTCATAAGAACTAGACATTAGACTTTGTTTTTCCTGTTCTTGCTTGCACTGTTGGTGCCGCTTTTCATATCCGTCTAACACTTTTGTCACAAAACTAGTGAAACAGGTCCATGATGTGTCTAGATTTGTCTAATTCATATGTTTGGGGTCTGTATTTCCTAAATGCAGCTACTTGTGGTGTCACGAAACTAGACAAACCCAATGTCTGTATGGTGTCACAGACATGTCACGAGACTAGTGAAACAGGTCCCAGGCATGCAGCATGGACAACAGAGTCTATGAGAAGTAGAGACCTGGGACCTGTTTCAGTAGACTCGTGAAATTAGGCCTAGACAGACATCAACAGCGGCACCAACAGTGCAAGCAACAGCGGAAAAAGACTAGCAAATATCAGAAGATCGAAGAAGCCAATCTTCTTCATATTTGGAACAATTATAGGTTATATGTATCCCCTACTCATATTAAAGTGTCATTGCTTAATTCCTATGAGAAGTGAGTGAAACTCTGTGTGTCATCGATTGCAATCTTGTGATCTGTCTATATGGTGTCACAGACGCCATCTAGACATGTCACGAAACTACTGAAACAGGTCCCTGCTGATGCGTTGCTACAGTCTCGCCAAAGTTCACACAACTTCGCTCCTGTCCAGCTCTCTGATCTGTTCCTGTGACCCGTTTCAATAGAATGTGTCACTAAGCCACTAAGTGACATGATTAGTGACAGCAATAGTGACAGGAATAGTGACAAAATTTAAGTCTCATTTCATAAGGCATGTCACTGTAGGGGAGGTGTGTCTTGTCACTATTGTGGATGTGTCCCTAGTTTGGGACAGCATAGCAGAAAAACATGTGGGGTACCCCAGCTCACTAACTCATGTGCTACCGGGAACAAGTGCAATCAAGGTGAAGGTCACTGCATAAATTAGTGACAGCCTTTAATAATTCTACACTGGCCACCAGAGCAGCATTTGCTATGACAGAATTCAAATGTGAATATTGTTGGATTGCATGAGCCGATCTCATTCATATTTGGCATGTTTATAAGTTAAATATGTCCTTAACTGGGGCTAAAGTTTCATAGCTTAATTCTTACAGGAAGTAAAGTTAAGCATTTGTGACAATAGAAGCGAGAGGGTATACCCTCTTGCTATTTAGGACACACAAAACTAGTGAAACAAGTCCCTGATCTGAATTGGTTGGGTAATGACCTATTGTTAACTGGTTAGGTAATATCCTATTGTGAATTTTTGTATCATTTTTCTCAGACTTCTCCGGAGACCGGACTTTCATCTTTACATCCAGATAGAGGGCTAATCCTTCCTGCACCTTGCCATAGCTTTGGGAGGCTTGGGCCCTGGTTTTTATACCAGGGACCTGTTTCACTAGTCCAGAGATATTGACATACTGGCGACATAAACAAGGGCAGCAACAGCAGCAGTAATAGCACAACCAGTATTCTCCTGTTGCAGCAGCCATCACTAGTTGCTCACCTTGTTGGTGTCACTGTTCAACCAGAGACAGTTAAAGTGTCGCAGTGGTGTCCCCAGTATGTAACACTATATGCTGCGCCGCTCTGGTTCCAGATCGATCGAGTGCTACAGTGTGATATAGATAGTGGTGCTGTCAAGACAGCCAGATAATGGTTAGCTAGATGTTTCAAATTAAAACGCAAATATCAGAAAATTGGAGGGGCCGATCTTCTATATACTTGGTACGATTTTTGGTTATATTTTTCCCTAACTAATGATAAAGTTTATTGTCTTAATTCCTAAGGAAAGTGGGTGAAATCACCCGGACAGGTGCGGCCGGACTGCTCCCGATGTATAGCGATGTGAGAGGGTGGATCATCTCGCTAACAGTGACACAATTGAGGCAGTAACAGTGACATCACAGTTGGTTCTGAAATGTGAGATGCCACTGTTCACCCATGTCTTCTCTGTGACATCGCGAACTGTGTTGTCACAGGACTATTGAAACGCTAGCTGCCCTTGTTGTGTCGCGGAGACCAACAAGGGTTATCACAGGACTAGTGAAACAGTTCCCAGGTCTGTCTGCCATCCAGACTTACTGAGGATCCTTAGTTGTGCAAGTAACCAAAGTTCCTCATCATGGCAACACTATAGCAGTCGCCAGCTTGAGCCTTCCTATTTCTTACCCATATGAGGTCAGTGGTTGGGAGAGGCCACGACCAGTAAACTTGAACCCTCACAAGCTCTGGTATGGAAGATTGATGATGTGCTTTCTTATATTATATATAAAAGTTCTTTTTATGTTCCATATATGTGTTACATATAACACACTGGGTATATGTAAATATAAAGGATCACAGGCGCCACCTAGCGTCTCTAAATTACATCAACCTACCACCACTAGCGCCTGCGAGCGAGCGTGCAGGTCCATACACTTTGCACCTTTTAAAATATCAACTCCATCAGTCGCCCGTTCCAGATATCACCTTCATCAGCCAGCCCTTTAGGTTCACTTATAAAGACATCTATAAGTTTCCCCTCATAGCTTGGCCGTATAAATAAACAAACTACAAGACATTACTGTCATTCATGTAGCCGAACTCTCCAGCAGGTCCCTTGATGCATACTATTGTACGATCAGTGGAGTGACTGCCTTCCATCTCGTCTCCAGCTTTATTTATACTCAAACATCAACCACAGAGGGGAAGCCCCCTCACTTTGTGTCGTGATACATGGCGTCAGCCTGAACAGATGGGACGTGGCTGTGACGTCTGTTTGCACCCACCTACACATCATAAAGCAGGACTTGACATTTTATATACAGATACAGAAAATCTACATTTAAACCAAAGCCAACAAGTCTATGGGAGAATTTCAATATTCTTCATTCAATATTAACCTAGATGCATCTTCCCGCATCATAATCAATATACCAATCAATTATTTTAGCTCAAAATAACATATAAAATTCCCCCAAGTACATAAACTGATCTGTCCTTCCGGTAGACAGCTCATGCTCCCGTGGATACACTCTGTAGCTAGTATGTAATTTGTACAGACACTATATTTCGCATCATACAGCATAAATAGGCCTAATCATCTAAATCATTACATAGTATTCAAGAAAATACATTCTACTTTGATATGCCTTACAATTAATTAGCCACCAAAGCTTCCAACACATTGATTTTAAGTTCGGATTGAACTCCTACAAAAATAACTTAACATTAGAAATATCTTGTCATTCAGACCTACCCCCTTTTCGGAAGTCAAACCATTCCCGTGATGTTTCTCTGAATCCCATAAACCTCAGTTCTCAGGGTGTCCACCAGGTGGGGTGTCAGACTGGTTTCCACCTGCCTCTCCGGAAGAGGGGTGCTTCAATCCTCACCTGCCCCTCACACCTTCCAACCCTATCCTCATTCAGATCCGGGAATAGTGCAGGTGGTCATGGTCACCGCCCACAGGGTCCTCCCCCACATCCCCCTTAGACATCGGAAGGTGATGGTATTTTATGGCCTGGTGAGAGCAGCCCCCTTTTATCAACTACAGTTAAATTACCCTGCACTCACACTTGACCTCACCTGACCTTGGTGAGGATGAACGCACCGAGTACACTCAAGGTTTTCACTTAAATGTATAGATACAAATACATATAGAAACTAAATACAGGACTAAATATAAGGCTAGAATAGCTCTAATATTTTACAACCTGTCACCTCACCTGGTTGGACTCTACAGTTCTTCAACTTGCTATGGCTAAGGCTACGGCTACAACACCTATGTTTCGTATACTCGTTTGGTACTTGTATATCATGGTGATTTGCAAGCTGTGTGGTATGAGCTATGATCGCCGGAAACGAAATTGTACACATAGTGAGTCTCCGGAGCAGAAAATGGACTTTGATACCGGAAAAATATCTTCTAACGTTGAGGCAGTGGACGGAGCGGTGGGCGGTGTGCCGGTGGCGACAGGCAGCCCTAAGGACGACACAGGTGTGAAGGATGATGAGTTTTCTAAGCTAAAACGGGAAAACAACTACTTCAAATCTGAGATTTTAAGTATGAAATCTGAGATGTCGGCACTCATGGCCGTATTATATATTATTATTATCTATAAAACTAGTATTATAGTATTCACAAACCCACAACTCTAGAAATATTATTCAATATTTTTTATTAATTGTTATTTCTTTACATGAATTTCAATTGACACAACGTTTTCGCTCTAGAGTGGCTTTCATCAGGTGTATTTTACATTCATTTCTTGCTTTCTGAGGTAATTCTTCTGAGCACTTTACTTGATGGTTGCTATGGTTACTTAATAAACATTTGTTTGGCTTATTTCTTATACATAGGTTAACAAGGTTTTTATCATGGAATTATTAATTAATATCTTACATATAATGAGTCTCTTGATGATATATCATGTTTTTCTTTTAAATATTTGATTATATTTTGGCACAGTGTGTTATAAGTAAGATTTTTTATAAAAAAGAAATTATATATACATGTATCAATTGTGGTAGTTATATTTATAGTTTTGAGCTTCAGTATGTTATTTTATTTTATTTTAAGACTCCTTGGCGGATTAGCTCTTCTTGTACGACCCATCCTAGTGGTTGATTAATTTTTCTTAGGATGTGCCAAATGTCTAGAGGTATGGCAGATGATGGTATCATTGATGGGCCCTCCAGGGTTTGGAGGAGGTCTGTAGATGGGTTGTCTTGTAGGTGAGCTCTTCTGTCGTGTCTATGGGTGCGGTCGTCATTTTCTGGGTCTGGTCTTGGTCTTTTCCTATTATTTTCTTTGCTGTCTTGTTTCTTGGGGGTCAATTGTTGATGGTTATTTTCAGGTTGGTAGTTGGTGCTGGTGGTGGTTTCTTTTCATCATTGGTTTGTTTGGGTGTGGTCTTTATGAGTATCTTCGGTGTCGATTGTTTCGGGGTTTTTTTGTGTCGAAGATTTAGTCTTTTTTGGTGTGGGGTCTTCTGCTGGATGTTCTTCTTCGCTGAATATTATCATCTATGTTATTACTACTGTTCCTCGTATATCATATAATTAGCCTACAATCATTTATATATATGTAAAGAGATACACACATATCTCTATATAAATACTACCACGATGTCTACGGCATCCTGCGGAACTAATTAACTATTAGTGGCACCACCACAGGACAGTTAGAGCAACCAATGTGTTGCTCAGTCCCATTTGGCTCTACAATTTTTTGAGAACACACGTACAATGCATAGCTGGACGTTTTTTCTGCTTTTAGCAGTCGTATGCCAGTTATGTACATTCAAGTACGACAGGCGTACTACTAAGGATTGCCCAAAATGCCGTAATGCAGAACAAATCCAGGAGTTAAATCGAAGTCTACGGATTTTGGAGTCTGGAATTAACGAGGTCGACGCAGTGCACAATGACGAAGACAATGATGCCTTTGACGAGGCGGGAAACGGAAAGGGCGACACAGAGGTGTGAATGCGAACTGAGCCTTCAGGAGAACTGAGCCTCCAAGAGAAGTGAGCCTGGCTCAGTCAGTGCTTATGAACATAAATTCAATGAATGAAATGAATTACAATGTGTAAGGTTCCTCTGACTGGCTCAGGAATCAGCCAGGGCAAGGGGAGAGTTATTCACAGCGTTATGACCTGAGATGTACAGAGTAACTTGCTAATTAGCAGTGGGCCCAGGCTCAGTTCTCCTGCAGGCTCAGTTCGCACCTCTGAATCTCAACCCCAGGCTCAGTTCTCCTGCGGGCTCAGTTCGCACGTCTGGCTCAGTTCTCCTGCGGGCTCAGTTCTCCAGGTACCGGTCAGTGTGTCAACGAGTTCTGTCGACCATGTCCTGCTAATTGCTCAGGTAATCATACATTAGGGGATCGACCTAATAATCTGAATCCATGTATATTTTGGGACAATTGTTATGGTCATGGTTACACAGATGTTAATGCGGATTACATTTATGATGGTGTCTTGAACGGATTTTCTATTGTGGATAACAAAATTTTCTGGAAGTTATGATGACGTTAATTACAACAGTATTCTGGATCCGGTGTTCAAATCCCAAATGAATGATATTATCGACAGAGAATTGAAGGAAGGCAAGGTTACAGTCGTTAGCGATAAGCCTAAGTGCATACATGCTATCGGGGCGGTTATCAAGAAAGATTCAAATTCATTAAGACCGATAACTGACTGTAAACGCCCTTTACAGGCCAGTATCAATAACTATATGACAACCACATGTTCCAAATTTAGTTACTTAAAGTTAGACGAGGTCACTGACGATATTACAGAAAACTGTTTTTTTGCTTTCGTCGATATCAAAGATGCTTTCCGTTCGATACCCATTAATCCACTCCACCGCTGGGAAATAAACGGTTCAGATTGTTTTTTAGAATCGAATTCCCTGGTGTTCGGATTAAAATGTGCCCCCTTTATTTTTAGTCAAATAACAGATTTTATTGTTCGGTTTCAGATTCGTTTATGGTTACTTAGATGACTTCTTAGTTATGGGTCAAGATAGAATTGAATGTAATAACGCTCTTCTGGAAACAATTCAATTACTTCGTTCATTTGGTTTCGGTATTTCTTGGAAGAAAGTTTTTTCTCCAACCAGAGAAATCGTTTATTTAGGTATAGCTATCAGTAGTATATCTATGACATTGTCATTACCTGTACAAGAGTTGGGGAAACTAAAAATCATGATTAACGAATTCTGCTCAAAAACAAAAGCTTTGTTTAAAGAAATAGAAGTTATTTGTGGAATTTTGGCGCACTGCAGTACGGTAGTATGGGGTGGCCGTACATTCTCTAGACGTATTATCAATTTTTCCAGCCAAATCAGAGATACTAAAGGCCCTCAATTGTTGCTGGAATGGATGAAAGCGGATTTTCATTGGTGGAAAAATTTGTGCGATATATTTAACGGTAATGTTAAGATAATTCTAAGAGATGAAATTTCTTTTTCAGCCGACTCATCCATATCCGGCTTTGGTGAGGTTTTTTCCGGGGATTGGTTGATAGGTGCTTGGGATCAATCAATTGTTTTTCCGGTTTTTCTTACCAACCATCATTTTTGTCCTGCACCTACGGAATTTGATGATAAAATGGATATAAATGTAAGAAAACTCTGGCCAGTTGTTTGTGCAATGTATCACTGGGGCCACTTATGGTCTGGAATAAAAGTTTGTATCATATCTGACAATACACAAATAGTAACAGCGATAAATACGGGTCGAAGCCGATCCATTGCTACAATGAATTGGATACGGGAACTTTTTTTTATCTCTGTTGTACATAATTTTCACATTGTTTCTTCTCATATCAAAACAACTGAAAATATCGCACCAGATTATTTGTCGCGATATTTCAGTAGGAAAAGGAAATCCGATATACCTATGGAATTTATACAAGGTTTTTGTTGTTT
This sequence comes from Alentia gelatinosa, assembly GCA_950022655.1. NCBI lineage: Eukaryota > Metazoa > Annelida > Polychaeta > Phyllodocida > Polynoidae > Alentia > Alentia gelatinosa. The sequence goes on along the minus strand of OX465579.1, from coordinate 5,534,141 downwards.
CCAGTTGCTGAGTTGTTCGAGAAAATGAATTTTTACCAGGAATCCTGGCTTTCATCGAACTCAGCACGCACCCGCAAGTGCCAATGGGCTGATTTTTTCAAATTTTGTGATAAATTGGATCTTTTACCTCTACCCAGTTCTGAGAAAACGGTTCAATTATATATAACATTTATGGCAGAGAAATTCAAATATGTCTCAATTATTAATTATTTATCTGCCCTAAAATCCCTACATGAGATACATGGTTATACCTTTCCAGATACTCATGGTATTAGACGTCTTTTATTGGGTATCAAAAGATCTATTGGTAATATTATAACGCAGGCTAGGCCCCTGACTATATCAGATATGAAAAACATTTTTCTATCTCTAGATTTATCAATCCATGAAAATTTATGTTTTTGGATAACCCTTATTTTAGGTTTTCGAGGACTTCTCCGCAAATCTAATTTGGTGGAAATGGATTATTGTATCAAAGTTGCTGATGTTAAAATCTTTTCAGATTATTTGGTAATTTATATTGTTAGATCAAAAACTATACAGTACAATGAGAGAGTTTTATCAATCCCCTTCTCTCGAATTCCGGATTCTCCATTTTGTGTCCACCATTATGTTTCTTTATTGTTAGCACAAATTAATTATCCCAGTCGGTCATCTCAGCTGATTTCATATTACAAGGGCTCATTATTGATTAGAGGGTCTTATTCTTGGTTGTTATCAAAACTGAAAAAAGTTTGTCATGATTTGTCGATACCATCTGCTACAACTCACTCTCTCCGTAGAGGAGGAGCGACCACATTATTTGAAGCTGGTTTCTCTCTCACCGAAATCAAGACAATTGGAGATTGGAAAAGTTTGTGCGTACTCTTGTATCTTGATCGTTCATTGGAATCAAAATTGTCTTTAGATAAAAACATTGTTAAGTTAATTTTTATCTAAGCACAAAATAAATTACAGGTAAATGGGACTGGTGTATGGTGAGGCGTACTCACCTGTATGTGGTGGAGCCACTAGTACGGCGTAGTACGTCCGATACCAGAAGGTGGCGGTAGTATATTTATATACAAATACTTGGGTTGTTGTTGTATTTCTTACATATATGTCTATGTGTTATCCACATCCATACTTTGTATCAACCTATATTATCCTATTTTTAGCCGCCAAGAGTAAAAGGATTTATGTAAAACATATAACTTCAGGTATATGTGTATATAAAGGAACGTAGGCGCCACCTGTAGTCTACTTCCCCAATCAACACACCACCACTAGCGCCTGCGAGCGCACGTACGGGTCATACCATTACTCACCTGTCAACCAAACCTGAAAGACGTATTTAGTAGAAACCAAACGAGAGTTAGACTTGTCAATGTTTATGCCACGACGGGAAGGTCGTGTATTACTACACAAGGCGTAGCAGAGTGTTGTGAGGAGCAGACCTGACCTAAGTGGCATAGACATTGACAAGTCTAACTCGAGTTCGGTTTCGTATTTATCCTAAGCCGTCTATGCTTATATTACTGTTAAAAAGATAAATATTGAGTCAGCGACCAACAGAACTTTTTTCATAGTAGCTGACATCCTGTGTCACGGCCTGCCCCATAAAATTTCCCTATGTTAAGTCTATGGCCGTTTTTTATTAGGGGTAGGATAAACTACACTGCTACTACCACAGCTAACCTTTTCTATGTGGCGTCTGTTCAGTCTGCTATTGATCATGGTGGTCTGCGATTTATGTGGGACTTCTTATGATGGTCGAAGAAGGACTTGCCCCACGTGCGAAGGCCCTGAAGGTTTGGATCAAGAAAATGCACCTATCGATAGAACTTCAGGCGAGCTGAAATCTACAGGTGCCAAGAGCGATGCACCAGGCAGTGCAGTGTCAAGCACACCTATCAGTGGTACTACAGGTGAAATCAAAGACCAGGACGATTTCTCTAGACTAAAGAAAGAAAATGCCTTTTTTAAGTCTGAGATTTTGAATATGTGTTCCGAGATGTCAGCACTGATGTCCATGATGGCGGAACTCAAGATGTCAGTAGTTTCCACAAAGGGAAACCAAGATGGCGTCCCTAAACGGCGGGAAACCCAGGAAGGCGAATTCCAGCGACAGGCGCCTTTTTTGAGCACAACCGCTCCCAGCGATCAATTGCCTCCAGGGGCAATTGCTCAAGATTCCCAGAACACCGCCTTTCCACCACTTACGAGGGCATCAGATGCAGTTTTCACATCGGGTGGATGCACACGATCAAAGATGGTGTCCGTACCTTCTTCCTGGACTACAGGAGCATCTACCCATGCTGGAGGACAAGCGTCTATCTCTCCGAAACCTATCCTTCCAGTCTACGCAAGTTCTTCTCCGGGTTGGTCAGCTGCGACAGGCGTTCCTACGGATCACACACATCACCCATGCTCCGGAAAAACAGAACGCCGCCGTAAGTGTTGTATTTATAATTTGGAGAACCACATGCCATGCGATGTTACAAAACCAAATTTTGACAATGTGATATCAGCCAGCATGTCCATGCTCAGATCTATGTTAGGCCAGGGCATAGATGCCACCGGGTATGCCGACCATATTGCATTCTTGTCCGACCGACGTGCTTACATCACCAGCCAAGCGTTAGTGGACTATGACTTAGCATGCAGAGAGAAAGCAGAGCTTCTTGGTTCCTCCAGTTTCGGGTATGGAGACCCGTTCTTATGCACCAAATACTTAAATGTTGAAAAAACTCTGGCCTTCGCTAAGGCCACCGAGAAACCAAAGCAAAAAGGACGCAAGTTCTGTGAAGGCAAACCGCTAGGAACTTGCTGGAAGTTTAACGAGGCAGACGGTTGTGGCCTAAGTGCTTGTCGTTACAAACATCAGTGTTCAGACTGTGAAGGAGTCTACCCTGCCTTTAAATGCCCCCGGAAAACCAATAAACCGGAGAAATGACTTTCTGACAATGTGAGTGTTCCCAAGAATATTGATCTTGTTCATTTAGACAAAGATACTGTGTTTTCCAGTGATAAACTGTCCTCTTCTACTACTTGTATTACAAGCGATGTTGACATTCCTCTAGTTAATGACCCCTATAATGTTGAAGGAGGTCTAGGAGGTCAAGGAGGTCTAGGTTCGGCCGTTGTTAATGGCCCTTTTCTGAGTGGTACTCAGCTGAATGTAGACGAAGTCACTAGGTCTTTAGGTCAAGACCCCGATATTGATATATGTCAGGTTGATACAGTTTTCCCGGAACGCCCATGTTTTTCCGGTTTTGACTTATCTAATCATTTTTTGGGAGGAGTCCGAAATCCTCTAAATCCCTGTGTGTTTTGGGATTATTATTTTGGTAAGGAAAATGTTGATATTAATGCCAGTTTTATTTTTGATGGCATTAATAATGGTTTTAAAATTATTGACCAAGACTTTTCCAGCGATTATGATGCCCAAAACTACACCAGTATTTACGATAAAGCTTTCAAGGACGAATTTGATTCTATCATGACACGAGAGATTGCTCAAGAGAAATTATCGATAGTTAAAAATCGCCCTCAATGTATTCACGCTATTGGCGCGGTGAAAAAAAAGTGCGGTGGCTTACGCCCTATCACCGACTGTAAGTGTCCAATCAACAAGAGTATCAATAACTTTATGGATGATACCTGTGATACATTTTCTTACTTGAAATTGGAAGAAGTTACGGATAACATGACTCAAAATTGTTTTTTCAGCGTTATTGATATTAAGGACGCCTACCGTTCTATTCCTGTTTTTCCGGGACACCGCATTTTTCAAGGCTTCCGCTGGCAAATCGATGGTGTTACCGAGTTTATTCAATCTAATTGTTTGGTTTTTGGGCTTAAATGCGCCCCATTTATTTTTACACAAATCACTGATTTCGTCATTAGATGTATGGCTAAGAAAGGTTTTTTCCGGGTATTCGGATACCTAGATGACTTTATCGTTCTGGGTGATACACTGGAAGAATGCATGAACGGACAATTGGAATTGATTTCCTTACTCAGAGAATTGGGTTTTTCAATCTCTTGGAAAAAGATTATCAGTCCAGCAACGAAAGTGACCTTCTTGGGTATTGATGTTGACAGTATCACAATGACTTTGAGTCTTCCCCCGGAAAAATTGTATCGCTTATCACAGGCCTTATATGAATTCCAGGAAAAAACTACTGTTGTATATAAAGATGTTCAAAAATTGTGCGGGTTTTTAGCCCATTGTAGTTGTGTTGTCCAGGGGGGCCGGACCTTTTCACGTCGTTTGATTAACTTTGGTACTTATATTCGTGACTGTAAATATCCTCAACCTATTCCAGACTGGATTTTCCAGGATTTATCTTGGTGGCGAAAATTAGTCTCTGTTTTCAACGGAACTTCTGCCATTATTTCTCCAGTGGAATTGGATATCGCCACAGACTCTTCAATGTCTGGTTTTGGAGCCTGTTTCGGTTCAGATTGGTTACTAGGTGCTTGGGAATTCGATCGAATAACCCCCACTTGGCTAAATAGCCATCATTTAGTCTCCGGTCCTTCCAGCGACACTGATGTTTTAGAAATAAACGTCTTGGAGCTATGGCCTATAGTTGCCGCTGCCTATAGGTGGGGTCATGACTGGAAAGGTAGAAAAATCTGTGTTTATTCAGACAACACCCAAGTTGTTGCAGGCATAAATACAGGTCGCAGTCGCTCACCCAAAGCCATGTATTGGTTGAGAGAACTTTTTTGGTTATAATTTTTTTAAATTTTCACATAGTTTGTACCTATATCTCCACACATGCCAATGTTGTTCCGGACTATTTGTCCAGGATCTTTTCAAAAGACCGGAAATGTGATATACCTGTTTCTTATTTGTCCGGTTTTTGTTGTTTCTAGTGACGGAATTAAAAGAACGAGTGGACTATTATCAATCATCCTGGCTTTCTTCAAATACGGCTAGAACCCGGAAATGTCAATGGGGACATTATTACAGATTTTGTTTTACATTAAATCTACCTCCGGTTCCGGCCACCGAGGATCTTATTTGTATGTATATATCACACATGGCCAGTGAATTCAAATATTCATCAATTATTAATTATATGTCAGCAGTAAAGGTCCTCCACGAACTATATGACACCAAAGTTCCGGAATCTCATGAAATAAAACGAGTTCTTCTAGGTGTTAAATGCATTTTAGGTGACACTCAATGTCAAGTAAGACCTATGACAGTATCAGATCTTAGATAGATTTTTTCTACTTTGAATGTTTTCCAAAATGAAGACTTAGCATTTTGGGTTGGTTGTCTCTTAGGCTTTAGAGGTCTCCTCAGAAAGTCTAATTTTCTAGAACAAGAATTAAATTGTCAGATGTAAAATTTTTTCCTACCTATGTTTTAAAAACGATTGTAAAATCCAAAGCGATTCAGTTTAGAGAACGCGAATTCTTGTTACCTTTTTTCCCAGTTCCGGGGTCAATATTTTGTGTTTTTACTTACATTTCGAGACTTATTTCCATGACTAATAATCCGGAAATATCATCACAACTGGTCTCTTATAATAAAGGTAGAAGTTTCTTCCGAGGCTCCTATCAATGGTTTCAAAAGAAACTAAAATTTCATTGTTTATTATCTAATATACCACCATCCTCCTCTCATTCTCTCCGGAGAGGAGGTGCAACATGTTTATATGAAAAAGGTTTTTCTCTTCTAGATATCAAAGCTAGAGGAGACTGGAAAAGCCTTTGTGTTCTTCTTTACTTAGAAAGATCATTGACTTCACAAATCAAACTAGACAAACAAATTGTCTCTTCTATCTTTGTATAACCATTTATTTTTTCTTTCTTTTTCTTCTTTGTTATTTTCCTTTTTTCTTTGGTTGTTCTCATTGTATTTCAGCCATAGTGGCATTTATGTAAAACAAATAACTTCAAGTATATGTGTATATAAAGGAACGTAGGCGCCACCTGTAGTCTACTTCCCCAATCAACACACCACCACTAGCGCCTGCGAGCGCACGTACGGGTCATACCATTACTCACCTGTCAACCAAACCTGAAATTTTTTTTTTATCATCGGCAGTTTTTGTTCTGTCAAAATAAATATTACCTAGCCCAAACACTAACTATGTATCTTGTCTTATTACTTCATTACTCTCATTGTATTTCAGCCATAGTGGCATTTATGTAAAACATATAACTTCAGGTATATGTGTATATAAAGGAACGTAGGTGCCACCTGTAGTCTACTTCCCCAATCAACACACCACCACTAGCGCCTGCGAGCGCACGTACGGGTCATACCATTACTCACCTGTCAACCAAACCTGAAATTTTTTTTTTATCATCGGCAGTTTTTGTTCTGTCAAAATAAATATTACCTAGCCCAAACACTAACTATGTATCTTGTCTTATTACTTCATTACTCTCATTGTATTTCAGCCATAGTGGCATTTATGTAAAACATATAACTTCAGGTATATGTGTATATAAAGGAACGTAGGTGCCACCTGTAGTCTACTTCCCCAATCAACACACCACCACTAGCGCCTGCGAGCGCACGTACGGGTCATACCATTACTCACCTGTCAACCAAACCTGAAATTTTTTTTTTATCATCGGCAGTTTTTGTTATGTCGAAATAAATATTACCTATCCCAAACACTAACTATGTATCTTGTCTTATTACTTCCTTTTATTAAGTTTCTTTTGTATTCCATATCCATATATATAAACATGTATATATATATTGTAGTACAAAACAACGAGTACACCGGAGTACAATACAGAGTCTTTATTTCTCCTTATGCAAGTTAAGCCTCACACGGCAACAGGGAGTATATGGTAAGTAAATGGCTAAGTCCTCCAGTGCCGGAGCGTCCCTCAGGTAAGTAACGGGTAAGTACTAGGTAAGCACTAGCACGTCGAACAACCATCTCCGTAGGGGGGAGGCTCATCAGCCCTCCACGTACCCCTCCGACTCTGGTTAACACTGGGCGGTAGCCCGGGTGATCGCCGGAGGTCTTCCAAGCCCGGTCCAAGACTAGACTGACTCCCGGAGGGTTACCCGGAGACTTATATAGTAAGTCAACGGGCGGCCCTCCTACGTCACTTCCGGGACCAGGGCGCCCCCTGGTGGGCCCGAGAGGTGGCTCCGCATACCTCCTCCGGGGCCCCTCAGAACCTCCGGCCACTCCGGCTACCCGGAGGCGCCCCTCCGGCTACTCCTGCGAGGCGCCCCTCCGGCAATCACCACACTCTCCCCCCCCCCCCGACTAACACGCACCCCTCTGGGAACAACAACCCTTAAGGAAAGAAACATATATACAGTCCAAAGTTCCTCCGTGAGGGGGTCATCCACCCTCCACCTGTCCATCCGTGCAACAGAAACAGAAAGCGTAACGACGCAACTGGGGCACAACAGAACCCCAACATCCGGCTCGTCCTACTGTCTCGCCTCCGCCGCTTGTCCTGGTCTCCCCGTGGGAACTTCGGCACCCCGGGTAGTTCCCCCTCCTCCAGGGTGGAGGCCAGAGGGGGGCATCCGCTCATCCCCCTCCCTCTCTCTCGCCCTAGTCGGCTGGCAGTTCGTGGCCATCTGGGTGGCACGCCCGTCATCACCCCTTCCTATCCTTCCAGGCCCTGAAACAGAGGAATGACCCAACACTCATTACTCCTGGTTAGGCATCCCCCTCCGATTCCCGCCAGCGCCCCTCCAAGGGGGGTCCAACTCCCAATCTTACATCGAAGCCCCAACAAGGAATCACTCCCCCAGAACAACAACGGAACGACAGCCATGACAGATCTAAAGAAACAGATCACTCACCGGAGTGGGGCGCTCCTTCCGATAGATGGTCGCCGTCGTGTTGACGACCCGATACAGGTCCTCGTCGAGGATTTCGACCCGCGAGTCCCTGTGTCCTCCCACCGGCCGGTAGCCCACCCCGAGCTCGGGGGCCTGCATATAGACCAACCACCTCCCTAGCTTATCCGGAGCGGGTCACTAGTGATCACTGGGGCACCTATGGTGCCGTTCCCCCCTTGCCCGTCCTCCAAGAGCGGACCCGGTAGTTGCGGGGGCCGGTCCCCTCCTCGGCTCGGGGTACCCGTCCTCCAGGGGCGCCTCCGGGCTTCCCCCCTGGTGCGGGCCGTCGCCCTTGGCGGCTGGTCCACCGGCACGAATGCCCTCCTCACCCTGCGGCCGCTTTCGCAGGAGCGGCTGCTCCACGCTGACCCTCTGTGTCGTCGACTCCTCGACCTGGATCGTCGTCACTGCCTTAGCGGGCAGTACCGGTGAGGGCTGCAGGAAGAGGTCCCCTCCGGCATCTAAGGTGCCTACCAGGGCCACTGGCGTCCCAACGGGCATCGCCAGCCCCTCCTCCAGGCTGAGGGAAGTGACCGTATTCCCTTTCTCCACCGGCGGGTCGCTCGCGGGCCCTGGGAGTGGATCCTCCTCAGTCTGCGGGAGGGCCTTTTCACGGACCACCCGGGTCGGGCTGGCAGGATGTCGCTCCCGCCGTCGTTTCAGCTGCCCTCCGGGTGCGGGAGGCGATGACGCCTTCCTGGAGGGCCGGTCGTTTCTCGCCCTGGAGGCAGCCACCCGAGGTGACTTCCGCGTACCCCCCTTCGCCGGCGACTCCACCAGGCCCTGTAACACCCTGGTGGCGGCCTCTGTCTCCTCCTCACTCACTCGCAGCTCCTCGCCCACACTCACTCCGGGCGTGATCATGGGGGAGTCGTCTGAGACCACGGCTTCTCCGGCGTCCTTCCCCTCCAGGATGATGTGCTGGGGGTCGGGCACCTCCACAGGGTGCGTACACCACCGGTGCTGGGGATGCCTGGACCTCATGTGGATCATTAGATCATAGCGCCGCACTTTAGGGTACGCCTTGCCATACCCGGAGACCGGGCAAAACCAGCCTAACCCGGTGCGTGTGGCGTGGGTGCTCCGGTGGCGTTCCATGTTGTCCCAGCGAGAAAATCGGAGCGAACAGAGATCGCACCCGAACTTCTGTGGAACCTTCCCCATTCCCTCTTGGTCGTCCTCCGAGGAGGGCCCAAACAACTCTAGTTTGATACGCTTCTCGTCCGAGTCGCGGCTATTCGAGCGCAGAGTAGTGTTCGAGACGTCCGTTCCCGTTGGCGGCCGCTTGGCGAGTGAGGCCTCTGTCCGACGGCGGGAGGTGCTCGCTCCGCGAGTGGAAGTCAACAGGGGGGGTGGTGCTAGTCGACCGCTGCTGCAGCCCTACTCCACCAAAACGGGCAAACCCCCGCTGTCTCCTGTCTCCCCGCGGGCATTTCTTGAATCTCCGCGGGACCTCCGATCGTTGTGGCAGGCGCCCATACCGCCATTCTATTTGTTCCCTCCGTTTTACCTCTACTTTCCATACATCCTCCTTCGTGGGCTCCGTCAAAGGTCCCTCCTGTATCCCCCTCATGTTGCTTCTGCTCGAACTAGGTCGAGTTTGTTTTGCTCCGGCTGGATCAGCCTCATATATGCCGACAGGGACTTGCGGGAACAAGTTCATGACTGGCTGTTCCCGGAGGGTGCTTCATCATTAGAACGCTGTACCTGCAATTTCTCCCCCCCCCCCCCCCCGATCTCCCTCCGGTTGGGGGACCATCATATTTATTATCGCATGAACTGGGTAACCCACTCCGAGTTACTTGTCCGGAGTGGTAATTCGTTTGTGCGTGCAGCCGACAGCGTAGTTCGAACGATTTGCTTACGCTGTTCCGCCCTGTGGACGTCCCGAGCGTTTGCCGGTACCAGCTCCGGCAAGCGCTGCCCCGCCCTGCGGACGTCCCCAGTTCTTGCCGGTACCAGCTCCGGCACGGCTGTTCCCACCTACTCCTCCGGGCTCCACGCCCTTCGTAGTCTCGCATCCACAACTTCCCCTGTCTCCGTGGCCGTCTCCTCGAGGTAAGTGGGAGGTAGTCTGTCCTCCTCACCCTCGCCTCCCGCGAATGCTCCCCCCGGGGGGCTCGACGACCCACCAATTGCCCACGACCGACGCAATCCGCGGCAAGGCTGCCCAATCCTCCGTGGCGCATGCTAACACCGCTGCCGGCCGACACCTGCCGTCGATGAGGGAACGGGCCCTCACTCCGCCCCGGAGGCGGCACTGGAGGACCCTCCGGCAGGAGCTGCGCTCCGGGGCGCGATGTCCCCCAGACAATACGTCGTACCCAGGCCCCGGCTTTCCCCTCCGGTGAGGGCGCCAGGGGGGGGGGGACCCGGGGGGGTGGGTCCTCTGCCCCCCCCCGTGCCGCCTTCAGGGCGTCCCCTTGGACGATCCTAGTCCTCCGGCCCCATTGTATCTGGTAGACAACCCCCCCAATCCGGGTCAAAACTGTCAACAGCCCAGTCCACGACCTCTGTAACTTTGGGCAACGACCCACCTGCCGCTTTGGGTGAAAAAAATAGACTTGTTGCCCCACCTGAAAGGGGGCCCCCAACAGCCTCTGCCGCCGCACACACCCGGAGGCGTGAACTCTCGCGTACTCGTGACACCTCGCCATCGTCTCTCGAAGCCGACCCACAAAGTCCGAGGCGGACCCCGGCGCCTCGGCAGGGTACAGGGTGTCCAACGGCCCGGACACTTCCCGCCCGAGCATCATGGCGTTGGGCGTCTGGTTGAGCGAACGTTGTACTGAGCTGCGGTAGGCCGCCATAATGTATGGTAGGCGACGATCCCAATCCTTCTGGTCGTACCGGACAACCGTGGCCAGCAGTCCTTTCACCGTCCGGTTAAGCCTTTCTTTTTCTTCTTTGTTATTTTCCTTTTTTCTTTGGTTGTTCTCATTGTATTTCAGCCATAGTGGCATTTATGTAAAACAAATAACTTCAGGTATATGTGTATATAAAGGAACGTAGGCGCCACCTGTAGTCTACTTCCCCAATCAACACACCACCACTAGCGCCTGCAAGCGCACGTACGGGTCATACCATTACTCACCTGTCAACCAAACCTGAAATTTTTTTTTTATCATCGGCAGTTTTTGTTCTGTCAAAATAAATATTACCTAGCCCAAACACTAACTATGTATCTTGTCTTATTACTTCATTACTCTCATTGTATTTCAGCCATAGTGGCATTTATGTAAAACATATAACTTCAGGTATATGTGTATATAAAGGAACGTAGGCGCCACCTGTAGTCTACTTCCCCAATCAACACACCACCACTAGCGCCTGCGAGCGCACGTACGGGTCATACCATTACTCACCTGTCAACCAAACCTGAAATTTTTTTTTTATCATCGGCAGTTTTTGTTATGTCGAAATAAATATTACCTATCCCAAACACTAACTATGTATCTTGTCTTATTACTTCATTACTCTCATTTTATTTCAGCAATAGTGGCATTTATACATATATATATATATATGTATGTATAAGTTCCTTTTATAATAAGTTTCTTTTGTATTCCATATCCATATATATAAACATGTATATATATATTGTAGTACAAAACAACGAGTACACCGGAGTACAATACAGAGTCTTTATTTCTCCTTATGCAAGTTAAGCCTCACACGGCAACAGGGAGTATATGGTAAGTAAATGGCTAAGTCCTCCAGTGCCGGAGCGTCCCTCAGGTAAGTATCGGGTAAGTACTAGGTAAGCACTAGCACGTCGAACAACCATCTCCGTAGGGGGGAGGCTCATCAGCCCTCCACGTACCCCTCCGACTCTGGTTAACACTGGGCGGTAGCCCGGGTGATCGCCGGAGGTCTTCCAAGCCCGGTCCAAGACTAGACTGACTCCCGGAGGGTTACCCGGAGACTTATATAGTAAGTCAACGGGCGGCCCTCCTACGTCACTTCCGGGACCAGGGCGCCCCCTGGTGGGCCCGAGAGGTGGCTCCGCGTACCTCCTCCGGGGCCCCTCAGAACCTCCGGCCACTCCGGCTACCCGGAGGCGCCCCTCCGGCTACTCCTGCGAGGCGCCCCTCCGGCAATCACCACACTCTCCCCCCCCCAACTAACACGCACCCCTCTGGGAACAACAACCCTTAAGGAAAGAAACATATATACAGTCCAAAGTTCCTCCGTGAGGGGGTCATCCACCCTCCACCTGTCCATCCGTGCAACAGAAACAGAAAGCGTAACGACACAACTGGGGCACAACAGAACCCCAACATCCGGCTCGTCCTACTGTCTCGCCTCCGCCGCCTGTCCTGGTCTCCCCGTGGGAACTTCGGCACCCCGGGTAGTTCCCCCTCCTCCAGGGTGGAGGCCAGAGGGGGGCATCCACTCATCCCCCTCCCTCTCTCTCGCCCTAGTCGGCTGGCAGTTCGTGGCCATCTGGGTGGCACGCCCGTCATCACCCCTTCCTATCCTTCCAGGCCCTGAAACAGAGGAATGACCCAACACTCATTACTCCTGGTTAGGCATCCCCCTCCGATTCCCGCCAGCGCCCCTCCAAGGGGGGTCCAACTCCCAATCTTACATCGAAGCCCCAACAAGGAATCACTCCCCCAGAACAACAACGGAACGACAGCCATGACAGATCTAAAGAAACAGATCACTCACCGGAGTGGGGCGCTCCTTCCGATAGATGGTCGCCGTCGTGTTGACGACCCGATACAGGTCCTCGTCGAGGATTTCGACCCGCGAGTCCCTGTGTCCTCCCACCGGCCGGTAGCCCACCCCGAGCTCGGGGGCCTGCATATAGACCAACCACCTCCCTAGCTTATCCGGAGCGGGTCACTAGTGATCACTGGGGCACCTATGGTGCCGTTCCCCCCTTGCCCGTCCTCCAAGAGCGGACCCGGTAGTTGCGGGGGCCGGTCCCCTCCTCGGCTCGGGGTACCCGTCCTCCAGGGGCGCCTCCGGGCTTCCCCCCTGGTGCGGGCCGTCGCCCTTGGCGGCTGGTCCACCGGCACGAATGCCCTCCTCACCCTGCGGCCGCTTTCGCAGGAGCGGCTGCTCCACGCTGACCCTCTGTGTCGTCGACTCCTCGACCTGGATCGTCGTCACTGCCTTAGGGGGCAGTACCGGTGAGGGCTGCAGGAAGAGGTCCCCTCCGGCATCTAAGGTGCCTACCAGGGCCACTGGCGTCCCAACGGGCATCGCCAGCCCCTCCTCCAGGCTGAGGGAAGTGACCGTATTCCCTTTCTCCACCGGCGGGTCGCTCGCGGGCCCTGGGAGTGGATCCTCCTCAGTCTGCGGGAGGGCCTTTTCACGGACCACCCGGGTCGGGCTGGCAGGATGTCGCTCCCGCCGTCGTTTCAGCTGCCCTCCGGGTGCGGGAGGCGATGACGCCTTCCTGGAGGGCCGGTCGTTTCTCGCCCTGGAGGCAGCCACCCGAGGTGACTTCCGCGTACCCCCCTTCGCCGGCGACTCCACCAGGCCCTGTAACACCCTGGTGGCGGCCTCTGTCTCCTCCTCACTCACTCGCAGCTCCTCGCCCACACTCACTCCGGGCGTGATCATGGGGGAGTCGTCTGAGACCACGGCTTCTCCGGCGTCCTTCCCCTCCAGGATGATGTGCTGGGGGTCGGGCACCTCCACCGGGTGCGTACACCACCGGTGCTGGGGATGCCTGGACCTCATGTGGATCATTAGATCATAGCGCCGCACTTTAGGGTACGCCTTGCCACACCCGGAGACCGGGCAAAACCAGCCTAACCCGGTGCGTGTGGCGTGGGTGCTCCGGTGGCGTTCCATGTTGTCCCAGCGAGAAAATCGGAGCGAACAGAGATCGCACCCGAACTTCTGTGGAACCTTCCCCATTCCCTCTTGGTCGTCCTCCGAGGAGGGCCCAAACAACTCTAGTTTGATACGCGTCTCGTCCGAGTTGCGGCTATTCGAGCGCAGAGCAGTGTTCGAGACGTCCTTTCCCGTTGGCGGCCGCTTGGCGAGTGAGGCCTCTGTCGACGGCGGGAGGTGCTCGCTCCGCGAGGGGTAGTCAACAGGGGGGGTGGTGCTAGTCGACTGCTGCTGCAGCCCTACTCCACCAAAACGGGCAAACCCCCGCCGTCTCCTGTCTCCCCGCGGGCATTTCTTGAATCTCCGCGGGCCCTCCGATCGTTGTGGCAGGCGCCCATACCGCCATTCTATTTGTTCCCTCCGTTTTACCTCTACTTTCCTTACATCCTCCTTCGTGGGCTCCGTCAAAGGTCCCTCCTGTATCCCCCTCATGTTGCTTCTGCTCGAACTAGGTCGAGTTTGTTTTGCTCCGGCTGGATCAGCCTCATATATGCCGACAGGGACTTGCGGGAACAAGTTCATGACTGGCTGTTCCCGGAGGGTGCTTCGTCGTTAGAACGCTGTCCCTGCAATTTCTCCCCCCCCCCCCCCCCCCGATCTCCCTCCGGTTGGGGGACCATCATATTTATTATCGCATGAACTGGGTAACCCACTCCGAGTTACTTGTCCGGAGTGGTAAATCGTTTGTGCGTGCAGCCGACAGCATAGTTCGAACGATTTGCTTACGCTGTTCCGCCCTGCGGACGTCCCCAGCCTTTGCCGGTACCAGCTCCGGCAAGCGCTGTCCTGCCCTGCGGACGTCCCCAGTTCTTGCCGGTACCAGCTCCGGCACGGCTGTTCCCACCTACTCCTCCGGGCTCCACGCCCTTCGTAGTCTCGCATCCACAACTTCCCCTGTCTCCGTGGCCGTCTCCTCGAGGTAAGTGGGAGGTAGTCTGTCCTCCTCACCCTCGCCTCCCGCGAATGCTCCCCCCGGGGGGCTCGACGACCCACCAATTGCCCACGTCTGCCCAATCCTCCGTGGCGCATGCTAACACCGCTGCCGGCCGACACCTGCCGTCGATGAGGGAACTGGCCCTTACTCCGCCCCGGAGGCGGCACCAGAGGACCCTCCGGCAGGAGCTGCGCTCCGGGGCGCGATGTCCCCCATGCAATACGTCGTACCCAGGCCCCGGCTTCCCCCTCCGGTGAGGGCACCAGGGGGGGGGGACCCGGGGGGTGGGTCCTCTGCCCCCCCCGGTGCCGCCTTCAGGGCGTCCCCTTGGACGATCCTAGTCCTCTGGCCCCATTGTATCTGGTAGACAACCCCCCCCATCCGGGTCAAAACTGTCAACAGCCCAGTCCAAGACCTCTGTAACTTTGGGCAACGACCCACCTGCCGCTTTGGGTGAAAAAAATAGACTTGTTGCCCCACCTGAAAGGGGGCCCCCAACAGCCTCTGCCGCCGCACATACCCAGAGGCGTGAACTCTCGCGTACTCGTGACACCTCGCCATCGTCTCTCGAAGCCGACCCACAAAGTCCGAGGCGGACCCCGGCGCCTCGGCGGGGTACAGGGTGTCCAACGGCCCGGACACTTCCCGCCCGAGCATCATGGCGTTGGGTGTCTGGTCGAGCGAACGTTGTACTGAGCTGCGGTAGGCCGCCATAATGTAAGGCGACGATCCCAATCCTTCTGGTCGTACGGGACAACCGTGGCCAGCAGTCCTTTCACCGTCCGGTTAAGCCTTTCCACCAGTCCATCGCTCTTCGGGTTGAACGGGCAGGTACGGGACTTGGTGACCCCCAAGAGCCTCAGGGTGTTGCGGAACAGCTGACTCTCAAAATTTGCTGCTCTGGTCCGTGTGGACCTGGAGTGGGTAACCATACCAGCAAAAGAACTCCTCTACAAACACCTCGGCCACTGTGTGGGCCTCCTGGTTAGGCAGGGCGAAAGCCTCAGCCCACCGGGTAAAGTAATTAGCGATGACCAACACATATTTGTTGCCCCGCTCGCTGCGTGGCAGAGGGCCCATAATGTCCATTGCGACGGCGACGTGGCCCATCGGCTCCCTCCTCTTCCACGGGGGGTCCTTGGCCTGTAGACAGGCTACACACGTTGCACACCAGCGTTCCACTGCGGCCCGATACCCAGGCCAATAGTACTAGGCCTGGCACCGTTGTAGTGTGCGGGCGACTCCGAAATGGCCGGCCAGGCTAGACCCGTGGACATCCCCCAGGACCAGCCTCCGGTCACCCTCAGGGACTGCTATCTGGAACCGCTCCGCCCCACCTGGTTCCCACCAGAGGCGACCGAGGACCCCGTTGTGGAGCTGAAGCCTATCCATCTGAGCGCGCCATGTATGGAGCTCCACTGGGGCCTCTTCCTGGACCTCCCCTCCGGTGCCGCCGGTCAACCAGTCTCGTGTTTTCGATAGGACCGGGTCCTGGCCCTGTGCCACCTCCCATCGCTCCGGGGCTTCGGGTGGGCGCTCGACCTCACACCGGACCTCCCGGGGGGCGCCCACGGCGGCGGGTGACTACCCGCAAGCACGCCAGCTCGGGTTCCCATCCGCACTGTACACAAGGGCGTCGAGACGTGGTCCGTCCGGATACGGATGTGCTGCCCCGCCAAATAGTGACAGAACCGCTTAAGGCCAAAGATGACGGCCAAGAACTCTTGTCTCGTCACGCAGTAGTTCCTTTCTGGCCGGTTTAGAGTTCGACTAGCGTAGGCCAGGACGAACTCCTGGTCCTCTACGAGCTGAGACAGCACAGCCCACAAGCCCACCTCACTTGCGTCGGTATCTACGATCAACTGTCCCGTTTCCCGGGGGTAGGCTAACACAGGGGCCACCACCAAGGCAGCCCTGAGTGCACCGAAAGCACTACGGCATTCATCCGTGAACGAGAAGGGTCCCTTCGCCTTCTAGGAAAGCGCGGATAGTGGCTTTGCTATCGTGGCGAAATCCTTGACAAAGGATCTGTAATAACTGGCTAGACCCAGGAAACTGCGGACTTCGTGAACGTTCCGGGGCTCTGGCCACTCTTGTATGGCTCGGACCTTTTCGGGGTCAGTGGCAATCCCCTAGGCGGACACCACGTGACCCAGGAACTCAACCTGTGGCTGTAGGAGATGGCACTTCCGCCCCTTTAGCTTCAGGCCGGCCTCCTCTAACTGGCCCAACACCTCTCCCAACCTCTGCAGGTGTTCCTGTCTATCTGGCGCATAGACGATGACATCGTCTAGGTATACGAGACACGTCTGCCACTGAAGTCCAGGGCAGCGCCAGTTCCATAAGGCGCTCAAACGTGCCGGGCGCATTACATAACCCGAAAGGCATAACCCGGAACTGATAGAGACCGTGATGGGTGGTGAATGCCGTCTTCTGGCGATCCTTGGGCTTGACCTCGACCTGCCAATACCCCGAGGTGCGCTCGTTTACCCGGCTCGTTTACCCGGCGATAGTGCGCTCGTTTACCCGGCGATAATCCACACAAAAACGAGCAGTCCCGTCTTTCTTCCGGACCAACACCACTGGGGAGGCCCAGGGGCCCTCCGCCCGCTCCATCACACCCTGGTACAGCATGTCCTGCACTTTTTTAAATATTTTTTTAAAGGTTTTTATTGGAAATGATTCGCGTGTATTATTACAATGCGGTCTACCATCATCACCATTGTGGTTTGGAAATGAGAAAGAAAAACATCGCCTTAACACTAAGCAATATTATTACATTAATATATACTTATATATGTATTTACATTCATACATACGTATCTCTTATGACATACGACATACAGACGCGTATGTATATAGTTCACTTCGCTTCCATCTGTGTTATCTTTAGCATTTTCTGCCGTTTGTTCTAATTCGTTTTTTCTTCAGTTTTCAAGTCAATTTCAAACGCTTGGTTGAACTAGACTGATGTCTCTATCGTCTGTCCATATCTTAGGTATGTACCTTGTTTGTGATGTACGGTGGCGGGCAGCCAGGATTAACGATAGGGTGACAGACCGGACTGATATTTCTATCGTCCAGGTCTTAATGAGTGATCTCTTTGGGGTCTAGCTGGGCTGATATGTCTATCACCCTTTGCTTGGTACTGTGTTTATGCTTGCTAAAGTTCTTTATGATTTATGATTTTGGTGTTAGCTCATATAGGTCTGCAATATCTTTTAAACTCCTTTTGAAGGTTAGCTTACTTGGTGACAGTTTCAGGTTCTCGGGTAAGTAGTTCCATAGTTTGTATCCCCTATATAGTGGGCTTTTTTAGTTTTGCTGTGTAGGTCTGATATGCTATACTGGTCGATTCTCGAATGTAAACAAATTCTTAATCCACGGTTTTGGATTCTCTGTAGTTTGTCTAACTCAGTTTTGTTGCTACAATCATGTATGAGTGAGGCATAGTCTGTTACTGGCATAATAGTTTGTTTGTATATCTGTATGGCCATATTTCTGTTTAGGCTTCTACGTATACTTGATAGTTGGAAGATTTTGTGGTTCAGTTTTTTCTTTACTAGCCTTATATTTTTATCGAAGGTTAAGCACGAATCTATTATGACTCCTAAGTAGTTGTAGTCAGGGACACACGTTAGTTCTTGTATGGCGATGAATAATTTCGGTGGGGTCTGCTTTTTTAATTTAGATTTAGAGCTATACCAAACCGCCTTTGTCTTGCCAGTGTTAATGGTAAGTAAGTTAGAGCAGGTCCAGGTCTCTAGGTCGTCTAGTCCTCTTTGCAGTTTTTTTGCTACTATGGTAGGGTCTGAATGCGATGTATATATCACTACGTCGTCTGCATATAATTTTATCTTCAAACCTATTGGTCTCATCCTTGCCCCTAGATCGTTAATGTACCATATAAACATGAGGGGCCCTAACACTGATCCCTGCGGGACGCCATACGGGACTTCCTCTATGTCAGATAAGTTATTATTGAATCTTGTAAGCTGTCTTGCACTTGCTGTCCGATCACCGCCCGTCGATGTGGGGCCAGCCTACGCGGAGGGGCGCGTCCCCAGTGGGAATGGCGTGTTAAACTAACCCTGTACGTCCCAGGTCGGTTGCAGAGTGCTGAAACGCCCCGGCGTGTCTTTCTAGGACTTCTCGCAAAGCGGGTTGGTCCGTCTCTGCCACCCCGCGGAGCTCCTCCAACACTTCTGGGGGAAGCGCCGTCACCCGGCGGCAGCATCCTCTTCCGATTTGCACGAAAACCACTATTTTACATATATATACGCCATTGCGATAACGCACATATCGGCTGTATCGTGGGTTGTTTATATTTGTATACACCTCTTATACGCGTCTACGTTTCGGGCGTCTACGAGACAGTTTCCATATGAAGATGCGCGAGACTTGGCTGTCTTTCACGCCTGGCGTATTTAAGATAAAATATACTCTGCGCAATATATATACGCCAGGCGTATATATGATACCCCCCCCAAAAAAAATTGCGACCCGCGGCCCACCCAGGCCTGTGGGTGTTGGTAGAGGATACACCAACACTGACCCGCCACCCGCGACCTGCCAACCCCACCCCCTACGCCACGCCACCCCATGCCACCCCCAGCCAGCCTCAGTGAGAAGCCCCCCGCTGCCCGCCGGCCACCGCCCGCCGCCCGCCGCCAGCTGCGTTTGTACAGGTTGACTCAGTGGGAAACCCTCCCCCACCCCCCACCGCTCGCCGCTGCCCGCCACCCGCCGTCCGCCCCGTCCTATGGGTGTTGGTAGAGCATACACCAACAATGACTCGCCACCCGCGACCTCCCAACCCCACCCCCTACCGCCCCCCCCCACCACCACCCCACGCCACCCCCAGCCAGCCTCAGTGAGAAGCCCCCCGCTGCCCGCCGCCCACCGCCCACCGTCAGCCGCATTTGTACAGGTTGACTCGGTAGGAAACCCTCAGCAGCCGCTTGGCGTGTCTAAGATGTTTTCAGTCCTGAGTCGGAGGCGCACAGGGCGGGGGGCTGAGCGGGTGGCTCTGAGGGTGGCGGCTGCGTTCACAAGGCAGAGTCAGAGTCGGGGTCGGGAGTCGGACTTCAGGTGCACAGAAACATGGAGGGGAGGCGATTATATAGTAAGCCTGACTGTCCACACATTGAAATGGTGTTTGAAAGTAAGATCTATTAGAAAAACAATTAAAAAAACAACATAATGCAACATAATGCAACATAATTAAGTTTTTATGAAATAAATTGGTAATATAAAATTGTGTTTTTCATATAATACAGACTTGGATGGTTAATGGAAAATTAAATATGCTACCAGTAGTGTCCCCAAGTTGCAAAGATCTGAACTATTGGATGGTGGCATATATAATTAGAACCAGGCGTATATATAACGTATATAAGACCGCATCATGGACATGTATATACGCCACTAGATGAGGCGTCTACGAGACGTCTAATAGGTCAAACTTCTAGACGCAAAATCCTACTGTTAGACGCGTTTCGTATACATATGTAAAATAGTGGTTTTCGTGCAGTGCCTCTTTTCCGGCCACACTTCGTCCACTACCCCCAATACCGCTCCTTCATACAGCGTGACTGGTTGGCTCCCTGCATTGAATACCCGCACGGGCACTCGTCCCTCCTCGGGGAAAAATACACTCTGGCCAATCTGCAACGGCCCCGTCCGTGGTTCCAGCAACCCGGCCCCGGCCCCTTCCCAGTGTCCGGCCACCTGCCCCTCCAGGATGGACTCCCCGTGACCGGCCACGGTCACAGTACGGTGACAGACCACTCTACAACAACCCACTCTCCGGGGCTACCTCAGGTCTATTGATACCGCATGTTCCCGGAGAAAGGTTGCTCCCAGGATGGCCTCCGAGTCGATATCCGTTATCAAAAATTCCGTCTGGACCAGTTTGGTCCCTAGAGAGAGGGGGGCCTCCACCTGGCCTTCCAGGGCCATCGCCCGACCATCCGCACAGTAAGTAGGACGAGTAACTGGGGTCACCTGGTCGGGAGACTGATTCCATGTCCACCAGGCTCAAGACAGGATATTTACCCCGGCCCCGGTGTCCACCAGCAGCCTAATCCCTCGTCCCCAAACCTGACCGCTGACCGTCAACCCGGCCCCCTGCGTCTCCCGTCGACCCTTCACTACCTCCTCTGACCTCTCTTCTACTCTACTGGCGACTCCCGCCCGGTGCGCGGCCGGAGTCGCTGTCAGTTTTCCGCAGGCATCTCTGTGAGCGCCCGTGTCGGGGTTCCGCGTTCCCGCTGCGGGCAATTCCACCTGAGATGCTCTACCTGTTTGCACATATAACACTTCCGCTCCGGCGGATTGGCTACTACTGACGCGAGCTCCGCCAACTTCCGGTTGACGGCCTCCAGTTCGTCGGCCATGCTCCTGCCCGCAGCCCGAACCTTCCCGGACTCTCCTCGCTCAATGCCCAGGTAGGCCTCAGCCTCCACGGCCGTGGTGACCGCCTCCTCTGATGACTTGGGTTTGCTTTGGTAAACCCAGTGGCGGATCTGGGGGTCCCCCACCGCGTCTAGGAACCGGTCCCCCCCCATGGAATCTAATGTAAGGCCGTCGGCCTCTGGATAGGCTAATCGGACCATTTTCCAGATTTCCTCGGCCAAGTCCTGGAGGCCTTCCCCTTTTCGCCGGGTTCGTGCCCTGAGAGCGGCCTTATAGCTCTCCGTCTGGTTACGGGTTGCGAATCGCTGTTGTAGTAAAGATCGGAGACGGTGGTACCCCCTCTTGGTATCGGGTTGAACCCCAGCCAACAACCGCCGCGCGACCCCAGTCAGACTAATGCCTAAAAACATGCCAGCTTCAGGGTGCCCAACGGACCCCCCCGGAGACCCCCCAGGAGACCTCCGGGTCCGGGTGTTCCCGGGTATGACCTCCGGGGGTAGTCATCAAAGCCCCATGGACCCAGGGGCCCTATCGGCCATCCCAAACTCTGGGTGGCCTCAGGATGGAGGCACGCTGTCCTGGCCATCCGTGGAACCCGGGTGGGGCCCCTCCTCCCGCCCGGTTTAGGCTCATCTCTCGTCTTCAGGTCGGTAGCGTGATACGACGTGAGCCACGGACTGCCGGAGCGGGGCCCCGGAGGAGGGGCTGGCCATCCCTTCCAGCCTTCCTCCGGAGTCAGGATACCTTTTTCCTCCGGGCCCTCCGGCCCCTCCGGGATCTCCAGCTGTGATATTCCTCCCTCAGATGGATCGGCCTCTCTATCTGCTGAACAGGCAGCCGATGGAGGGGGCGACTCATCCTCCGTCTTCCGGTCCTCTCCGGCGGCATGGTCGCTGTTTTGTGGGGAAGAGTCCATCGTGAACTATCCCACCGCTGCCACCAATGTAGTACAAAACAAAGAGTACACCGGAGTACAATACAGAGTCTTTATTTCTCCTTATGCAAGTTAAGCCTCACACGGCAACAGGGAGTATATGGTAAGTAAATGGCTAAGTCCTCCAGTGCCGGAGCGTCCCTCAGGTAAGTAATGGGTAAGTACTAGGTAAGCACTAGCACGTCGAACAACTGTCTCCGTAGGGGGGAGGCTCATCAGCCCTACACGTACCCCTCCTACTCTGGTTAACACTGGGCGGTTGCCCGGGTGATCGCCGGAGGTGTTCCGAGCCCGGTCCAAGACTAGAATGACTCCCGGAGGGTTACCCGGAGACTTATATAGTAAGTCAACGAGCGGGCCTCCTACGTCACTTCCGGGACCAGGGCGCCCCCTGGTGGGCCCGAGAGGTGGCTCCGCGTACCTCCTCCGGGGCCCCTCGGAACCTCCGGCCACTCCGGCGGCCCGGAGGCGCCCCTCCGGCTACTCCGGCGAGGCGCCCCTCCGGCGATCACCACAATATATATACATATATATATATATGTAGTGGGATGGGAATCCAGCAGTGTATGTTTGTTTCACGGAAGGTGGCGCGATATGCCGATCCTTACTGTGTAGTGATTCCGGGCAACGCCGCACACGAGAGTGGCGCGGGAGAGACCGGGATTACGTAACGCTTAGTATATATACTCAGCGTTCACAGTAGGTCGACAGGCTGTCCTCGCGCGTCTCTTCTATGGAACGGACCCTTGGGCCCTTACTTTGCAGGCGGGTTCTCGTAACCTTCCTGGTGGTTAGGCGAATCTTCCGGATTAGCCTATCCAGCCTTACCTAGCACCCATGTGCTAGGGTACTGTACTTGTGGGGAAGATCTTCCAGATCTTTCCGGGAAGTAAGTGATTCATAAACATCCCTGTTTATTAAATGACGTTGTTGTGTTATGTGTGATTAGGTCTGTGCAAACTAACCGAAAACCGAACCAACCTACGTGAGTGCGTAGGGTGGGATCCTGCCTGGAACTAGCGTTCCGGATTGGGGTCATCCAACCTGCTAGACAGGCGGCGACCACCACACTGGTGCCGTGACCAGGATACTAGGTTGCTTGCACAACCCGGGATTCTCGGTAGATGCACGGATCTGGAATAAAAACCAGATCCCAGGCTGAACAGGAGAGTGAGGATGGGGAGGTAACTTCTCAACAAACTCTTCCGGCCCGGAATGACGACAAGTCTCCAAAACCAGAGGGAGGGGGTGAAACCCAGAAGTCCGGTAAGGAGAAATCTCGGAAGAGAACCGCCGCTCAGAATTTGAGTTCGACGGTCCTGAAGAGTTTCAGTCCGGCGGCCGACAGCCGACATGGCCCCGCAAGGGATCTGGAGGCACTCAGTAAAATTGGGTCTCAGACAGATAGTCCAGGAGAGTCTAGTACTCCCCGGAATAGGTCGGAAGATACCTTAAGAGTACCTTCCGATGAAGTTCCTGCAAGCTTCCTTGGACCAGAACTCTTAGCCGAGTTTGATAGGGAAAGGGAAGCCAGAGACATGTGTCGGGAACTAGAAGCTCGAAACCGGGAGATCGCCGAGGAGGTAGCCAAAAGGCACCATAACTTGGAAGAACTTTCGGTTCGTGAGATTGAGACTGGAAAAAATCGAGCGATTGGACCAACATGTACATTACATGAAGGACCAAGTTCGACTAGCAGAGACAGAATCATCCCAACGGATGCCTATGTCACAAGCTGGCTGGAGTAATGTGAGAGATCACCTCTATTCCCCACCAGGGAAAGTAGAAGATCTAATGAAGACCCTGATTCATATCTGGAACAAAGGGTGTGAAGACTCCTTTGGTTAGCTTCCGGCTACCCTCTGAGTCAAGAATGGGTTCTCCGAGTTCTGAACGTACTAGTAAAGCTATAGCTGAACTAGGGTTCAACTCGTTCAACCAAATCCGGGAACAAGATCGGATCTTTAACTTGTCAATGGCGAGAGCTGACAAGGTTCCGATGATGCGCCCAGAGAATGCAGCCAGAAAGAACGCTGTCATTCCAAAACCTTACGGGAAAGGAATGGAGTGGGAACACTGGTTCGCGGGATTTTGTGAGGATATACAATGTAATGGCTGGAATAAAGTCGATGCATTGCCATACCTCAAAAGAGCGTTACGAGATGGACCCGGAGAAGCTGCACTTCGCGCTTTTCGCCGTTCCGGTGGTACGGAATGGGATGAGCTAGTGGAGGTAGCCTCGTACTACTGTGGTCAGTTTGTAACGCTGAACCCCCGATCCACTTTTCTAAAGAGGATCCAGGGTAAAGAGGAGACAACTCGCGCCTATGGGCTAGCTTTGCAACAAATGTTGTTAGAGGTTTACCCAGGGACAGGATTAGATTCTCCTGCGCTACATAAAGATCTACAAACTCAGTTTGTGAAAGGACTTCGAGATGATGACATGAGAGCGGAAGTCATCTCTAAATGGGAGCCCGGAATGAACTTCATGCAGCCTATGAACAACGGTGTATACTATTCGGAAAATATGCTAATCCAGGAAAAACTTCCCGGGTTAACATAGTGGGTTCTACTTGGTCACAAGTAGAAGAAGATACCTACGAGTGTCAGGAAGCAGAAATAGAGGATATACTCTCTAATGTCCGCTCAATGGTACTTGGAAGAGGAGGTTTCAATAGACGGGGACGTGGGAGAGGTCGAACCCCTAGCTTTGGAAGGAACAGCGATGTACCTTCTATGGCAGAGGCAAAACCAATAACCACTGATCCTGAAGGGAATTCCTCAGAGGTTATGAAGTTGTTGACCAAAATCAACGAAAGACTGAATCAGGTGGAGAAAAACCAGCTGGATGTCCGACGTTGTTGGCGGTGCAACAAAATGGGACATATCTCTCAAGATTGTCCTGACGCCCGGAACGTTACTACAGTGGAAACACCTCGTAGTCTGCCTGCGTTGATGGTTGCCTCTCAGAGTGAACCGGAAAACAAAGAAGGACTGTAGCGAGTGGCAACACTGCGGTCCGGGAAGGAAAGTGCCAGGAAACACAAACCTGTGAGATCTATAAGAAGGAAAATATTTCCAACTTACCAGAAAATGGAAAGATACAAAATATGGTCGCAACGATCTGTAGTAAGTATCTTTCACCCGGGCACCCCTGTCTGCAATGGCTTTGTCAACGCGGATGGGATCTTGGAACCTTGGATGGGATCTCACGGTTTATACGACAACCGTCCCCCTTAGCAGGGCGACGTTGGTATGTGCCGGCTAGAATTCAAGGAAGAAAGATAGATCTGTTATTAGATACTGGCGCTAGTCGCTCTGTGTTGAACAATGGACTCTATCAGTCTCTTGGATTTGCACAGGAATGTCATGTTCCTGGAGCTTCGGCAAAAGCTACTAATGGCACTCATATGAGATGCTATGGTAGTGTGATTATTCCAGTCTCAATAGGTAACACTGAATTCGTATGGGGTCCCATACTCAGTGATATTGAAGAGAGTGGAATATTAGGTGTAGATTTTCTCACCCTCTATGGAGGTTCTGTGGATCTACCAGATGGCACTCTCCGACTCAAATTTCCTGAGTTAATGGAAGTGGAATGTAGTTGTCGACGGATTTCTTCTTTGATTTCTGTTCGACAAGATGTGGGCATCCCACCTCAGCAGATGGTCAATGTCCTGATAGCTGGGGAAGGCGATTTACCACGTGGAGATGCACTCTTCGAGCCAGACCCGGAACTGTTTTCTAAAAAAGGAATACAGGCCTGGGATACCTTGATCGGAAGTGCCAGAGAAGGATCAATTCCTATAAGTAATCATACCTCCGGGTTGATTAAACTGAAGAAGGGTGATACATTGGGCTGGGTAACCCTAGCTCATGTAGATGGCCTAGTGGACTCCAGTCCACAGGGAATCGCACCTATTCCAGTTTCCGAAATAACCGGGGAAGATGAACAATCTGAACTGGGAAAATTGGACTTAATAGGAAAGGATTATGAAGAAGTACGAGTTAGTGCTATCGATACAGGAACGGGATACCTTCCAGTTCCGAGTCCGTTGCACGAAACTCTGGAAACCTTAGTTCAGACGACAGACACACTAAACAGTGGGGAACGACATGAACTAAGAATTCTTCTGAAGAAAATGGAGTCAATCTTTGCTCGACCCGGAGATCCTTTGGGAAGAACGGATAGAGTAGAACACACGATTGACACTGAAGGTCATCAAACTTTCCGCCTTCCTTATCGACGGCTACCTCCCATAAAACGGGAAGCTTTAGAAGAGGAAGTAGGAAAAATGATGGACCAGAAAGTAATCATCCCCAGTGCAAGTCCTTGGGCTAGCCCGGTGGTAATGGTTACTAAAAAGGATGGTACTTGCCGATTCTGTATTGATTACAGAAAATTGAATGGTATCACCCGGAAGAATACCTACCAAATACCCCGGATCGATGAGAGCCTCGACTCTCTGGGAGGGAACCAGTGGTTTTGTACTCTGGATCTCCAGTCTGGATATTGGCAGGTAAAGATGAACAGTGGCGATCAGTCGAAAACGGCGTTCACCACTCATCAAAGGCTTTACGAGTTTACAGTAATGCCATTTGGCCTCTGTAACGCTCCTGCGACTTTCGAATCCATGATGGATCAGATGTTGCGAGGTCTACAGTGGAAAAAGTGCTTGGTTTATCTGGATGACATAATCATCTTCGGAAAGAATTATGTCGAATGTCTAGAAAACCTAAGGCAGGTATTTGAGCGGAATCAATCTTATGGGTTGAGGCTCAAACCTCAAAAATGCAAACTGTTTCGCAGATCTGTGGAATACTTGGGACGGATAGTTTCCGGAAACGGAATCCGGGCAGATCCTTCCAAGTTGGAGGTAGTGGCTAATTGGCCACGCCCCCAGAATATAAAAGACATAAAGTCTTTCCTAGGATTTTGTTCGTATTACCGCGACTTTATCCCGGGTTTTTCTGAAATTGCACACCCCATGCAACAGTATGTAGTACTAGATAAGCCAGGGAAGCAAAAAGAGATCCAATGCACTCCGGAAGCTGAACACGCTTTTCTGGGACTAAAAAGGAAGTTTATGGAGACCCCCTTGTTGAAATACCCTCTACCCCAGGGTCGGTTCATTCTTGACACTGACGCTAGTAATGAGAGTATTGGAGCGGCGTTGTCTCAGATACAGGATGGTGTGGAGGTTCCAATAGCTTTTGCCAGCAACAGCTTAAGTAAAAGCCAGCGGAACTACTGTACTACTAAGAGGGAACTCTTAGCAGTTGTGGTGTATGTAAGAAAATATCGACACTTCCTAGCAGGTGGAGATTTCATCTTACGTACCGACCATTCTTCTCTCAAGTGGCTCTTTAACTTTAAGGACGCCGAGGGAATGATTGGAAGATGGCTGGCAGCTCTCTCCGAATTCGGGTTGACAAACTGTCAGATCGAGCACCGGGCTGGAAAGTCTCACATTAATGCGGATTGTCTCTCAAGGAGACCAGTGCGGACCAGTGCGGAAACTGCCAGATTGCCGGGATTGTGGTGAGCATAGAGCAGTGATAGCTACTCTACGTTCCCAGAAAGTGAAGCCGCCACTAAACTATCAGTGGACACTAGAACAGATTAAGGAAAGTCAACAGGCTGACCCAGATCTGTTCCGGTTAACTAAACTGATAGCTAATGGACTCCATAGACCTACAGGGCCCGAGATCTCGCCTGAAAACCGAGAATTTCGGAATCTATGTGGTCAATGGAAAGAGCTAGAGGTCCGAGATGGAGTATTATATCGATGGAGAACCACGTTGCAACCACTTAAACGTGCTCTACAACTAGTGGTCCCTCGAGAATTACAATCCGGACTAATGACTCTATGTCACGAACATAGGAGTGCAGCTCATCTAGGAGGGAAAAGGACGGTAGCCAGAATAAGGCGTCGTTACTACTGGCCTGGAATGGGTGCAGATATTCGAAGATGGATATCTGGATGTTCCATATGTAGCAAAGTCAAACCCGGGGTAGGACTCGGAAAGATGCCGCTACAACAGGAACTGTTTGGTGTCAGGTTTGCCAGAATCGCTCTAGATATCATATCTGGTATCGACGAGTCAGAGGAAGGAAATACCTGTATGATGGTGGTGATGGATTATTACACAAAATATGTGCAGATCTATCCCATGAAGAATCACAAAGCTGCCACGTGTGCGGAAGCTTTAGTGAAAAACTGGATGTTGCCTTTTGGAACTCCGAGCGTACTACATTCCGACCAGGGAAGAGAATTTGAATCCCAGATCTGGAAAGAAATGTGTAGGAACCTCGAGATCAAAAAGACACATACGAATCCATATCGTCCACAATCAGATGGTATGGTGGAGAGATTCAACCGGACATTGATCCAGTGTCTTCGGACTCTGGTAGATGAAAATCGGAAGAATTGGGATGAATTGGCACCATTTATAGCTCATGCGTACAATGGGACCATTCATTCAAGCATGGGGTGTTCACCTAATTTACTCGTCTTTAGCAAGGAAATAGTGATGCCCGCTGACATAGTCTATGGGGTTCCTGGAATGTCTACGGATGATCCTTGTCCCATAGGGTTTGTCGAAAAGCTCAGAGAACGTTTTGTAGAGGGATATTACCTCGCGGGACGGAATCTGACAAAAGCTGCCGAGTGGCAAAAGACTGGCCATGACGTCAATCTTAAACCATGTAAGTTCCGAGTAGGAGACCGGGTTGTACGATACCACACTCCGTTGGTAAATGTAAAACTCGCTCCTAACTGGGATGGACCATTCATAATTGTTCAACTATTGTCAGAAATGACAGTAGTGATAGAAGATGAATGGTCAAGAAGGTGTTATAAATCCCATGTAGCTTGATTACGACTATGGGAAGGAAAGCGCGAATGTTCCGACTTTGAAGTTTCACACCCTGCTACAAAGCGGGAAGTGTCACTGAACACGGGTCCTACTGGGGAACCAGAGAGGTCCCGGGTTCAAAGAGCCGGGAAGCCGGGTGTCAAACCCCCGTCAACACGGCGGAGGCAGACCCCGATGGGGAAGTCCCGGTCAAAGGTTACCGGGGTTCCGGGTGGGTGCTCGCCTACACGGCGAAAACCGGGACGTCCGCGGAAGGTGATTCCTACTTACGCTAACCTAAAAAGGGAAGTGTGGGTAGAGGAAAAACCTGACATGGAAAAGTCTAAATTTGCTACAAATCGAGCTGTGTATAATAAACATGATTTGAGATGTAGAATGGAGTCTAAAATAGACTCAAAACCCCGCCGCAGCTCTCGACTAAAATCGAAGGCTGTGGTTAGCTACAAAAAGTAGTGGTGCCGGGGTTGTTGAAAACACAACGAGAAGCAATGGTACGAAATGTAGATCGTTGGTAGTCAGTGGCGTGTCAATTATACGTGAATGTTGATCAAACAGTTACCTTAAAATCAGTCGTTGTGTGCCGCAGCCCAGACGTTGCTCTAAGGGACCCCGTCGAGGACCCTCTAGAGGCTGCAGAATTGCCGAACGCTCTGTAAGGTCTGATCCATTTATATGAAAATTGTACAAGTCTCCCATACTATCAACAAGATACACGACGTCGATAAAAAAATCCACGCGGTGGAGAACTCGGTGTGGAGCTCAAAAAGGGGTTTCCCTGGGTTTCGGAACCTGTGCTGGGTGATTGAAGGCGTGAACGAATCAAGTCGAGCGTAACGCTGACCTTTGGTTTCTTCACGCATGCGGTGTTGAGATGCTCAAGATGAGCCAGTCTCGACACGGTTGATTGGTTCGCGACTGCGAATCTAGGTCACTTAGGAGTATATAAGACCCTGTTTTTTCAGTAGTCTTCACTCTGTGATCGGAGTGGTGCCTAGCACCACGAGAGTCGGGCGGTAGCAGCATGGCTGACCATGCCCCGTCTACGGAGGGTGAGCGCGAGCTCCCCTCACCCCTGCCCGGATCCTCAGCTTCGGCTGAGCGGGGGGCAGATCTGGACGATGATGCTTTGCTCATCGGGTCAGATGATGGTGATTTTGACCTGGAAGGGGACGAGTCTGAGGACTCTGTTCTTCTTGGGGTAACCCGAGATGAACGACCCGGAAAGGGAAAAAATCACACCGGGAAGAAGTCCGAGGCGGCCCCGGCCGCTAAGAGTTCTTCTGGTGCCCGTCCGAAGACGAGCTCAGTGAAAACTGAGGCCTCTGACTCGGATGTGGTTATGGCCGAAGGTTCCGAATCGGAGCGTGATACGCAGAGGCGAGGCCGAGCCCGCCCGCGTCGTCCCTCTCCGAGGAAGTCCTCCGAAGAGATGGGTTCCAGGCATGAGGTTTCTACTCAGAGCCTGGAACAGATGTTGGCTGGGATCCCAGATCCCAAAACGCTTGCCATAGTACAGTCAATGTACCAAAATTGGAGCTGGCGGAAGCCGGGACCTTTTTGGCCCCGGGTCCGGTAGCAAAACCCGGAAGGACCGAGGCTGGTACAGAGACAGCTATGGAGACTGATTCGTCAGTTGGGGGCGACTCTGTAACGGGGTCGTCCAGCAAAGGTGAGAAACCGGTGTCACAACAGGCTAAACCCGCGCCGGGGAAGTCCGTCAGCAACACCGAGGTGTCAAAACCTCAGGATGCTAATAAGACTGAGCCGCAGCTGTCGAAGCAGAATCGGAAGAGACTCCGTCGTGCAGCCCGGAAACGGGCTGAAGCGGAGTTAGCTAAAACTGAAGGTCAGCCGGAATCGCGTGACTCGGAGAAAGGGAAACCTCAACCCGGGAAGCACGAGGAGTCAAAGGGGGCTGAGTCGAAAGGCTCGGACAAACCCGCGGCGCAGGCTGGACCTAGTGCGGCTGACGCTACACCGAGCACCTCAACAGGTGCCACGGGTGGCGAAGATGTCAAGTGTTGGGGAACGGAGATGGACAGGGCTAAACCCCTGGCCAAATCTAACCCCGACAATGATGACGGTGATTTCCAACCTGGCGTAAAGCGGGCTGGGAAGAGAACGGTAGCTAGACAGATACCCGCCTCTTTGCTGGGCAAGACTTATACTGGCCTAGATGATCTCCGTCATGGGAACCGGCATTACATCCCAGATGGTGTCGGTTTAGATGGAACCTCTGACGATGAGGAATGGTTGGTTGACGAGGGTTCTCCCAACACCTGGTACATCGACCGGGTGAAAGGAGTGTCCCGAATTAGCCGGCTGAAGTACGAGGATCAGGTCAAAGACCGGATCGCGTACGCGTGGCACAAGTTTGGTAATGGCAATCATTGTGTCTTTCTGAGTTGCCATGGAAGGGACAAGAAATTGTCACCGACCTACGCGACTGAAGGTCGTTACGCTAGGCACCTCGTAGAGGTACACTTAGCTGAGCGACCGTGGCTACAGTGCCTTGGTAAGAAGGGTGGTTCTTGCCAGGCCGGGTGTGCCAGTTTGAGGCGATCGTGTCTAGTCCAACACATTGCCCGGGAACACCGGACTGCTGGTGCTGCTGCTCGGGAACGGGTCATGAATCTGTGGCAGAGATTCATTGACTTAGGTTCCGATGCTCAGAAAGGCAAACCGGAACCCGAGACTTGTGTGACAGACGGTCGATTGTTTAAGATCGGATGGAAGAAGAATTCTGGCTGGTTCTGGAGTCTGATGCTATCCGCTTCAAAACATCGACAGATGTCAAAAGAGTCAAGGAAGAAACGGTCCCTTAGCCGGGAACCGTCTCAAAAGTCCTGGAAGGCTAATCGACGGGTCAAGAAGTTGTCATCGTCCTCGTCCAGCGAGACTGACACTTCCGAGCGATCCAGTCGGAAGCCTAAGAAGAAGTTGGCTCCTAGTAAGCACACCATCGCTGACGTGGTGGAAGCTGCTTACCAGGTTGCGCCAAGGTTGTCTGAGGGATTGAAACTACTCTCAGACCCGAGCGAAGGGAACGTTCCAACGGCTTCTAAAGCCCGTGGACCCGCGGAAAAACCAGCGGGGACTCGTCCTAGCTCAAGTCTCCCGGGAGTTTCCGCGCTGAACAGAGGTGCTACCCAAGCACCCGGGAATGTTGTGGATGAAGAGGCCTTTCCGGCACTCCCTCCACCAGCCAACCCGGTTGTTGAGGTAAAGAAGAAACCAACGACACAACCAACCGTTGCGTCGAAAGTGACTTCTTCTCCCTGTGCGATGTCGGTTGAATACGTCCAACGGGCGGATCAGCTAGAGTCGCATATAGGTGGCACCTTGGAGGGCCGCGTCCGAAGGGGCGCTCAGTCTCTCCATGAGGGCCTCGTTAAGGAGCTAGTTAACCTAGCCTGGTTCGAGGTGAGGGAAGCCACAAAGGGCCTGGCTAAACAGTACGCGTTGGACTTAGAGGACGCGCGTATTGCTAAAACCACGGCCCAATCGAGGTTTGCCCGGGCAGAAGCCCAGACCCATCGCCAAGATGAACGTTGTCTTCGGCACTTGGGTATGTCGCTCTATGACATCAGTGACGACCCGCAAGCCCTTGAGGAAGCGTGGTTGGCCCGACAAAGGAGCCGGGGAAGATTTCTTCAGTTCACCACGGAAGAATCAAACCCGACACTTCAGCAACTCGCCGGCATGTTGGGATGGTCATACCGACTCGGCTGGTGCCTAACAGGCCGGGAACACGCCGTCTAAACTCGGAACCGGCAGAGCCAACAACTCTCCTGGATCCGAAGTCAGACGGGTATGGGAAGTCCCGGGGAGGAAAAAAAAAATTTTCCGACCTAGCTACTTCCAGAATGTGGCCTCCTAGCCAGAATTCTGCACTTTTTCAGCGAACCGCAAGGATCGCTGGGAGGGGTAGAGGGACAGTTAGGAGCGCCCAATGATAAGCGATCCTGGGTTGGGGCTGGGGAAAGCCAGTAAAATGACTTCCCTAAGGCACAACCCTGGTTTCAGACGGCTGAAGGTTCTCTCGATGGTCAGGCCCGTGATAGGCCCCATCACGAAAACCTCCGGCCTGTGGTGTGGATCCTGTCCACACTAGTCCCTGGTACCGGGTAAGGAAGACTATGCCTTTCGGGTATAGGTCTGACTTACCAGGTCTGTGTCGGAACTGAGTTCATCGACTCGATAATGAGATAGTAGACGTAATCCCTGTTCTGTTGGATTACGCCGACTACTTCTACCTTGGGTTGGTGATCGTAAGTTCTGAATCCGGCTTAGAATTGGGGCCTTAATTGGTACTCGATTCGAGCCGAGAAAAAATATGCCAGTATAGCTGGAGCCAAATAAAAGAACACTGATACCACACACTCTTACCAGGTGGATGGAGAATTGTTTTGCCTTTTTGGCTGTTATTTCCGTATTCGGAAACTTTTCAAAACAGAAGGTGTCTAGTGAGGCTGACCCTTCTCTACATATGGATGTCTTCCAAACTGAAGAACAGTGGGAAGCCCAGCACCCGCCGGTATCGGGCTGAATGTAGTAGGTCTGCTACGCCGGTGGGCCAGCTGGGCTCGATACTCCAAGATGAGAAAGAAAACGACACTTCACTCACCAGGAGCCAACAAAGGACTTCAACAAGATCCGGAACAGCTGGAGGCAGAGTGCTCGACAGGCCGGGCTGACCACCTGTAGGTCCGCGACTGTCGAGTCTTCCCTGCCCAACGCTCAAGAAATACGCTCCCCGGCTCAAGATGGGTGAATATCAAATTTATTCAAGGTGCTAGCGAGGCTAGTCCTACATTCTCCGAATGTCGTTTCTTCTTTCCTAAATGTCGTATCTTCCATATTTTTAATAATTTCTCCATCTTACAATTCCACCTTTTTCACTTATACATTGGTATCAGTGAATTCTTGTGAACACCAGGAAGCTAGAGAGTAGACCAAGAACTGCTGGATTAATGTTGTAATTTTTAATTGGGTAGTCCCTTAGCAGCAAAATGGCTGCCTTGGTTCCCCCCTTAGTAAAAACTGGGAGGGGTAATGTAGTGGGATGGGAATCCAGCAGTGTTCGTTTGTTTCACGGAAGGTGGCGCGATATGCCGATCCTTACTGTGTAGTGATTCCGGGCAACGCCGCACACGAGAGTGGCGCGGCGGAGACTGGGATTACGTAACGCTTAGTATATATACTCAGCGTTCACAGTCGGTCGACAGGCTGTCCTCGCGCGTCTCTTCTATGGAACGGACCCTTGGGCCCTCACTTTGCAGGCGGGTTCTCGTAACCTTCCTGGTGGTTAGGCGAATCCTCCGGATTAGTCTATCCAGCGTTACCTAGCACTCATGTGTTAGGGTACTGTACTTGTGAGAAAGATCTTCCAGATCTTTCCAGGAAGTAAGTGATTAATAAACATCCCTGTTTATTAAATGACGTTGTTGTGTTGTGTGTGATTAGGTCTGTGCAAACTAACCGAAAACCGAACCAACCTACGTAATTGCGTAGGGTGGGATCCTGCCTGGAACTAGCGTTCCGGATTGGGGTCATCCAACCCCAACTGCTAGACAGGCGGCGACCACCACATATATATATATATATAAAAATATATATACATATGTCCTTAAACAGATCCTTACCACTGCATGCTACAGTGATCAGTGGAA
Organism: Alentia gelatinosa; assembly: GCA_950022655.1. Lineage (NCBI taxonomy): Eukaryota > Metazoa > Annelida > Polychaeta > Phyllodocida > Polynoidae > Alentia > Alentia gelatinosa. The sequence continues at coordinate 5,499,621 of OX465579.1, read as the reverse complement.
TGCAGCAGAACTTGTATTTGTATAGACTGACAACAAAAACTCCCTTTTCTGGGAGTGTCCCTGTTCCCAGATAGCCATGTCTCAGTAAGTGCCTTTCTACAGCTGCGTGCAGACGGCCTCTGTTCCCTCTCCCAACCTCTGACCACACTTTATCAGCTGGAGCGTGTTACCAGCACCCACGGAAAGGTGAGTGTAGAGAAGAAATTCCTAGTTTTTTCCCATTTTCTTTATTCATTTTAATTTGCAAGCTAACTGCGATTACTTTTCATAGTTATTAAGTAATATGAGAAAACGTGGTTACTGAGCCCGTATGGATGGCCATTTGAGGTCATTTGATGATTTTTTGATATTACAAATCTGCATTTCTTTTTCAAGACATTCCTTTTAGGCTAGGACATACTCAATCCTAGGACTGATTTTAATATATGCCCAGACATAAGCATTATCATCTTGTTTGTTGCATTTGTTTCCGGTTTGTGGAGGACTGTTAAAACAAATACATTGATTCAATGCATGAGGATTTATGGTTTGGTGTGGTAGTAGTTTCCCTGTCAACATGTCTAATAGGTAAGCTAGGTTCAGTTTTCAATTATATAATCTAAGGGCACAATCCACCAGGCCGATTTCTCACCCGATCAATTGTTCCTGGACCCTGTAGAGGAAGCTCACGTATTGTAATTCATTTAATTCTGGTAATAATAGTTTAATAAATGACCATTTTCAAAGATTTGAGAAATTCTAGGGCATCCGATAATAATCGGCGATTGTCTGGCTAAGGAATCGGCTACCGTCGGTCCAGTGGAACACCCCCTTTAGTCAAGTAGTAAAAGGCATTGTTTAAGGAACAGAGGTGTTTTAAAAAAAAATCTTTTATTTATACTGGAGAATCCACTAGGGAGAGGGATACCCTGTTTTCAGTGGGCTCCAGTGGTCATCAGCATTTTTAGAAAACAACAAAGTCAAGTCAAGTCGCCCCAAGACAAATATGGGCAACACAGAGTATCAACATTGATACAGTTTCATATGCGGATAAGGTTATGCGAGATCGGATGATATTTGCAGATGAAATGACGTGTTGTCGAGTTTTTATCACATGTCGGAGGAGGTTAGCATGAAGGACAACCAGAATTGCAAAATTGCGAGATAGAGATTTAGGTATAGTTACTGAGGCGGGCTTTAAGGCTTCGTTTAGTGTAGTTCGTACAATCAGTATATGAATTCAGGTTTTGTATTTCTGGGTTCAGCCCATTCCACAGCTCAGCAGTTTTGTATTGTACACTCTTTCGATAGGTCTCTAAATTGAAATGCTTTACCTTTAGGATCGGTGCATCGCCCAATCTGGTTCTACGCACTCTGTTTTCTAAATAGCTGTGACTTCCTATAGTTTTCTACATCCCCATGCCATATATACTGTAATTGCACATCTTTTTGCCATATATATATATATATTCTTTTTGTTATTGAGGTCGGTTCGCATACAAAAAAGTCGCGGTCTGCCACCTCCCTAAGTACACGGATTGTTGTCGTTACATTCAGTTATTTTATACATCTAGCTATTTTTTTAAAATCCGTTTATTTATCCTGACAATACATCAGTCAAATGAAGACTGGTATCCTTGTACAGCCAGCACTAGAACATACTGTCATAATCCAAATTTATATGCACTGCGACACAGCTTAACAAATATACAACAAGACAATTATTTAAACAATAAAGATAGTTTGCGATGATCTCCTAAAGAAGCCAGTCAATAATCCACTCAACCTCGGCAAAGCCTCATGCCAAACACAGGTCCTTTCCCATCACACATAAACTTAGGGAATACTATCTCTTGATAATTCCTTCATGGCGATTTTGAAAGAACAGCATGGTCAGGTTGTTCTGTATAATATTTCTTGCATTCACTAAACTCTACTAAGCAAGTAGTAGCTGTAATATATTTACACAGTGTGCAATAAATTCCTATACTGTACAGTGTGCAGTAAGTACTACTCTCTGTACCATGTTTCTTGATGACATTTGGAGCAAAAGATAAACAAATAGCAGATGTTTCCCTGATTCAGAGGTATACTTACAAAATACGATTGCCCAGCAATACATATGCACCAAAAACCAACACAAAATAAACTAAATGAAAACATTCAGCATTGTAAATACATACCTGATAAGAAAAATTCCCCAGTGTGTATTTTATTCTATAGAGTCCATGGGCTTGAGTATGAGTTCCCTATATGAAGTCTATGGGAAAAAATACCAGGGGTGAGATAATGAATGAGATTTAGTTATAGGAGAAAACACCCTAACTGTGGCCGAACTATGTCTTAGTTCAAGGTCACCTGTGGCGAACGTCCACCACAGGTGACCGAGAACTAAGACATAGTTCTGGCCACAGTCAGGGCGCTTTCTTATTATTACATACCTTTATTCGATCAGAAAGACGCCATTTATCAAGTTCTTAAGTCACAACCGCTCCATATTGACACTGTCTGCTACGAACCGGAAGTTGCGCAGGATGTGCGCGTTGCGCATGCGCGATGACACCGTCACTCGCCGAACGGATATTTGGTTGCTATTCGGTAGGCGTGTAGTTAACAGAAAATGCGATTGGAGAGCAGAGGGAGTGTCGCCCGGGAATCAGCGTAACCATGTCTGTGCGTCCCCTGTTGCAGACCAAGTCGAATGGTGTGTCGTTATTATCGATGAATTTAGCATATTTGAGCAATTTAAACGGTGTCAGGTGAGAGCCGTACGTTAGTTACCTTGACGATTGGTCATTAGGGACTTGTAATTGTTGCGAGGGGCGTGTATCGCGAGTTTAAAGTCGCGATTCGACGACGTTCGCCATGTTGTTTTTGGTTGTGATGACGTCGAATACGCATGCCTAGCGCATTGCGGCGAGTTAGTTACATACACGTTAGAATCTTGCAGTACGACGAAGCGCACCATAGTGGGCCATAGTCGCGATATACTACACCCCCGTGAGCGGGTAGTATTTCACTGACGTTCGGGTATGTAATAATAATCTTTACTATATACTTTACTAAATCATCATCTGGTATTGTAGCTTGTACAGCATGGTCAGGACGGGCTATATGAGTATGGTAGAGTCCTGAATAGTTTGCAGTCTGGTGAGGCCAGCTTTGTTAGAATTAGTAATAAAAAATCAATAAAACAGCTTGTTTCCAATATTATCACCCATTTAATATTCATTCCTCTTTCCTTTACTTGCTCTCTCACTGCCTTTTGGTAAGACCAAACCTTGTCTATTCCGATGGTCACACTTGAGAGAGTCTGAAAAGGGCGTCTGTTGAAGACACTACCAGGAAGTTTCGCAAAGACCTACAAAATCAACCACCGGAAAACATTTTGGAGTTAATTTAGATAGATGTGAGATTGTTTAAAATCACTGCACGAAAACCACTATTTGACATATATATACGCCATCGCGATAACGCACGTATCGGCTGTATCGTGGCTTGTTTATACTTGTATACAACTCTTATTCGCATCTACGTTTCGGGCGTCTACGAGACAGTTTCCATATGTAGACGCGCGCGACTTGGCTGTCTTTCACGCCTGGCGTATTTAAGATAAAATATACTCTGCGCAATATAAATACGCCAGGCGTATATATGATACCCCAAAAAAAAAAAATTGCGACCCACGGCCCGCCCGGGCCTGTGGGTGTTGGTAGAGGAAGAGGCTCATTATATAGTAAGCCTCACTGTCCACACATTGACATTTTTTTCTTTTTGGGGGGGTAAATTTTATTTAGGGAATGCATTTGTACATATACACCGAGTTCGGCAACACTGCCGTTCTTCCACCCTGGCCCTCTGTGGTCCAGAGTACAGTCAATTTGGTTTCCACATATGATCTAGTTCAAGTCTAGTTTGACAATTTCACAGTAGTACTCTTCATGATGTAATGGGATGTAATGGAGAAAAAAATAAAAAGTACACAGTAATATATCAGTAAACTATGGTATGGAGACCATTTGTCAGTAGTATTTCGGTTTACAGCATGTAATCATATAAACACCTTATGTTGCATATATACCTACTACTATATAGTCTTTATGTAACACACTTCTTTATCAATCACCATTACGTTTTTCTGATAACATGAACACAATTACAGTCCACTTATATACATCGTCTCTAATTGTACAGAGATTTATGTTCGTTCGTACATGTATATATATATATATTCGTTCCTTTGCATACTTTATATACAGTATTCAAGTTGGTATCTAGGTAAAGTATGGTCGTTGCAATCACAAACGTACCATTTACCAGTCTTAATAGTTTTTACTTCGATTCAATTAATGTAAGGTCTGAGAATTATTATCATTGGCCGTTGCAGTCACAATCAGTCCATCAGTTTAATTATAGTTTATCTGGTTCAGACAATTCGGAAAGTTTTGCTTAGTAAGCTTTTTAAATTCTTTTTTTATAAGTATATTTGTGTACTCTTTTTTTAGGTCGTTCCATATTTTTAGCCCACGTATGTAGAAGGTGTTTTCGAACCATGGATAGTTACTCTTAGGAATTAATAGCCTCAGACCAAATGGTGTTTGAAAGTATGATCTATTAGAAAAACAATTAAAAAAAAACATAATGCAAGGTTTACTGTGTGTAATTAATCAATTTATACTTAATTATGTTTTTATAAAATAAATTGGTAATATAAGATTGCAATTTTCATACAATACAGACTTGGATGGTTAATGGCAAATGAAATATGCTACCAGTAGTGTCCCCAAGTGGCAGAGAATGGAACTTTTTGGGATTGGTGTATATACAACGGAATCAGGCGTATATATGACATATATAAGATGGCACTATGGACACGTATATACGCCACTAGATAAGGCGTCTACGAGACGTCTAATAGGTCGAACTTCTAGACGCAAAATCCTACTGTTAGACGCGTTTCGGATACATATGTAAAGCAGTAAGTTTCGTGCAGTGAATGGGAGTATCTTTTTTTTTTTTTTAATTATTTGCAAAGTTCTTCCTTGTGATGCCTGGTACAAATAGGGTACAGTGATACAGAATGGTACAAAGCACAAGACAGTATATACATAACATAGAAACAAAGATGGTTGGGGGGGGATGTTGCGAGGGTGATTCGCCCCATGGATCTGAATCTCATTCATAAGCCACTGTATTATGTCAGGGTGATTTTTTTATTTATTTATTTTTTATCTATTCATTTATTCATTCATTAGTCCATAGATTGATGAGTGCTCCACAGGTTTTGGTGAAACAAGCATGATGAAGCAAAATATAAAAAAAATTGAGCACCTGTAAATAGGTATTACATGTTACCATATATATAAAGACAAGATAAAGGCGAGCAAGGCTCACTGTCAAACAAAAAGTAAATTAACAAATATATGAAAACCACAAGCTTACACCCCACCCCGCCCACCCTTACCCCGTTAGTAGCAAGTCCAATTTATTATTTTGATGAAAATATGTTACTAAATATTGTAAACTTTTGTTGTTGTTGATGCTATTCTGTGGTCGCAAGTGGTGGGAGACGGTTTTGGAAATTGATACGCCTCGTTACTTCACACATAGGTCCTAGAGTAACTTTAACTGGGCATGTACCGAATAGATCAGCTTGGAGAGTTATAATGGTTCCAGAATACCTCCACCTGAACAGCCTCGCAGATTTCTACTTGTCAAACTGATGCTTTAAATAGAACAGCCAACCCCGATATTCCTCTCACTGAAGGTGGCTGGCCAGTCAGAGCCATGCTCTGTTAGACCTTCACGTACCGTAACCCGAAGGCAGCGCGGTGTGTGAAAAGACTAGTATTTATTACCCGTTTGAAGTCTCTTATGTTGTCTATATCCTGGGCTTCTTAAGGCAGTTTTCCCCAAAGTTCAGGACCTCTATAGTATGGCCCCTTTTCATATTTGCTTGTTTTACGTCTCTTCAATTTAAAATTTACCTTGTGCTGACTTCTTGTGCATATTGTTTGGCTCACCAGATAATTTATATTCTTTGACAATTTAAACATTTTCTTTAAAAGTTGCTTGATTCTGCGTGCCTCGAGATACTCAACTTCACAAATATCGTGGAGAGTTGCTATGGGGGTGATCCCTACCCGCCCCCTAGTATTATGAGAAAACGTGGTTACTGAGCCCGTACAGGTGGCTGTTCGAGGTCATTTGATGAAAAAATACGGCCCGATGCCGCAGGCTAGAGGGCCGTATTTTTTTCATCAAATGACCGAGAACGGACACCGTACGGGCTCAGTCACTACGTTTTCTTATTACTATACACCTCCTACTCGTTGAAAAATATGTTTTTATTAACTTTTCTGCACCTCAAAAGACCACTGCTATTCACTACAGCCCGCTGCCACAGCGGGCGCGAACATTATTTATACTACACCCCCAGCAGCGAGCAGTATTTCAAACATGTTCGCCCATAGGTGTATAGTAATATCCTCAGTGCCCTCAGGGCTAGTTGCAACATTGCAACATCTTTCTTATTTGCTCCGTCCAGTATAGGGGACAGAGCCATTGTTAGTTCATAAAGCAGTCACTAGGTGGTTGGGGGACAAAAACCTGTATTCTGGCTTTTTGTTCTTACGAAATTCAGCTGCCTTTTAATGTTTTACCAAGGTTCCTTTGACTCTCTACACCAATCTCAGAGCAGGAAGATATAATGCAAAAACCCAGGACATGATGTTTTTCATATGGAATACTTTATTTACATATGTGAGCAAGGGGTCCAGGTTTCTGGAAATTCAACAATTCACTTTTGACTAATAGGGATTTCACAGGCAATATGACAACCTTACTACTGGAAACACTTGTTGAGACTCAAAATTGCCCCCCCCCCCCCCATTGAAAGATGGGAATTCTTATAGTACAAAATTAAAACTTATACCATTAATTATGTGGTAAAAAAGATTTCGCTATCGTTCGGACGTCTCGTTCCCGGTGGGGTGTGGGGGACAGATTCTAGCGTAGCACGTCGTATTTACATTATACCATTAATTACTCTGCAAAAGAAAAGAAAAAGAGGAAGCTTTTGGAGATGGAAAATGAATTACAGTTGCAACAGCTCTATGCCAGATTGGATGGGGTGAAGATGTCTTACAGGAACTCACCACTCTTGAGAAGGAGGTGGAGGCTTCCCAAAGAAAGAAGATTATGTATCACATTTTCCGTTCAAACTGTAATTGGGCTCAGTGTGCAGAGAAAAAGTTCTTTCTAAATTTACAAAAGAGAGAAACGAACAAAAAAATAATGACACAGTTAATCTCAGACTCAGGAGAGGTTATAGAGGGGCAGAGAGGGGCAATAAAATTATATGGTAAACAGTCCTGTTGCTCGTCAGATCAGAGCGGCTATGAGGAATTTTGTTACAAGGACAAAGTTCCGTTAATTTCTGATAAAGATATGGAGATGTTGGATAGCCCTATTACTAAATATGAACTTACTGCAGCAGTGTGAAAATTGAAAAAGAACAAATGCCCAGGGTCTGATGGGCTCACCCCTGAATTCCTGTGTTATTTCTGGGAGCACCTCCTCGATCCCATTTATCAATCCTTCTCTTCCTCAAAAATCGTTGGAGAACTAGGAATAGAACAACGCAGAGCTATAATTACTTTACTACCTAAAAAGAATTCAGATAAAAGATATCTTAAGAATTGGAGACCTATATCCCTTCTAAATACTGAATATAAGGTCTTAACAAAGGCCTTAGCTTTCAGGCTACAGAAGGTTCTAGATTCAATTATATACACTGATCAGACTGGGTTCATGAAAGGTAGATTTATAGGTACTAATATAAGAACTATGGCTGATATTATTGATAACATTACTACAGTGGATTTCTTTAAAGCCTTTGATTCCATTGAATGGGAATCAATTTTTTCTTCCCTCCAAGCCTTTGGCATTGGAAGTGAATTTATCAATTGGGTTAAGCTTATCTATAATAATCTAGAATCCTGTACAACAAACAATGGTTACAGTTCAGATTGGTTTGAGCCTTTGCGAGGCACCAGACAGGGCTGTTGCATTTCCCTATATTTATTTCTCGTAGTAGCGGAGCTGTTAGCTATTGGCATACGGGAGAATGGAAATGTACATGGTATATTTTAAGGCCTGAGAGAGATAAAATTATCCCTCTTTGCAGATGATATTAGTGTTTTCCTAAAATATTTGCAATCCCTAAACCTCTTGTTGGACATTTTGGAAAGGTTCCGATGCTATTCCAGGCTCAAGTTGAATCCGGAAAAGTCTTGTCTGATGCCTCTGGGAGATTTCTATGTACACTCCCTCCCCCCCCTGGATCTACAAATATGCGATAAGGTGAATGTGTTGGGTGTCTACCTTGCGTCAAAGCTCTCAGAACATTACAACTATCAATGCAACTTCAAAAATAAACTTCAAAAATGTTGCTATTTGTGTAGGGATTGGCTCAAAAGGAGGGTCTCCTTGAAAGGGAAAATAACTATAATCAACTCTCTGGTGATTCCAATTTTGCTGTATCCCTTAACAAATTTGCCTGTACCCAAAGGAGTTTCTAGCAAGGTGAGGAAAATCATTAATGAGTTTATATGGTACAGCACCGTCAATCGCGTAGCTTAAAATACTTTGTGTGCACCTGTCAGTCAAGGTGGTTTGAAATTACTGGATGTTTAAAATATGCAAACCTCCTGATTAAGGTGGGTCCAAAGGTTGTGTAGAGAGGACTGTTCCTCGTGGACTTTCTTTTTCCAACAGAATTTGGGAGTTACTACCCCACTTTATAACTTTTTTTTGGCTAAGAGAAATTTCTCCAAGATGAAATATCCTTCAACCTTTTATAAAGAATTGTTGCAGATTTGGAGCCAGGTCTATGTTCATCCTCCTTGTACTGAGAGGGAAAGACAAAATGAGTCATTGTGGCACAATATATTTATAAAATCGTTGAGGAAGACTTTGTGTTTTGAGGTGTGGATTAGAGCAGGTATCCTCAAGATAGTTGATATCATCTGCAACAAGCGATTCATGACAATAGCGGAGATTAAGGATAAATATGAAGTCAGGGGTACCTTCCTCGACTTACTAACAATTCAAGGAACATCCCTTGGGTGAGATCCATGTCCTTTGAGGCCTATGAGGTTAATGAGCTAGCTCTTCTGGTCCACAACAATAAGCAGGAAATAATTAGCATTGCCAAGGCTCTGAGTCGGGTCATATATGATTTCCTCACCTCTTTGGGCCAAAAGATTCCAGTCTCTCGGGAAAAGTGGTTAGCCTTCCTGAGAGATAATAATCTACTGCAACCGGACGAGGATTCTCCGGCTGCCTTCCCTTGGCAGAAATTATATAATTTACCATTTAGGGTAACAAGAATCACCAAGTATCAATCTCTACAATACAAAATTCTACATAGAATAGTCCCCACTAACAGCTACCTCTTCCAGAGAAAGGTGGTTGAGAGTCCTCTTTGTGGTTTCTGTAATAACAAAGGTACAATCTGCAACTTCTTCTATTCTTGCTGCAAAGTGAGACCACTTTGGAATACATTCGCTTGCTGGTACAGTAATTTCAGGAGGAAGACCTTAAACTTGTCAGAAAGGGATATTCTTCTCGGTCAGTGTTTTAATGAGTTTTTCCCAAAAATTCTAAATTTCATCCTCTTTTCCTTAAAGTTTTATATTTATAGACAAAGACTTTTCCATGAGAGTAAAAATTGATTTTCTCTCCTGGTTATCAGAATTTTGTTACCAATTAAGGATCGAGGAACATATCTGCCTTTTGGAGAACAAGCCAGAAAAGTACAAGAAATGGAAGCCCATCCTCTCACATATCCAGGTTGATCGGGCCGTTTGATTTACTCGCTAGAGGATAGGGGGAGGACAGGGGGGGGGGAGCCTCAGGGGGGGAAGTGGGGAATGTCTGGGAAGCGGATGAATCCACGAAGAGTTCAGTATTAATTATTAAGTCTCGTGTCCAACTCCTTTTACAGAACTATATTTGTTGTTCCTTTTTCCTCAGGCTAGAACCCTCTTTTTTCTTTCTTTTCTGTCCTCTATGTCATGTCTTTTCATGTTCATGTCCAGTATAACCATGTATCTCCCAAAGGGAGAAAAAAAAGGAAAAAAAGGAGCACCCTCTTTTCATTGTTCTTGGAAAAATGTACACTGTTGTAAGATGCATCTAACGCTTCAATTAGTACGAAACAGGATAAGAAATTAGTTAAGTGTGCTATATTGTTCATGCAAATAGTTAGATACAATTTTTCAGAGTTTCCTATGTACAATCTTCGATTTCAGACATGGATAGTCCATTAAACGCCAATGGAATGTTCACCTGTTTTTTCTACCCAAACTTACTGAAACTCTTTCAGCTCAATAAATAGAGCAAAGCTCAATATTATAAAAAAAATTATAAAAAATTAGGTTTTAAATTCCAGAAATAGAAAGCGATTTTACAAAGGATCTGATCAGTGAATGAATTAGACAGTTATTGAAATCATCCCATACAATAGAGGAAACCCATGAAAGTTTAGGGTCTGAGCTCGTATCCCATCGAGTTTGAATCACGTAGTAATTCACAAGGCGAAGCCGCGTGAATTGCTATGTGATTCAAATGAGATGGGATCGAGCTCTGACCCTAAACTTGAATGGGTTTCTGAATTTATCTCACCCTTAATATTGACTAATGGGCTAACATTTGTGACATTATCCCCCATTGGATATATTTCCTAAATATCTAATGGGTGTTAGATACGAGTTTCCAATGTTAAGTCTATGGAGAAAAAATATCTGGGGTGAGATAAATCATTCAACCCCATCCTTCATCACTGTGTTCTGTCCTGTTTAGTCTCCCCCCTGTTGTGTCCATAACCTCTGAACCTTACTTTCCTTACATGATCTACGTTTCATGCAATTGATATGGATTAAAAAAAAGATTAAAAAACAAAAATTAAAAAACAAAAAAGGATTTAAATCTGAAAAAAAGCGGCAACAGAGTGTATTTATATGTATCATTAGAATTCCTATTAATCATGACAGTTGATGTATGAAGTGAAGGTTGTATCAACTTATGTATCCTGACTTATTAATGTAAGAAATGAACATTGTAACAATACATGTATCTTTTTTTTTTTTTTTTTATTTGCTTTGTTTACCCTGTGGGGGCATCGGTGTGACCACCGGTTTTAGTTACCTCCACAGCCTAATACAAGCTTATGTATCTTGACAGTTGACTTATTGATGTAAGAATGAAGAATGTAACAACATATGTATCTTGACACTTGACATCGCGGAACAAGCCAAGCACTTCAGTGTAACATTTCTTTAAATAAATGCTGCATATTGGAAAAAAAAAGGTTTTAAGTATGAGAATCTACTAAACATCCTGACCCAAGAAGGAGGAATTTAATAGGTCAGCTGTTTATTCTGGTATTAGCCTTTGGAACTCTATAACTGCTGATTTAGAAAATGAAGGATCTAAGCCGAGAAAATAATTAAAAACCCTAAGAAATAAAGTAAAGCAAAATAGGAAAGAGTGGCATAAAATAATCACATGTGATGAATGAGTACATTGGTAACAACTATGACAATCAAAGGAAGCAGACTAAAGAAGAAACCAACAGGTTTTGGTCAAAGTCCTCGTTCTCCACGAGTTTGATGCGGTGTGATATGAACGAGGCAATAGCCGAGTGAACATAGTGTTCAAACGAGTTAGAGAATGACTTCTTTGAACAAAACGAGTTGCTTTCTGTATTAATATCACCCATGTACGCACAGAAAGAATGGACAACACACAGGATATAGACCATTGAGAACGGACTTCAATACTTATAGGGGCATGGAGAACGAGTTACCAATGTTAAGCCTATGGACATTTATTCCAGGGGTGAGATAATTAATTTGTTTCCTATGAGAGCTTCCTATGGTACACATAAAGAGGTAAATTGGAGAGTTTGCCCTTGGGCAATATACTATTTCTGGTATGTGATGGTAATTAGCCTCCAATTGGTTCAATCTAGATTTTAGATTTAACACAGGGAAGTGCTACAGACAAGGATCAAACATGCTGTACTCTTCATGTCCAAGGGTCTGTGGCACAAAGTTAAGATCACTTAATAGAAACAGATAAAAGTGCATGCTTTTGTAGAGTGGAAACTGAGCCATTGTATTCTGAATCATACTTAGGAGAAACCAAACGAGAGTTAGTCGTGTTGTTGTTTATCGCACAACGGCAATGTTGTGTATTACTGCTCGAGGCGAAGCCGAGTGCAGTGAGGAGCAGACATTGCCAGAGTGTGATAAACAACAAGACTAACTCGAGTTCGGTTTAGAATTTATCCCACCCCCTCAAAATTACTTCAGCAAATTAAGGAATAACATAAAACTCACAAATAATCAGTGATAATCATTGGTCACTTTTAAAATGATATCATTTGATAACTGTATCCCACTAGAGCGATAAATTTCATTTTCCTGCACCGTAGACCAAATACAGTTCGCTAATGTTAAGCCTATGGAGTTTTTTTATTAGGGGTAGGATAAATGCCCAAATTTGCTTATCATAATATATACCACTGCATAAAAAATGTAGATATTTCATCTATACACCACAGCAAAAACAAATATATACAATGTCTATTAACATTTTTATATATGTATACGCTTATTTTGTGAGTCAGCGTATACAGCATGTACAGCTGAGTTTTTACTTGTATCCATCAGTGTAATGGCTGTATTTGCCGCAATGCATATATGAATAGAAATAAATTACACATGATACGTATACGTTGGTTGTAAACGTGGTGTTTTCAAAGTTAAATACATTTGATAACAGTAAAAAAAACCAGAATGCTGGGATTATTATGTGTAATCAATCAATTTATACCCAATCAGGTTTCATAAAGATTTTATAAAATAAATTGGTAATATCAGATTGCATTTAGCATATAACACAGACTTGAAGGGTTAGTGGAAAATTAATTAAAAACAACAGTGGCAGTGGTGTTCTATGGGTGTAGAGATCGGAAAGATTGGACAATGGTGTAAATATGCATAAACATAAGTCCATAACTGGCCTAGCATTGGATACATCCGGAATCAAGCATATATATGATGTCAAATAGGGCCAAATTATTAACGCCCAAGGAGACTTGTAAACGCGGAATGTAAACATATGTAAACAGGAATTGTCATGCTGTGTACCTATTCCTGGACATGAAACACAAATAATGTTCACGCCTACTGTCAGGCTGTGCCTGTAGTGGCAATTCTTTATAATTTGTATGTAATGATAAAGGAATGTAGTGACTAAGCCAGTAGTGGTGGCCATTCTTTTTATCCTACCCCTAATAAAAAACGCCATAGGTTTAACATTGACCCAATGTATTTGACGGAGCGTTGAATAAAGTGTTATTTATGAATAAAAAATCGGACCAATCAGGGACGAGATAATGAAAGTAGATCCGGCAGCATTGATAACTACTAACATGGATAATTACAAATATTCTCTGTATATCGGTGAGATGGGGTAGGATAAATACGAAACCGAACTCGAGTTAGCCTTGTCAATGTTTATACCACTCTGGTCAGGTAACTCTCGTTTGGTTTCTACTAAGTCTTTTGTCCTGTAACTATGGCTCTTTGACTATGGTGTTGGGCTATAGTCACAGTTAGAAAGTCCTTAAACGGCCATTACTACAAGCTCACTAAATATGTTCCCTCAAAGTATTAATCTGATCAATGAAGGAATAATTCTGCTCTCCTAGGCGCAGCCATGATCGCACGTCACGTCACCCTTCTCCTAATGACGATCACCCTAGTCTCCATTAGTGGAGTAAGTATCAATTATAATCTTTTTCTTGAAATCCAAAGAAATCAGACCATAACTTTGACAACTATTGATTCCAAGAAAATTTTGGAAATCATCAATTAGATATCTGTATAAATTCAAAGGCTCATTACATAATACACCTTGAGTTAATGTTAATAGGTTCTCAAGTTATCCATTTAAATGAGATTCAAATGAGATACTATATTTCCGAATATCCAACAGAATTATCGCAAATACCTTATCCTTAATGTCTTTTTCAGTTTACTTGAAAATGGAATATTATGAAGTTGTTCTTTTTTCTTACAGACACAGGCATTTGTCACAACTGTAAGTAGCATTAAAATAATATATTGTATTCTCATACCTGTTTGATATATGAATATATTATTATACAACCCTGCTTATGTATAAATAAATTAAGCCAATGAGCTACTCATATTTATTCACTGCGGGAACAGAGCAGCTCGCATCAGCTTACGTCATTGTTATTTATCTAGGTATCTGATGTGGTAACTAAAGGTAACATGGTAACGAACATCTGGATAACGGCCATTCCGCTGCTAAACCTTGTTCAATCTACTCTCCTTTCTTGTTATATTTCTCTATACACTTCCATTGGTATTTATACTCATCTTTGGCTATTATATTATACATATATAAATAATATTAACCTATAGTAGATAAGTGAATGGATTGAACACGAAACAGGGATGGCGGTAAATATATAAACATTGGTTTATTAAATACATTTACAATGAACCTGAACATCTAGATCAAAACATAGAATAGGCTAAGCCTAAAGGTAAAACTTAAAACATGTCTCATGTTGTTGATTTGAGGCAGCGGAATGACCGTTGCGACGAATGTTACGTCACACATAACTAAGGTGAAGCCATTGCTTAGTTACTTAATCCAGATTTCCAAACAACTGGCATGTAGATTATACACCAACTAGACTTGTCGAGTCCTCCGCAATGGTTGGTGGTTAATTAATTTATATTTATATATAATAAGTTATATAGTGACATATATATGTTAAATATGAATTCCCCCAGCTGTAGTGGAGTTAATGATAATAATGTTTATGTCAATCCAGTAGGATATAGACAAATAATATAGTATATAACATATATATATATATATATACATGAAGATTATATAATATATGACTATACAAATACTAAGGATTGTTTATTGGATTGTCATATGAACAATAGACTATATACAATAAACAAGACTAGACTGCGGCTTTCGGCAAATTTATAAAATCCAGAGACTTAATGATGGTGAATTCAGATTGGCACCGCTGAAGAGTATCGCAAAACTGGATGAGTTTTAATCTTGACCACTGTATGCCACGACTGGAGTTTGGCATAGTGACTTCATGAGGTGAAGCCGAGTAAAGTCCGGAGTCAAAACTCCAGGAGTGGCATGCGGTGGCCAAGATTAAAACGAATCAGGTTTTGATTTTATCCTACCCTGTCTCCTCGATTTTGGAATATTATGTGATAATAATTCTGTATGCCACTAGTGGCATATAAAACTCTGTATGTCAGTCAGCGTGGCATACGGAATCTCAATGTTAAGCCTATGGGATTTTATATTAGTGGTGGGATAATAGCGGTGTTTTAATATAAGTGAGACATTCAGTGGTGCCCTCTCATGCATCGATAATTGAATATATATCTCCAAAGTATTTATATAGAACGTCCTGATCATGCTGTACAATTCACAGAACGAGATGGTAATTTACGGTTTGCACGGACCGAGGCATTTATGCAGATTTCCATACAAACGGTAAATTATCATTGAGTTCTGCGACTTGTACAAGCATGGTTGGACGTTATATATTTACTATATACCCGGAATCTAAAAACAAATCAATTTCATTTGGCTTAACAACCAATTTCTGTATGGCAAGGTGGTCCGTATTTTAGTGTACGGACCAGTGGTCCGTACAGTATTTTTACGTCATATGCCGAAACGGTGCGTATTTACAGTATACACGACATGGATATATAGTAATTACTGTTACTGAAACCCTGGTTCTAAAAGTTTAGAAATAATAATTTAGATCCCTCTCAATCCAGGTTGCACAATGACCAGGTAAAGCTACACTGACAGGGGCAGAACTAAAACAGGACATACCCTCACTGTACACAACAAAACATAAACCAGTTGGACAGTGATTCTGGCAACACTAAGCATAAAAAAATAAATCTCACATCAGATACAGTCCCCAAGCGTACTTGATGAGCCGGAAGACGGCGAAACTGCACAAAAAAACAAAAGATATAGGCTGTAAATACACACATCATGCCCCCCTGGACTCCATCTTGGGGTCAGGGCAGGTCAGATCAGGTCACATCCTGTGACATGACCAATAACAAGCCTAGAAATCAATATATACATGTATCCAAAGAGAACCACCCACAGGAATCTAATCTTTATCCTACCCCTAATAAAAAAACTCCATAGGCTTAACATTAGAGGACTGTATTTGGTCTACGGTGCAGGAAAATGAAATTTATCGCTATAGTGGGATACAGTTGTCAAATGACGTCATTTGAAAGGCGACCAATGATTATCACTGATTATCGGTGAGTTTTATGTTATTTCTTAATTTGCTGAAGTAAATTAGACGGGGCAGGATAAATTCTAAACCAAACTCGAGTTAATCTTGTTGTTTATTATCCACCTAATACAAAGTGTCCATAGAAAAGACATAGGGAGTGTGTATGGACATACCCGGAGCATACAGATATGTTGTATGCTCCGGGTTGCAAAATCCGGCGCATACGGAAAATAGTGCATATGAAAAAATAGTGCGCACCTAAATTAACTAATATCAGCACGCCACTTGTCAGGAAAAGGTGGATAATAAATACAATATATACTGGTTCCAGATAAAAGCGGTTGTATGCTCCTCGGAGTTGCCTCTGCGCAACATCCTCGCATACGCTCGGATATTACTCCGCGTCAACTCCTCGGAGCATACAGCCACTTGTATCTGAAACCAGTCAATATTGTGTGTTTATCGCACTCTGCCAATGTCGTGTCTCACTGTTCTCAGCTTTGCCTCGCGCAGTGAACGCGACATTGCCGTCGTGCAATAAACAACAACACGACTAACTCTCATTTGGTTTCTCCTAAGGAAATGGAAATACGCTTTCCAGCGCAAATTTGAAGTGGGAAAACCTTACCTGGTCATCAGTGCAGTCATACATTGGACTCCTATCGCTTTGTCCATGATCGTTGAAATCTGTAGTTTACCGAAATTATGTTTCCTTTCATTTATAATGTTTTCATGCCATTCCCAGAGTTTCAAACCCAAATTAACTTCCTAACAGTGTCCTAAAAGTCCTACATGGCTGTTTTGTGCAGAACAAAGGCCATGGAGTCTTTTATCAAATTTATATTGTTGACAGAATGCTCATTTAATGTGATCTATTATTTTCCTACAGCCAAGGCCTGTGAGTATCAAATAATCATTGTATTCTATTCCAATTATAAACCAGTAAAGTTTCATACATGTCCTATGTAACTGAGTTTACTTATGTTCGTGTTTAATAAGCGCCGCAAACTCCAAATGGAAGATCTGTGTGACAGAATTTGGATTGATATAAGTAAAAAAAAACAAAAAAAAACAACAAGTATGTTATATGCAAGTTGTTTTTATGTAGTGAATTAAATTATCAATCATGAGATATCTATGTATATACCTTTTATTGTTGAGATTAAGAGAAGACTGTATCTAACTATAGACTCAGTGGCGCCACCCAACGGTTACCACTTGAATTAACTAGCGCCAGAAGCGCCACCCCGCTCAAGCGTCATCATAGCGCCACTTCTCTACCTGCCTTTTTTTGTTTTACTGTTGGCGTATTATTATTATCATTCAATAAATTGTATTGACACGCCCAATCGCAGTTCTCATATTATATCATTCCTATCCTTACAGATATCTTATTGTTTAATTATGTATAACTATTATTATCACCGTCCGACAGCAACTAATGTATTAGTTATATACATCTGCACCCTCTAATGTAAATAGTGTCTATGCATAGTCTGTATTTTGATGTATGGCCAAGACAGATCAAACTCATTATATCTTATTCTGGATTTTATTCTCAATCTCCATCAGAGAAACATGCAGTGTCATGTAATTATGCAAATGAAGTTATCAATATTGCCTAAAGAAATATATATGTAACCTGTTTTATATCTTCCTTTTAAAGGTTGTGGACATAACAAGATTAGTGGACATGTTTGTCACTGGTATGTATACTTTGTCAATTAATACTGTTATTTGAGTTTTTTCTTTATATGATGACAATATCAAGATTGCTATCTCTGTGGATCTACATAAATTAGGGCCAAAAAGATTAACTACTGCTCAAGGGAGATCTTTGCAATAATTTACTTAATTTCGGGATTCTAGGCACTTTCTTTCACAAAAGCAAAAAGTTTCTATTTTTACCTACCAGGTCTTCTTATAGGCGTCCCTTTAGTATATCATACACTAACGACTAATCCTTTTCCCTTGTTCTAAGTATTAAAACGCTTTGTATTTTGGCATTTCGATTTTGGATCCCAAATTCATACCAACATGTATCCTAACATGTGTCCCCATCGCGCATTCCAATAACAAGAAGGTCAATTAGTGTTGGTGTCTTTTGTTTTGCCAATGAGCATAGCTCTTTTTATTATCCACCGAATACAAAGTGCCCATAGAAAACACATAGGGAGCGTGTATGGACATACCCGGCGCATACGGATATGTTGTATGCTCCGGGTGGCGCATACGGAAAAATAGTGCGTATGGGAAAATAGTGCATAACTAAAATGAACTGATATCGACATGTCACTTGTGCAGAAAAGGTGGATAATAAATACAATATAGACTGGTTTCAGATAAAAGCGTTCGTATGCTCCTCGGAGTTGACTATGCAATATCCTCGCATACGCTCGGATATTACTACGCGTCAACTCCTCGGAGCATACGGCCGCTTGTATCTGAAACCAGTCAATATTGTGTATTTATCAATAACATTAAATTCATGCGCTGCACTTTGGTTAGCCTACAAATAAATGTGTCACTTCCTTAAGTTTTAAATGTTTGTGTCTGTTTAATTTTTTTTTATGTTGTCAATGCAGTGTCTTTGTTATTTTATAAATGGTAATCATTGCAGACTCAGTTAGTATAAAGTTAGCTTCCACTGACTGACTATTTGGCAGTGATCTGCAGTCGGGAACCAATGATTCTTTGGTCTCCCAGCGTCAGATCGTTGAATGGAAACAAGACCTGAAGAGAATGCTCAGTGATTAATTTGGCATAGATTAAGTAACAATGCCAATTAAATCTGTGTGTACCAAGAAATACAGTATAAACAGAGCATACAATGCACTGTCACTAACTAGGAGCAAATAGAATGTTCATCATAGATGAATGAGAGTGCAATTGTAAAAGGTTTGAGTTACACTCAGTCTATGGATCGATTTCTTTATCTCACCCCAGATATTTTTTCTCCATAGACTTAACATTGGAAACTAGTATCTAACACCCATTAGATATTTAGGAAAAATATCCAATGGGGGATAATGTCACAAATGTTAGCCCATTAGTCAATATTAAGGGTGAGACAAATTCAGAGACCCATTCAAGTTTAGGGTCAGAGCTCGATCCCATCTCATTTGAATCACATAGCAATTCACGCGGCTTCGCCTTGTGAATTACTACATGATTCAAACTCGATGGGATACGAGCTCAGACCCTAAACTTTCATGGGTTTCCTCTATAGTAACTACTAGCACCCAGTAAATTTGCCATTTCTGTGACTGCCTGAGTCTGTCTATACAATCCAAACATATCAAACACCAGTGGGTCAATGAGATATTTCGGTACTGGGACCTGTTTCAGTTTCACAAGATTGCAGTCGATGACACACGGAGTTTTACTCACTTCTCGTAGGAATTAAGCAATGACACTTTCACATGAAATGGGAATACATATAATCTATAAGCGTTCCAAATATGAAGAAGCTTGGCCACTTTGATCTTCTGATATTTGCTAGTCTTTTTCCACTGTTGCGTGCACTGTTGGTGCCGCTGTTGATGTCTGTCTAGGCCTAATGTCACGAGACTACTGAAACAGGTCCCAGGTGATTGTTCATGGTCAGTTGGGCATGCCTCTAATACCTCCAGACACTGGCTCTCTGCTCTGTTCTCTCTATCACAGTGAATAACATGCCGATAGTGAAGGGATAGTTTTCTCGAAGCACACGAGAAGTTCAATGTGAGCATTTTATTACCCACCAAATACGTAGTCTCCATAGGAAATGCATAGAGCACCTGGAAACAGCTACCAGGAGATTCCGGAAAAAATGTAACACCATGATAAAGTCAAATCATCATTTACTTCGAAACAATACAGACACCATACAGACAGATAAACAGAAGTTGCGGCACTTAGGACAAGACAGACCCCAAACACAGTGTGTCAGGTTTCAAAAGTATTAGACAATTTCCCGTAAGAATTAAGCAATGAAATTTTAATACGAGTAAGGCAGACATATAACCTATAATCGTTCCAAATGTGAAGAAAATTTTGTCCGCTGTTGCTTGCACTGTTGGTGCCACTGTTAATGTCTGTCTAGGCCTAATGTCACAAAACTACTGAAACAGGTCCCAGGGAGCTGTTTCAAAAGTCGGGAGGGTGCTAAACGAGAACACTCACCGCGAGAGGTAACAATGGCACTTGAAGCATCGCTGTCAAGGTGTAGGTGCCGCTCTCTATTGGGTATTGGTACCGGTTTTCATGCCGCTTTCATTCAAATTGCCGCTAGCTGTTGCCGGCCTCTCATTTTGAAATGTGACGTGCCGCTGGCGAGACTTTACTCGACTTTTGAAACAGCTCCCTGATTGGTGAATAGAACCAGGCATGAAGACCTGTCATCTATTAATTATGCATAGATAATGCAGTTAGGCCACTACCAAAAGACTTCAGTCTGTATAGAACTGGAAAAATGCTGGAGAAACAAGGAATACAATGCACTGATTTTTAGACACAGATGTGCAGGGCTTCCTACTGAGGACACCTGTACTTCTACCAACACAAACGGGTGGGAGGCGGTGGGGGGAGAGGATATTTCCTCTCATATATGCTGGGTGTGAAATACAGCCCAGACGCGTCCGTATATAAGACCTGGGCATATATATATATATATATATATATATATATATATATATATATATATATATATCAATATATACATTTATCAATGCTGCCCGATCTACTTTTGCAATCTCGTCCCTGATTGGTCCGTTTTTTTATTCACCTCGGTGCATAAATAACACTTTATTCAACGCTCAATGTTAAACCTATGGCGTTTTTTATTTGGGGTAGGATAAACACCAATAATTATATAGAACTGCATCGAGAATCGTATAAATAGACAATACTCCACGAGTTTGGATGGGCCGCAATCGTCATCAAGGCGAAGCCGAGTGTCGATTTCGGCCCATACAAACGAGTGGAGTTGTGTCTATTTATGATTCGAGTGCGGTTCTGGATTTATCTCACCCCTTTTTATCAAATTAAATATCATCAAACTATCACAATAATTAGAAAAGACTTAGCAAATCCACTACGCCACGGCCGTGGCGTAGTGTTGTCACTTTACGGGGGTGATCGTTGAGTATTTTTTTCTAATGTTATTCCTATGGCTAAACTTGTACCAGGGGTGAGATAAAAACTAGGACTTGATATTTTTCGAAATTCAAACTAATATTTGGTACTTTACCCACTTTGACAGATGTCCTGCCTTGCTCCATCCCCTGTATAGTAGAAAGCTACTCCAGCGTAAAAAAATGCTTCAACATACTCCAAGCTCAGCTGAACGACAGCTGTCACATCCCTGTAGCATCCTGCAAGTAAGTAACTCCTCTATTGTTTTTTTGTTTGTTATTTGTTTTTGTGTGATAAAAAAGATTTCGCTATGGTTCAAACGTCTCCTCGTTCCCGGTGGGGTGTGGGCGACGGAATCAAGCGTAGCAGAAAAAAAAAAAAAAAATTTGTTTTGTTATTTGTTTTTGTTTTTTGTATAGATATCATGTTGGTATTGTATCCTGTATTTATAATGTTTGTACCCAGCTCATCACTATACATAGTTGACTGTATATAACGAAAAATCCCGTATAGGGTAGCCTGAACTGGGCACTGACTTGTTGTAAGTTTTATCCCACCCCTGGTACAGGTTGTGCCATTGAGTTAACGTTGAAATAAAATACGCCAAGCTCACCTACATAGAGTGTCAATTCTCTGCCATTGCAGTGGCGGAGAATCTATGTATGGTGCGACCGATGAACGTCGCGGAAAAAAAATAGTTCCGGCGCCATTGTTTGAACCGCAGCTGCAGCAACAATAGTTCTGACGCTATTGTTTGAACAATTCAATACATGATTATATAATTGCTTAAAATCGACTGTAAGGTCCGTGTTGGGGGTGAGATAAAAACAGAACCGCTTTCGAAACGTATTTTGAACCACTACGCTCACTCGTTTGGATGCTCCGTATCATCACTTGGCAATGCCTCGTGACGATTACTACGCATCCAAACTTGTGGCGTAGTGGTTCAAAATACGTTTCTAAAGACAGTTCTGCTTAAGTATTTTTGTACTACAATATAGTGACTATACATATGACCCAAGCCATTGTAAGCCCAATCTTTGGCCATGAGTATTCACGGGTCAAGCTAACTGGAGCCTGTGGAAGATAGGGACCCTAATTTTTCCCTAACAGTCACTCCAGTATAATAAAAGACTTTAAAAAAAAAAAAAATGTCGGAATCAGATATTGATGTACCCAATAAATTCACTAACAAGTGTAAGGAACCTGGGACCTGTTTCACTAGTTTCGTGACATGTCTAGATGGCTTCTAGATGATGTGTCCAGTTTCATAAGAAGTAGACATTAGACTTTGTTTTGTCCGTTCATGCTTGCACGGTTGGTGCCGCTTTTCATGTCTGTCTAACACTGTTGTCATGAAACTAGTGAAACAGGTCCATGACGTGTAGATTTGTCTAGTTCTTATGTATGGGGTCTGTCTTTACCTAAGGGCAGCTACTTGTGTTGCCACGAAACTAGACAACCCCAATGTCTGTATGGTGTCACAGACATGTCACAAAACTAGTGAAACAGGGAGCTATAATATCTGATAAAATAGGTTTTAAAATTATTCTTTTGATCAATGCGAGAGGTTAGACCCTCTCGCGAACAGTGGCAGCTATGTGGCACTAAAAGTGAGACCCCACTACCTACTGCAACAGGTACTATAGAAAGACATGGTTAGTGTGGCCGAATGGAATCTGTTCAGAGATATTTTGGTCAGAAATACTCACCGAAGTCGTAGACTGAGGTGAGTATTTCTGACCAAAAATGTCGAGGAACAGATGGAATTCGGCCACACTCACTATGTCTTTTTATTACTATATACCGATATTCGATTTAAATGCCATTTTGGTACTCACATTATCAACGTATTTCAACCTCCTAAATAAGATCACCATTTTTGGTTAGTCCCTTCCTCCCTGATGTTGAGAGTTCAGCGGCCACGCTTTTAAGGGCATACATTACCCATATTATTGCTCAGCTCTAGTTCCTAGTCTGTCCACATGGGGGCAGGGTGCTCTACCAATGACCAATTGAGTTGTTCAGTGTCATGAGTGGCCTCCTGACATGTGCGACAAACCAGGGAGCTGTTTCATTAGTTGAAAAAACTCTCACTAACCAAATAGCGGCACCTCGCTAACAGCGAGCGACACTTTGGACCAAAGCGGCACAAACAGTGGTAGTACCCATTTCAATAGTTATGCCGGAGACACACCAAGCGAGAAACGTTGGCGATAAAACTACTCGCCAACAAAGTCATGGCAATTATATGAGCGATAAAATTCATCGCTTGTTGTGTCCTGTACTCGCTGTGTTATGAGAGCGACTTGGATGTAGGCAAGTTCAAAAATCGCCAGCACATCCCATGAGCGATAATATCAAACATGTTTGATATTCTCGCCAAGAGGAAACCAAATTCGCCCACATAATCGCCAACATAAAATCGCTATAGTACTGGCAAAAAACGGGACACACCGAGTTTTCTGTCATTGTGAGCGATATGTGAGCGAGTCCTACTAGAGACAACCAGTGAACCAATGAGATTGAGTTTTAAAGTCACATGATCACCTTACAAAACCTAAACATAGAGTGGCTTACTTGCCGATGAAGTGATCGCCAAGTATTAAACATCGCTCATACTTGGCAAGTTTTGCAGTAATCGCTCAGGGGAGTTTCTAGCTGTCGTTTTCTCGCTGCCTTGACTTGCTTGGTGTGTCTGAGAGTTGTCAGCAAGTCAGCAAAACCCCCTCTCACCTTGTAGGCGAGAAATGGTGAGCGATTTCATTACTTGCTGGTCAAGAATCGCCGACACTTTGGACCAAAGCGGCACAAACAGTGGTAGTACCCGTTTCAATAGTTAGTGAGGTCTCGCTGTTGGTGCCACTTGGCTACCGCTGGTTGCGAGAGGGTGTAGAGTGGCAGGCTCTGTAACTCCGCTAAGAATTCACATAAAAGCGTCAAATGAAAACTGAAATATGGAAAAAAATATGAGGGATAATTTGTAATTATCAAATTATTTGTAATATATTGATTTATTAAATTTCTCGTTTGTTATTCTGAGATAGCGAACGGCACTGGGATCTCAACAGCGACGCCAGTTCTGAAACCGAGACCTTAGAACTCTTGCTGTTAGTGCCGTTGATTGCTCTTGCTTTGGCGGTGGCCATTCCCGTTTACCCCCCCCCCCCCCGGCTTTTGAAACAGCTCCCAGTAATATCAGAAGCAATAATCAAAGGAAATATGAAATAATAACTCACATACACGCCATTTTGCGTGGGCGATTCCAGAAATCGCTGCATTTCTCGCTTGGTGTGTCTCCGGATTAATGTTTGGGGACACACCAAGCGAGTGAAGGCGGCGATCTCCAGAATCACAAAGACAAATTAGCATATGTGTGACATGTTATTTCATAGTAATATCTTCCATAGATAATTTAGTGTCTCGGAAGCAATACTCTAGTGAAATATAAAATAATAGCTCACATAAACGCCAATTCATATTGGCGATTCCGGAAATTGCTGCGTTTCTCGCTTGGTGTATCTCCGGCTTAATGCGGAGACACACCAAGCGAGAAATGCTGGCAATTATTTTACTTGCCAACAAAGTCATGGCGATTATATGAGCGATAAAATTTATTGCTTGGTGTGTCCTCTACTCGCTGTGATATGAGGGCGACTTGGATGTAGGTAAGTGATGCCGGGGACACACCAAGCAAGCGGAACCCTCGGCGATTCTTGACCAGCAAGTAATGAAATCGCTCATCATTTCTCGCCTACAAGGTGAGAGGGGATTTTGCCGACTTGCTGACGATTTTGGGACACACCGAGCGAGCCGAGGCGGCAAGAAGACGGCAGCGATAAACTGCACTGAGCGAGTCGGGAAAATTCGCCAAGTCAGAGCGATGTTTGATATTTGGCGATTACCGTATGGGCGAGTCAAGTGAGAAGAGTGAGCGATCATGTGCCTATAAAACTCAATCTGATTGGTCGACTACTTGTCGATGGCAGTACTCGCTCAGATATCGCTTACATATACCAAAAACCTGGTGTGTCTGCATTTTTAGAACCATCCTAGCGATTCTGTCTTGGCGATTATGTGGGCGAATTTGGCTTTCTCTTGGCGAGAATATCAAACATGTTTGATATTATCGCTCATGGGATGTGCTGGCGATTTTTGTACTTGCCTACATCCTAGTCGCTCTCATATCCCAGCCAGTAGTGGACACACCAAGCAATAAATTTTATCGCTCACATAATCGCCATGACTATGTAGGCGAGTAAAATTATCGCCAACGTTTCTCGCTTGGTGTGTCTCCGGTATAAGAAACTCGCCAGCAAAGACGTGAGCGATCCCATGAGCGATAATATCAAACATGTTTGATATTTTCGCCAAGAGGACACTAAATTCGCCCACATAATCGCCGATGGGAAATCGCTATAATACTGGCAAAAAACGGGACACACCGAGTTTTCTGTCATTGTGAGCGATATGTGAGCGAGTCCTACTAGAGACAACCAGTGAACCAATGAGATTGAGTTTTAAAGTCACATGATCACCTTACAAAACCCAAACTAATGCTGGAGACACACCAAGCGAGTCATGGTGGCGATCTCTGCAATCGCCAACACAAAATGGCATGAATGTGAGATATTATTTCATAGAAATATCTCCTAATGATAATTTAGCGCCTCGGGAGCAATAATCAGGTGAAATATGAAATAATAGCTCACATATAGGCCATTTTGTGTTGGCGATTGCGGAAATCGCCGCGTTACTCGCTTGGTGTGTCCCTGGTATTACAGTGGCTTACTTGCCAATGCAGTGATTGCCAACTATCAAACATCGCTCATACTTAGCAAGTTTTCCAGTAATCGCCCAGTGCAGTTTATCGCTGGCGTTTTCTTGCCGCCATGGCTTGCTCATGATGCCGCGGACACACCAAGCGATTAACGGCAGCTATCTCCAGAATCGCCAACACTAATTGGCATGTATGTGCGATATTATTTCATAGTAATATCTCCTACCAATAATTTAGCATCTCTGACGCAATAATCAGGTGAAATATGAACTAATAGCTCACATATACGCCATTTTGTGTTGGCGATTCCGGAAATCGCCGCGGTACTCGCTTGGTGTGTCTCCAGCATCAAGCCGGAGACACACCAAGCGAGAAACGCAGCGATTTCCGGAATCGCCAACACAAAATAGCCTATATGTGAGTTATTATTTCATATTTCACCTGATTATTGCTCCCGATGCGCTACATTATCATTAGGAGATGTTACTATGAAATAATATCTCACATACATGCCATTTTGTGTTGGCGATTCTAGAGATCGCCGCCTTTACTCGCTTGGTGTGTCCCCGGTATCAGTGTGCCCCAAAATCGTCAGCAAGTCGGAAAAAGACCCTCCCACCTAGTAGGCGAGAAATGGTGGGCGATTCCATTTCTTGCTGGTCCATAATCGCCGAGGGTTCCAATCGCTTGGTGTGTCCCCGACATAAGAGTGGGATTTGCTGACTTGCTTACAACTATGAGTCACACCAAGCGAGTCAAGGCAGCGAGAAAACAGCAGCGATGAACTCATCTGAGCGATTACTGCAAAACCTGCCAAGTATGAGCGATGTTTGATATTTGGCGATCACTACATCGGCGAATAAGTTTGGGTTTTGTATGAACAAAAGGTTATGTGACCTCAAAACTCATTCTGATTGGTTGACTCATTGTCTCTAGTGGTTTTAAAGACTTCAATGTGCAGTACTATAGATCTACAATATTTTGTGTAAGTTTGAGGAAACTGACCTAGGTTTTACTATGTGAAACCCAACTTCTTAGAGTTTCTATTTTATTCTATTATAAAATTGTCATTATATTGATATCTAACTAAAAAACTGGCATAGTGACCCCAATATTTAAAGATAGCTATATGTACTACAACCCTCAGAGATCAGTATTGTGGTGGTCGCCGCCTGTCTAGCAGGTTGGATGACCCCAATCTGGAACGCTAGTTCCAGGCAGGATCCCACCCTACGCACTCTACGTAGGTTGGTTCGGTTTTCGGTTAGTTTGCACAGACCTAGTCACACATGACACAACAACGTCTTTTAATAAACAGAGATGTTTATTATTCACTACTTCCCGGAAAGATCTGGAAGACCTTTCCCACAAGTACAGTACCCTAGCACATAGGTGCCAGGTAACGCTGGAGAGGCTAATCTGAAAGACTGCCTAACCACCAGGAAGGTTACAAGAACCCGCCTTCAAAGTGAGGGCCCAAGGGTCTGTTCCGTAGAAGAGACGCGCGAGGACAGCCTGTCGACCTACTGTGAACGCTGAGTATATATACCCAGCATTACGTAATCCCAGTCCCCGCCGCGCCACTCTCGTGTGCGGCGTTGTCCGGAATCACTACACAGTAAGGATCGGCACGTCGCGCCACCTTCCATAAAACAAACGAACACTGCTGGATTCCCACCCCACTACAGTATATTCAGGAAAATGACATGGGTCTTAATTTTCAAGCCAAATTGTCCAAGATGCCTGAAATGGAATGTGAACATGACTCTCCATTTTCTATCCATTTCTTTTTCAGGGCCACCCGTGGGTTCGTTTCATGTGTGGCAACAGAAGTACATAACACCTGTGGTTCTGGGTTGCTTCGGAAATGGGTGGAGCTTTTGCGACGTCTAGACGAGACTATTTTCCTGGACTGTTTCAGTTTATCCGATGAAGGTAACTTTTTTTCTTTTTTTCCCCCCCTTTTTTTAGCATTTCCTTTATTGCAGAATTCATCCATTACAACTTGTATCAGGGTACATATTGCAAGTCTTAATACAGATATTGTAGTTCAAGTTATAATCCGGATGGATGCAATTCAGATCATCATAAGTCTTTTAGTCGTGACCATTTCCTATAGTGACCGGTTAGTGACCGTTTGGAGACCTTTGGGTTCCAGAGATAAGTCGTCATAACATGTGCGACCATTTAGAGGGGTAAACTGTCGTGGTCACTGTTTTGGGTTCCAGAGTTGTGACCAGTTGGTGACCATTTAGCCCAAATGGTGGCATATTTCATTTTATACACTTCCACTGTATCAAATGAAGCAATATTTACTGCGATGAATTATCTATATCTGTTTTATATGATTCCCAAATTTCAATTTTCTTTTGAGTAATATACATGTGAATGGGCCTTGGACCAACAGTGATCATAACAGCCGAACAGGGACTGGGTCTGAGGAACACTTTTTGGTCATGATCACTGGTTTGGTCGCTCAACTGGTCACTCTTTTGTGATCACTACAAATAAAGATGTCGCTGTCGGAAAAACAGGCCCCTGGTATTCTAGCTCTACCCATTACAAGTCTTTGGAGTTGGTGAGAGATTGATCCCTTTTCCCACTGCAACATGTTTGAATTTCGTAGCCCGTCGGTGACAAATACGGCTGGGTATGAAAATACTTATATATGAAATACTTGGCTAAGAATTATATAATTTGCAGATCCGGCAGTTCATATAATGAAGATACGGCTAAGGGTCTCAAATCAATCATTTTGTGGTTAAGCTTTGAACTGAGTGGACCTTACGATTGTAAAATTTATAACTTTATTTGCTCTGAATTGTATTATACAGAAATGCCTAATATGTTATGTAGGCAACTTAACGAATATAAAGTTTCTATATCTGAGAGCAAGCCGGTATGTATAAACTCCTTAGGAGAATTGGCAGGTTCTTTTGAACAATAATTTGATTTTAATAATAACTGGAATGTGAAATCGCCTAAAGACTTTTTTTCTAAATGATGGACATAGATTTAACATTTCTAGAAACAATAAACCCTCATTATATATGAATGATTTTCTTTATTTACAGGCATCTGCATTATCAATAAAACTTGTGACCTACGAAATGCCAGTGGTTTCAGTTTTGAATCTTTAGGACAATGGCTTTCATGTTTGCCATACACTCAAGGTAAATATCCAGTCAATTATTATTCATTCAATGGTTAAGGTATAAAAACTATTAGCAATCAGGATCATTCTAATGACCAATTGATAACAATTGTAAAAAGCCATTCTGGGAATTTTCAGAAGGAGAATTTACAAAGTTCAAGGTCACTCAGAATACCTGTCTACTGACTTCTTTGAGCTATGCCCATGTGCTAAATGAAAAGCTTATCATCATATTAAAACTCAGCCAAATTTGAATTGAAATATCAAGAAATATAGAAATTGTTCATGGATAATCTCAAATGTGGACTATGCCCTACACCCACATCTTACTTTGTTGTACAGCCACACCTCACTCTGTCCTACTCTCACACCATACTGTCCTACCCACACACCTATTATGTCATGCACCTAGATCTAATTCAGTTGTACACCCACACCCCACTCTGTCCTACACCCACACACCACTCTGTTCTACATCCAGACCCACTCTGTCCTACACCCACAACTTACTGTGTCCTACACCCACACCCCACTCTGTCCTACACCCATATCCTACTCAGTCATACACCTTCATTTTACTCTGTCCTACACCCACACCCCACTCTGTCCTACACCCCCACGCCACTCTGTCCTACACCCACACCCCACTCTGTCCTACACCAACACGCCACTCTGTCCTACACCCACCCTCCACTCTGTCCTACACCAACACACCACTCTGTCCTACACCCACACCCTACTCTGCCCTACACCAGCACCCCACTCTGTCCTATACCAACATCCAACTCTGTCCTAAAACCACACCCCACTCTGCCCTACACCCACACCTCACTGTGTCCTACACCCACACACCATTCTGTCCTACACGCACACCCCACTCTGTCCTACACCCACACCCCACTCTGCCCTACACCCACACCCCACTCTGTCCTACACCCACACCTCACTCTGTCCTACACCCGCCCCTCACTCTGTCCACCCACACCCCACTGTGTCCTACACTCACACGCCACTCTGTCCTACACCTACACCCCACTCTGTCCTACACAGACACCCCACTCTGTCCACCCACACCCCACTCTGTCCTACACCCACACTCCACTCTGTCCTACACCCACACGCCACTCTATCCTACACCCACACTCCACTCTGTCCTACACCCACACCCCACTCTGTCCTACACCCACACTCCACTCTGTCCTACACCCACACGCCACTCTATCCTACACCCACACTCCACTCTGTCCTACACCCACACCCCACTCTGTCCTACACCAACACACCACTCTGTCCTACACCCACACTCCACTCTGTCCTACACCCACACGCCACTCTATCCTACACCCACACACCACTCTGTCCTACACCCGCACCCCACTCTGTCCTACACCCACACGCCACTCTGTCCTACACCCACACCCCACTCTGTCCTACACCCACACGCCACTCTATCCTACACCCACACCCCACTCTGTCCTACACCCACACCCCAATCTGTCCTACAGCTACAATTTACTGTGTCCTACACCCACACCCCACTCTGTCCTACACCCACATCCTACTCTGTCCTACAGCTACAATTTACTATATCCTACACCCACACCCCACTCTGTCCTACATCTACACCCCACTCTGTCCTACACCCACATCCTACTCTGTCCTACACCCACACCCACTCTGTCCTACACCCACATCCTACTCTGTCCTACACCCACACCTGGCTCTGTCCTACACCAACACACCACTCTGTCCTACACCCACACCCCACTCTGTCCTACACCCACACCCCACTCTGTCCTACACGCACACCCCACTCTGCCCTACACCCACACCCTCTCTGTCCTACACCCACATCCTACTTTGTCCTAAAACCACACCCCACTCTGCCCTACACCCACACCTCACTGTGTCCTACACCCACATCCTACTCTGTCCTAAAACAACAACCCCCTCTGCCCTACACCCACACCCTCTCTGTCTTACACCCACATCCTACTCTGTCCTAAAACCACATCCTACTCTGTCCTACACCCACACCTCACTGTGTCCTACACCCACACCTGGCTCTGTCCTACACCCACACCTGGCTCTGTCCTACACCTACAACTTACTGTGTCCTACATCCTAGGAGGATACGGATTTTTAGATGAAAGTAGTCCCAAACATAACTTCTTAATTACGTTGAAAGGTTTTCTAACGATCATATGTATTGCTTAAATCTAAAAATAAGTGAGTAGTAAATACAACATTACCATAATTTCGATCTGTGTGGCCGTACATTCTCCTTGTAGTTGACGCTACGCAATACTCCGCGTCAACTACGCGGAGAATACGGCCACTCAGATCGAAATCATGGTAATATTGTGTATTTATCTCACCCCTGGAAGAACATTACCCCCGTAAAGTGGCAACACTACGCCGTGGCCATGGCGTAGTGAATGTGAGATGACGTCATATGGATTTGCGAGGTATATTTGAACTATTCTGATATTCTGATGCTATCTAATGTCGTAGAAAGGGGTGAGATAAATCCAGAACCACACTCAAATGGTAAAATAGACAATATTTCACTCGTTTGGATATGCCATAATTGTCACTCGGATTCGCTTTGATGACGATTCGAGCACATTCAAACTTGTGGAATATTGTCTATTGATACGATCCTCGATGCATTTCTATATATTTGGTATGGATTAAATGTGTTTTATCGCAAATAATCCCTATTATATGATTGTTCCTATTTAGCTGTGCCCAACAATCACCTGTCCTGCTTGGCGAACGTGGATTACAAAACTTTCCCCCACCAATGTCTGCTGAAGTTTGAGAATCTCATCCAGCTTAAACAAAATAGTAGCCAGTTCAAAAATGAAATTTGCAGGTATGTTGCTCAATATTATATTCTATTTTGTTATACACCTTGCCATGGTGACCTCTAAATCAAATGTTTCAATTTTTGAAAATATTATGCACGATCTACTTCTGGGCCCTGTTTTTTTAGTCACGACATTCGTAACTTACGACACGTATCTGCCATCAGTGTGCTAGAGAGCTACGATCATAGAGCGGGTACGACACGACAGTGAAGATACGACACTTAGGGAGCTAAAAGGTGTGCTATAGTCACGACAGTCGGTGGCCAATGGAGCGGAAACAGTGGCCATACGTGTAGGATATCTAAGACCACTCTAGACATGTCGTAGTGAATGCGCAACTTCACTTCCCGTTTGAATTAAGCAATGAAATTTTAACACGAGTAAGGGATACATATGACCTATAATTGTCCCAAATATGAAGAAAATCAGCCGCACTGTTCCAAAGATATCGGCGTTTGAATGTCATCATAGCAATCGTCTGCTCTGGTGGCCAGGGTATTTTCCCGACGCCTCCGCTAATCTATGCAGCGACTTGCGTATCGGAGGTGGGAGGGTTCTATCAAAGACCCAGGGGACCGTTTTGGTTATATCTGCGGATTGAAGACTCTGATCTTCTTCATATTTAGCATGCTTATAGATCATATGCGTCCCTAACTCGTATTAAAGTTTCATTGCTTAATTCGTACGGGAGGTCCCGTTCCGACACAAACTATAACTTGCAGACAGACAGTACACTGCACCTCTCCGATTCCATACCGATCAAGCACTGCAGTGTGACGGGGGCACGGCCAAGTTATCGATTGTGGGAACCAGCTATCAATACCGTTTAATGAACCAGGAACAAGCGCAGTCAATGTCAAGGTCGCCGCATAAATTAGCGACCGCGTGGGTAGGCATACACTGGCCACCAGTGCAGCATTTGCTACGACGCCATTATCGACGGATCAGTGCGGCCGATCTTCTTCATATTGTTATATTGGCTACATGTATTACTTGGGATACATATATGACTTATATATACTTATATGACTAGGTCAACAGAATGCGGAATGAAACTTTATCACCAGTTTGGAGCACATATGACCCATAATCGCCTCAAATATGAAGAAGATTGGCTGCCCAGATCTACCGACATAACCAAAACGGTTCCCTGGTTATTTGATAGAACTTAAGACATTTCTATACTTATCGTAGCGGCCGGCCTTTTTTCACAGTGATATTCCGTGCCGCACTACGACACTGTCTATAGGACACAGGCCATCTTTTGTCCCCCAAAATGTTGTACATTCGCTGGAAGATCTTAGGGTATCGTAGGCCTACGATGTCGTGACTAAAAAAAAGGCCCAGGCGCTGACATTGTGAATTGATATCATGGATCGCCAGTCTTCTCCATTCCATCCAGTCATCACACAACTGTCGCTACCGTTTCCTAAAGCCGGGCCCCCACCTACCACGATGGTCTAGGACATACTCCCCGATGGCTACGATTTGACATGCCCAAATCATAGCCTATCAGACGGTCCCAGAATCGTAGACCTATGTCATGATCCAATCTGTAAATTATACTCCACGACCACGATATCTTCCCGATAGGCTACGATTCCCCATGATAGGCTACGAAAAATCCGACATGTTGGATTTTATCAGGACCTCTACGATTGGCGTTTTCAATCGCAGCAAATTGCAGAAACCTGTCCCACTTACCACGATTTATGCTGACGATAGAATCGGTATGGTGTCGGGAAGGCAGTCATAAGGCTAATTGGGACAAGAATCGTGGTAGGAGGAGGCACGGCTTAAGCCTCAGACCTCTGGTTTCATCTGTCGGCAGTGTCGATTTCTGTAGGGATCCCATTGTTTTCGGGATATTTGGCAGAGCTCCAAGCTCGGTGGCCAAGTGTTGGGGGGTGTTCGCCTCCAGTATGGGAGTTTGTGGGTTCAAACCCTGGTCGGGTCATACCAAAGACTTACACAAAAATGGTACCTACTGCCCATTCGGCTTAACACCCGCCATTATAATGAGGAGTAGGAGTCTAGGGCCCGAGTGGAAGAACGGCCGTATAGCCGAATGTAGTGCTTATTTTAAACAATATCATTAAAAGTTGCGGGAAAAAAAGAAGCCTGCTTTAAATTTGGTCCGGGCGTTTGGATCAGCTGCTGATTCCTAGAGAGGGCACCCCTTGGAGTCTCAGTTCTCCTTGTATTATTACTTTTTTTCTTTTTTTTCTCAAAAGCAGCTTTATTTGATTACTTTTTGTTTACAATCCGTTGACATCTAAGTACATGAGTGAAGATTTAACTTGTAGTTGGCATTTACATACATGAGAACAAATATACATCAGATGAGCTGCAATATTTTTGGCTTTTTGTTGGTTTCCATAAGGTGTCTGAAAAGATTTGGGGACATAGGATCCCTGGACACTTGACAGTTGACATAAAGGGACAGAAAAAGGGGATCCTTTTACTATACAAGAATCAATATAAAGCAGATAGACACACATATAACCTGAATACAAGAGGTGTGAGAGTAGACAGTTCTGATCATTGTTGCATATATAGTGTGATTATTTTGACATTTCTCATGCACAGGTTTGTTTGTTTTGCCATACATTTTGCTCAAGTGAATACAATTGGTGATACTCAGGCTTGAAGATCAAGGACCTTATTAGTTACATTTTCCGTGTTAAATTCACCCATTTCTTAGCTTTCTCAGGGTTTTTTTCTAGTTCTCATATATATTTTTCAATATAGAGAGATCTTCTTAATTCAAGTGACCATGAATACAGGTTTAAGTCATTGTTGTGAAATAGTTTTTGACAGTATATATAAAATTTAGTGAAAACATTTATATAATACAAAATATTGCAGTTCTCTTGGTCTTTCAAGGACTCTAGAGAACCTAGAAGTCTGAAATTGGTATCCATTGTAAAGTGAATATCTGCAATATTGTAAAGCCATGAGGAAATACTTCTCCATAAGGCACGGGTCTCAGGGCATTATTACTTTTTTAAATTTTTAATTAGCCTCAATTATTGATCAGTCCTTTAAAACCACGAACAAGCAAAGAGTCGGGTGAGAATTGCACTTGATCACTATTTTACCATATTCATTTGATAGATATACCACTGACAATGTATTATCTATTAAACATCTTTCTGTATATTCATTCTCTTTAGGGGCATTGTGGATACCATCAATTGCTTCAAAGGAAAAGTTTCTTACTGCGTATCTACATTATATATCGTCACTTCTCCAAGTCTCTTATATTATTTCGGCAAGGATGTGTGTCCACTTTATGCACAAGAACGAGGTATATAATTATTCATTGAATACACCATTTTACTATCCATCGATTTCCAAATCTCCATACTAAACCCATAGGGACGGTAATTCACTGGGCAGAGATTACAGCTACTCGAAAAGTATCAACTGGTCTCAGGTTGAGACCATTTTGGAGATAATTTCACTTGTGATCCCTTGCGATCTTGGGCGGTTGTCACAACTGAAAAGCACTAATATCACCCCAAACGGTCGCATCTCAGTCCCTGCCTGAAAACCATTAAGATCATCGCAACTGAAAAACACCCACCTGCATTATTAGTATATACAAACCATATTTGCATCTCTCAACCCATGTGTGTTGATTTGTGGCTCTTAAAAGCATATCCTACAACTTTCTCCCATTCTCCCAGGGAATTCTTCCAATTGAGGTGGCGTATAAAGTATCCAGAATCCATAACAATTTGGGTACGAGTACAGGTGCATGAAATGGTATGATGACTTACTATAGGTCAGGAAGGCATATTAGGGACTAAGGTGGGATCCGGATTCAAACAGTGTTTCCCTAGAAATCCTTATAGATTGACTTGTGCTGCATATCTAATTAGTTTAAGTAAGTATTTGTTTGTAAATAATAACTAAAGGAAAAACATTGTCTGAAATTATATTGTAAAAATATTGCATCATATCCAACCAAGCCTTACTTCTCCATTTTCTACCTTTTGCTTTGACATAAGGCACATATCACAAAAAGGGACTTTTTGATATTTTTCAAATTTCTCAACAAAACAGTCCATTTTGACTTCTACTATAAGTACAATAAAAGTTAAGGTATCAAAATGATCCTCAAAGAAATCCCTACTTGATTAAACTGGACTTTGACTTTGCTTCCATATGGAATTCTATGAAATCTTCACTCATATTCTAGAAGTCAGACATTTTACCTAACTTTTATATATATATATATGA
Source organism: Alentia gelatinosa (assembly GCA_950022655.1). Classification (NCBI taxonomy): domain Eukaryota; kingdom Metazoa; phylum Annelida; class Polychaeta; order Phyllodocida; family Polynoidae; genus Alentia; species Alentia gelatinosa. The sequence goes on along the minus strand of OX465579.1, from coordinate 5,463,049 downwards.
AATATAAATGGAAATAAAGCCCATACTCTCTAATGTAATATGGTGCCCTTTGTAAATATGTATCTTTTTTACAGCCAAACTTTTGTATAGCAAATCAAAAATAACTAGTTTTCAGTCCCCAATATGATTGCGAGGCCTATAGTATATCAGATAGTATACATTGATATGGGCATGTGATGAATGTAGATCAAAAACTTTCCCACTGGGGTGTGCGAGGTTGAAAGTGTTTATTTGTAATTAGAAGAATGTCTATATTTCTGTTGATAGTACCTAACTAATACTTCTTCTGGATTTTAATATGTACTTCAGACCTTTCATACAATAGTGATTTCCTTGATAAGGTGTATTGCATTTAGTGAGTCAGTCATGACTTACTACCTCTTTTCAAGCCAAATTATCCGATATACCTTTAAAGCCTTCCAGAGTTGCTCCTGCCTTCAAAACTACACAATGGGGAACTGTACCACCAGTAAGTATAAGACAAAATTTCAGCACAGGAACAAGGAGAAATTGTGATCAACCCCTCCAGGTAATAAGGTTGATTTTTATCATATATCTATTTTTTAATAAATCATTTTTTTATTGGCAAAAAATTAGTACAGCAAGGAGACTTTTTTTTTACATACAAATTTAAACGTAGCCAATGAAGTGGCCGTCGACATTTGCTGTTAATGGTATGATAAAAATGATTTCATCGATTCGGGGCGTCTCCACGTTCCCGGTGGGGTGTGGGTGACTTTCAGAATCTTACAAAAGAGGCGACTGAAATGTGACGGAATTCTACAATTTATTCCTCTAAACCACTTCTAACTTGTAACACTAAGAATAATCCTCCTAATCGAGAGGACGATATTCTTGTGATCAGCTATTATAGCCGTTTGTGTATACTAAGAAAAAAGCACATTATTGTAAATTAAAGGCATATCCCACACTCCGTAGTGGCGCCACCTGGTGATTTTTAAATAATGTCAAATATTAGACAAAACTGGTATTTTGGGGATTCAATCTAATTATACATGAGTATATTTAACATTTTGTCACATTTATCCAATTTTGGTGGGTAAAATAAGCCAATTTACATGTGTTTGATTTACATAAAATGTACTAAAAAATATGGTTTTCTTAAATTCTTTCAAAAACAAGGACGGTGACCTATGATTTTCAAAACCTGAATAAGAAGTACTATAAATATACTATATTCTGTGAAAGTTTGAGGAAAATGACATGGGTTTTACTATGTGAAAAAATACTTTTTAGAATTTCTATATATTCTAATATAAAATTATCATAATATTGATCTATAAATCAAAAACTAGCACGGTGACCCCCGATTTTTAAGATATATATTTATTATCCATCGTATACAAACCCCCCATTGAAAATGTATGGGGACTCAGTAAACCACGAACCATTATATAAAACCTGTCAGATACCATAACTGTTGTATACGGATTTCACAACTGTGGTATACGGCCCTCAAACCTGTGGTATACAGAAATTTCACTCCTCAATCTGATGTTTCATCTATTTGATTCAATTTGCGACACTGTGACTGTGCTTGGAGAGTGAAAGAAAGTAGTTCCTCGCTCTTACTTATATCGATCCTTCAACTATCACAACTGCATAGTTTATAGTGTAGTGGCTAGAGTGTCTACCTCGTGATCCGGGGATCGCGGGTACGATTCCCGGTCGCGGCGGAATCGTTTTTATGCTTTTCTTTTTAAAGAAAAAGAAAAAGCCAGTCTATTAAGATTCATTAAGAATGTATAAACAAATTTTAAAGACTAAGCTGAATTGAATTTGTTTTGTGTAAACAATGTGTCAATGTTTACATTTTGACACTTCCATTGTAATATTATTGTTAGGCTACATGTAAATTACATGGCGAAGGGTAGTCAAGGCACTGTACATAGACAATAATGTCTTTTGTTCAGATTAATGTTATTACAACAAATTTTAGTTGATATTATTCTTAAATTAGATACATTTTGACTATTTAAAGAAAAAATATATATAACTTAAGGAACTATATTATCGCGCCATTATACAGTGAACTGCCTTGTTCGACTTGTGGAGCAGTTTTAGTGTTTAGCAGTGAACTACACTTACATCGAATCTCTGGCTATCGCAAAACTCGTTAAAGGTAAAAACATTTTGGTGCATGGATAATAAATACAATAAAGGATGATTTGTGGACAGTCGGCTTCTTATAACCACTCGCGGTTGACCTCGTAATACACTCGCTAGCGCATTATTACTACGCGTCAACCTCTCGTGGTATACGGCCGCCCGTCCACAAAAACATCGATTATTGTGTATGTATTCCACAACACTTGGAGATCATTATATCAAATTTTCAGGAAATTGACATGGGTTTTAATTTTCGAGCCAAATTGTCCGATATGCCTTTAAACAAGTTGAAATGGTAAAATGGAACAACGGAATAGAGGGTATGAGCTTAAGTTGTAAGTGGGTGGGTCAAACTAGAAGTGTAGGTACCACCATGGCGAAGCTGAATGCCAAAGTCACATTGTAAAGCCTTGAGCCTTACTTGAGTAAGGCATGGGCCCTAAGAAGAAGGGAGTAAGAACTCAAACACAGAGGTACTATATGTACTACCATCAGTCAGAACCTAACTGAGCTTTAATGCTGAAGCAATGACATATTCATGCAGCTTATATACAAACATCAGGTGGCATCTGGGTTGAGGGTAAGCTTGTAAACTCTGTGCTGGGATTGACTGATTATACTATAAACTGTTTTCTTGAATATCTACCATATACTAATATGCTTTTGCCCCTGGGGCATGCAGCGCGCAGTGTACTCGTTTTCGCTTCCTATGTTTGTTTTCTGGTGAATGCATCACCGCTTCTATTGTGTTTTATACATGAACTGTCCAGACTATTACTGATGTAATATCTGAACAGTTCCCACTGGTTCACATACATATTGCAGATCAGTGGCTTTACTTGGTATCAATTCACTCATTATAATCATTTTTCATCAAATCATAGAACCTAGGGATTGAATGAAAGTTAATGAAATCAAGGGCTTGACAATTATTGGCCAAAACATAAGAAGTCTCTATCTGAAACTAGATAAAGTGAAAAATGCCTTCGAAGGCGCTACCTTTGTTTGCCTGATGGAAACGCTTTTGCACCAGCACTATGATGATAACATGGTATCATGGCCTGGCTATAAAATTTACAGAATGGATAGACAGCATGCTACCTGGGGCGGAATAGGGTGCCATGTAAGAAATGACTATGCTAGCCACATAGAACTGCAAGGAGAATTGAGTGTAACCTGCGCTGACTATGAAATAATGATGCTAAATGTGAACAAGCCGAATCATAAACACTTATGTATAGTAACATGTTATAAACCACCCCAAAAGTCCACTAAGAAATTTCCTGATAAATTGACAGAGATAGTACAAAGTGAAAAGGTCGCTGGGAGGGAAATATGGCTAGTAGGTGATTTTACCATAGACCTGAAGAAAACAGGCAGTGCTGAACATAAACAAGTTATGAGTATAATCGACCACATTTACACAAACAGTAATTTTTTTTTTTTTTTTTAAGTTTTTTATTGACGATAGTGGATTCACATATGTATACATGATTTTCAATCCTGTCGTCACACAAACATATACGGTAGAAATCAAATGCAGAAACTTCAGCATTCATAACAATCGGACATTTTAGTTATAGTCAACAGATATTTCTAGCGCATGGTTATTGCTATCGTCGTAGCAGAATACCATTTTATACAGTCCTTGTCGACTGTTACATAGCTTACCTTTGGTTATATGCGGCTATGATAAACTGTGTAATGGATCCTAGAGACTCAGTTACACTTAGACACCAGATTTCACCAAACAAGTACATTTACAACTAAACAAGTACAAATACAAAGACTAAGACATCGGCATGACAACATTACTAGTTAAATTCTAACATACAGCCTTTACTACCTCTCAGGAGTGGGTATGAGTCGCGGACAGGCCAGTGGGTGATCATTGCACATTCCCAACTTGCACTTCCAAATCTTTTTTTAGGAGTGTTTTAAACTCCTTCCTGCTACTGACATGGTGGTAGTCGGATGGCAAATGGTCAGCGATAGTAGAGTGATGGATGAGTTCTTGAGCGACCATTTTCCATGTGCTATATGACTGGTGCAGTAAAAATGGACTAACAATTAATATTAAAAAAAACCAAGACCATGTGGTTTGCTACACAACACAAGTTAAAACAATGTCCTAGTCTAGAGCTCAACTTAGGGAATGTGATGGTTGTTATGTGTTCACACTAAAGCTAACTCGGAATCCAAGCAGCTTCACTAGTCAAAACTCTTAGCGGTAGACTTTTTAAATTGAGCAAACTTCTTAATTCGCTAACTTTTGATGCAGCTCACCAAATATTTATATCAAATATCCAAACGATAGCCGAGTATTGTTCTTTTATCCAAGAAAGCTTTAGGCAGGCTGACTTGAATCTGCTTCATAAGATCATGCTACGAGGGGTCAGAACAGTCCTGAACTATGGAAGCACAGCAGGGAAATCAGCAATTGAGCTGTACAACAAATGCAACCTGGCCCCACCATGGGAAAGGCGAACACAACAACTCTTACTAGTGATGTATAAGTGCAGTTGCATACCATAATGGATCGACGACAGGAGGATTGGTACTAGATCAGGGGCCTGTTTTTCAGACAGCGATGTCTTTATTTGTAGTGATCACAAAAGAGTGACCAGTTGGGTGACCAAACCAGTGATCATGACCAAAAAGTGTTCCTCAGACCCGGTCACTGTTCAGCTGTTATGATCACTGTTGGTCCAAGGCCCATTCAAAAACAAAAGCATGTCTCACATGTATATTACTCTACAGAAAATTGTGAAATTTGGGAACTAGATAAAACAGATCTAGATGATTCATCACAGTAAATATTGTTTCATTTGATACAGTGGAAGTGTATAAAATGAAATATGCCACCATTTGGGCTAAATGGTCACAACTCTGGAACCCAAAACAGTGACCACGACAGTTTACCCCTCTAAATGGTCGCACATGTTATGACAACTTATCTCTGGAACCCAAAAGTCTCCAAACGGTCACTAACTGGTCACTATAGGAAATGGTCACGACTAAAAAACAGGCCCCAGATCGCAAAATCAGATTTAAGGCACCTTTTCCGAAATCGACCTCGGTCAAGCAATCCGCCTACTGGAGGGGATTAAAGGCATGGGAAGACTTGCGTCATGAGTATATATGACTTTGGATCCACTACTGTTGTAACTGAAAAACTTGCTATGTGTGAGAGTTTACAATAAACAAGTAAAAAAAAAGTAGTATTACAACTTCAGAAACACAGTAGTTAGACATTGGTCACTGTGCGCCTTCATCAGGCAATGATTAATAAAAACATTATATTATGCCACCTACAATGAATGTAGGTGCTGATTGATTATACCTATATACCTATGAGCGAACAACCTATGATTACTTAACGCTGCTGGGGGTTGAATAACTTTTGTTTACTGCCCAGGTTGAAGTTACTGCCCAGGTTGACGTTTACTGCCCAGGTTGACGTTTACTGCGCAGGTTGACGTTCAGAGACATTCGGTTTTTATCGATATTAGCCGACAATTGAAGGTATATAGGAATAGGGAAACCAGGTACCAGTGGAAATAAGTCAAAGTTACTCGGTAAGGCTTGGAAAAATTACTGCCCGCGGCTACGCCTTGGGCAGTAATTATTCCTAGCCTCACCTCGTAACTTTGACTTATTCCCACCGGAACATAGTTTCCCTCTATTGTTTGTCTGGCCAGCCTCCTTATAACTATGACAATTTCCCCGATCTTTTCTTTTCAATATAAACTGACTCGGTGCTTCTTGTTCCAGCTTGTTATACCTGGGACTATATTTCTGCAATTTTAGCTTGTAAATCTAATCGGATTTGCTGCTTCTTGTTCCAGTTCCTACGTGCTCTGTGGAACAATTCACGTGTAGAAACAAGAAGTGCGTGGCCAGCAGATGGGTCTGTGATGGTGACAATGACTGTGGCGACTTCTCGGACGAGATCTTGTGTTGTGAGCTCATTTTCTTATTTTGTCTGGAAGCCTGGGGACTGTTTCATAAATTTTGAACGATCATCTAAAAAATCGTACAATGGTCGTAGGGAGGATATCGTTGCATATCTGGGTTTTCTCGTACATGTAAGACCTTCGTACGATATGATCAAATGAGAATGGCAAAAATTGTTACATAAATATTGACCTACATCGTGCAAATGGTCTTATATCATCCAAAATCGTCCTAAGGTACGACATCCCTAGAGGGTGTCGTGGGTATTGATTCATGTATTCATTTCATTTATTAAGATCTAAAATTAATTAGGCTTTATCAATTTTAAGATAAACAGCTTTTATAAAAGAAATCCTCGAAAAAAACACTAAAATATACTGAAATAGCTTAAGCTCAAATTTGGCCTGTGGTTGAATACCAGTAGGCTGATCGTTAACACTGGAACCAAATAGGTCTTAAGCAGTGTGTGTGGATGGGAGGGGGGTGGTGTATAGCTTCCACATGGTAGATCTATGATCCCTTACGATGTATGTCAAAGATACGATAATTTGTACGAACGATTCATGTGTTTCCCTACGATTGGCTTTATGTAACCAAATTGGACGACCATCGTCCATGAGGTCGTACATCGTTGGATAGATCTTATCGTCCAATGGTTGTATCGCTCAAAATTTATGTAACAGACCCCTGGCCTATGTGCTCACTCACATGCTAGGCTAGGTAACGCCCACAATTTTTCTGGTGCATCATGGATGTGGAGAAATAAACATTCTAATAATCTTTTGTGTTTTGAAAGGTTGATATTACTTTATTTATACAAGTACTAATGGGTTATTTGTGTGGGAGAGAGGGTGTGCTGGGTTTTTTTACCACTGCAAATCTGTGGGTATCCAGCAAAAGTTCAAAGTTGTTCATTCATTGGTCTAGCTTCGTCTAATTCTTATTATCCTCCTAACATAGAGTTTCCATAATAAAGATATAGGGAGTTTGTATTTCTTATAGCAGGGAGCTGTTTCAAAACCATAGACTTAACCCACGTTTTGAAACAGCTCCCTGGGCATACAACATGGGACTTCCAGCTTCTTGGACCAGTGACTATATTTCTGCAACCTTCGATTGTAAATCTAATTGGGTTTGGTGCTTCATACTCCAGCTTATTGAACCTGTGACTATGTTATCTAATTGGGTTTGGTGCTTCATACTCCAGGTTATTGAACCTGTGACTATGTTATCTAATTGGGTTTGGTGCTTCATACTCCAGGTTATTGAACCTGTGACTATGTTATCTAATTGGGTTTGGTGCTTCATACTCCAGCTTATTGAACCTGTGACTATGTTATCTAATTGGATTTGGTGCTTCATACTCCAGCTTATTGAACCTGTGACTATGTTATCTAATTGGGTTTGGTGCTTCATACTCCAGCTTGTTGAACCTGTGAGTGTTTTTGCGATCTTCACTTTTAAATCTATTCAGATTTGCTGCTTCTTGTTCCAGCTTGTTGTACCTGTAACTATAGTGCACAGAGTGATTGCTAGTTCTGCCATCATCCATCAGGAAATTGAAAGATGGCACCACTGTAGTCGGGGGCAACTACTATTATCAGTTATCATAATCTTTAGATAATATTGAAATGAGGCCTAAATTCCTCTATGGCAAGCCTCAAAGAAATAGTTTCAACAAAATTCATTGATAACTGGTCCCACCACCTGGGCCCTGGGCCCTGTTTTTCAGTCACGACAATCGTTATGAACGACATGTTTTTGCTGTGAGTGTGCTATAGTCGCGACATTTTAGAGGGTCGGACAATGATCGCCGCTCCACGACACGTAGGGCGGTGTTTGGTGTGCTATAGTCATGACACATGGAAGGTCACGTTGGTAAATTTGTCTCCCAAACTGTCTTAGACCTAAGACATCTATGGACATGTCGTACAGAATGCGCAAGTTCACTTCCCGTAGGAATTAAGCGATGAAATTTTAACAACGAGTAAGGTATATATATAACCTATAATCGTACCAAATATTATGGGGCCGACACCGTTTCGAAGATATCGCCGTTTGAATTTCGTCATAGCAATCTTCTGCTCTGGTGGCCAGTGTACGAGCATGCCTCCGCTAATTTATTCGGCGACCTTAACCCTCTGCAGCTGTCACGTGACAAACACAGCTGGTTCTCGGGTCCAGGGTATAACATACATCCGAATCGGAATTTCACTCACTTTCCGTGGGAATTAAGTCATGAGACTTTAACAGAGTAAGGGGTACCCGTAACCTCTAATTGTACCAAATATGAAGAAGATCGGACTGTCCGATTTGCGGATATAACCAAAACGGTTTCCTGGTTCCTTGATAGAACCTAAGACAATTCTATATTTGTCGTAACAAACGACAATTTTCGCGGCGATCTCCCGTGGCGCACTACGATCGTGTCTATAGAACACCCGCCATCTTTTGTCTTCCAAAATGTTGTACATTCGCTGTACGATCTTAGGGTATCAGTAATAACGATTGTCGTGACTGAAAGACAGGGCCCTGTTTTTCAGTAGTGACAATCTCAAGCTGAGATCCACTGAGATCCATGAGTGATCCTGAGACCGTTTGGGAGATCAATGGCTGCAGGTGTTTTTCAGAGGTGGTCTCAGCTAGCCACAGCGGGGCCCTGTTTTTCAGTCACAACATCATAGGGCTACGATACCGTACGATCATCCAGCGAATCCACGATATTTTTGAAGACACAAGATAGCTGGTGTTCTATAGACACGATCGTAGTGCGCCATGGACAATCGCCATTAAAAGTGTCTGCCGCTACAATATTGTCTTAGGTTCTATCAAGGAACCAGAGAACCGTTTTGGTTATATCAGCAAATCGGAGAGGCCGATCTTCTTCATATTTGGTACGATTATAGGTTATGGCTATCTGTTGTGTCAAAGTTTCATGGCTTAATTCCTACGACAAGTGAGTGAAACTCTGATTCCGATCCCTGTACTACCCTGGCCCCGGAAACAAGCTATGTTTGTCAAGTGACAGCTGCAGAGGGTCAAGGTCGGCGCATAAATTAGCGGAGGCGTCTGGGAAATTGGGGAGAGTACACGGGCCACCAGAGCAGTATTTGCTACGACAAAATTCAAATATTGATATCGGCGAATCGGTGCGGCTTCTTCATATTTGGCACGATTATTGATTATATGTATCTTTTACTCGTGTTAAAATTTCATGGCTTAATTCTCACAGGAAGTGAACTTCCGTGTTCGGTACGACATGTCCATATATGTCCTAGGGCTACGACAGTTTGGGAGACAAATTTACCCACATGACCTTACATTTGTCGTGACTATAGCACACCTCACACCGCCCTACATGTCGTACACTGGCGATATGTCGCCCATAGCCGATTATGTCGCGTCTATAGGACACACAAACCTGGACAATGTCATTATCAACGATTGTCGTCACTGAAAAACAGGACCCGGATCTCAGCTAAAATGTTCTCAACCTGAGATCCCTAGAGATCATTTCCTGCAAGGTTCAAGATTCTGCAAGGTTCAAGATTCGGAAATTATTGATTTGAAATACTTATACTTATTTAAATTAGACCATATTTACAGCGAATAATTGTCCATGTCCATTTGATCCATCCAATCCTAAGATTTCATAATTTTCCGTTGAGTATTCAATAGGTGAGACAGGTTTTACTTTTTGAATGGGTGTTATTGCCATTCACAAATATGGGATGACCTTGACCTCAGCCTGCTCAAATAAAATCGAATATTTCAGTAGTTATACACAAGCTGCCTGAGTGGTGCAGTGCCTGTATTTTTCAGATTTCCAGACAAATGTTTTCACGGTCTTAATAACCAAAGGAATACAATGAAATTTGTGATATAGGTATGTCAGATTATTAGTACCCTCCAATCCAAATATCTTCAAATTTGAATAAGTTTTAGCATCTGAAAAAATAAGTTATGACAAGTATCAATTGGTCTCAGGTTGAGACCGTTTGGGAGATCATTTCACTTGAGAACATTTGATAACAACTGAAAAACCCTAAAATCACCTGAAACAGTCGCATCTCAGTCTCAGACTGAGATCCCCAGAGATCGTCTCAACTGAAAAACATTTTGGCTTCCAAACGGTCTCAACTTGAGATCATCTCGACTGAAAAACAAGGCCCTGGTGTTTAGGACGGCATTGTGGGGCAAGATTGCCACCTCCATATGCCCTGTATTTCTGCGATCGTTGCGTCCCAATCGGAAAATGAACTAGCAGTAATTACAAGACAAAGATATCAGCCAGGAAAAAAGAGAAGTTGTAATCAACCCTTCCAGGCAATCAGATTGATTATTGTAAAATTAGGTAAGTTACATAATGGTACCAGTAAAATGGATGTAAAACAGATAAAATAAATTGCATAAATGAATTAAAAAGTAGTAGACTTAAAGTGTTAACAAATATTTTGTGATAATAGTCAATTAGATTATAAGGTTGTCGAAATAGAGGATATAAGATTGAGTTGCAGGCAGGTGGGTCAAACTAACAGTGTAATGCCCCAGTCACACTGGCGTAAAAAACTGTGTTTTTCCTTGTACGCACGTCTGCGTTCTTCTACACATTTTGGAATCTCAAAATACACCACAAAACGTGGCAATACGCGGAGATGCATAAAGGAAAGTCGGAATGCGCCGAAAAACGCCACAATGCGTACAGAAGCGTAGATAAGCATTGATGAACGCTGATGAACGTTGAGAAGCATACTAAAACGTTGAGGAAAAGCAAACAAATATGTTCCAAATCCGTAGCTAATACGTGGTCTCCAACAATTCAAATACGTAGAAGAAACGCTGAATTTTACGCCAGTGTGACTGGGGCATAAGTAGCACCAGCACAAAGCTGAATGTGAAAGTCACGTGATACTTGTACTGACATGGTGGTGGCACAGCACAGGGTAAATTGTCTCAGTTCTTAGGATTATCATTAATTTACAATTGAATTACAATTTACGGTTAAAAGAAAATACATGTACAAACTGCTTCATTAGTAGCAAGTGACTAACATGACCATGAGTATAGATAGTCTCTAAATGATAAATGGCATGCATATCAGACAACAAATTTCAGTATTTTGAGGTAATATCTGTTCCAAAGGATTGGGGACAAATTTGGAAATTAGATGAAATATATCCTATCCTGTAAAAGAAATTTTTTTTTGTAATGAATTGCTTGATTGAATAATCCATCAATTGCTGACCACTAAATATATATATATTTCATGATCTTATATTGCAACAGCAACAACACGCTCATGGACTACTGCTACTACACCTAGTAAGTGGTTTTACCTAAAGGTTATGTAAATAACATATGAATTAAATTTACGAAATATTCTTTATATTCTCATGAAGATTTTCATTAGCTCGTGCAGCATTTCTCTTAAATTGATTGTTGAATATATACTTTGGATAATTAGCCTAGAAAATATGCTTGAATCTTAAAGTGTTGATTATTTTTACTCTACCGGAAATTGAAAGTGTAAGTTATGTTTTCAAAGTAATGTTTCAAGAAAGCAAACCAATTAAAGACTGTTCAAATTTTCACCAGGTTCTGCTTTATAATGAGAATTAATGATCAACACAACTTCTATGAAAAATCAGGGCCATGTTTCACCAGTTTGGGGAGTAAAAGGGAATAGCCACCACAATAGCGAGAGCAATCAGCAGTGCTAACAGTGGAAACTATAAAGTCCCGTTTCATAAGTGGTGTCACTGTTGAGATCCTGCTGCCGTTCACTATGCCAGTGTAGTGGGGTGGGAATCTAGCAGTGTTTCGTACATTCTACAGAAGGTGGTGCGGAGAGTCAATCCTTACTGTGTTGTGATTCCGGGCAACACCGCACACGAGACTGGCGCAGCGGGGGCCGGGTTTACGTAACACTGGGTATATATACTCAGCATTCGCAGTTGGTTGACACACAGGTTCTCGTAACCTTCCTGGTAAACCACGAACCATTATATAAAACCTGTCAGATACCATAACTGTTGTATACGGATTTCACAACTGTGGTATACGGCCCTCAATTCTGTGGTATACGGAAATTTCACTCCTCAATCTGATGTTTCATCTATTTGATTCAATTTGCGACACTGTGACTGTGCTTGGAGAGTGAAAGAAAGTAGTTCCTCGCTCTTACTTATATCGATCCTTCAACTACCTACAACAGCATAGTTTATAGTGTAGTGGCTAGAGTGTCTACCTCGTGATCCGGGGATCGCGGGCACGATTCCCGGTTGCGGCGGGATCGTTTTTATGCTTTTCTTTTTAAAGAAAAAGAAAAAGCCAGTCTATTGAGATTCATTAAGAATGTATAAACAAATTTTAAAAACTAAGCTGAATTGAATTTGTTTTGTGTAAACAATGTGTCAATGTTTACATTTTGACACTTTCATTGTAATGTTATTGTTAGGCTACATGTAAATTACATGGCGAAGGGTAGTCAAGGCACTGTACATAGACAATAATGTCTTTTGTTCAGATTAATGTTATTACAACAAATTTTAGTTGATATTATTTTTAAATTAGATACATTTTGACTATTTAAAGAAAAAATATATATAACTTAAGGAACTATATTATCGCGCCATTATACAGTGAACTGCCTTGTTCGACTTGTGGAGCTGTTTTAGTGTTTAGCAGTGAACTACACTTACCTCGAATCTCTGGCTATCGCAAAACTCGTTAAAGGTAAAAACATTTTGGTGCATGGATAATAAATACAATAAACGATGATTTGTGGACAGTCGGCTTCTTATACCACTCGCGGTTGACCTCGTAATACACTCTCTAGCGCTTGTGTATTACTACGCGTCAACCTCTCGTGGTATACGGCCGCCCGTCCACAAAAACATCGATTATTGTGTATGTATTCCACAACACTTGGAGATCATTATATTAAATTTTCAGGAAATTGACATGGGTTTTAATTTTCGAGCCAAATTGTCCGATATGCCTTTAAACAAGTTGAAATGGTAAAATGGAACAACGGAATAGAGGGTATAAGCTTAAGTTGTAAGTGGGTGGGTCAAACTAGAAGTGTAGGTACCACCATGGCGAAGCTGAATGCCAAAGTCACATTGTAAAGCCTTGAGCCTTACTTGAGTAAGGCATGGGCCCTAAGAAGAAGGGAGTAAGAACTCAAACACAGAGGTACTATATGTACTACCATCAGTCAGTACTTAATTGAGCTTTAATGCTGAAGCAATGACATATTCATGCAGCTTATATACAAACATCAGGTGGCATCTGGGTTGAGGGTAAGCTTGTAAACTCTGTGCTGGGATTGACTGATTATACTATAAACTGTTTTCTTGAATATCTACCATATACTAATATGCTTTTGCCCCTGGGGCATGCAGCGCGCAGTGTGCTCGTTTTCGCTTCCTATGTTTGTTTTCTGGTGAATGCATCACCGCTTCTCTTGTGTTTTATACATGAACTGTCCAGACTATTACTGAGGTAATATCTGAACAGTTCCCACTGGTTCACATACATATTGCAGATCAGTGGCTTTACTTGGTATCAATTCACTCATTATAATCATTTTTCATCAAATCATAGAACCTAGGGATTGAATGAAAGTTAATGAAATCAAGGGCTTGACAATTATTGGCCAAAACTATCTGAAACTAGATAAAGTGAAAAATGCCTTCGAAGGCGCTACCTTTGTTTGCCTGACGTAAACGCTTTTGCACCAGCACTATGATGATAACATGGTATCATGGCCTGGCTATAAAATTTTCAGAATGGATAGACAGCATGCTACCTGGGGCGGAATAGGGTGCCATGTAAGAAATGACTATGCTAGCCACATAGAACTGCAAGGAGAATTGAGTGTAACCTGCGCTGACTATGAAATAATGATGCTAAATGTGAACAAGCCGAATCATAAACACTTATGTATAGTAACATGTTATAAACCACCCCAAAAGTCCACTAAGAAATTTCCCGATAAATTGACAGAGATAGTACAAAGTGAAAAGGTCGCTGGGAGGGAAATATAGCTAGTAGGTGATTTTACCATAGACCTGAAGAAAACAGGCAGTGCTGAACATAAACAAGTTATGAGTATAATCGACCACATTTACACAAACAGTAATTTTTTTTTTTTTTTGAAAAAGTTTTTTATTGACGATAGTGGATTCACATATGTATACATGATTTTCAATCCTGTCGTCACACAAACATATACGGTAGAAATCAAATGCAGAAACTTCAGCATTCATAACAATCGGACATTTTAGTTATAGTCAACAGATATTTCTAGCGCATGGTTATTGCTATCGTCGTAGCAGAATACCATTTTATACAGTCCTTGTCGACTGTTACATAGCTTACCTTTGGTTATATGCGGCTATGATAAACTGTGTAATGGATCCTAGAGACTCAGTTACACTTAGACACCAGATTTCACCAAACAAGTACATTTACAACTAAACAAGTACAAATACAAAGACTAAGACATCGGCATGACAACATTACTAGTTAAATTCTAACATACAGCCTTTACTACCTCTCAGGAGTGGGTATGAGTCGCGGACAGGCCAGTGGGTGATCATTGCACATTCCCAACTTGCACTTCCAAATCTTTTTTTAGGAGTGTTTTAAACTCCTTCCTGCTACTGACATGGTGGTAGTCGGATGGCAAATGGTCAGCGATAGTAGAGTGATGGATGAGTTCTTGAGCGACCATTTTCCATGTGCTATATGACTGGTGCAGTAAAAATGGACTAACAATTAATATTAAAAAAACCAAGACCATGTGGTTTGCTACACAACACAAGTTAAAACAATGTCCTAGTCTAGAGCTCAACTTAGGGAATGTGATGGTTGTTATGTGTTCACACTAAAGCTAACTCGGAATCCAAGCAGCTTCACTAGTCAAAACTCTTAGCGGTAGACTTTTTAAATTGAGCAAACTTCTTAATTCGCTAACTTTTGATGCAGCTCACCAAATATTTATATCAAATATCCAAACGATAGCCGAGTATTGTTCTTTTATCCAAGAAAGCTTTAGGCAGGCTGACTTGAATCTGCTTCATAAGATCATGCTACGAGGGGTCAGAACAGTCCTGAACTATGGAAGCACAGCAGGGAAATCAGCAATTGAGCTGTACAACAAATGCAACCTGGCCCCACCATGGGAAAGGCGAACACAACAACTCTTACTAGTGATGTATAAGTGCAGTTGCATACCATAATGGATCGACGACAGGAGGATTGGTACTAGATCAGGGGCCTGTTTTTCAGACAGCGATGTCTTTATTTGTAGTGATCACAAAAGAGTGACCAGTTGGGTGACCAAACCAGTGATCATGACCAAAAAGTGTTCCTCAGACCCGGTCACTGTTCAGCTGTTATGATCACTGTTGGTCCAAGGCCCATTCAAAAACAAAAGCATGTCTCACATGTATATTACTCTACAGAAAATTGTGAAATTTGGGAACTAGATAAAACAGATCTAGATGATTCATCGCAGTAAATATTGTTTCATTTGATACAGTGGAAGTGTATAAAATGAAATATGCCACCATTTGGGCTAAATGGTCACAACTCTGGAACCCAAAACAGTGACCACGACAGTTTACCCCTCTAAATGGTCGCACATGTTATGACAACTTATCTCTGGAACCCAAAAGTCTCCAAACGGTCACTAACTGGTCACTATAGGAAATGGTCACGACTAAAAAACAGGCCCCAGATCGCAAAATCAGATTTAAGGCACCTTTTCCGAAATCGACCTCGGTCAAGCAATCCGCCTACTGGAGGGGATTAAAGGCATGGGAAGACTTGCGTCATGAGTATATATGACTTTGGATCCACTACTGTTGTAACTGAAAAACTTGCTATGTGTGAGAGTTTACAATAAACAAGTAAAAAAAAAGTAGTATTACAACTTCAGAAACACAGTAGTTAGACATTGGTCACTGTGCGCCTTCATCAGGCAATGATTAATAAAAACATTATATTATGCCACCTACAATGAATGTAGGTGCTGATTGATTATACCTATATACCTATGAGCGAACAACCTATGATTACTTAACGCTGCTGGGGGTTGAATAACTTTTGTTTACTGCCCAGGTTGAAGTTACTGCCCAGGTTGACGTTTACTGCCCAGGTTGACGTTTACTGCGCAGGTTGACGTTCAGAGACATTCGGTTTTTATCGATATTAGCCGACAATTGAAGGTATATAGGAATAGGGAAACCAGGTACCAGTGGAAATAAGTCAAAGTTACTCGGTAAGGCTTGGAAAAATTACTGCCCGCGGCTACGCCTTGGGCAGTAATTATTCCTAGCCTCACCTCGTAACTTTGACTTATTCCCACCGGAACATAGTTTCCCTCTATTGTTTGTCTGGCCAGCCTCCTTATAACTATGACAATTTCCCCGATCTTTTCTTTTCAATATAAACTGACTCGGTGCTTCTTGTTCCAGCTTGTTATACCTGGGACTATATTTCTGCAATTTTAGCTTGTAAATCTAATCGGATTTGCTGCTTCTTGTTCCAGTTCCTACGTGCTCTGTGGAACAATTCACGTGTAGAAACAAGAAGTGCGTGGCCAGCAGATGGGTCTGTGATGGTGACAATGACTGTGGCGACTTCTCGGACGAGATCTTGTGTTGTGAGCTCATTTTCTTATTTTGTCTGGAAGCCTGGGGACTGTTTCATAAATTTTGAACGATCATCTAAAAAATCGTACAATGGTCGTAGGGAGGATATCGTTGCATATCTGGGTTTTCTCGTACATGTAAGACCTTCGTACGATATGATCAAATGAGAATGGCAAAAATTGTTACATAAATATTGACCTACATCGTGCAAATGGTCTTATATCGTCCAAAATCGTCCTAAGGTACGACATCCCTAGAGGGTGTCGTGGGTATTGATTCATGTATTCATTTCATTTATTAAGATCTAAAATTAATTAGGCTTTATCAATTTTAAGATAAACAGCTTTTATAAAAGAAATCCTCGAAAAAAACACTAAAATATACTGAAATAGCTAAAGCTCAAATTTGGCCTGTGGTTGAATACCAGTAGGCTGATCGTTAACACTGGAACCAAATAGGTCTTAAGCAGTGTGTGTGGATGGGAGGGGGGTGGTGTATAGCTTCCACATGGTAGATCTATGATCCCTTACGATGTATGTCAAAGATACGATAATTTGTACGAACGATTCATGTGTTTCCCTACGATTGGCTTTATGTAACCAAATTGGACGACCATCGTCCATGAGGTCGTACATCGTTGGATAGATCTTATCGTCCAATGGTTGTATCGCTCAAAATTTATGTAACAGACCCCTGGCCTATGTGCTCACTCACATGCTAGGCTAGGTAACGCCCACAATTTTTCTGGTGCATCATGGATGTGGAGAAATAAACATTCTAATAATCTTTTGTGTTTTGAAAGGTTGATATTACTTTATTTATACAAGTACTAATGGGTTATTTGTGTGGGAGAGAGGGTGTGCTGGGTTTTTTTACCACTGCAAATCTGTGGGTATCCAGCAAAAGTTCAAAGTTGTTCATTCATTGGTCTAGCTTGGCATTACCTGTCCCATTGTTTAATGGGGCAGGGAACCGGTCTAATTCTTATTATCCTCCTAACATAGAGTTTCCATAATAAAGATATAGGGAGTTTGTATTTCTTATAGCAGGGAGCTGTTTCAAAACCATAGACTTAACCCACGTTTTGAAACAGCTCCCTGGGCATACAACATGGGACTTCCAGCTTCTTGGACCAGTGACTATATTTCTGCAACCTTCGCTTGTAAATCTAATTGGGTTTGGTGCTTCATACTCCAGCTTATTGAACCTGTGACTATGTTATCTAATTGGGTTTGGTGCTTCATACTCCAGCTTATTGAACCTGTGACTATGTTATCTAATTGGGTTTGGTGCTTCATAGTCCAGCTTATTGAACCTGTGACTATGTTATCTAATTGGGTTTGGTGCTTCATACTCCAGCTTGTTGAACCTGTGAGTGTTTTTGCGATCTTCACTTTTAAATCTATTCAGATTTGCTGCTTCTTGTTCCAGCTTGTTGTACCTGTAACTATAGTGCACAGAGTGATTGCTAGTTCTGCCATCATCCATCAGGAAATTGAAAGATGGCACCACTGTAGTCGGGGGCAACTACTATTATCAGTTATCATAATCTTTAGATAATATTGAAATGAGGCCTAAATTCCTCTATGGCAAGCCTCAAAGAAATAGTTTCAACAAAATTCATTGATAACTGGTCCCACCACCTGGGCCCTGGGCCCTGTTTTTCAGTCACGACAATCGTTATGAACGACATGTTTTTGCTGTGAGTGTGCTATAGTCGCGACATTTTAGAGGGTCGGACAATGATCGGCGCTCTACGACACGTAGGGCGGTGTTTGGTGTGCTATAGTCATGACACATGGAAGGTCACATGGGTAAATTTGTCTCCCAAACTGTCTTAGACCTAAGACATCTATGGACATGTCGTACAGAATGCGCAAGTTCACTTCCCGTAGGAATTAAGCGATGAAATTTTAACAACGAGTAAGGTATATATATAACCTATAATCGTACCAAATATTATGGGGCCGACACCGTTTCGAAGATATCGCCGTTTGAATTTCGTCATAGCAATCTTCTGCTCTGGTGGCCAGTGTACGAGCATGCCTCCGCTAATTTATTCGGCGACCTTAACCCTCTGCAGCTGTCACGTGACAAACACAGCTGGTTCTCGGGTCCAGGGTATAACATACATCCGAATCGGAATTTCACTCACTTTCCATGGGAATTAAGTCATGAGACTTTAACAGAGTAAGGGGTACCCGTAACCTCTAATTGTACTAAATATGAAGAAGAACGGACTGTCCGATTTGTGGATATAACCAAAACGGTTTCCTGGTTCCTTGATAGATCCTAAGACAATTCTATATTTGTCGTAACAAACGACAATTTTCGCGGCGATCTCCCGTGGCGCACTACGATCGTGTCTATAGAACACCCGCCATCTTTTGTCTTCCAAAATGTTGTACATTCGCTGTACGATCTTAGGGTATCAGTAATAACGATTGTCGTGACTGAAAAACAGGGCCCTGTTTTTCAGTAGTGACAATCTCAAGCTGAGATCCACTGAGATCCATGAGTGATCCTGAGACTGTTTGGGAGATCAATGGCTGCAGGTGTTTTTCAGAGGTGGTCTCAGCTAGCCACAGCGGGGCCCTGTTTTTCAGTCACAACATCATAGGGCTACGATACCGTACGATCATCCAGCGAATCCACGATATTTTTGAAGACACAAGATAGCTGGTGTTCTATAGACACGATCGTAGTGCGCCATGGACAATCGCCATTAAAAGTGTCTGCCGCTACAATATTGTCTTAGGTTCTATCAAGGAACCAGAGAACCGTTTTGGTTATATCAGCAAATCGGAGAGGCCGATCTTCTTCATATTTGGTACGATTATAGGTTATGGCTATCTGTTGTGTCAAAGTTTCATGGCTTAATTCCTACGACAAGTGAGTGAAACTCTGATTCCGATCCCTGTACTACCCTGGCCCCGGAAACAAGCTATGTTTGTCAAGTGACAGCTGCAGAGGGTCAAGGTCGCCGCATAAATTAGCGGAGGCGTCTGGGAAATTGGGGAGAGTACATGGGCCACCAGAGCAGTATTTGCTACGACAAAATTCAAATATTGATATCGGCGAATCGGTGCGGCTTCTTCATATTTGGCACGATTATTGATTATATGTATCTTTTACTCGTGTTAAAATTTCATGGCTTAATTCTCACAGGAAGTGAACTTCCGTGTTCGGTACGACATGTCCATATATGTCCTAGGGCTACGACAGTTTGGGAGACAAATTTACCCACATGACCTTACATTTGTCGTGACTATAGCACACCTCACACCGCCCTACATGTCGTACACTGGCGATATGTCGCCCATAGCCGATTATGTCGCGTCTATAGGACACACAAACCTGGACAATGTCATTATCAACGATTGTCGTCACTGAAAAACAGGACCCGGATCTCAGCTAAAATGTTCTCAACCTGAGATCCCTAGAGATCATTTCCTGCAAGGTTCAAGATTCTGCAAGGTTCAAGATTCGGAAATTATTGATTTGAAATACTTATACTTATTTAAATTAGACCATATTTACAGCGAATAATTGTCCATGTCCATTTGATCCATCCAATCCTAAGATTTCATAATTTTCCGTTGAGTATTCAATAGGTGAGACAGGTTTTACTTTTTGAATGGGTGTTATTGCCATTCACAAATATGGGATGACCTTGACCTCAGCCTGCTCAAATAAAATCGAATATTTCAGTAGTTATACACAAGCTGCCTGAGTGGTGCAGTGCCTGTATTTTTCAGATTTCCAGACAAATGTTTTCACGGTCTTAATAACCAAAGGAATACAATGAAATTTGTGATATAGGTATGTCAGATTATTAGTACCCTCCAATCCAAATATCTTCAAATTTGAATAAGTTTTAGCATCTGAAAAAATAAGTTATGACAAGTATCAATTGGTCTCAGGTTGAGACCGTTTGGGAGATCATTTCACTTGAGAACATTTGATAACAACTGAAAAACCCTAAAATCACCTGAAACAGTCGCATCTCAGTCTCAGACTGAGATCCCCAGAGATCGTCTCAACTGAAAAACATTTTGGCTTCCAAACGGTCTCAACTTGAGATCATCTCGACTGAAAAACAAGGCCCTGGTGTTTAGGACGGCATTGTGGGGCAAGATGGCCACCTCCATATGCCCTGTATTTCTGCAATCGTTGCGTCCCAATCGGAAAATGAACTAGCAGTAATTACAAGACAAAGATATCAGCCAGGAAAAAAGAGAAGTTGTAATCAACCCTTCCAGGCAATCAGATTGATTATTGTAAAATTAGGTAAGTTACATAATGGTACCAGTAAAATGGATGTAAAACAGATAAAATAAATTGCATAAATGAATTAAAAAGTAGTAGACTTAAAGTGTTAACAAATATTTTGTGATAATAGTCAATTAGATTATAAGGTTGTCGAAATAGAGGATATAAGATTGAGTTGCAGGCAGGTGGGTCAAACTAACAGTGTAATGCCCCAGTCACACTGGCGTAAAAAACTGTGTTTTTCCTTGTACGCACGTCTGCGTTCTTCTACACATTTTGGAATCTCAAAATACACCACAAAACGTGGCAATACGCGGAGATGCATAAAGGAAAGTCGGAATGCGCCGAAAAACGCCACAATGCGTACAGAAGCGTAGATAAGCATTGATGAACGCTGATGAACGTTGAGAAGCATACTAAAACGTTGAGGAAAAGCAAACAAATATGTTCCAAATCCGTAGCTAATACGTGGTCTCCAACAATTCAAATACGTAGAAGAAACGCTGAATTTTACGCCAGTGTGACTGGGGCATAAGTAGCACCAGCACAAAGCTGAATGTGAAAGTCACGTGATACTTGTACTGACATGGTGGTGGCACAGCACAGGGTAAATTGTCTCAGTTCTTAGGATTATCATTAATTTACAATTGAATTACAATTTACGGTTAAAAGAAAATACATGTACAAACTGCTTCATTAGTAGCAAGTGACTAACATGACCATGAGTATAGATAGTCTCTAAATGATAAATGGCATGCATATCAGACAACAAATTTCAGTATTTTGAGGTAATATCTGTTCCAAAGGATTGGGGACAAATTTGGAAATTAGATGAAATATATCCTATCCTGTAAAAGAAATTTTTTTTTGTAATGAATTGCTTGATTGAATAATCCATCAATTGCTGACCACTAAATATATATATATTTCATGATCTTATATTGCAACAGCAAAAACACGCTCATGGACTACTGCTACTACACCTAGTAAGTGGTTTTACCTAAAGGTTATGTAAATAACATATGAATTAAATTTACGAAATATTCTTTATATCCTCATGAAGATTTTCATTAGCTCGTGCAGCATTTCTCTTAAATTGATTGTTGAATATATACTTTGGATAATTAGCCTAGAAAATATGCTTGAATCTTAAAGTGTTGATTATTTTTACTTTACCGGAAATTGAAAGTGTAAATTATATTTTCAAAGTAATGTTTCAAGAAAGCAAACCAATTAAAGACTGTTCAAATTTTCACCAGGTTCTGCTTTATAATGAGAATTAATGATCAACACAACTTCTATGAAAAATCAGGGCCATGTTTCACCAGTTTGGGGAGTAAAAGGGAATAGCCACCACAATAGCGAGAGCAATCAGCAGTGCTAACAGTGGAAACTATAAAGTCCCGTTTCATAAGTGGTGTCACTGTTGAGATCCTGCTGCCGTTCACTATGCCAGTGTAGTGGGGTGGGAATCTAGCAGTGTTTCGTACATTCTACAGAAGGTGGTGCGGAGAGTCAATCCTTACTGTGTTGTGATTCCGGGCAACACCGCACACGAGACTGGCGCAGCGGGGGCCGGGTTTACGTAACACTGGGTATATATACTCAGCATTCGCAGTTGGTTGACACACAGGTTCTCGTAACCTTCCTGGTAAACCACGAACCATTATATAAAACCTGTCAGATACCATAACTGTTGTATACGGATTTCACAACTGTGGTATACGGCCCTCAAACCTGTGGTATACGGAAATTTCACTCCTCAATCTGATGTTTCATCTATTTGATTCAATTTGTGACACTGTGACTGTGCTTGGAGAGTGAAAGAAAGTAGTTCCTCGCTCTTACTTATATCGATCCTTCAACTACCTACAACAGCATAGTTTATAGTGTAGTGGCTAGAGTGTCTACCTCGTGATCCGGGGAATCCGGGCACGATTCCCGGTTGCGGCGGAATCGTTTTTATGCTTTTCTTTTTAAATAAAAAGAAAAAGCCAGTCTATTGAGATTCATTAAGAATGTAATAACAAATTTTAAAAACTAAGCTGAATTGAATTTGTTTTGTGTAAATAATGTGTCAATGTTTACATTTTGACACTTTCATTGTAATGTTATTGTTAGGCTACATGTAAATTACATGGCGAAGGGTAGTCAAGGCACTGTACATAGACAATAATGTCTTTTGTTCAGATTAATGTTATTACAACAAATTTTAGTTGATATTATTTTTAAATTAGATACATTTTGACTATTTAAAGAAAAAATATATATAACTTAAGGAACTATATTATCGCGCCATTATACAGTGAACTGCCTTGTTCGACTTGTGGAGCTGTTTTAGTGTTTAGCAGTGAACTACACTTACCTCGAATCTCTGGCTATCGCAAAACTCGTTAAAGGTAAAAACATTTTGGTGCATGGATAATAAATACAATAAAGGATGATTTGTGGACAGTCGGCTTCTTATAACCACTCGCGGTTGACCTCGTAATACACGCGCTAGCGTTCGTGTATTACTACGCATCAACCTCTCGTGGTATACGGCCGCCCGTCCACAAAAACATCGATTATTGTGTATGTATTCCACAACACTTGGAGATCATTATATCAAATTTTCAGGAAATTGACATGGGTTTTAATTTTCGAGCCAAATTGTCCGATATGCCTTTAAACAAGTTGAAATGGTAAAATGGAACAACGGAATAGAGGGTATAAGCTTAAGTTGTAAGTGGGTGGGTCAAACTAGAAGTGTAGGTACCACCATGGCGAAGCTGAATGCCAAAGTCACATTGTAAAGCCTTGAGCCTTACTTGAGTAAGGCATGGGCCCTAAGAAGAAGGGAGTAAGAACTCAAACACAGAGGTACTATATGTACTACCATCAGTCAGAACCTAACTGAGCTTTAATGCTGAAGCAATGACATATTCATGCAGCTTATATACAAACATCAGGTGGCATCTGGGTTGAGGGTAAGCTTGTAAACTCTGTGCTGGGATTGACTGATTATACTATAAACTGTTTTCTTGAATATCTACCATATACTAATATGCTTTTGCCCCTGGGGCATGCAGCGCGCAGTGTACTCGTTTTCGCTTCCTATGTTTGTTTTCTGGTGAATGCATCACCGCTTCTCTTGTGTTTCATACATTAACTGTCCAGACTATTACTGAGGTAATATCTGAACAGTTCCCACTGGTTCACATACATATTGCAGATCAGTGGCTTTACTTGGTATCAATTCACTCATTATAATCATTTTTCATCAAATCATAGAACCTAGGGATTGAATGAAAGTTAATGAAATCAAGGGCTTGACAATTATTGGCCAAAACATAAGAAGTCTCTATCTGAAACTAGATAAAGTGAAAAATGCCTTCGAAGGCGCTACCTTTGTTTGCCTGACGGAAACGCTTTTGCACCAGCACTATGATGATAACATGGTATCATGGCCTGGCTATAAAATTTACAGAATGGATAGACAGCATGCTACCTGGGGCGGAATAGGGTGCCATGTAAGAAATGACTATGCTAGCCACATAGAACTGCAAGGAGAATTGAGTGTAACCTGCGCTGACTATGAAATAATGATGCTAAATGTGAACAAGCCGAATCATAAACACTTATGTATAGTAACATGTTATAAACCACCCCAAAAGTCCACTAAGAAATTTCCCGATAAATTGACAGAGATAGTACAAAGTGAAAAGGTCGCTGGGAGGGAAATATGGCTAGTAGGTGATTTTACCATAGACCTGAAGAAAACAGGCAGTGCTGAACATAAACAAGTTATGAGTATAATCGACCACATTTACACAAACAGTAATTTTTTTTTTTTTTTTTTAAAGTTTTTTATTGACGATAGTGGATTCACATATGTATACATGATTTTCAATCCTGTCGTCACACAAACATATACGGTAGAAATCAAATGCAGAAACTTCAGCATTCATAACAATCGGACATTTTAGTTATAGTCAACAGATATTTCTAGCGCATGGTTATTGCTATCGTCGTAGCAGAATACCATTTTATACAGTCCTTGTCGACTGTTACATAGCTTACCTTTGGTTATATGCGGCTATGATAAACTGTGTAATGGATCCTAGAGACTCAGTTACACTTAGACACCAGATTTCACCAAACAAGTACATTTACAACTAAACAAGTACAAATACAAAGACTAAGACATCGGCATGACAACATTACTAGTTAAATTCTAACATACAGCCTTTACTACCTCTCAGGAGTGGGTATGAGTCGCGGACAGGCCAGTGGGTGATCATTGCACATTCCCAACTTGCACTTCCAAATCTTTTTTTAGGAGTGTTTTAAACTCCTTCCTGCTACTGACATGGTGGTAGTCGGATGGCAAATGGTCAGCGATAGTAGAGTGATGGATGAGTTCTTGAGCGACCATTTTCCATGTGCTATATGACTGGTGCAGTAAAAATGGACTAACAATTAATATTAAAAAAAACCAAGACCATGTGGTTTGCTACACAACACAAGTTAAAACAATGTCCTAGTCTAGAGCTCAACTTAGGGAATGTGATGGTTGTTATGTGTTCACACTAAAGCTAACTCGGAATCCAAGCAGCTTCACTAGTCAAAACTCTTAGCGGTAGACTTTTTAAATTGAGCAAACTTCTTAATTCGCTAACTTTTGATGCAGCTCACCAAATATTTATATCAAATATCCAAACGATAGCCGAGTATTGTTCTTTTATCCAAGAAAGCTTTAGGCAGGCTGACTTGAATCTGCTTCATAAGATCATGCTACGAGGGGTCAGAACAGTCCTGAACTATGGAAGCACAGCAGGGAAATCAGCAATTGAGCTGTACAACAAATGCAACCTGGCCCCACCATGGGAAAGGCGAACACAACAACTCTTACTAGTGATGTATAAGTGCAGTTGCATACCATAATGGATCGACGACAGGAGGATTGGTACTAGATCAGGGGCCTGTTTTTCAGACAGCGATGTCTTTATTTGTAATGATCACAAAAGAGTGACCAGTTGGGTGACCAAACCAGTGATCATGACCAAAAAGTGTTCCTCAGACCCGGTCACTGTTCAGCTGTTATGATCACTGTTGGTCCAAGGCCCATTCAAAAACAAAAGCATGTCTCACATGTATATTACTCTACAGAAAATTGTGAAATTTGGGAACTAGATAAAACAGATCTAGATGATTCATCGCAGTAAATATTGTTTCATTTGATACAGTGGAAGTGTATAAAATGAAATATGCCACCATTTGGGCTAAATGGTCACAACTCTGGAACCCAAAACAGTGACCACGACAGTTTACCCCTCTAAATGGTCGCACATGTTATGACAACTTATCTCTGGAACCCAAAAGTCTCCAAACGGTCACTAACTGGTCACTATAGGAAATGGTCACGACTAAAAAACAGGCCCCAGATCGCAAAATCAGATTTAAGGCACCTTTTCCGAAATCGACCTCGGTCAAGCAATCCGCCTACTGGAGGGGATTAAAGGCATGGGAAGACTTGCGTCATGAGTATATATGACTTTGGATCCACTACTGTTGTAACTGAAAAACTTGCTATGTGTGAGAGTTTACAATAAACAAGTAAAAAAAAAGTAGTATTACAACTTCAGAAACACAGTAGTTAGACATTGGTCACTGTGCGCCTTCATCAGGCAATGATTAATAAAAACATTATATTATGCCACCTACAATGAATGTAGGTGCTGATTGATTATACCTATATACCTATGAGCGAACAACCTATGATTACTTAACGCTGCTGGGGGTTGAATAACTTTTGTTTACTGCCCAGGTTGAAGTTACTGCCCAGGTTGACGTTTACTGCCCAGGTTGACGTTTACTGCGCAGGTTGACGTTCAGAGACATTCGGTTTTTATCGATATTAGCCGACAATTGAAGGTATATAGGAATAGGGAAACCAGGTACCAGTGGAAATAAGTCAAAGTTACTCGGTAAGGCTTGGAAAAATTACTGCCCGCGGCTACGCCTTGGGCAGTAATTATTCCTAGCCTCACCTCGTAACTTTGACTTATTCCCACCGGAACATAGTTTCCCTCTATTGTTTGTCTGGCCAGCCTCCTTATAACTATGACAATTTCCCCGATCTTTTCTTTTCAATATAAACTGACTCGGTGCTTCTTGTTCCAGCTTGTTATACCTGGGACTATATTTCTGCAATTTTAGCTTGTAAATCTAATCGGATTTGCTGCTTCTTGTTCCAGTTCCTACGTGCTCTGTGGAACAATTCACGTGTAGAAACAAGAAGTGCGTGGCCAGCAGATGGGTCTGTGATGGTGACAATGACTGTGGCGACTTCTCGGACGAGATCTTGTGTTGTGAGCTCATTTTCTTATTTTGTCTGGAAGCCTGGGGACTGTTTCATAAATTTTGAACGATCATCTAAAAAATCGTACAATGGTCGTAGGGAGGATATCGTTGCATATCTGGGTTTTCTCGTACATGTAAGACCTTCGTACGATATGATCAAATGAGAATGGCAAAAATTGTTACATAAATATTGACCTACATCGTGCAAATGGTCTTATATCGTCCAAAATCGTCCTAAGGTACGACACCCCTAGAGGGTGTCGTGGGTATTGATTCATGTATTCATTTCATTTATTAAGATCTAAAATTAATTAGGCTTTATCAATTTTAAGATAAACAGCTTTTATAAAAGAAATCCTCGAAAAAAACACTAAAATATACTGAAATAGCTAAAGCTCAAATTTGGCCTGTGGTTGAATACCAGTAGGCTGATCGTTAACACTGGAACCAAATAGGTCTTAAGCAGTGTGTGTGGATGGGAGGGGGGTGGTGTATAGCTTCCACATGGTAGATCTATGATCCCTTACGATGTATGTCAAAGATACGATAATTTGTACGAACGATTCATGTGTTTCCCTACGATTGGCTTTATGTAACCAAATTGGACGACCATCGTCCATGAGGTCGTACATCGTTGGATAGATCTTATCGTCCAATGGTTGTATCGCTCAAAATTTATGTAACAGACCCCTGGCCTATGTGCTCACTCACATGCTAGGCTAGGTAACGCCCACAATTTTTCTGGTGCATCATGGATGTGGAGAAATAAACATTCTAATAATCTTTTGTGTTTTGAAAGGTTGATATTACTTTATTTATACAAGTACTAATGGGTTATTTGTGTGGGAGAGAGGGTGTGCTGGGTTTTTTTACCACTGCAAATCTGTGGGTATCCAGCAAAAGTTCAAAGTTGTTCATTCATTGGTCTAGCTTGGCATTACCTGTCCCATTGTTTAATGGGGCAGGGAACCGGTCTAATTCTTATTATCCTCCTAACATAGAGTTTCCATAATAAAGATATAGGGAGTTTGTATTTCTTATAGCAGGGAGCTGTTTCAAAACCATAGACTTAACCCACGTTTTGAAACAGCTCCCTGGGCATACAACATGGGACTTCCAGCTTC
This sequence comes from Alentia gelatinosa, assembly GCA_950022655.1. Lineage (NCBI taxonomy): Eukaryota > Metazoa > Annelida > Polychaeta > Phyllodocida > Polynoidae > Alentia > Alentia gelatinosa. The sequence goes on along the minus strand of OX465579.1, from coordinate 5,434,557 downwards.
TTGGACCAGTGACTATATTTCTGCAACCTTCGCTTGTAAATCTAATTGGGTTTGGTGCTTCATACTCCAGCTTATTGAACCTGTGACTATGTTATCTAATTGGGTTTGGTGCTTCATACTCCAGCTTATTGAACCTGTGACTATGTTATCTAATTGGGTTTGGTGCTTCATACTCCAGCTTATTGAACCTGTGACTATGTTATCTAATTGGGTTTGGTGCTTCATACTCCAGCTTGTTGAACCTGTGAGTGTTTTTGCGATCTTCACTTTTAAATCTATTCAGATTTGCTGCTTCTTGTTCCAGCTTGTTGTACCTGTAACTATAGTGCACAGAGTGATTGCTAGTTCTGCCATCATCCATCAGGAAATTGAAAGATGGCACCACTGTAGTCGGGGGCAACTACTATTATCAGTTATCATAATCTTTAGATAATATTGAAATGAGGCCTAAATTCCTCTATGACAAGCCTCAAAGAAATAGTTTCAACAAAATTCATTGATAACTGGTCCCACCACCTGGGCCCTGGGCCCTGTTTTTCAGTCATGACAATCGTTATGAACGACATGTTTTTGCTGTGAGTGTGCTATAGTCGCGACATTTTAGAGGGTCGGACAATGATCGGCGCTCTACGACACGTAGGGCGGTGTTTGGTGTGCTATAGTCATGACACATGGAAGGTCACGTGGGTAAATTTGTCTCCCAAACTGTCTTAGACCTAAGACATCTATGGACATGTCGTACAGAATGCGCAAGTTCACTTCCCGTAGGAATTAAGCGATGAAATTTTAACAACGAGTAAGGTATATATATAACCTATAATCGTACCAAATATTATGGGGCCGACACCGTTTCGAAGATATCGCCGTTTGAATTTCGTCATAGCAATCTTCTGCTCTGGTGGCCAGTGTACGAGCATGCCTCCGCTAATTTATTCGGCGACCTTAACCCTCTGCAGCTGTCACGTGACAAACACAGCTGGTTCTCGGGTCCAGGGTATAACATACATCCGAATCGGAATTTCACTCACTTTCCGTGGGAATTAAGTCATGAGACTTTAACAGAGTAAGGGGTACCCGTAACCTCTAATTGTACCAAATATGAAGAAGATCGGACTGTCCGATTTGCGGATATAACCAAAACGGTTTCCTGGTTCCTTGATAGAACCTAAGACAATTCTATATTTGTCGTAACAAACGACAATTTTCGCGGCGATCTCCCGTGGCGCACTACGATCGTGTCTATAGAACACCCGCCATCTTTTGTCTTCCAAAATGTTGTACATTCGCTGTACGATCTTAGGGTATCAGTAATAACGATTGTCGTGACTGAAAAACAGGGCCCTGTTTTTCAGTAGTGACAATCTCAAGCTGAGATCCACTGAGATCCATGAGTGATCCTGAGACCGTTTGGGAGATCAATGGCTGCAGGTGTTTTTCAGAAGTGGTCTCAGCTAGCCACAGCGGGGCCCTGTTTTTCAGTCACAACATCATAGGGCTACGATACCGTACGATCATCCAGCGAATCCACGATATTTTTGAAGACACAAGATAGCTGGTGTTCTATAGACACGATCGTAGTGCGCCATGGACAATCGCCATTAAAAGTGTCTGCCGCTACAATATTGTCTTAGGTTCTATCAAGGAACCAGAGAACCGTTTGGGTTATATCAGCAAATCGGAGAGGCCGATCTTCTTCATATTTGGTACGATTATAGGTTATGGCTATCTGTTGTGTCAAAGTTTCATGGCTTAATTCCTACGACAAGTGAGTGAAACTCTGATTCCGATCCCTGTACTACCCTGGCCCCGGAAACAAGCTATGTTTGTCAAGTGACAGCTGCAGAGGGTCAAGGTCGCCGCATAAATTAGCGGAGGCGTCTGGGAAATTGGGGAGAGTACACGGGCCACCAGAGCAGTATTTGCTACGACAAAATTCAAATATTGATATCGGCGAATCGGTGCGGCTTCTTCATATTTGGCACGATTATTGATTATATGTATCTTTTACTCGTGTTAAAATTTCATGGCTTAATTCTCACAGGAAGTGAACTTCCGTGTTCGGTACGACATGTCCATATATGTCCTAGGGCTACGACAGTTTGGGAGACAAATTTACCCACATGACCTTACATTTGTCGTGACTATAGCACACCTCACACCGCCCTACATGTCGTACACTGGCGATATGTCGCCCATAGCCGATTATGTCGCGTCTATAGGACACACAAACCTGGACAATGTCATTATCAACGATTGTCGTCACTGAAAAACAGGACCCGGATCTCAGCTAAAATGTTCTCAACCTGAGATCCCTAGAGATCATTTCCTGAAAGGTTCAAGATTCTGCAAGGTTCAAGATTCGGAAATTATTGATTTGAAATACTTATACTTATTTAAATTAGACCATATTTACAGCGAATAATTGTCCATGTCCATTTGATCCATCCAATCCTAAGATTTCATAATTTTCCGTTGAGTATTCAATAGGTGAGACAGGTTTTACTTTTTGAATGGGTGTTATTGCCATTCACAAATATGGGATGACCTTGACCTCAGCCTGCTCAAATAAAATCGAATATTTCAGTAGTTATACACAAGCTGCCTGAGTGGTGCAGTGCCTGTATTTTTCAGATTTCCAGACAAATGTTTTCACGGTCTTAATAACCAAAGGAATACAATGAAATTTGTGATATAGGTATGTCAGATTATTAGTACCCTCCAATCCAAATATCTTCAAATTTGAATAAGTTTTAGCATCTGAAAAAATAAGTTATGACAAGTATCAATTGGTCTCAGGTTGAGACCGTTTGGGAGATCATTTCACTTGAGAACATTTGATAACAACTGAAAAACCCTAAAATCACCTGAAACAGTCGCATCTCAGTCTCAGACTGAGATCCCCAGAGATCGTCTCAACTGAAAAACATTTTGGCTTCCAAACGGTCTCAACTTGAGATCATCTCGACTGAAAAACAAGGCCCTGGTGTTTAGGACGGCATTGTGGGGCAAGATGGCCACCTCCATATGCCCTGTATTTCTGCGATCGTTGCGTCCCAATCGGAAAATGAACTAGCAGTAATTACAAGACAAAGATATCAGCCAGGAAAAAAGAGAAGTTGTAATCAACCCTTCCAGGCAATCAGATTGATTATTGTAAAATTAGGTAAGTTACATAATGGTACCAGTAAAATGGATGTAAAACAGATAAAATAAATTGCATAAATGAATTAAAAAGTAGTAGACTTAAAGTGTTAACAAATATTTTGTGATAATAGTCAATTAGATTATAAGGTTGTCGAAATAGAGGATATAAGATTGAGTTGCAGGCAGGTGGGTCAAACTAAGAGGCCTATTCCACCAAGGAGGCACAAGCCCAGGCCGGGCCCCTTGTGGTCGCCTATTGGCGACCGGCGGCAATAGCCGGCCCAAACCTCCCGCCGGCGGCAATAATCTGCTTGGTGGAACAGCTCATGACAGCTCACAGGCTCCACACGGCCGGACCCTGCCGGCCACCGTGCCTCCAAAACCCCGTAGCCAGGCAGTATCGGCTGACCTGTTGGTGGCCGCCGGCCGCCGGCCGGGGACAATACTCGGTGCAACAGCCAATTTTGGAGGTGTTCCACCAAAATATAGTGATAACCACAGAGAAGGCCGGGCGGGCGGCCGGGTATTATGAGCGCAACGTCCCCCGCAAGCCCTGGCAGGGGAAAACCGATTCATTTGATTTTAAGCCCCCGGCAGGCCGGCCGGTGTGTCAAGAGCTACGCCGAAAGAAGCACGGCCGCGGGCTCTGCCGGGACCCGCGGCGAGGGAAAGCCGACAACACTGCGCGGCCGACACCGGTGATACCCGAAGCCGCGAAAGGACATCGAAAATTACGACACTTTTGGCAGAATTCTAGCACCATAGCGTGCCATACACATTCATAACATCAATCCTTATCTTTATTTACCTTCATTGTTCGATTTAACCTGTAAATCCGCGGTTATTTGACGTTTTCTGACCGTTCCCGTACAATTCCCGACGTGCGGCCACGCTGCTCCGCTCGATAGACGACTTTCGCGGGTTCAGAGCGGCGTAGTGTATCGCCGCACGCCGCGCCGCCTATCGGATCGATAGAGAACCGCGGCCTTGTGCGTTAGTGCCGCTAATGTCCACCAGACGGCAATAGCGAACCCGCTGCGAGTGTATCGCCGCGCCGGGTCCGGCCGGCTCTACGGGCGCTCGCCGGGCGCCTTGTGTACGCCTGTTGGTCGCCTCGTGGGGCTTTGGTGGAACAGCTCCTAGAATTTAGGGGTTTAGGGGCGGCCGGACGGCCGGCCCCGGCGGCAAACGCCTGCTGGAGGGCAAAAACCCGCCTGCTGAGGGACTTTTTGGTGGAATAGGCCTCTAACAGTGTAATGCCCCAGTCACACTGGCGTAAAAAACTGCGTTTTTCCGTGTACGCACGTCTGCGTTCTTCTACACATTTTGGAATCTCAAAATACACCACAAAACGTCGCAATACGCGGAGATGCGTAAAGGAAAGTCGGAATGCGCCGAAAAACGCCACAATGCGTACAGAAGTGTAGATAAGCATTGATGAACGTTGATGAACGTTGAGAAGCATACTAAAACGTTAAGGAAAAGCAAACAAATATGTTCCAAATCCGTAGCTAATATGTGGTCTCCAACAATTCAAATACGTAGAAGAAACGCTGAATTTTACGCCAGTGTGACTGGGGCATAAGTAGCACCAGCACAAAGCTGAATGTGAAAGTCACGTGATACTTGTACTGACATGGTGGTGGCACAGCACAGGGTAAATTGTCTCAGTTCTTAGGATTATCATTAATTTACAATTGAATTACAATTTACGGTTAAAAGAAAATACATGTACAAACTGCTTCATTAGTAGCAAGTGACTAACATGACCATGAGTATAGATAGTCTCTAAAAAATAAATAGATGCATATCAGACAACAAATTTCAGTATTTTGAGGTAATATCTGTTCCAAAGGATTAGGGACAAATTTGGAAATTAGATGAAATATATCCTATCCTGTAAAAGAAAAATTTATGTAATGAATTGCTTGATTGAATAATCCATCAATTGCTGGACAATTATATATATATTTCATGATCTTATATTGCAACAGCAACAACACGCTCATGGACTACTGCTACTACACCTAGTAAGTGGTTTTACCTAAAAGTTATGTAAAGAACATATGAATTAAATTTACAAAATATTCATTATATTTCCATGAATATTTTCATTAGCTTGTGCAGCATTTCTCTTAGGTGATTGCTGATTAAGGATATACTTTGGATAATTAGCCAAAAAATATGCCTTATAATGTTGATTATTTTTAGAAAAGTGATAGTGTAAGCTACATTTTCAAAGTTATGTTTCAAGAAAACAAACCAATGAAATATACTTTGGATACTGCTGAAATTCTCACCAGATTCTGCTTCATAATGAGAAATGATAATCATCACAACTTCTACAAAAAAATCAGGACAGAAATAGAACTCTGCAGACTATCACATGAATGTCATAATGTTGACACTTTAAAAAGAAATCTGAACAAATATTATTTTGCAAATTATACTTTTCAAAGTGCATCTATTGAATATAAGGTATCCTTGAAGACTCTTCTCTGTTATCTGACCATGTCTGCTATGATAATGATGATAATAACAATGATTGGGAAATTATTAACATGACTCACCGCTGGTATTTTTGTCTCGTAGTCTCAACTCATTTCCCATGCCTCTACAAGTATTACAGTCCGTTCTCCATGGTCTATGACAGTTACAAAACATTGATAAGAGTGAGGGTAGGTAGGTAGAGTGGGTAGGGTAGGTTGTTTCGGGTGGTACATAGGGTAGGGAAGAGTAGGGCAAGGTAGGTACGGTAGGTTCGGTAGGTTGTGCAAAGAGGTAGGGTAGGGCAAGGTAGGTAGGGTAGGGTAGGTAGGATCATAAGTTTGGTAAGGAGCCAGGATGTTAGGTAGGTAGGTGGGTAGGTAGCAGAGTTTTTTGTTGGTTTTTTTTTGTTTCAAATTGCTTTATTGTCAAAGATTCATTGATTTTACAAAACATACTCATTTTTGTCTATTGATAACATGATTTGGCTTGTTTGACAATAAGTTCAGACATGATATCAGCCTGAGTGGCTGGTTTTCATAGCATGCTGCTTGTATGTCTACGTACCCATCATATATATGAGCAAATTTAGGTAATATGGTATTTTTTATGTATATAATAATACATATAAAGAGTTATGAGTTCGTTTCATGCAATCATATACGGTATATAGCCTATGATCCATGGGCGCCGCCATTACACCCCCGAGTAGGTGTTCTTCACTAATGGAGGTGAAAAAGTAGGTGTTCTTCACTAATGGAGGTGGAAAAGAAGGGAGTGATAATTGGGAAGTGTCACAACTCTAGCTTTGCTGACATATTTATATAAAGTGTTCCATGTGGAAAATATCATGTCTTGGGTTAAATCATTATGTCATCCTGCTTTGGAATGGATGTAGAGAGTCAAACGAACCATGGTAAAACATTGAAAGGCAGTTGAATTTTGTAAGAACAAAGAGCCAGAATACAGGTGTTGTCCCCTGACCACCTAGTGACTACTTTGTGAACTAACAATGGCTCTGTCCTCTATACAGGGAATGTTCCATAAACCATTGCTTAACAGAATAAGGAACATTACATTGTATTGGCTCACCCAATTTCATTGTTCAGTAGTATTTCTGTGTCTATTCTCTGTGTCTTTGCCGTTAATTATTCGCCATAATTTGTTGGGGTTATCCTTATTATCCTCTAAGTTGTTTAAAATATAATTATGTTAGCTTCGTTTCGAGCTGTTCTTGCTTCTTGCCAGGCTCGTTTTGTGTTTTGCGTTTTTTTGCTTTTCTCAATGGTTTCCATGGTTCATTTTTAGTTTTTACCTTAAAAGTTTGTACCGGGCATTTTTTATCTAAGTATTTTGTTAATCCCTCAAATAAGTAGGTGGGTAGGTAGCAGGGTGGTAAGTAGGTAGGTGGTTTGGGTAGTTGGTAGGTAGGTAGGTGACTATATTTCTTTAATCTTTGCTTGTAAATTCTAATTACTTAATCTCTTTGTCTTAATCTGCACCAATTAGGGTCAGCATGTAACATCATGTGACTGACCACAACCAGTGGAAGCCGTGCTTTGAAGGTGACAGGAATAAATTAACTCACTCGCCGCCCGCCCGCCAAGAGAACGCCGTCACATACCAGCAGTCGCTTAAGCAGATCGCTCGTCTTTTTCTGTAAATCTAATTGGATTTGCTGCTTTTTGTTCCAGCTCCTAAGTGCTCTGTTTCTGGGTTCATGTGTGCAAACCGGAGATGTGTGCTTCGCATATTGCACTGTGATGGTTACAATGACTGCGGAGACAACTCGGACGAGATCGGCTGTGGTGAGCGCATCTTCTTATTTTGCCTGGAAGCCTGGACCCTGTTTTTCAGTCACGACAATCGTTATAAACGACATGTATTTTAGGGCGTCGGCCATTCATCGCAGCCCTACGACACTTAGGGCGATGTTTGGTGTGCTATAGTCACGACAAATGTAAGGTCACGTGGGCAAATTTGACTCCCAAACTGTCATAGCTCTAAGACATCTATGGACATGTCGTACCGAATGTGCAACTTCATTTCCCGTAAGAATTAACACGAATTTTAACACGAGTAAGGTATACATATAACCAATAATTGTACCAAATATGCAGAAAATCAGCCCCAGCGTTCCGAAGATATCAGCATTTGAATTTCGTCATAGCAATCGTCTGCTCTGGTGGCCAGTGTAGCCCTGCGCTCACGTGACCCTAATTTATGCAGTGACCTCGACATTCACTGCGCACGGGAGGTGGGAGGGTGTTATGGCAACCAAAGCAGACGATTGCTATGACGATCTGTTTCAAAGGTCGAATGATGTCTCGCCAGAGGCACTTCACATTTTAAAAGCGAGAGGCCGGCAACAGCGAGCGGCACCTCAAATCAAAGCGGCAGCAAAACTACTACCAATATCCCATAGTGAGCGGCACCTCCACCTCGACAGCGACGCCTCAAGCTCCATTGTTAGCCTCTCGCATTGGCGATGAGTACTCTCGTTTAGCACCCTCCCGACTTTTGAAACAGCTCCCTGGAAAGAACAGGACCGGCAGCCCGCTACATTGGTCCTCTAACCAGGATCTTTGGTTGCTTGCACAACTGAGGATCCTAGGTAAGATAAGATGCCGGCACTTCCTAGTGAAGACACCAGGGGCAAGCCACGCATCGAGACCAGAGGGCAGACAGGGAGATCAATGCCAACTGGGATGTAAGGAGGAATTAGTAGAAACTGAACGAGAGTTAGACTTGTCAGTGTTTATGCCACGACGGGAAGGTTGTGTATTACTACGCGAAGCGTTAGCTGAGCGTAGTGAGGAACAGACCTGACCAGAGTGGCATAGACACTGACAAGTCTAACTCGACTTCGGTTTCGTATTTATCCTACCCCGTCTCTACCCTTTTGGATTACTAAAATATAAATATCTATTTAAACGACCAACCGAAGTCCAACCAGAACTTTTTTTCAGAGCAGCTCCCAATCTGGTCGCTGATTGGTCGATTTCTTTATGCCCCTAGAGGCATAAATCACACTTTATGTCATGGCATGCTGCATAAGATTTGCCTATGTTATGCCTATGGACTGTTCTGGGTGACCATTTTATCCATCTCCTCTTCTGAGGCTTCCCTTTTTATAGGAGGGAGCTATCGATAAGGATGCCGGAATGGTGCATGACCCTCTGTGTCAATCTTATGTTCAACTTGATCAGTATGACCCGACAGATCCCCTGATCGAGCATAGATCTCCTTTTCCTTCAGACTTCAGAAGTTCCCTGAACTCCTGCTGCTCCCCACTGGTAAGTGTGTCTTCAGAGAGAGCTAAGGCTACTCGACTGTTGTGCAGTTCCCCTGGTTTCAGAGTAAAAGCACTCACCCGAATCTACAGCACTCACCCGAATCTACAGCACTCACCCGAATCTACAGCACTCATCCGAATCTACAGCACTCAACCGAATCTACAGCACTCACCCAAATCTACAGCACTCACCCAAATCTACAGCACTCACCCAAATCTACAGCATTCACCCGAATCTACAGCATTCACCCTAAATTCTTCTAAATCATTGCCACTGAAATCTGATTATCCTGGAGTGGGTGGAGTGTCCATCCCTCCTGATGTGGATACCTGTGGACTGTTGTCAATGGAGCCTGTGACGCTGGCTAGAATGACCAAAACTAGCGTTTTTCAGCCAAATCATCCTGGGACCTGTTTCAGTAGTCTCGTGACATTAGGCCTAGACAGACATCAACAGCGGCACTTAGGGGGTGCATCCACCAACCACGACAGGGCTGCGACACACGCCGACAAGAAAGTTCCAATCGCAGCCTTGTCGCAGCCTTGTCGTGAGAAGGGGGGCTGTCGTGACCCCTTGTCACAGCCTGTCGGGAAGTGCACGCTCCACCTAAATATTCTATCCTAGATCTCTGCGACAACCTCCCGACACGCCACGACACGCCACGACACGGCTCCAAAATCGAACATGTTCGATTTTGTCGTAACCTTGTCGGAAGGCCCCCGACAGGCCCCCGACAAGCTTCATGTCGCAGCCTGTCGTGACCTTGTCGTAGCCTCTTGTCGGGAACTGTGGTCCACCAACCACGACAAGGCTACGCCAAGGCTTCCAATCGTAGAGCTGTCGTGGACCCTGTCGGAAAGCCATTGTCGCAGCCCTGTCGTGGTTGGTGGACGCACCCCCTACCAGTGCAAGCAACAATGCGAAAATTATAGTCGGGTTTCAAAATGCATGTCACAGTTAAAGTCAAATATCAGCGGATCGGTGTGGCCAATTTTCTTCATATTTGATATGGTAATAGGCTATATGTATCTCTTACTCGTGTTAAAGTTTCATTGCTTAATTCCCACGGAAAGTGAGTGGAATTGTCTATTAGTTTTTATACTGGACACACCGTGTTTGGGGTCAGTCTTGTCCTAAGTGCCGCAACTTGTGTTGATCTGTCCATATGGTGTCACAGACGCCATCTAGACATGTCACGAAACTACTGAAACAGGTCCCTGGTGGTATGATTACTTACCAGCACTGACCCATCTCTTGTGCTACTGATCTAGGTATCCCATGCCTGAACTCCCTTCTCGGGAGAAAGTTTGGGGTTTGGCTCAAATAGGGCAGTATCCACTGGCAAGTCTCCTTCCCCAGCTATCATGACTTGAGCCATCTACTGAGGAGCTATACTCACCGCCTGTCGCACGGCTACCACTGGTAGCAACATTCCACCTCTATAAGCTCAGGGTATTTGAGCTGGAGAGTGACATTTTGTAGATCCAAAGTTCCCCCTTAGAGGCTATTGAATTCTACACCAAGCATTCCACTCTCCTCAATATCACTGAGTATAGGACTCCATACAAGTTCAACGTTACAGAATAATCACGCTACCATAACACTTCATCTGAGTGTCGTTGGCAGCTCTCGGACTGGCCCCCAGAATGCCGCTCCTTTACTCTCATTGCTAGCCTCGGTATCTGGGGGGTGTTTTATTTTCTGCCCGAGGAGTCCTGGGGCGCCCGGGGGTCGTTGCTCCACGTTTTGCGGATCGCAAAATAGCGATCCGAGGTCGAAAGTGTTGCTCCAGATATTTTGCGGATCGCATCATAACTATGTCGCTATCTATATCCAATTAAAACCCCAATGAACCTGTAACCTATGACACTGAAAATGCGGTGTTTTAAAATATAGCGATAGAACGTGAAAATAGCGATACTACACGGTACGATCCGATATTACTGGAGCAACGCTTTCCAGGAGCAACGACCCCCAGGGGAGAGGTCCCAGAACAGTTTGGGTTCGATATTTCAAAGTCTCCCGGGGAAGGAGAGTCTTGGGCCAGATTCTAGGAGGTCTCCTGAAATATCGTTTTATTTTCAATCCTGGGGCCAGGAGAGCTCCTGAAAAGTGTCCTGCAGCTCTCCTGGCTGGGGACACGTCTAGGGGTGTCGTGGGTGATTCAAAATAACAAATAAAAGCTATTTAATTCATTTGAACTATTGGAAATATATTTATTATGATTTTAATTAAAACTGGAGGTCTCAGATGAAGAATTACTTTGCTATTTACTTAGATTAACATACATTCATAAATGATGAAATTAGTTCCCAAAAATACCACTATGTGCCACCACCTGCAGTATACACAGCCTCTCTTTCAAGTCTCCTCAAAAGTCTCCTACGGGTTTATTTCGTCCTGGGGCTCTCTCAAAGGAGACTTCGGTCGAGGATTTCTCTCCCTCCCGAGGACAGGGTAAATCGAACGGAATTGAGGACATCTCCTCAAAATTATCCTCAATGCAGCTATCCATCGTGGGGACTCTCCTCGCCCAGGAGAGTTGAAAATAAAACGACCCCCTGGTATGAACTGGCCCAAGGCAATTGGTAACAGAGGACTGGAGTTTCTGTAAACTTCCTCTTTAGCCTAAAAGCATCCTTGACTTCTGGAGTCCATTCAAACTTTCCTGCTTTATCTTGGACTATGTAGCATTGAAGCTGGTATGCAATTATGGAGAAATCCAGGATAAAGTCATGGTAGTATGAAAAAATCCTAGGAAAGACCCAATGTCTTTTAGATTCTAGGGTCATGGCCATGAAGCCACTGCTTCCAACTTGGAAGGGTCTGCTCAGATCCCATCACCCAAGACAATTCTACCCAAGTATTCCACAGACCACTTAAAGAACTTACATTTCTGAGGTTTGAGTTTTAAGCCATATGACTCTCAAATGCCTCCTTCAGGTTATCTAGACATTGAACAAGTCTTTCTGAAGATGATTATGTTGTTTAAATAAACCAAACATTTCTTCCACTGTAACCCTCTCAACATCTTATCTATCATGGATTCAAATGTTGCCGGCACGTTACAGAGACCAAAGGGCATTACTGAAAATACAAACAACCCTTCATGGGTAGTGAAGGCGATCTTAGGTGGCCATCTTTACCTGCCAATACCCAGATTGGAGATCCAAAGTACAAAACCATTGGTTCCCTCCCAGAGAGTGTAGTCTCTCATTGATCCACGGTATAGCATAGGCATTCTTTTAAGTGATACCGATCAGTTTTCTATAATCTATACAAAACTAGTAAGTACCATCCTTCTTAGTAACCGTTACCACAGGACTAGCCCATGGGGTTTCGCTGGGTATGATTACTTCCTGGGAAAGCATTTTCCTCAGTTTCTCCTCCAGGGCTTCCTGCTTTATAGGTTGAAGCCGGCGATAAGGCAACCGGAATGGAATGTTTCCCTCTGTATCAATGTGGTGCTCTACCTGGTCAGTCCACCCGGCCAAGCAAAGATCTTACTCCACTTTCCTAGAACTTCCCTAAGCTAACGGTAAAGTGAATCTGCAGAATGTCCAGGGTCTCATGTAAAACCTCAGTATTAGAATCACTTCCCGGACCAGAGTTTACACATCCAATTCTTACTCCCAGATTGTTTACTTCCCCAAAATCGGACACAGTTACCATTGGTAAGTCCAACCCTCCCAGTCTGGTCATCGGTGAAGGCACGACCTCTCATCAATGGAGCTGACTTTATTATCCGTCGTATACAAAGCACCCATTGAAAATGTATGGGGACTCAGTAAACCACGACCAATTATATAAAAACTGTCAGATACCATAACTGTGGTATATGGATTCTAACCTGTGGTGTACGGCCTCAAAACCATGGTATTCGGGAAAAATAGTCCCTTTTGCTATAGAGCAAAAAAATAGTTCCTGTTGTTATACCCGTCAATATGGCAATTAATGGGTTTGATTTATTCGAAAAGATGGATAATAATTACAACAAACGATGGTTTTGTGGACAGGTGGCTCTGTAAACCACTCGCGGTTGACCTCATAATACACGTCAACCTCTCGTGGTTTACGGCCGCCTGTCCACAAAACCATCGATTATTGTCTATGTATTAGCCAACATTACCGAGCCAACTAAATCACCTTTCTTTAACTTGATCATACCGGTAGTGTGGTTACTGATTGGTATGGATCCAATCCGGGCGCTACCCACCAGGGTATCCCAAGCCTGTAATCCTCTATCAGAGAACAACGTAGGATTAGGCTCAAACATAGCATTGTCCAATGGCAAATCACCTTCCTAAGCAATCAGGACATTCACCATCTGCAGAGGGGCAATGCTGACAGCCTGTCATACAGTTACCACGGATGATAAAAGAAAATAGGAAAAAAGAATAATCAAGCTCAAAAGACCACGAACTACTTTTTACAAGAAGAATCCATTATACACAGGTATGACCTATTGGAACGAACTACCGGTTGAGGTACAAAATACAAGTTCATTATATATGTATAAAAAAAAATGTATTAGCTAGAAGTAAAAGACTGTCGCAACCTGTATATACATGACCCCCTACCATGGCTGACTTATGTTACAGTAAGGAGATATGTGGATAAGAACGATGCAATACAATATTATCATCTCATCTCATCACCATCATCACCAGTAGTGTTATTTCTACCTTACTATTACTGCCAATTGATGGCTATAAGTACGAAAACGATATTGTTCCTGACCAAAATCTACTCATGCCCTACAGTGGAACATAAAACCTGCTACATAGCAGACTATAAACCTAATGTGAAAAAAAAAAAAAAAAAAATCTCATGGCAGGCACACTCTATTTCCAGCGACTCCGGTTCTCTGAGCCAGAGCATTCCCTGCTGAAGATGTGGGGTAGCTCCATAGAGCACCTGGAAATCAACTCCAATTATTCTGCTTTTTTTCGATGTCACTGAGTATTGGACTCCACACTAATTCAGTGTTAAAGCCTGCCCCCACCTACCACGATTCTGGTCCCGATTGGCCTTACGACGGCCTTCCCGACACCATTCCGATTGTAGCGTGAGGTCTGGCAAAATCGTGGTAGGTGGGACAGGTTTCTGCGATTCCGTCTACGACAGCTTACGATAGGCTGCGATGAAATCGCCAATCGTAGAGGTCCCGATAATTTCCAACATGTTGGGAATTTCATTGCCTCTCGTAGGGTATCGTAGCAGCCGCTGGTTTCGTCGTGGAGCTATCGTGACCATAGTTTATGTTATTGGTCCTCCCAAGGCGTTGCCACGCTCTACGATTTCAAACTATTGGACCTATCGGGGACCTCCCGATAGGTCACGATTTCCGCATTTCAAATCGTAGCGATCGGGAAGCATGTCGTGGCCTATTGTGGTAGGTGGGGGTCCCCTCTTACCTACTGAAATTGGAATGATCCCTTTGCCATAGCATCTCAGCTGATGCATTAGAAGCTCTCACACTTGCCTCAGGAACACGACATTCTTGATCTAATCCAAAAGTTTGGTAGAGGTCTATCCTCAACACCGATCAGCTTGCACCGGTATCTAATAAAAGATTCACTTTCTCCCCTGACGGCTGCTGTAGGAATCTAAAGATCCCATCAAGTGTTCCGAGATCCCATCCGCGCCCATGTAGGCAGGGGTGCCCCGGGGCTAGGGGGTCGTTTTATTTTCAACTCTCGTTGGTGAGGAGTGCTCTTACGAGGGATACCTCCACGGGCGACCTACTGGACGAGAGGTCGTCAATCGCGTTCGATTAACCCTGTCGTCCGTAGGGAGAGAAATCCTCGTCATTGGAGACAACCCCCGGACAAAATAGGCATGTAGGAGAGTTTGGAGGAGACTTGAACGAGGTCTCGTAACCAGTCTCTTCCTATTGGCCAGTTTCGCTTGTTTACTGGTCTCTTATTGGTTGCTAACGACTCTCTCTTTAGTCAGTGCTGTGGTGACATATAGTGGTATTTTTGAGAACTAAATTCATCATTTATGAATGTTTGTAAATCTAAGTAAATCGCACAGTAATTCTCCAACTGATACCTCCAGTTTTATTAAAATCATAATAAATATATTTCCGATAGTTTAAATGAATTGAATTGAGCTTTTATTAGTTATTTTGAATCGCCCACGATACCCCTAGAGGTGTCCTGCACTAAGACACTTTGGAGAGGCCCCAGGACAGTTTTCACGAGGTCTCCCCGCCCGATGATCAAAAATAAAACGGAAATGGACGAGAGGTCGTACATCGTCAGCTACAACTCTCCTTCCCCAGGATACTTTGAATTATCGAACACAAACCCTCGTACAAAGTCTCCTACAGGTTTATTTTCTCCTGGGGCTCTCTCAAAGGAGACTTCGGCCAAGGATTTCTCTCCCTCCCGAGGACAGGGTAAATCGAACGAGATTGAGGAGATCTCCTGAAAATTATCCTCAATGGAGCTATCCCTCGTGGGCGAGGAGAGTCCCCAGGAGAGTTGAAAATAAAACGACCCCCTGTAGGAGACTTTTGAGGAGACTTGAAAGAGAGGCTGTGTATATTGCAGGTGGTGGCACATAGTGGTATTTTTGGGAACTAATTTCATCATTTATGAACGTATGTTAATCTAAGTAAATAGCACAGTAATTCTCCATCTGAGACCTCCAGTTTTAATTAAAATCATAATAAATATATTTCCGATAGTTCAAATGAATTAAATAGCTTTTATTTGTTATTTTGAATCACCCACGACACCCCTAGATGTGTCCCCAGCCAGGAGAGCTGCAGGACACTTTTCAGGAGCTCTCCTGGCCCCAGGACTGAAAGTAAAACGATATTTCAGGAGACCTCCTAGAATCTGGCCCAAGACTCTCCTTCCCCGGGAGACTTTGAAATATCGAACCCAAACTGTCCTGGGACCTCTCCCCGGGCGCCCCAGGACTCCTCGGGCAGAAAATAAAACACCCCCCTGATCCTCACGTGGGAATGGTAAAGCCAAGGACCCAGAGACCGGTTCAACCGTGGTTGCCACCTTTTGAGGACAATCTGGAGAGATATGTCCCATCTAATCACACTGCCAACACCGTCTGTTCTCCAATTGGTTCCTCTCCAACTGGGCAAGAGTCCTTCTCTGTGGCCTTCTCCTTCACCGGGGAATTCCCAAAATTGGGTCTCCCTGGATCTGACCAGCCTCTGGCCAATTAGTGGAACCCTGGATGGTTGATGACCATAGACCTTACTGTGGAAAGTACATCTCCATTTCAGTATCTAAGGCCTCTTCCATCTCTGATTCATTCTGTTCCCAAGATAAACTCACCAAGATGAGCCTTTGATATAGCAGTAAATCTACTACTGCAGAAGGTGCCGCACAGCAGGGATCCCGACCCCTACATATATGTCATATGTATTGACTACTGAAAATACCAGAGCAGTATTAAAGAGGAAACCAACAAGTTTTGGTCAAAGTCGTCGTTCTCCACGAGTTTGATGCGGAGTGATATGAACGAGGCGACAGCCGAGTGAATATCACAGAGCATTCAAACGAGTCAGAGAATGACTTCTTTGACCAAAACGAGTTGCTTTCTGTATTTATCTCACCCCTGTACACCCTAAAAGAATGGACAACAGATAGGATATAGACCATGGAGAACGGACTTCAATACTTGTAGGGGCATGGAGAACGAGTTCCCAATGTTAAAATCATAGGCCACATTGATGAGAGAGATATTTCTGGTGTCCCTACCTTTTATGTACTAAAATACCATACCTAGAACATTTCAGATTTCTGATGTACCCTACTTTATCTCACCCCTGGAATAAATGTCCATAGGCTTAACATTGGGATCTCATTTTCCATGCCCCTTCAAGTATTGCAGTCCGTTCTCCATGGTCTATATCCTATCTGTTGCCCATTCTTTAAGTGTGTACAGGGGTGAGATAAATACAGAAAGCAACTCGTTTTGGTCAAAGAAGTCGTTCTCCAACTCGTTTGAATGCTATGTGATATTCACTCGGCTGTCGCCTTGTTCATATCACTCCGCATCAAACTCATGGAGAACGACGACTTTGACCAAAACTTGTTGGTTTCTTCTTTAATCTTCATGTAACATGAATGTTGAGTGTATATATTCTTTATACCATAGAGTGGAAGATCTTTCCTAAGAAAGAATTGTTTGTTTCCAATAAAAAACTATGAGAGAACAAATGTTGCTATCCAGAAAACTAAGGAGCATGGCATAACTCCTATAGATGCCCAGACTGAAGGCTAGTTTTAGACTGGAACCTAAAGACCCCTTTCAGTGTTTTTATTATCCATCGTATACAAAGCACCCATTGAAAATGTATGTGGACTCAGTAAACCACGACCCATTGTATAAAACCTGTCAGATACCATAACTGTGGTATACGGATTCAAACCTGTGGTATAGGGCCTCAAAACCGTGGTATACGGGGAAAATAGTCCCTTTTGCTATAGAGCAAAGAAATAGGTCATATCGTAATACCTGTTAATATGGCAATTACTGGGTTAAATTTATTTGAAAAGATGGATAATAAATACAACAAACAATGATTTTGTGGATAGGCAGCTCTGTAAACCACTCGCGGTTGACCTCGTAATACACTCGCTAGCGCTCGTGTATTACTACGCGTCAACCTCTCGTGGTTTACGGCCGCCTGTCCACAAAACCATCGATTATTGTCTATGTATACATGGGGCAGGGTGCGCTAACATGACACTTTAGTTGTTAGTGACATGAACGGCTCTCCTGACATGTGCGACAGAGCAGTAGAAGACAGGTCAGCCCTCATTGGCTGTTGGTTCAACAGCCAATCCCAGCACAGAGCTTACAAGCTTACCCTGTACCAAGATGTCACCGGCTGTCTGTATATCAGCTGGATGAACATGTCATTAAATCAGTTAAGTTAAGTTCTTGACTCATAGTAGTACCTAGTACATCTGTGGTTGAGTTCTTACTCCCTTCCTCTTAAGGTCTACACCTAGCTACACTAGGCCTCTAGGCTTTACACTGAGACTCATCTATAAGTCATCCTACTCTGGGATGGTAAAAGTAAGATAAATTTCATGTTTCACTCTTATTTGTAAATTTTATAAGAATAAAGAGCTGCAGTACATCTTCCATCGCCCGAATGGTAGTTTCATACTGTCAGCCACCTGGTAGCTGTTTCATGTACTAAGAATGGTTCTGTCCCCTACTCTGTCGCACCCCTCCTACATGGAGTTGTCCCACTCCATTAACAGCTTTAAATCGATCTATTTTGTTCTTACAGCTTACAAGGCAAGTTATACCATTAGCAATCTACGCTTCTATGGCGAACTGAGCAACAACCACTCAACGGCCGCATCTTCCTTGTTTCGCTCAGCTATGTTACCGGTAGGCAGACAAAGCTTTACATCTTCGGTTTGATTATGATTATGAAATAGTCCAAATCTAATGAAATATGATGATAAATTGTGGGTTGTACTTAGAAGGGAATGCATCTGGATCCAAAGCCTCTTTTCAGACCAATGGTGAACAGTGTATGTTCTTTCTATATCCTCAACCCTTTAAGGACGGCTGCCTGGGGTCCAGCTGCTCCCATAAGGACGGATACTGGTGGCAGTCTGTCTGGCTACAGGACGGCCACATAATAGTTAAAACTGATATCTAAGTTTGTAATCATGCAATGTGATACATAATCATAAATATTTTATTTCTTTTTAATAGAAATACTAAATATGATATTATATCTACATTTTCTGAAGATTTCATGAATATTGCTCTATTATTTCTTTGTTAAAACATTTTTCTTAATATTGGGACAATGATGCCTCAAGGCATCATGCGTCTTTAGTGCGGTGATGCCTCCAGGCATCATGCGTCTTTAGCGTGGTGATGCCTCCAGGCATCATGCGTCCTTAAAGGGTTAAATGCCTGAACCCACTGAGCTTCCGACACACTATGTTCAGACGCTTCTGACACACTGGCGATGCAGCTATTAAAGACAAATGCTGGTAGTTGGGCGATTTTTAAATTCTATTGAGTTTTGCAAATAACTCAGGATAATATAAGTTCCATATATTAGCAATTAGAAAATGCAAAAAAAATGACATGTCACCATGCTAACTTCTATGGAAGGGCCATCTGAAAATGTAAGTACCTAACTATTGGTGTCTATGGGAAAATGCAATACTTTGACTTTGTTGCTGAATGACACTGATGTTCTATTGCTATCTTCAAATAATTCTGGATTATGATAGTTGGGAACATATACATATTAAAAATATACTATGTCACCATGCTAATTTCTATGGGAGGGCCATCTGAAAATGTAAGTGCTCAACTGTTGGTGTCTATGGAAAACCTCCTAGCCTCCTAGCGGAAGACCTGAGAACCTGCGTAAATTGGGTAGAACCTGGGACCTGTTTCAGTAGTTTCGTGACATGTCTAGATGGCGTCTGTGACACCATACGGACAGATCACAAGATTGCAATCGATGACACAACGAGTTTCACTCACTTCACGTAGGAATTAAACACTGACACTTTAACATGAGTAGGGGATACATCTAATCTATAATCGTTCCAAATATGAAGAAGATTCATCTTCTGATATTTGCTAGTCTTTTTCTGCTGTTGCTTGCACTGTTGGTGCCGCAGTTGATGTCTGTCTAGGCCTAATGTCACGAGACTACTGAAACAGGTCCCAGGTGGCGCTTCGATACCTACCCGCATTTGTCTTTAAGGCCAGGAACCCACTGAGTTCCCGACGCACTATGACAAGCCTTCTGACACACCACAATACAGAATTTTCAGAATTCCAACACAACAGAAATGCAGTGATTCAGTTTCATATTATAACATTCTATAAAACTGAATTTTCAACATTCTGAAAAGGCCATCAGTAATTTTGATTTATAGTTATGTCGTAGCCATGTCAGGGCCGTATTGCAAGCAGTGGGTGCCCAGCTTTACTATCACACTCTGAGACTTTACTACACTGAATTTGTCAACTTCATTCTTGTGGGGATTTCAATTCATAGCCATGTTGTAGCCATGTTGGAGTGTGTCGCAAGCAGTGGGTACCCAGCTTTTGAGTGCAATCCTCTCAAGTTATTGATGGATTTACCATATCAGATTTACCTTATAATATATAGACAATAATCAATGGTTTTGTTGACAGGCAACAATAAATTATTAAGGGTTTACATGCAGAAATACACATGCATTAGCAAGCGTATTATGCCTCAACCTTGAGTGGTTTACTGTCCACAAATCTACCATTTGTTATATTTATTACCCATGTATATTAAACTAGAATTGCCATATTATACCATATATTGATAGGAGCTACATCTTGCTATACAGCAAAAAGGGACAATTTTCCAATAATCAACATCTTTCAGGCTGTATACAATGGGTCTGAAATCTTTCATATATGGATTTTAAAGTCTGTATACAATGGTTATGGTACCTGACAGCTTTTAAACAATGGGAACTTTGTATAGTATATGATACATGGAATAACTTCCTGTTTAAGGACGAATATATTTGTCTGTAAACTTTCTGATATCAAAAAGAGATATGTTTTTGATATGTAAATCTTTTCATTCTTTTCAAATCCCAGGTAATCAGGCAGCTTGAGAGTAGATATGAGTATACAGTTTACATTCTGTATTATGGATTCCGGTGAGTAGTACTCTCTGTATATATCTTCATTTCCTCAGTTTTTTTGCCCAGATTGAATACCAGTCTGTTATTACAAAGGTATTATCATGAACGTTGTATTAATGATGCAAGTTGTTATACTATTAAATATTACTGTCTCTAGATATGATGATATTTGATGCAAAAAATATCAAACTCTCTAGCCTCACTTAGAGAGCTTTAAAATGCTATGGAATATGCCCCCTTATCTCACCCCTTGTATTTTTTCTACATAGACTTAACATTGGGAACTCATATACTATTACCCAAAGGGATAATAGGAAGAATATCCAATGGGGAATTATGTCACGCATTTTAGCCCATTAGTCAATGTGAAGGGTGGATAAATTCAGAAACCCATTCAAGTTTGGGTCAGAGCTAGATCCTATCGAGCTTGAATCGCTATGTAATTCATGTGCCTTCACCTTATGAATTACTTTGCAATTCAAACTCGATGGGTTATGAGCTCTGACCCTAAACTTTCATAGGTTTCCTCTATATTATTCTTTTCAAGGGTATATGCTGTCTCTATCCTTTACTCCTCCACTTCCTATCTTATAGATAGCTAGCACAAGACAGGAAATTCAGATACGCTTAAAAATTCTTAGACCAAGAATTACGAAATACAGGCTATCACCTTTATTGATTTGGGACACTTTACCACTTGAACTGCAAAAACTACAGAGGGTGATTTTTACAAATGCAAGGTTAAAGAGTTTCTACGGAACCTAGATTTTGAAGAAGAATGATTTATGAGAATTCTGTATCATTGAAGAGAATGAAAAGTAAATAACTTTACTTTGAATGAAAATGAAATAATCTCCAGAAGAACAAATTATTTGATAAAGAAGTTTATTAATCAAAAAACTCAATGGCTACCATGTGGCTAGAAAGCTGGTCGGGCATTTTTGCTCCAACTGCCGGTCCATGATAGGTTTTTGCCACGCCTGCTGCATCAAAGTGAAGGCACCTGCCAAGGTAGTCACATTTCAGAAGTAGGCCTGGGACCCATTTCACTAGTTTGGGGGGTAAAAGAGAATGGCGGCCAATAGCGTGTCTGAGTGGTGGCATTCACTGGTGCCAAACATAGGAACTAATTCTCACTGCCTCTCCTGCCCACTGTGGCGATACACTGGCCAGCCGAGCTACACTACGTTAGCTCAGGGACCTGGGCCCTGTTTTTCAGTCACGACAATCGTTATGGGCGACGTGTTTTTGCCGTCAGTGTTCGATAGACACGACACTTTAGTGAATAGGCGATATGTCGTGAGTCTAAGAGGCATAGGGCGTCCAGACGTGTTTTTCAGTCATGACAATCGTGGGGTCACGTGATTGAAAATGTCGCCCAAATTGTCGTTGGTTCATGACACCTATGGACATGTCGTACAGAATGCGCAACTTCACTTCCCGTTGGAATTAAGCAATGAAATTTTAACACGGGTAAGGTATACATATTACCTATAATCGTACCAAATATGAAGACAATCGGATTCACCGTCCCGAAGATATCCACGTTTGAATTTTGTCATAGCAAACGCTGCTCTGGTGGCCAGTGTAGCTCTACCCTCACTGTGCGATTACGTCACTCTCCCAGCAGAGATTCAGCGCTCTTTACTGTGAAAGATCTGCTAGGAGAGTGGTTGTATGATATCCGATCGATAGCCCGATGTTTCAAATTCAAACGTCGATATCTTCGGGACGGTGGGTCCGATTGTCTTCATATTTTGTACAATTATAGGTCATATGTACTCCTTACTCGTGTTAAAATTTCATTGCTTAATTCCGTCGGGAAGTGGAAAAATCCTCTATATACACACAGTGATGTGTTATAGAACCTAAGACAGTTCTATACTTGTCGTAGCAGCCGACATTTTTCGCGGCGATCGTGAGTGGCGCACTACGATCGTGTCTATAGAACAGCGGCCATTTTGTGTCTTCCAGAATGTCGTGGAATCGCTGGACGATCGTGGGGTATCGCTGCGCGACGATGTCGTTACTGAAAAACAGGGCCCTGTTTCACTAGTTTCGTGACATGTCTAGATGGCGTCTAGATGGTGTGTACGGTTTCATAAGAACTAGACATTAGACTTTGTTTTGTTCGTTCTTACTTGCACTGTTGGTGCCGCTTTTCATGTCTGTCTAACACTTTTGTCATGAAACTAGTGAAACAGGTCCATGATGTGTAGATTGGTCTAATTCTTATGTTTGGGTCTGTCTTTTCCTAAGGGCAGCTACTTGTGTTGTCACGAAACTAGACAACCCCAATGTCTGTATGGTGTCACAGACATGTCACAAGACTAGTGAAACAGGTCCCTGGTCACGTTAAATTGACAGGGGCCTTGACATGGCGTGGTAGCGGTTATCTCACCCCATTGCAGTGGGTAAAGGAACTCCACTTTAACTATTTTTCGATTGGGAGGTTTGTTAGGGGTTGGTATTTATTTTTACTCTGTGGTCCGACCACTCTCTTGCCATGCCCCCTTAACCCTGCCATGACCCACATTCTTACCCTGGAAGCCACTTTTCCATGTTCTCATCTTCTTTTAATGTGTATTTTTAATAAAAATGGCCACAGAGATAAGGTTCTTTATCAATTTATCAACACATGGAGATTTTTTTGCAAGTATTTTAGATCCCAGAATTTATGTAGGACAAACTTGTTTGGTCCAAGAGTGAGAATCTGTGGACACGTCCCTGGTTTAACGTCACCAACCTCTTAGGCCAATTGGAACATAGTGTAGACAGAGGTGGCGGCCAATTGGAACGTAGTGTAGATAGAGGTGGCAGCCAATTGGAACATAGTGTAGACAGAGGTGGGGGCCAATTGGAACATAGTGTAGACAGAGGTGGCGGCCAATTGGAACGTAGTGTAGACAGAGGTGGGGGCCAATTGGAACATAGTGTAGACAGAGGTGGCGGCCAATTGGAACATAGTGTAGACAGAGGTGGCGGCCAATTGGAACGTAGTGTAGACAGAGGTGGCAGCCAATTGGAACATAGTGTAGACAGAGGTGGCAGCCAATTGGAACATAGTGTAGACAGAGGTGGGGGCCAATTGGAACATAGTGTAGACAGAGGTGGCGGCCAATTGGAACAAAGTGTAGACAGAGGTGGCAGCCAATTGGAACATAGTGTAGATAGAGGTGGCAGCCAATTGGAACATAGTGTAGACAGAGGTGGCAGCCAATTGGAACATAGTGTAGATAGAGGTGGCAGCCAATTGGAACGTAGTGTAGACAGAGGTGGGGGCCAATTGGAACATAGTGTAGACAGAGGTGGCGGCCAATTGGAACAAAGTGTAGACAGAGGTGGCGGCCAATTGGAACATAGTGTAGACAGAGGTGGCAGCCAATTGGAACGTAGTGTAGACAGAGGTGGCGGCCAATTGGAACGTAGTGTAGACAGAGGTGGCAGCCAATTGGAACATAGTGTAGACAGAGGTGGCGGCCAATTGGAACGTAGTGTAGACAGAGGTGGCGACCAATTGGAACGTAGTGTAGACAGAGGTGGCGGCCAATTGGAACGTAGTGTAGACAGAGGTGGCAGCCAATTGGAACATAGTGTAGACAGAGGTGGCGGCCAATTGGAACGTAGTGTAGACAGAGGTGGCAGCCAATTGGAACATAGTGTAGACAGAGGTGGCGGCCAATTGGAACGTAGTGTAGACAGAGGTGGCGGCCAATTGGAACGTAGTGTAGACAGAGGTGGCGGCCAATTGGAACATAGTGTAGACAGAGGTGGCAGCCAATTGGAACATAGTGTAGACAGAGGTGGCGGCCAATTGGAACGTAGTGTAGACAGAGGTGGCGGCCAATCTAACTGTGGGGATTGTCTGGGGTTATTCTGAATGTTCCTAGAATACTGGGGAAGCATTTTTATGTTTCTCTTTCTTACTCGTTAGTTTCAACAGAATATGTCTCTTCAGGCGACTTAATAGCATCCTTTGTCTAGTCATTTGTTTTAGGGCAATACAGTTTATTACTGTTGCCTTCCACTTTCTAGGTAAAACAGATTTGTTTTGTGTTTCTTATTCTATAGAGACAGTCACTGGTAGTTGTCTATGGATGTTTCAGAACTTGGTGAGATATGATGAGTGTAAATTTTATCTTGCGAGTTGGGTTTTCTCCCATCACCACTCTGCGAGTTTATTTGGGGAGATGTTATTCTCTCAGAAAAAATATTACCAAGAGAATGATGTCTCCCCAAATAAAATCGCAAGAGTTGATGGGAGAAAACCCAACTCACAAGATGAAATTTACAACCAGGTTTTATATAATACACTGCACGAAAACCATCATTTTACATATGTATGCGCCGGGCGTATATAAGTAGGTATTTTGCGTCTACAAGGTCGTCTTAATCCCCGTGTGTATACACCTCATCTGTGTGCGTATATAAGTGCCAGTAAACAGGGCTTCACTTTTTTTTTTTTTTTTTTTGGTAAATTTTATTAGGGTAGATCAAATACATGAATACAAGCTCGGCCTTGGCCGTTCTGCCGCTTGTTCCCTCCTTGTTTCTCGCTTTCCTCAATGGTATATATGTATGAGTATGGAGTAGTAACTAATACAATTCATGTGAATTCACCTTTTTGGTTGGATGAACATGTAATGATGATATGAATTTTCTTATGTTGTGAATGGCCATTTCCCCATTGGGGTTTACTTAGCTGTTTCTTTAATAACCAATAAGTCAGAGCTCCATTAGTTTCTAGTCATTGGATTTCTTCTTACTTTGGTTGATGACTCAATGGTATACAATAAAAATTTCACTATGTATAGCACCTCTTCCTAGTTGCTTTTTTTAACAATTATAGTAAGTATAACTTGCTTTCTCATTCTGAGGAATGTGACCCAGTTGTGTATCAGTTTAACTTCATTGCAACACAATCGTAAGTAACATCACACCATGTGGGGCATTGCAGCATAACAACCAGGGTAATTCTTTTTTATCAAAATTTTGTATCTGTCCAGTTTGTCTATGGTTGTATAAATTTCTTTTAGGTTATTCCATGCTGTGATTGCTTTGTTAAAAAAGGAATTATTATAAACTGAATTTTTTAATGGTGGTTGTAAGAGTCTTAACCCCAATTTTCCAAGCATAGAACAGGAGATGCATATCCCTTCTATCTTTTAGGTAAGCTGTGTAGATTTGTCATGTAGTTGTTTAGTTGTAAATAGAGGGTTAGGTTCGACTCTGACCTTATAAATACATCGTAAGTATTTGTTTTGTATTTTCTGGTAAAGTTCAGTGCTTGATTTATGGTCACAGTAATCGAAATACGGTAATACCGTCGACTTATATATCTGTAAGGCAGTGAATTGATCAATGTATTTCCTTATTTTACTGAAGAGGTAATACTTGTATGATACTTTTTGGATAACACTATTACGTTGTGTTTGGAATCGTAACTTCCGGTCGATGTTAAGACCTAAGTATTTAAAGGTACTAACTTGTAGTAGAGTGGTATTGTTGAGTTTTAGTGTATCAGCATCCTTTTTCTTACTTATACTGTGGGACATCCATACTGTTTTGGATTCGTTCATGGTTAGTAAGTTGTTTTTGCACCATATTTCTATTTTGGGGATTACTTCTTGCATTTGTTTATTATTTTTGGTTGTTATCACTGTGTCATCAGCGTAAAGTGTCGTTGAGCAGTCGATATCAGATACCGAGTCCAGTAAGTCATTGATATAAATTAAAAAGAAAGTGGGTCCCAAAATAGATCCTTGTGGGACCCCATATGCGACACTTGAAAACGCCTTATTGCAGAGAGGATTAACACAATGTATTAATGAAATAACACATTACTCAAAAATAGATACAACAATTGACCTTATATTTACAAACACAAATTGTATAAATAAAGTAGGAGTATTAGACAATAATATAAGTGACCATCAACCTTTATATATAGTTAGAAAAAAAACCCAGAAAAGGAAATAAAACTTCAATTTAGAGGGCGCTCATATAAGAATCACAGTGTGGAAAAACTAAAAAAACATGTAAATGATACTAAATGGGAAAATTTCGAGAGGCGCACGACAACATCAGAAAAATGGGACTTTCTTATTGAACAATTAAATATATATTTGAATGTAAATTGCCCGATTAAGGAATTTCAAATTAAAACCAAAAATGAACCATGGTTAACTGGAGATATTGCAATACTACTTAAAGAAAAAAATAAACTACTAACCAAGGCTAAAAGGAAAAAGACCAAGGTGGCATGGGATACTGCAAGAGAAGCACGAAACTTAGCAAACACAACAATTAAAAGAGCACGCCAAGAATACATATTAGAGCAAATAAACCAACAACATGATAATCCAAAAAAATTCTGGAGGCAAGTAAATGATATCTTACCTGGTGCTAAGGAAAATAAAACCCCGACAATAACCTTAATTGATCAAGACTCTAAAACACACATACCATATAAGGATACCCCGGACTACATAAATAAATTTTTTACAGATATTGGGCCAAAATTAGCAAGTGATAAATTTCAACCAAGAAGACTATATGATAAAAAAGTATATAGAACACAAGCTGACTACTGCACTAACCAAACGGAATTAATAGAACTTATAAAAAAACTGAATATGTACAAACCTTCTGGAATAGAAAACATTAAAACTGAAATTCTCAAAGAATACTTACTTGCAACAGTAAAATATTTTAACATACTTTGTAATCAAATCTTTGTAGATTCAGATATCCCGACATCATGGAAAAAATCAACAGTGACGCCAATATCAAAAGGAGGGGACACTAATAATTGCACAAATTATCGCCCCATCTCAATCTTACCAATACAAGCCAAAATTCTGGAAAAAATCGTAAACAAAAGATTGACTGAATTCATTGATATTAACAAGATACTGACAACTAACCAGGGAGGTTTTAGAAAAGGGTTTTCAACAACATCTACTCTTGCCGATTTTACGGATGATATTGCTCGCGCAGCAAACGTGGGGAAAATTACTGGAACCATATTTATAGACCTTAAAAAGGCGTTTGACACCGTAGACCACTCCATCCTCCTTGACAAGCTGCAAAACTATGGGATTAGAAATAGAAACTTAGCTTTCTTCGAAAGTTATCTAAAAGACAGGGTACAACATACCAAAACTAACAATAAGATGTCTGGGGGATTAGGAGTGGTCTGCGGTGTCCCACAAGGGTCCAACTTGGGGCCAACGCTTTTTTTACTTTATATTAATGATGTTATCACCTGTATGGAAGGAATTAATATTAAATTATATGCAGACGACACTATTTTATACACCAGTGGAAGTACAAACCAAGAGATAAAAGATAAACTCCAAGAGGCGGTAGATAAATTTAGCTTATGGGCCAGTCAAAACAAATTAACGGTAAATGTACTAAAAACAAAGTACATGTCGTTTGGTTCAATACTTGGATGTAAAAGAATCGGACATGTTGAAATCTCGATGGACAATATGCCTTTAAAAAATGTCAAATCGTATAAATATTTAGGACTAATTCTGGATCCTAGCTTAAATTATTCACAATATTTCAAAGATATAATTGGAAAAGTAAATCATAAGTTATATAAACTGGCCAAAATGCGTCAATACATAGATCGAGATACGGCACTTTTGGTATATAAAACTTGTGTGATGCCATACTTCGACTATGGAGGGATATTTATCAAAAACAGCCATATATACCAAATTGATAGACTTCAAAAATTACAAAACCAAGGACTCCGAATTAGCCTAAAAGCGAGACCAAGAACTAGAATAAGACTCCTTCATAAGAAAGCAAAACTCCCATATATAATGAACAGATGGAAGATGCAAATGCTTAACTTTATGTATCTTAGATCAAAGAACGATAAATATGTAGACCATAGAAATGTACCAACAAGACGATTTGCAGCAACCACCTTAGTAATACACCAACCAAATTATGAAATGTACAAGCGATGTATTGAGTATGCTGGAAGTGTAATGTGGAATGACTTACCAAACAATATGCGAAATATAGATGAATATAAAGAATTTAAATCGATTACCAAGAAAATGATGTTAGAGAGTATACCAATGTAATATGACAATGTACTGTAAAACAGGTTTCCATTAAAACGAACAGGATAGGGATACATGTGCATGTGCTATGGATAGGGTAATTGGTTACAAAGTAAGATATGTGACTTTGTATGGCAGGAATGGGGCAATGGTCAAACAATTATGTAACAAACGGATATATTGGCACCTGCTGAAAACCAGCAACGGCTACATGCCAAAGCTGACAGGATGCCAGCTTTGTTGACAGAATATATTCTATGTAAAGTAACATACATGTAAACAAAGATTAATATGTCAATAAAGAAAATGTATCAAAAAAAAAAAAAAAAAAAAATATGTGACTGGTAAAGTAGACGAAATCTGATTATTTAATTTAACTCTTTGAAATCTATTTGTTAGGTAGCTATTTATCCAATTACATGATTTGTTGTCTTGACCCATATTGTAGATTTTATGTATTAGTTGGTTATGAGGGACAGTGTCAAAAGCTTTCTTAAAATCTAAAAATATGGAGGTTAGATTGTTAGTATTGTCGATATTGGCATATATATGTCTAAGGTAGGCTGAGATGGCACTTATTGTTGAGTGTTTTTTTCTGAATCCATGTTGTGACTTTGTTAATATATCATTGGTTTCTAGATATGTTTTAAGCCTAATGTTCATAATTTTTTCTAGTATCTTACCTGGTACAGGTAAGATACTTATAGGTCTTAAGTCGTTTGCATGGCAAGCCCCTGCTTTCTTAGGTATAGCCGTAATCGTAGCAATCTTCCATGTGCTAGGGTATGCTGAGTGGTAGAAGATGGCATTGAACAGTGTGCGTACTTTTTCAGGGTCTACTAGAAAGGCAGTCTTAATGATTGAGGTTTTTAGGTTGTTTATTGCTGATGATTTAGCTGTGTCTATTTTACGAAGATTGTCAAGTATTTCCTTTATCGAAATTGGCTGGTCTATCAAGGACGATTGAGAGTGAGAGTGGGTGGGGGGAGGTGGCGGGGGGTGGGGGGAGGAGGGCTTCCTACTGAGGACACCTGTACTTCTACCAACACAAAGGGGCGGGAGGAGGTGGGGGGAGAGGGTATTTCCTCTCATATACGCGGGTGTGAAATACAGCCAATATGCGTCTGTCGTATATAAGGCCTGGGCATATATAAATGAAAACAAGTCAATATTCAGCCAATACATGCACTTCCGTGATGGCGTATATATGAATAAAATGGTGGTTTTCATGCAGTGATAGATTGTGGTTTACTGAGTCCCAATACATTTTTAACCGGGGACTTTACATATGATGCATGACACAAAATGTCGCCCTTTTTTTTGTCTCCACACACCCGCCTTCCTGTATTCCTTGTAAGTACCAAACTCATTCTTGAGTATCCACATCCACATAATAAATCTTCTTTTTTTTTAAGAAAAAAAATCTCGTTATATCATTAATCATCTGAAAGCCACATCATATGTCAATTTATCATCCATCGCTTGATCGTCTTATCGTGTGGCAAGAAGATAATGTACCTTTAAATACTCCATTTTTTCAGACGAGGAAGTGTGATCTGCGAAATGACATTGAGACCCTACAAAGGGTCGTCTGGCTTCAGCAGGGATTTATTCGGAATTCACTTCAGGAATGCCGTGATGGGCAGCTACCTCAGATTACCCAATGGCACACGATGTATAAGTAAGAAATTAACATTTATGTAGTCCTGTATGAAATGTCTATATATAAATATAATCAAATGTTTCCCATGTTGTTTTGTGTTGGAAATACAAACTAAGTCGAGTCAACATCAGGAGAATTCTGCTGCCCACCATACAAGGGATACTCTGAGGAAACGTAGTTACTGAACTTGGCGTGATGGCCATTCTATGGGTCTATTTTTCAAAACCTGCATTTTAGGTTAAAAAGCATTTTTCTTGAATATCTCTCTTAATAATCAGCGACAGTTGTAATTCCTGCAGTAATGGATGCGTCTCAGGGAATTCTGTCATTCCAATATAGGGTTTTCATATAATGGACAGGAATCTATTGGTGAAAATTGAGAAAACCCCTTATTTTCTCCTTATTTTCAAGTTTTTTTAAATATGTGAAGATGAACAAATACTTACAATATATCTAAAGGCAAAAATATCAGTAAAAACTATTCATTAAATTAATCTTTACTATAAGGGCTATGTGAAACATCATAAATCAAGGTGACAAAATGAAAATTTCCCTGAATTCTATGTTTAGATAGTTTTTCAATTGAAAAATGTTACGTCCATGACCCCCAGGTTAAATTCTAAAAATCAAAAAGATAAAAAGAATCAATTTCATGTTTTCCACCTACAAATGCTGCATTGATATGTCCTTTTACACTCCTTAAAGTTTGAGCTTGATTGGTCTATGATAAATGTGTCGATTCAGAATATTGTTACCTAGACCTTAATTCCAAAAAATAGGGGTCATGGACGTAACAGTTACATAAAACATGATTATAATTCCAGTAATCATTTTTTCAAGAGCAAACCTTATTTACTTCATGCTACTATATGTTGGCCTTAAGCATAATAAAAACCATTGTTCTAATCTTTTTTTTTACACCTCTGAGGATGCAAATGTGCTTTTGTTACGTCCAACACCCCGTTACGTCCGACACCCCAATATATGCTAAACAGGAAAATAATTACTAAAGGCAGGTCATACTGATTGCCAAAGGTATTGAGATGTTTACTAATTTAGTCAACTAAGTGTGAGAGGACTATTGAATTTTTTTATGGAGTTCTAAGTTCCCTGTTTTATCACAAGGTGTTACGTCCATGACCCCTGCTACTAGTTCTTTGTTTATGATATGAGTATGAATACTTGGTGCCTTTATTATGGATTATTGGAACATGTACCTTTTATTCAGCTTCTGTGATTTTAATAGTGAATCATTATTTGGCAAACTGAAGATGCAATCAATTTAACCACATTCCAACACCACATGTTATGTTCAACACCCTATGTTACGTCCGACACCCCATGTTATGTCTGACACCCCAATATATGACAGACAGGAAAGATATTAATTTTAACAGGTTGCGATGTTTACCTGACCTTTGTAATACCTCTGGGAGTTTAACTATGTATGTGTATAATCATTTCTAAATGTTTTTGATAGGCTTCCCTCTGTCCCATTTTATTACAAAGTATTACATCCATGACCCCTGCACCCAAGAATTAGTTTATGATATTACTGGTCACAAACCATAAGTTAAATCTGGATTTCTATATGTAACATTTTCATATATGTTTTATCTTTTCAGCTCCTGTTATTTCTTGAGGTGTCTTTTGATTTAGGCCCTACATAAACCCCTTTTTAATTTGTTACTAAGTGTTACGTCCGACACCCCTCTCTAATAAATGAGAAATACTGCTCGATGTAAAAGAAAAAAGCTAAAACTTGCCATATTACAAAGGAAATTTGATAAGTCATACAGATATTTGACTCTGATCCTTTTGTGTATATATACAGTCAACACATATATATGCTTTTTGATCCATTATCATATAGAATGAAGAACAAAGAATAGAGTTTTAGCCAAAACTCAATAGGATTTCCTAAACAAATAATTTTCAGTATTTGGTATTTCTTTCTGCTGTAGAAATAATGGCTGTATCACATAATAGTGATATTGATAGGTTTTTAAGTTCTAACACTACAAAAAACCTTTATGTAATAGACTATGTTTGAAATAGTTAGTGTGTTACGTCCGACACCCCTGAAAGAGCCTCCATTTATGCCTGACAGGTACACCTATAATAGATAATTTATATATAAAAAGTTATTATTTACTGTGAAGCAATGTCTAAGGATGAGAAATATACTGAAATCCTTATGAAAAGAACAAGTGATGTGAGAGGGTAAATACAAAAGAAGTTACATTAAAACATACAAAATTGTTTGTAATTTCTGTGACTTGAAGAAAATTCAAGATCTTGTGACAAAAATTCTCACAGAGCAACACATATGGCTTTTGGATGTTGCAAAGAACTATATATAAGCTTTCCTATTTTAATTCTGATAAACATTTGGCCAGTGAGTGTGGGAGAATAAAATATTCCAAAAATGTCCACATTAATAGGGGTGTCGGACGTAACACATAAAGCCTGGTTCTCTTCAAAGTTGTATAAAATTATAACATCTACTCAAAACTTATTGGAATAAATTATTTGTGAAAGCTAGATATCTGTAGTAAATAATAATATAGGAAACAAGGACTTTTTGTGAAGTTTATATTTAAGAGTCAGTTTCTGGCCTTAGGTAGGTAAAATGCAGGTTTTGAAAAATAGACCCCTATGTCAAAATCCACAGCCACCTTCACCCACAAGCTGGAAGTGTCTGTGACTCTCCCTGCAGAACTTCCATGTGACCTCGACCTATGCTTGGAGAGTGTGATATTTCTTTCTCTTGAAGCCATTTGTACATATCTTTATTACCCACCTGATACAGAGTCTCCATACTAAGCCTATGGAGATTACAGATCGCTACTGAGTAGGATACAGACCTGCGTACCCTCCTAGGAGGATACAGATTTTTGAGATGAAAGTAGTCCCATTGAGATGAAAATAGTCCCAAACATAACTTCTTAACTATGTTGAAAAGTTTTCTAACGATCATATTTATTGCTTAAATCTAAAAATAAGTGAGTAATAAATACAACATTACCATGATTTCGATCTCTGTGGCCGTATTCTCCTTGTAGTTGACGCTACGCAATACTCCTCGCTATCGCTCGGAGTATTACTACGCGTCAACTACGCGGAGAATACGGCCACTCAGATCGAAATCATGGTAATATTGTGAATTTATTCCTTTTATGTGTATTTTGAATCAAATAACCATAAAGGTAGGCTACATTATCAATTTTATGAACAGTGGATATTTATTGATAAGTTTTTTTTTCTCGCATTATTAATCAAGATATTTGGATATTTTTCATATTTTGAACAGTTCCTACGAGCAGTATTAAAGTCGATTTGCTCTCCGGCTATCAGACGACCACTACAGCTTGGCCTACAGATACCTATCGTTGGCCTACAGATACCTATCCTCCCTATACCACCACTACCACCTACTCACCACCAGTCAACATTGGGGTCGTTATTCAGACTACTGTCTTTAACATAGGCATCACTCTCACAGTCTTGGTATTGTGCTATATTTGCTATCGAAGGTGGAAAGTGGCACAGAAAAAGAAGAAAACCACCAGAACTGTGACGGTCCTGAACCTCAGCCAACCACCTGTGATTGCAAAGTCAGGGTGAGGATCTATTTATTTCATCACTTCTTATTTTATTAACTACATTAATTAGGAAAACAGACTGGGTATTTCATCTGATAATAGTTACAAACTCCCACATTTAAATAGAACTGAACGAGAGTTAGCCTGAGTAGTTTTTATGCCACGACGGGCAGGTCGTGTATTACTACACGAGGCGATAGCCGAGTGTAGTGAGGAACAGGTCTGACCAGAGTGGCTTAAAAACTAGTCAGGCTAACTCTAGTTCGGTTCTGTATTTATTCTACCCCATCTCTGTGCTTTTGGATTACTAAAATATAAATATCGACTCAACGACCTACCTTAAATGAGTGCCGCATATCCGTTTGCTACCAGGTACTTGTTATTATTGCCGGAGCGAGCCACTAAGCTGACATCCTGGTCTCTGATTTGTCAATTTTTTTTTATTACTCTAGTGGCATAAAAAACACTTTATTTTCATAGCCTGCCATATAAAATTTGCCAATGTTAAGTCTATGGCGTTTTTTATTAGGGGTAGGATAATGACAAATACTTGCCTCGAGGGCGGGAGGGGCGTAATTTATGAGTCTGGGAGTGAGTAACAATCATCAGATTAAATACCAGGGAGCTGTTTCAAAAGTCGGGAGGGTGCTAAGCGAGAGTACTCACCGCCAAAGTGAGAGCTAACAATGGCACTTGAAGCGTCGCTGTCGAGGTGGAGGCGCCCCTCCCTGTTGGGTATTGGTAGCGGTTTTGGTGCCGCTTTGATTCAAAGTGTCGCTCGCTGTTGCAGCCTATCGCTTTAAAATGTGACGTGCCGCTGGCGAGACTTCACTCGACTTTTGAAACAGCTCCCAGGTAAATTTTCTCCTTATTAAGCACCTTCAAATGTTAAGAATTTTTTTTTTTTAAAAGGTCAGGAAGTACAATGTACAAGGGTGTACGTTACCACTTTCTTGATCTTTCAGTAATACACACTTATTCAAATCGATATTCCAATGAAATATATTACATTTGATGGTTTTTTTGGGTTTGAGTTGTGACGAATGTGTGAGGATTAAAGGCATATTGGACGATTTGAAAAGTAAAACCCATGTCAATTTCCTGGTTATATAATATGATCTTCAAGTGTTATAGAACACATTGTTAAGCTAAAAATTGGAGTCACCATGCTAGTTTTTGATTTACAGATAAATAACATGATAACTGTATAAGAATATATCTAATTCTAACAGGTTGTTTTTCACATAGTAAAACTTTTATCATTTTCTTTCACAGAATAATGCAAATATAGAGAAGTTCACATTGAAGTTTTTAAAAATATAGGTCATGGTCCTTGTTTTTGAAAGAATCGAAGAAAACCTATTTTTCCAGCACATTACACTTTTTAAAATGGTGTTTCTATCTTTTATAGTAAAAAAGAAATGATAATATACACCAATATGGCACGTCTACTATGCCTTTCTAAGTATAGCCACAGAGGTGCCTTGTGGCGGGTCTGTAGTGATCTGCCTCCAGCCACCTGCCTGCTATTCCTGACACTGGGTTGGGACCAGTCTAAATGGGTTTTTCCAGCTCTCAGGTTGGTACCCAGCAGTGAGGACTGATCCTGTAGGGTAACGAAGGTACTAGCAGGACCAACTGGTCAGCTGGTGCCAGACTTACATAGAATCACCAGTGGGAACCTAGCAAAGGTTCTGCACATGCTCAGTGAGGACATGGGCTGTATATAAGCAGCCTGCTGTGGCTTACTGAGACACACTGGGGTGTGCAGGGACTATGTGCGGTCTCTCTGCAGGGCTCTGTCTCTGCTCTCCACCTTATGGGGCTAGATCTCCGGACTAGCTTGTGACCAATTTGGGTTCCCTAGAAGGTGGAGTCAGAGTATCCCGGTTCTCTAGGAGGAGAAGGCTGACCGTTGGGTCTCCTTTCCGGATAGAGTTCTGGGGTCCTGAGAGGAGAGCAGGGTGGTAGTGTCCACCTGCCAGAGGGTGGTAAGGTTTCAGCCCTGTGGAGGTGACATTTACCAGCCCTGTGATCCTCGACAGCAGAGCTACGGTGCTGGATGGTTGTGGTAAAACACAGCTGCGGGTTTGCGGGTGGGACAAGCACCGAGATGGCATTCTGGACCAAAACTGTAGTGGTGCTCGAGAGCAGCTTCGGCTGTACCTGACACCCAGCCACTACATTTACATTGGGTTAACCCAGTCAGGGAACCGGGCTATACCCGGGGCTATACCCGGGAACTGCAAATCCACAAGCAGAGGCCGAAAGTTCAGGCAGTTTCACTAGTTTGGCCAATCCTAGCACTAGATTGTGGTGTACACATACATAACATAAACACTTAACTTTATTTATGCCCCAGTCACCCTGGCGTAAATTTCGGCGTTTCTTCTACGTATTTGAAAGGATGCGAGTTCCGCGTATTTAGTACGCAAATACAACGCATTTATATTTTACTACGCAATCCAGTCACACTGGCGTAAATTCTGGCGTATCTAGTACGTATTGGGTACGTATTGAGTACGGATTGTGAACGTTTCTATTTTCATAGCTTGTATGTTCTTTTACGTTTCTCCACGCTTGTCAACGCTTATTTACGCATCTGTACGCATTGTGGCGTTTTACTGCGTTCATTTACGCATTTAAAATGCGTACAGATAAGTTTTAAAATTTTAAAACTCATTCTGACACTGCGTTTTTTTCCGCGTTTTGTCAACGTTCGTTTACGCATTTCGGCTTGCTTCTACGCATCTCCGCGTTTTCTCGCGCATTGCCGCGCATTTGTAAATTTCAAAATGCGTAGAAGAATGTAGACGTGCGTACACGGAAAAACGCCGTTTTTTACGCCAGTGTGACTGGGGCATTACCCTCATTGTTAACCACAATATTCAGCGGTCCCATCTTGTTTTAATTCGCTACATAATTCATGCAGCTTCGGCTTGTGAATTACTACCCTATTCAAACTTGATGGGATATGAGCACTGACCTTGAATGGTACAACGGTGTGTAAACATGGGCGACCTCCTGAGAAATCTCTTCATGGTTATTGTACTTTGTAAGGGGGCCCAACTACGACGGGCTACGACGCTCTACAATTAAATCCCCCGAAGGCGGCGGGTCTCGGAGACTTATATTTATCATCCGTTGCATGGGTATATGCTGGGTTATATCATATTGCAGGAAAAATATTTTTAAATCAAATGTCACCATAGTTATATTGATACTTGACTATAAATAGTCAGCTATGAGATTGGCCGGAACATTCAAACCAGTCCATGCTCGGACTGAGATCCTCAGCCGCTTTCTTAATCGTACCATCAGTTCCTGTAAAGGACTGACATAGTCATATTTATCCTACCCCTAATAAAAAACGCCATAGGCTTAACATGGGATTTGTTTATGTCACGGGTAGTGACATAAAGTGTTGTTTATGCCACTACTTTCTGATACTGAAAAAATATGGAAACGGGGTAGGATTAAATCGAGACGCCACTCGTTTGAGTCTGAGCTTATTTATGCCACTCATTTTGTTGGCTCCGTAATGTCACTCGTCTTCGACTCATGAAATTACGAAACCAACAAGATGCATGGCATAAATAAACTCAGACTGAAACTCATGACGTCTCTTGATAGTATCACACAAAGATCAATAAAGAAATTTGAAAGAATAAGAAATATGTGGCAAAATGTCAAAATTCAAAAGGCAGCCTGTCGTAGGATATATATATATATATATATATATATATATATATATATATATATATATATATATATATATATATATATATATATATATAGAGTGAGGGGTACTGCTGTGAATTTACTGGTCTAAGGAAGGTGTGCAGCCTTTAAAAGGTTAATGAATTGCATTTTCTTTCCTTTTCTTCATACAAGGATCTATGGATGTTACAACCAACCAATTGGCATAAACCCTTATCTTCCACAATATGGCGTCCAAAAGAGTGCAGCAGTCTTTTCAGGCAACCTACATACCCACATTTGAAAGAAGGACAGGTAGGTAGGTGAAAATTGAATTGCAATCTAAAGCACATAGTGGGATATATATGGACCTCACAGGGCATTTGTCTGAGACAAATCTTGCTGAGATTCTGTGCTGGAAAACAATCTCCTCATCTGAATGGAAGGGTTCCATTCACATGATTGCTTTCCCAGCAAGTGTTAGTGATGATTATCTCTAAAAACGTACAGAATCTCAAGAGATTTAAATTTTGAACACTTTTAAAGTTTATAGGGGCATTTTAGTGAGGCAATAAACACTGAATATGAACAAAATGGAGCGAAGTGTAAAATCAATGATCATTACTCCTACAAATATCTTCTTCTGCAAGCAATATACTGAAAATGAACTAATTCTACATAGTATGTTTCTTTAAATATCAATATCCTTGTTGCTATGCGTATCAAGATGGAGGGTAAAATCTTAGGAAAAAGCTTTTGAAACAATTTATCAAACATGAGATAATTTGCATAAATAGAAACAATATCCTCCTAAAGATTTGTGGTAATCCAGGTATGATTATTCTTTTCAGTGTCATCTGGACCAAACACCTTTGGATTCTACATCAAATCAAGAAACACCTTGTATATGTAAAGGCTGTTGAAGATGTTTAAAGCAACCCAATTCATCATGGAGTTCTCAAGGTGTCTGCTGTCATCCAGGGCCCTGAGACTATGCTTGAACAAGAAACTTGATTATAATATCAAAAGGCTACATAAAGAAGCAAATGTTGCTTGGTTAAATGATCGACGTGATAGTAACTTGTTAAATTACATGTTTAAACAAAAAACACGAAATGATTTGATAGCTACTTACAAGAGAAGAACGAGAGAGTCATCTGGTGTCAGATTCAAAATTACACATCCTTACTTGGAAAGATTTAAATCTGGAGCAATGTATCGAGGTGCAAAATTATGGAACGAGCTAAGTGTCGAAGAACGAGAAATTGACTCATATGAACTCTTTAAACAAAGGCAAAAGCAAAAAATACTGCAACGAATCTAGAAACTTGTTATATGCCGACTTTTTTTATGTTAACACTGATCTGAGACCTACTGACCTCACGTTCCAGGGATGAATTTGTGGTACTAGTTGGTTGGCCACACCAAATGAGATATTGTCTCATACAATCTTGTAATAAAGGGTTCGCAAGCCGCTTCTGTGAATTCATGTGTTTTAGTATCTTCAAATTGTGGAAGTGTATAAGGAGTGCACGGGTTCCAATGGTGCATAAGGTTTTGTTAGTTATGTAAGGCGAAGAGCGATCATTGTGAGATGTATGTGACTTTCTAGAGTTTAAATAAGGCTATGAGAATGATTAGACTCATAGCTAAATCGTATGTAAAACTTCAAGGAAGAGACACTTAATCACTACTTTCATATTGGTATGGAAAATTCTACTACGGATGTAAAATTGTACTACACTGTCTGGCCAGTTCAAACCAGCGGCTGCTGAAGGCCAGGCAGTCTAAATAACGAAAATTAATTTTTTTTGTTTAAATCCAGCTAAACAGAAGGAACATGTTAGCTTTCTTTATATCTTGATATACCCATGATGTCTCTACCATAAAGACTCTCTTTTGCCATATAACATAAAAAGGCTGTATGTACCAGGGGTCCATATATGATAAACTAGGATCGTACATGAAGACCCTTTTCTGTAACTTGAACTGTAAGGGTTGTCTTTGAATGGTATTTTTAGGTCTGATCACTAAAGCCGGGGCCCCACCTACCACGATTCTGGTCCCGATAGGCCCTAAGACTGCCTTCCCGACACCATACCGATTCTATCGTGAGGTCCGCAAAAATCGTGGTATGTGGAACTGGTTTCTGCGATTGGCTGCGATAGGCTGTGATTGAAAACACCAAACGTAGAGGTCCCGATAGAATCCAACATGTTGGATTTTTTGTAGCCTGCCTTAGGGTATCGTAGCCTATCGGGAAGATATCATGGTCGTCGAGTATAATTCACAGATTGGATCACCACATAGGTCTACGAGTCTGGGACCTTCCGATAGGCTACGATTTGGGCAGTTCAAATCTTAACCATCGGGGAGTATGTCGTAGACCATCGTGGTAGGTGGGGGCCCGGCTTAAGACAGTATTAGCCATCCATAGGTGTTGAATAAAGTTGACCCACATCATGCCTGGGTCTCTATGGCATACAGAAAAACCCCTACATGTACGATCCTAAGTTATGAAATGAGCCCCATCGTTCTGTATGGCACAATATGTAACGCTGTTCATTATGCCCTGGCTAAAACATAGTTGTTGTTTTTATTCAAATTGGGGTAAGACTTCAATAATTTCAGGTATATTCAATGATTATAGAACTACCCACCATGCATGTACAAGTTAAAAAGCTTGATGGGAATAGACCCTTTTCCATGGGCTGGTGCCACAACCCATGTTCCTGGTTACGCAATGCCTGCAGCCAAACAAACACCTGGCAACAAATTCTTTAGTATTGGATTACTGAGCATGTAAATGTAATATGTTTATAATACCCATGTACAAAATTTCCATAGAAATAACAGTGATTGCATTATATTCTATAGTATTCCAGCTCCAATTTGTTGTGTCATAAATGCATATCACCATAATGATACTTTAAATATAGCTTAGATAACACAGGAACACCGAGGCTGGATACACAAGAATACATTTGCAGGCCTATCTATCATGTGTTTATCTTTTTCAACGTTAAAACCAAGACAATTTTCAATTATGAAGTTTAGACTGCCCAAATTCATTAGTACAATTCCCTAGATTGTTCCAGCATTCTAATCTGTCAAAAAACAACTCTCCTGCAATCACAACCTCTGCTCACAGTTTAAGTGTGATTGCTGTGTGTCTCTATAGGCATGGGGCCAGACTCAGCCATGTTTGTCTGAACAAACTGCATTGCCTTTTCACTCAGATCTTGGCTAAATGTCTCATTTCATAAGGCCTGTAAATTCCCATCTTGCTTTGTAGCTTGTACAGCATGGTCAGGGTGTTCTATAGAGATATACCTCTTGATTATTGGATAGAAATTGAAATTCACAAAATCATTGTTAGCCTGTGATTCTCTTGAACCAAATACACAAATTAATTCTATTGAAATATCATGTCAGCATAACACCCATATTAATACTCAAATCCAATGCAATGCAATGGGGATATATAATTAGCTCAATGAAAAATGCACTGGGCTAGAAATAATGAACCTGCCTCTGGGTTAGAGTGCCACAACAACCAGCACACCCCTTTATCCTCAGAAGAGACTTACTGCTATATCAAAGGCCAGTCCTTCTCATACCATGTCTATGTGGTGTGGTGTTCAGCCACCTTTCTCCATCATCCGCAGCAGTAGTAGACTTAATGCTATATCAAAGACCAGTCCTTCTCACACCATGTCTATGTGGTGTGGTGTTCAGCCACCTTTCTCCTTCATCCCCAGCAGTAGTAGACTTACTGCTATATCAAAGACCAGGCCTTCTCACACTATGTCTATGTAGTGTGGTGTGCAGCCACCTTTCTCCTTCATCCCCAGCAGTGGTAGATTAACTGCTGTATCAAAGGCCAGTCCTTCTCATACCATGTCTATGTGGTGTGGTGTACAGCCTCCTTTCTCCTTCATCCCCAGCAGTAGTAGACTTACTGCTATATCAAACACCAGTCCTTTTCACACCATGTCTACGTGGTGTGGTGTTCAGCCTCCTTTGTCCTTCATCTCCAGAAGTGGTAGACTTACTGCTTTATCAAAGGCCAGTCCTTC
The DNA here is from genome assembly GCA_950022655.1 of Alentia gelatinosa. Lineage (NCBI taxonomy): Eukaryota > Metazoa > Annelida > Polychaeta > Phyllodocida > Polynoidae > Alentia > Alentia gelatinosa. Next base: position 5,392,831 of record OX465579.1, on the reverse strand, counting down.
TCACACCATGTCTATGTGGTGTGGTGTTCAGCCACCTTTCTCCATCATCCCAGCAGTAGTAGACTTACTGCTATATCAAAGGCCAGTCCTTCTCATACCATGTCTATGTGGTGTGGTGTGCAGCCACCTTTCTCCTTCATCTCCAGAAGTGGTAGACTTACTGCTATATCAAAGGCCAGTCCTTCTCATACCATGTCTATGTGGTGTTGTGTACAGCCACCTTTCTCCTTCATCTCCAGAAGTGGTAGACTTACTGCTATATCAAAGGCCAGTCCTTCTCATACCATGTCTTCTATGTGGTGTGGTGTGCAGTCGCCTTTCTCCTTCATCCCCAGATGTGTTAGACTTACTGATGAATCAAAGGCCAGTCCTTCTCATACCATGTCTATGTAGTGTGGTGTTCAGCCACCTTTCTCCTTCATCACCAGAAGTGGTAGACTTACTGCTTTATCAAAGGTCAACCCTCATACTTGTCTATTTAGAACTCTTGCCTCAGTGAATGTGTATTATGGGTGTGATTTCTGCTTGGATTCATCTCAGATATTTGATCACCGCCCTGTGGCAAAAACTAATGACAAAAGTTTAACTCTGAAGTAGTTCCTAAATATCTTTGGGTCCCCAAAGATATTTAGGAACTACTTCAGAGTTAAACTTTTGTCAGACAAACTAACTGTATAATATTATCAAGATATACTTATCTACAATATATTCAAGTATGATATTAAGTAATAAACGGAGATTATAATTATTCATTAGTTCAACGCATATATATATTCTTATGCTATATGATACAAATATCAGGAAACTGACAGTAAAATGATACCACTGCTTTGTAATTTCTGCATTGATCAAGCTACTAAAATTGTGCCTGGAATGTGACAGTAATGCAGAAATTTAGACTAGTGTATTAGGCTACTGAACCTGACCCCTGGTGTTTCTGTCCCTATAGATTTTTAGGTCAAGTAAAAGACAATATCTGGGAAGTTATTTTTTTACGTTTTTTAAGTAAATAATATTGATGTCATTTATCATCATAAATCAAAGGTATTGTTTTGGTTTGCATGCTTAAGACATAGAGTAATAGGGAACTATATACAATGCATAAGTGTACGCCAAATTACTGCCATGCTTGACAGTTCTGTGGCCTTATCAAATGTGTAGTTATCCTATATGTGGTCCATTCTTGCTATCAATCGTGTAGGTTGGTAATAAATACAATAATGACTGGTTTGGTATATGAATGACCGTAATCTCCTCATTGTTGACAACGTAATATCCTTGCTGTTGCTTGGATGTTACTATGCGTCAAATACTCAGAGATTACAGCCACTCTTACACAAAACCTGTCATCATTGTGTATACAAACATTGGAACAAAAAAGCTGCCATATATTGATATTCCTGTAATCTACTGTTTTGTATATCATCAAGACTCACTAATGATTGATAAAACAGGTTCTCCCCATTGATAAGATTTATAGTAGCAGGATCATATATATGGAAATACATAATCAAGACGAATCTATGTTATTCTAGATTAACAAAATTAACTATGTGGCATTTCCACCTTCCGACAAAAAGGCCACCAATTATATGCAGCCTGTATGGAAGTCCATCGGTGGTTCTATTTGAGAAACTATCAGTGCGCATAATCAGTGATCAGTGAAAATGCATTTTCCTATGAAAATTGAGGTAGTCGCCAACTGATTTTTCAGCCTCAAGTTGATTCCACCGCTAATGATTTCATCAATGGTGAATTTGTCGGTGGAACGAAATGTTGGTCGGTGGTGCAATATTATGTTATGTTGGAGATTCTTGACCTTTTATTTTGACGATGACTGCTAAATGCATAACTGGTGGTGATTATCAATAGATGGAAATGCCACAACGGTATTACTTACCAAGGTAACTATTGGGTACTAGAATTAACCAGGCCTTGTAACCTAGAAGCAGTAACAGGACAAATAAACAGATTTTTATTTTCAATCTGAGACTTCATGTATTCACTTCCTTTAATAAATTATAATGACTAAAAGGAAAAAAGTATTGCGAATCTCATTTCTTATTGGTGCAAAGAAAAGCAGACAGACAGCATTTCATTTACAGCTGACGAGTGTATCCTAGCTATATGTAATATAATGGTTACAGGAATAACTAGAAGATGGAGCTTTTAGATGTTTAATGTAGAGCATAAGAGAAAATCCAATGAACAATATAAATTGGGGAGATATTGATGTAATCCACATCAATGTACAATATCCAATTGTGCAGTCATTATGAATATCCAGCACACATACACAGTAGTCCATTGTCAATCCTATATGACACAGTATTTAACACACATTTCCTAGTAGTTATAGTAGTTCCAGCATGGAGAATGTCCCGACTTACACAGGACCACCAGTGTGGACCCAGCAGGGTTCTGCACATGCCCAGTGAGGCCCAGCAGGTGTATATATAAAAAGCCTGCTGAAGCTCAGCTGGACACACTGGGGTGGAGGGACTACATGTAGTCCCTCTACAGGGCTCTGTCTCTGTTCCCTGCTGGGATAGACCTTTGGGTCCCCTATAGGGGGGGGGGGGGTTCGGAGAGTCCCGGATCTCTGGAAGGAGGGAGTTAACCTTCGGGTCCTCCCTTTGGACGGAGTCTGGGATCCTGGGTATCAGCAGGGACTGTGAGACTCTCAGAGTCTCCCTTGTATGATCCCAGGCGGAGCAAGGCAGTGTTGGGTGGTTGTGGTAAAACACAGCTGCGGGTTCGTGGGTGGGACCAACACCGGAATGGCGATCTGGACCAAAACTGTGGTGGTACTTGGGATAAGCTTCACCTGTACTACATTTGTCTTGATTCTTAATTAAGTTTTTTTTTCTGTGCCATGACCTATTTAGTCGTAGTGAAGCACCGAAGTAATTTCTTTTTCATGTGTAAATCATCGTAATTAACTGGAAAATGCAGAACAGGTGGCACCTTGACAATTACCAGTTAAGTACACTATCTTGTCGAAACTCTATTCATAATGCAACAAGTCTGCATTACTTAATAGGGTGAAATAATACTCACATACGGATTTTACACGTTTATACAACCTTTTACATACTTGAACACAGGGGTAATGGCCCAGGGCCTTGAATAATATAGAATAGCTTGATTTCGGCTGATTATCTTCTCCATATACGATAATATACACTCATGTCTTGACTCAATTGATCTACTGGAAATTCCCGGGGCAATCGTCTTCTTGTGGTCGTGGACTATTTCTCTCGCTGGCCAGAGGTTATTAGTATTCCCAAAACGGATGCTCATCACATCATTAAAAGTATGGAAGCGATCCTCCAAACGCACAGGTTACCTGAAAATGTAAGGAGTGACAATGGACAGTCATTTGCTTCTGCAAAGTTCAGTGACTTTCTAAACAGTCTGGGAATTTTTCATCACAAAAGAGTTCCATACTGGCCTCAGAGCAATGGAGAAGTTGAGAGGTTCAATGGAACCATTCTCAAAATCATCCACATTGCGTAAATCAAGAAAAAGGACTGGGAGAAGGAAATGAGTTTCCTTTTCCATTATCGTGCAACACCACACTCAGTTACTGGCATAAGCCCCAGTGAGTTGCTAATGGGAAGATTGCTGCGAGACAAACTACCGAAAGTGAACATTGAGAAGGAAAAGTTATCTGAAAAAGAACGAAACAATCTCATCTGTGAGCGCGATGCTGCTTGTAAGCAAAAGCAAAAGATTTATGCCGACAACCAACTCAGCGGCTGTGTTAGTGACATCCATGAGGGAGATACCATGCTAGTTAGACAACTCCACAAATCAAACAAAGCCACTCCTAACTATGAGCCCATTCCCTCAGAGGTGATCCACAAGGAGGGAAATGCCATCATCATACAGAGTCCCGGTGGGTTACAGTGCATGAGGAATGCCGCCCATGTTAGAAAGTTTGTGTCCAACTCAAAAGATACTGTGGTAGGTGATCGTGCTGAGGCTGCTGAGCCATTGGCCTCCACTCCTACTCAGGTAGAGCCCCAGGAGGTGGTTCATTCTCTGGCCCTGGAGCTGGCCCCTGCTGCTACCTCACGGCCAGGTAGAGCTCGCAACGCTCCAATCTGGGGTTTTTTTGGGGGGTTTTTTGTGTTTTTTTTATTTTCATGAAAACGAACGGTACAATCACCCTTTACAGGGCGTTCTTCCTTGCATTGTACGGAACGAATACATACATTCAGCACAGGACAATAGACAAAACAACAATAAGTACATGGACAAACAAACATATATTGACGTGACAGGGTATGTGTGTTGCCCCACGGGTCTGGTACTAACCCACATTGCTTTTGTAAACCTACAATGATATGTGTTATACAGGGTGAATTACTTTAATAATTTTGTGAGTAGAGAAGTTTTTTGTAACGAGGCAATGATAATGGAGTATTGTGTAATAGGTATATGTTTAGTTAAATGGAGGTAGGATAAGCCCCAGGTCATATGACTCCAGGGTTACCTTAAATATTTTGGAGTTTTTCATACAAATCCGGTTTCAGAAGGGCTAACTTTATTTCTCCTTTGAAGTCTTTTCTCGATCTAAGTTGTTGTGTGGAATATTTCAGACATTTCCAGATGTTATTACCTGCATATAGTGGCGAGTGTTTATAACGTTTTGTTCTTGGTCGTTTCACTTTCAATACTCTCTTCTCCCCTGCTCTAGTTCTATATGTTTGGTCTTCGCTCATCACTATGTGATCAGGGGGCCGTTTCACTAGTAGGGGGGTCAAAGCAAGAGGTAGGACTGCAACAGTGCCAGCAACAGCGATACCAACAGTGTCAAGACCAAATTCGCGTTTCATCAGTGGTCTCACTGTTGAGGTGGGACCAACTCTCACCGTTGGCACAGGGTCTCGCTATGCACACGTGTTTTACGTTCGAATTTATCCGTCAACGGGCCGCGATGACGTGGAATTTCACCTCTTCCCATAGGAATTAAGCAATGAAATTTTTACACAAGTAAGGTATATATATACCCTATAATCGTACCCGATATGAAGAAAAACGGCCATGCCGTTCCGAAGATATTGGTGTTAAAATCTCGTCATAGCAAATACGAGCACTTTCCGTCGGCCTCCGGGGGGAGACAGAAAGAACAGCCGAACCTCCGCCGCACTTCGGAGGGAGTGGAAAAAACAGCGACCAACGCAAACGCACAGAGGGAGTGAAAAATTCAAACGCCGAACTCTTCGGAACGGCGGGTCCGATCTTCTTGATATTTGGTACGATTATAGGGTGTATGTATACCTTACTCGTGTTAAAATTTCATTGCCTAACTCCTACGGGAAGTGGGTGAAAACAAAACTCTAAACCCAACAGCGACATGGTTTACCCTGTCACTAATAGTGCCTCAACAGTGATAGGTACAGTGAGACCTAATTGTGTAGTGAAACGTACTCTCTCACTGTTGGTCTCACTCCTTACCTGACTCGTGTTCACGCTTGACTGCACGTTCTCATGAAAAGCAAACTATCACTGTGGTCTCACTATGGCAGAATACCCTCCTAGTGAAACGGCCCCCAGGCTCCTCCGCCTACCAGTGAATGGGGAGAATGGTTGAAAGACTTTGTAACTAAGTAGTATGCTTCTATCTTGAAGACTATGAAGAAGTGCTAAATTCTTAAAGTGTAAAAGTATATTTGAAACTACATACTACAATCGGTTTGAAAAATGCCTTTATTATCCAGTCAAGTTATGTGGTAAAGAGTATATCCATATTGATCCTATGAACATTCGAAAGACTTTCAAGATACCTGAAGAAGAAAAGACTCTTATTGATGGGAACTCTTTAAGCGTATGGTAAGCCAAAGAAAAAAGTATATGATCTTCTTAAATAAGAAGGGGGGAGATGTAGTATAGTAGAGCCATTCCATTTACTTATGTCAATTCTATTTGTGTCTTTGTGAATCCGTATTTTGGCACTGTAATGGCGCCTACCAGAACAACAACAATGTGATCAGAATAACACCAACTCCAAGACCAATCCTGAGTTTATTTGTCATCCTTTCACCACCAACACAACAGATATCAAGATTTGGTCTGTGTAATAAACAATTTTCGTTCTTGGAACGTGCAATTTTTTAAAAGACAATCATAGAAGGCTCTTATTTATACTGAGGTGACTGATAAAGCCTTTCTCCACTGTGCGAATGGGGGGCTTGCGATCCTGTATAAATTCAGACTTTGACATTCTACATTGCATGCTAAAAGGTCAGACTTTGATATTCTTCCATTATGAAAAGCCAGGGCTTAGCTATCATTGCACGCTAAAAATTCAGACTTTGACATTCTTCCATGGTATTAAGTCAGGGCTTAGCTATCAGTGCACGCTAAATATTCAGACTTTGACATTCTTCCAGGGTGAAAAGTCAGGGCTTAGCAATCATTGCACACTAAAAGGTCAGACTTTGATACTTTTCTGTGTTTGAAAGTCAAGGCCTAGCCATTAATACACATGAAAAAGTCAGACTTTGACAATTTTCCAAAGTAGAAAGTCAAGGCCTAGCCATAGTTGCATGCTAAAAAGGTAGATTTAGACCTGTGACATAAGGTTGAAAAATCGAGACAGTGTTTCCACTTGGCTGAGTTAAATTTTAAGGTACTGATTTTTTGGGGGCTGGGCAAAAAGTGTTGGGGGGGGGGCCGCCCCCATGTCCCCGCCCCTATTCTGACACCACTGTGTAAAGATTTGGGACGAACTCCCGGAAGTTGTAGGGCCTACAACGCTTGAAAACGATAGCGGAGTTCAAAAACAGATCCCGGTAATGAATTATCATTTCTCTACTAGCACATCATCATTCTCTCATATAGGCCTACATATAAACACATGCTATGTGAAAAGCCTTAAATTTTGATCACGATTTTTCACATAGTTTATCTTATAGTAAAACAAATGTCATTTTCCTCAAACTTTCACAGAATATATGTGATGTATAGTACTACAAAATTATTATTAAAAACTATAGGTCACCATCCTTGATTTTGGGGAAATTGAAGAAAACCATGATTTTTAGTACATTTCCTATATAAATCAATCAAATGAAAATAAGAACATTTCACTTATTGGGGTGAGGTGAAATAATACAAAATATTATATCTAACTCATTTGGCATTAGAATATAGGCCTACATCACAACAGAAATATTTGGACTGATGATTATTACCTACTAGCGACTTTGTCGAGTCCGAGTTAAGGCGAAAATATTGTATAAATGAAATCTAGGGCTGGATTCGAATCCCCAACGTTCACATTCCTAGACGAACACCCTACCTACTGCTCCACTTAGCCAGATGCTCAAAATTGGTCAAATACCTAGGCTGGTGGTGGGTGGGGGAACCAGCAGAGTTTTGAAAGGGCTACCAGCGAAACCTGAGATCTCATTGGTTTCTCACGAGAGAAGTAGATTAGAAAACTACAATACTAAACTTTGAATTCGGCATGGCTCGAAATGAATCATAAGAGAAGAAGTTTGTCTGAGTATAGTCCTGCAAAAAAGACGAACAGGTTCAAGTTTTTAAATACACGAGAATCTCACTCCTGTGGTGCTTCAGTCTCCAACCCTATGTCTGGTTCACTCTGTCTCTATGTGCGGGAAGATCTCCAAGCGGATAGTACGGAAAATTACACGTTTTATATGTGGTAGGTAACTATGTATAAAAAGGCACGTTTTCGACAGGATCCGCTTGGAGGTGCTTCCCCACATAGAGACAGACAGAACCAGACCTGTGTAAGGAGAGTGAATATCACGAGAGTGAGAATCTCGTGTGTAGAAAAACTTGAGTCTACTGTATCTTTTTACTTGGTTTATACTCACATTTACTTTATCTCTTATGATTTATTTCTTGTTAATATAAAAGAAACACTAGGTGGCGCTGTTAATTGTAGTTCGCCGGTTCCCGCCTCCACCTAAGGTGTGTACACGCCGTCTGGTGAATGGTGGCCGCACTACAGGCTAGCCTCAGACTGCCTTCCGCCGCGCCCCCTAGTGTATGACCGGGGAACCAGCGTGTAAACCAAAGTGGAGAGTCAGAGGTGGAGAGTAGCTCTAGTCGTGGGCGACCCAAACAGTACGTTCCCTTATACTATAGTTTAGGGTCGGACTCGTCTGACAGAGCAGCTCTGGCGAAGTCCAATTTAAGTCCAATTTAATTTCAGCTTGATTTTCATCGATGATGTTCAGTTGAGCGATATTCAAGGGACTCGGCGGTTTGAACTGCACGCACGTGAAGCGCGCGCTTTTCGCAAGTCGACTTGGGAGAAAGAGTCAAGTGACCAACAGATTAGAGAGATATTTTTACTCTGTGAGTGAACTGTGACCGTTCTGCACCAGGTGAACGTAAGACGTCAATCATAAAACTAGGGTGAGACACTGGCCAACTCACGGCACTACAAGTTACAACAGGGCACTGTCACAAAATGATCGCTGGTTTTTAGGAAGGTGTACAGGGTTTGTAACAGAGCCTGGAAAAGCTCGTCCGAGACACTTTGACTGCCTAGCGGACCGCTTGCCAGTCGGAGCCTCTCGGACGGTACTTGGACCATACGCTTGGTAGCCTTTACGCTTGGGACGATAAGCTTCGTGAGTTGGACGATACGATTCGTTTTCGGGGGTTGGCGTGGTGGCCGCCTCGGACAATACGCTTTGTCTTCGAATATTGGCAGATTGGAACTGCCGATCTTCATCATATTTGAGATGATTATAGGTTATTTGTTTCCCTAAGTCGTGTTAAAGTTTCATGGCTTAGTTCCTAAGGAAAGGGAGTGAAACCAACCCTCACAGCTGGTGGTTTTCCTCAGATCAAATATTAAAACGCCTGGCAATGCACCACTTAGTGATAACCTCTCGGACTACAACAATGTGTGCAGATTAATAACACCTGTAACTTAATGTGAATTGTGATACATATCTTAGATATCTTTGTCATCAAAGATCAACATGTTTTTGACCGATTTTGAATGCCAATATGAAGTAGGCCTACTATAACTACAAGACAGCCAGACATTGGCGTGTCCGTTATGGATCGATTCGCCCGATGTTTCAATTGCAAACGCGAATATCGTTCATATTTCGAATGATTATAGGTTATATATTCCCCTACCTCATGTTAAAGTTTCATGTCTTAATTCCTAAGTTTCATGCCCTAATTCAATTCTTAACAGAGTTCTGACATAAATTCGGAAAAAAACTTATCGTCCACCCGCGAAAAAGCATATGGTCCGTCGCTCACGCGCTGAAAACCGAGGCGTGCCGGCTACGAAGCTTATGGTCAAGCATTCTCTCGGACTAGGAAAAGCCTGGAATTATGCTTTTGGGTTTCCAGGCCTGGAGAAGCCTGGAATTCTCACAGAGAGCCTGAAAAAACCTGGAAGAGCCTGGAAAATTTAGTTTTGCAAAAAAAATTTTTTTTTCAGTATATAAAATTCTGGTCATTATTAGTTTTCCTTAAGTTTAACTACATTACTTGACTGCCAATGAAATTTCAGTAACTTGGATTAAATAGTTCCAAAAATCCATTATTTTTCCATGTATAGTGAATTGCTGATAATGTAGCATGATTTTGATTAATTGTATTCATATTTTATATTTAAGAGTGGCAAAATTAAATTGAAGATATCTTCCCCAAACCACTGAAATTCCACAGGTAGTAAGGAAGATGAAGAAATGTTCACTATATTTGGTGATGAATCAGACATGGTTCTAAAAACAACGACCAGATATACACCCTTCAGAATACAAACAATGACTTCATTCATTAGCAAGATGGTATTGATTGACATTATTATGTACCTGAAAAAAAATATATTAGAGCCTGGAAAAAGCCTTGAATTTTATTGCGATGTCTATGTACGAACCCTGGTTCTGGTTCTATCTGTCTCTATGTAGGGGAGCAACTCCAAGCAAATCCTGTCGAAACCGTGCCTTTTTATATATGGTAGGTAATTATTCAGTTGAGCGAGGGACCCACATATATTTTGCAAGTTATATTTGATAGCTAGTTTATAGTTTTCATGACAATGCGGACATTGTTTGTAGTTGAATAGTTATAAGGAAACTAACAAAAGTACTTCTAATCTATTTCACAGGAAAACCCTAGAAGAGATCACCTTTCATCATACATTGCCTGGATTCAGTAACAGTCAACTGGAGTTATGGCAGAACTCTCATCCACTGCTGCGGTCATAGACGAACTTCTGAAGGTAATAGTCACCCTTTAATTTGCCTCTATTTTCAATACAATTATGAACACCATAATATGTTACTACACTTAGTTGGCTATCTTTAAAGTTAATGTCAAATGTAAGTGTTTAATATGTGAGTAAGTGTATTATATGCAACTGTATACAAAGTATGGTGGTACGTCGCGATACCGGCACAGTATGGTGGTACTTATCAACTTCTACTTCTCTAGCAGAGGTTGGTATTTACAGTATTTCCTTGCATAAATAGTTGATAAATCTCACAAATTACAGAGTAGTCTTTACATGTGCAACACTAGTCCGTTTACGCACCACACCACCTTAGTCTTTCGGTATGTGAAGGTCTAACAGAGCATGGCCACTATTGGCCAACCCCCTTCAGTGAGAGTTAAAACTCTCCAAGCTGATCTATTTGGTACATGCCCATTAAAAGATACTCTAGGACCTATGCTTGAAGAGTAACACACTGGTTGCTGGCAAATCACTCAGGGTAGCTGAGTACCAGCAGAGGGAGGAATTCATGCCTCAAAATGGCAGCGCATAACAGTCTTAGCCTGGAAGCCTGGCCTAGTTTGACTATAGGCCAGGTAACGGGTTCCAGTTTCGTGGTGCATTATTGGTAACGCCTCCTGGTTCCCTGGTCATCCGCTAGAGGGCTCAGCGGAATTAGGTGTATGCCAAGCAGATACCAGCCAAACCACTAGGCTGGTTTCCGGGCTACCCGATAGTCACAGGCGGGCACCAGCCAAAGTTGAAGGCCATGCCTGTGGAACCCGTTACCTGCCCCTTATTCATATGGGCAGGGAACCAGTCTAATAACAGTCTGAGTTTGAGCCTGTGTACCCTGGCCTTGGCGATAACAGACTGTACTAGAGTCTAGTGCAACACATACCACCCTGGCGACTCCTAGCGGAGCTGGGAGAATGTCTCTAGTTGAGATTGCTCGCTGGTGGCGTCCCCTAGTGGTTGTGGTTCTCACTAAATATACCGACTTAAGTTCCTTAAGCCTTCCCTGATATGCTGTGACAGACACAAAGAGTCATATTTACGATCGAGACATTTATGCTTGTCAACTGGTGTATGTTGAACTAGTCACACTCTTGAAATCTGAGAAAGAAAGAAAGTGCCTTTAGCATAAGTCAATTATTAAAAAGAATCTCTAGGACGAAGCATAGGCCTACATGTATCATACTCCTTGTATTTCTATGTACTTGCTTCTGTTTTTGTTTGTCTTTTACAGTCAACACTTTTATTTATGTTGCATTTGTATTTATTTCTTTGCTTTTCTGTGTTTTTTCTACTGTTAACATTTTGCAATTTAATCTCAATACTGTATAAAACAGTCTGAGTTGATAAAATAGAATTGGATGTGATTGTAGGAGATTACAGTCAGCAGCACACCTTCAGAGGATGTTTCATCAGAGGACTTCAAAAGACCTGAGGTAAATATGACAGTGTCAGGGAACTGGAATTCTCATGTCATTATGTGTTTAGTTATAGACGTCTGAGGTAAATATTACAGTGTCAGGGAACTGGAATTCTCATGTCATTATGTGTTTAGTGATAGACGACTGAAGTAAATATTACAGTGTCAGGGAACTGGAATTCTCATGTCATTATGTGTTTAGTTATAGACATCTCAGGTAAATATTACAGTGTCAGGGAACTTGAATTCTCATGTCATTATGTGTTTAGTTGTAGACGTCTGAAGTAAATATTACAGTGTCAGGGAACTGGAATTCTCATGTCATTATGTGTTTAGTTATAGACATCTCAGGTAAATATTACAGTGTCAGGGAACTGGAATTCTCATGTCATTATGTGTTTAGTTATAGACATCTGAAGTGAATATTACAGTGTCAGGGAACTGGAATTCTCATGTCATTATGTGTTTAGTTATAGACATCTCAGGTAAATATTACAGTGTCAGGGAACTGGAATTCTCATGTCATTATGTGTTTAGTTATAGACATCTGAAGTAAATATTACAGTGTCAGGGAACTGGAATTCTCATGTCAATATGTGTTTAGTTATAGACATCTCAGGTAAATATTACAGTGTCAGGGAACTTGAATTCTCATGTCATTATGTGTTTAGTTATAGACATCTGAAGTAAATATTACAGTGTCAGGGAACTGGAATTCTCATGTCATTATGTGTTTAGTTATAGACATCTGAGGTAAATATTACAGTGTCAGGGAACTGGAATTCTCATGTCATTATGTGTTTAGTTATAGACATCTGAAGTGAATATTACAGTGTCAGGGAACTGGAATTCTCATGTCATTATGTGTTTAGTTATAGACATCTGAGGTAAATATTACAGTGTCAGGGAACTGGAATTCTCATGTCATTATGTGTTTAGTTATAGACATCTGAGGTAAATATTACAGTGTCAGGGAACTGGAATTCTCATGTCATTATGTGTTTAGTTATAGACGTCTCAGGTAAATATTACAGTGTCAGGGAACTGGAATTCTCATGTCATTATGTGTTTAGTTATAGACATCTCAGGTAAATATGACAGTGTCAGGGAACTGGAATTCTCATGTCATTATGTGTTTAGTTATAGACGTCTCAGGTAAATATTACAGTGTCAGGGAACTGGAATTCTCATGTCATTATGTGTTTAGTTATAGACATCTCAGGTAAATATTACAGTGTCAGGGAACTGGAATTCTCATGTCATTATGTGTTTAGTTATAGACATCTCAGGTAAATATTACAGTGTCAGGGAACTGGAATTCTCATGTCATTATGTGTTTAGTGATAGACGTCTGAAGTAAATGTTACAGTGTCAGGGAACTGGAATTCTCATGTCATTATGTGTTTAGTTATAGATGTCTCAGGTAAATATTACAGTGTCAGGGAACTGGAATTCTCATGTCATTATGTGTTTAGTTATAGACATCTGAAGTGAATATTACAGTGTCAGGGAACTGGAATTCTCATGTCATTATGTGTTTAGGTATAGACATTTGAGGTCCATATTCTCTGCGTAATTGTTGCGTAAGGTGTATTGTGTAGTCTCAACTACACGGAGAATACAGCCACACAGATAAAAATCATGTTGTATTTATTACCCTCCTTTCGGCTGATTGTTAGAAAAGAAATCTTGTAAATAATTAGAAATTCAATGTAAGCACAGTGAATTGTTTACATAAAATAGTTCCTATAATGCCCGTCAGGTGGCAGAAAAAGCTGTATTCTCCTAGCCTGGAAGCCTGGCCTAGTTAGACTATAGGCCAGGTAACGGGTTCCATTTTTGTGTTGCATTATTGGTAACGCCTCCTGGTTCCCTGGTCATCCGCTAGAGGGCTCGGCGGAATTAGGTGTATGACAAGCGGATACCAGCCAAACCACTAGGCTGGTTCCTGGGATATCCGCTAGTCACAGGCAGGCACCAGCCAAAGTTGAAGGCCATGCCTGTGGAACCCGTTACCTGCCCCTTATTCATATGGGCAGGGAACCAGTCTATATTCTCCTAGCAGAATACGGCCCTCTAGAATCTACTCAGCAGCAAACTGAAGGCTCCATGGAGACTCTGTATTGGGTGGGTAATAATAGCGATCTGGAGGCTCCATAGGTATAGTGTGGAGACTCTGTATTGGGTGGGTAATAATAGCGATCTGGAGGCTCCATAGGTTTAGTGTGGAGACTCTGTATTGGGTGGGTAATAATAGCGATCTGGAGGCTCCATAGGTATAGTGTGGAGACTCTGTATTGGGTGGGTAATAATAGCGATCTGGAGGCTCCATAGGTTTAGTATGGAGACTCTGTATTGGGTGGGTAATAATAGCGATCTGGAGGCTCCATAGGCTTAGTATGGAGACTCTGTATTGGGTGGGTAATAATAGCGATCTGGAGGCTCCATAGGCTTAGTATGGAGACTCTGTATTGGGTGGGTAATAATAGCGATCTGGAGGCTCCATAGGCTTAGTATGGAGACTCTGTATTGGGTGGGTAATAATAGCGATCTGGAGGCTCCATAGGCTTAGTATGGAGACTCTGTATTGGGTGGGTAATAATAGCGATCTGGAGGCTCCATAGGCTTAGTATGGAGACTCTGTATTGGGTGGGTAATAATAGCGATCTGGAGGCTCCATAGGCTTAGTATGGAGACTCTGTATTAGGTGGGTAATGATAGCGATCTGGAGGCTCCATAGGCTTAGCATGGAGACTCCGTATTAGGTGGTTAATAAATATTTGTTGATACATTCAAACGTAAAATCATTATATAATCCCTGGTGAGGGCGTATATATATCTTTATCTCACCCCTGGTATTTCTTCTCCATAGACTTAACATTGGGAACTCGTATCCAACCCCCATGAGATATTTAGGGAAAATATCAAATGGGGGATTATGTCATAAATGTTCGCCCATTAGTCAATGAGAAGGGTGAGATAAATTCAGAAACCTATTCAAGTTTAGGGTCAGAGCTCGATCCCATCTCATTTGAATCTCTACGTTATTCACGCAGCTTTGCCTTGTGAATCACTACGCAATTCAAACTCGATGGGATACGAGCTCTGACCCTAAACTTTCATAGGTTTAATAGGAGTAATACTCCCAGCGTTACAATATGTATCGATTCATAGCCACTCTGTTCGAAAAAATGTTATGAATTATTAATTTTTATAGGTGTTTTCCGATTTTCTTCTCAGTCCCGACTTTCATCCCTGGTAACTCTGCATATGGAATACGAGATATATCATTTTTAATTTCGTTTCAGGTGACAAGTACGCTGGTAATAAAAGTACTGGAGGATATACTCAAAGACAAATGCTTCATGAACCACGAATTCAGTGACAGAGGAAAGGCATGCATAGAAAATGGTATGAAATTATTGATTAAGTATGAAATATTGATTAACTAATATTACTCATTTAATTGAAGGCTTATTGGACACTTAACCCTGAAAATTAAAACCCATGTCAGTTTCCTGGAAATTTCACATGATGATCTAAAAATCATAGCTCATCACGTTTTTGGTTTTTTTTGGTGTTTTTTTTAAAGAATTGAAGAAAACTATTTTTCAATACATTCCCTCTTTCCCTAAATCAGTCATATATAAATTGGCTTAATTTACCTATTGGGTTAGGACAAATTGGATAATTTTCTTATCACCAGGTGGCACCACTTTTTATTGTAGGATATGCCTTCAACTAATATTGCTCATAATTCGCATTTTAGTGGCTAATGAGAGAGAATGGTTGAAGAATCCTCATGATATTGCTACTTTTCAACAAAATATATGAAACGATATGATCAGGGTGTCTTTCTCCCTTATTTTAATTGGATGCCATGTTTCCATTGAAATTCATGTTTTCGTTTTCAGAATTAAAAAAAAAATTAATTTGTGTAATATTGACATACCAACTGCTAACAAAGAAAAAAAGCCCATGATCCCCAACCGAACTTTTCTACTCCCAATTACAAACTTGAGCTTTCCCTTTACTCATTGATTCCCCAATGCAATTCGTAAGTAATGCATAAACCCTGTATTTTTTTCAGACCCAAACTGGCATCCCTGTTTAAATGAGCTTTTAGATTGTCTACATTCTAAGGAAAACAATATCAAACTAGAAAATAAACCTGGTACTCTTCATTTATTTAGAATAATTATATCTATTCAAGCCACAGGGATGCCAGTTTTCCACTTTTCAGTGGAAATTCACTTTTCATTTTGAGGGAGAAAAATTCAGTTTATACTATTTGTTTGTTTTTGTTTGTTTTGGTAGTTAAACGTCCAATTTGTTCAATTAGACTTATTTTGGGTTTGATCGAATCTATGAGATGAATGTAGGAGAAATCCCACCCCTACACATTTACCGAGGTGAGAGTTCTTTTACTTCCCATACCACATAGACATTGTATGAGAAGGATTGGCCTTTGATATAGCAGTAAATCTACCACTGCTGGGGGGTGAAGGAGAAAAGTGGCTGCAGTGGGACCTGAATCAACGAAGTCCCGTGCTTTTTACCACTTTTCCCCACCCACCCCGGTCGCTTTAGTTATGCTTGCGTGCAAGCATATCCGGTCTGCACCACGAGGAGGCGAGGCGACCAAGAGGGTGAACAGATTGGTAATTTCTGTCCACCCCTGCAGTTTATACCATTCTGTTATTTGAGCTTCATTCAGTTGCCAAATTAGAACTAAACTACAACGGATGTCTAAACCCTATTTCGCCAATAACAAATATCCAACTTTTTTTTCTGACTCCAACTGGCATCCCTGAAGCTATATATCGCTAGCAACTTCAGTTACTAATAAAAAAAATAATTTTCAAGGTAGCATCGGTTGGGGTTAGCAGTGTTCTTAGCCACGTTTTCTAAATCTTCAGTTACTAATAAAAAGGTTTCTTCATTTCAGTGGACGACCTGTGCGCCTGCCTCAGTTTCCTCCCTGACTGTCTGACCAAAAGAACATTCCCAACAACATCGCGGGAGGCTTCGTGGGGGAAATTTCACTCAGGACTTGTGTCAAACTTGCCTAAGCTGTTCACTGTTACCAAGTTGAACACCTTTTCGTCCTGGCTCTCTCTGAAGTTGTTCCCTTACCTACTCGACGAAGCCTTCCCTCGAGCACCGGACGGGGTGGATGAGGCCCACCTGGCCCGTCAGCCCACTCCGGAGGGTGACATTGTTCTCTACATTGCTGGAAGTATCGTGAGGAAACTTTGTAAATCTGTTACCTCCGACTCTGAGCTGGATATTCTCGACAAGATGGTGCGTACTTTCCCTTTTAATCAGTGGACTACCCTCTCGGAGGAGCTGGACACGGAAGGCCTTCTCCAGTTACCGCCCCACATCCGTGTCATGTTTCTGGAAATGGAGGATGTCTTCGGGAGTCTCTTTTCAGGAGACAACGATGTCCATTTTGAACAGTTCCTGAAGGTGTGTATGGACAATGATCTGGTAATCAGTGGATTCTACGATACCGTGTATGAGTCGGATACAACAGATGCTGTGAAATTAAAACTGTTTAAGGAGATTCTAGGGTTATATTTTCATGTACGGGTTCATCATAAATGCCGGAAACTTATGGAGGAGTGTCGGCCAAAGAAGAAGGTGTCCCGCAAACAGAAAGCTCTTAGGAAAACTCTGAAATCTTAATTTTGTATTTTCATACATAATGTGTATGCTGTATGACATTGCATTTACACATTGTAATATATCAGAGGGCACCCACCCACTTCTGGTATTATAAGTTGTCAAATTTGCCTAAGCTGTTTACCGTTATCAAGTTCAATGCCTTTTCTTCCTGGCTCTCTCTAAAAGTTGTTTCCTTACCTACTCAATGAAGCCTTTCCCAGAGCACTGGACATGGCAGATGAGGCCCACTTGGAAACTTTGTAAATCTGTAACCTCCGACTCTGAGCTGGATATTCTCGACAAGATGGTGCGTACTTTCCCTTTTAATCAGTGGACTACCCTCTCTGAGGAGCTGGACAAGGAAGGCATTCTCCAGTTACCGCCCCACATCCGTGTCATGTTTCTGGAAATGGAGGATGTCTTCAGGAGTCTCTTTTCAGGAGACAACGATGTCCATTTTGAACAGTTCCTGAAGGTGTGTATGGACAATGATCTGGTAATCAGTGGATTCTACAATACCGTGTATGAGTCGGATACAACAGATGCTGTGAAATTAAAACTGTTTAAGGAGATTCTAGGGTTATATTTTCATGTACGGGTTCATCATAGATGCCAGAAACTTATGGAGGAGTGTCGGCCAAAGAAGAAGGTGTCCCGCAAACAGAAAGCTCTTAGGAAAACTCTGAAATCTTAATTTTGTATTTTCATACATAATGTGTATGCTGTATGACATTGCATTTACACATTGTAATATATCAGAGGGCACCCACCCACTTCTGGTATTATAAGTTGTCAAATTTGCCTAAGCTGTTTACCGTTATCAAGTTCAATGCCTTTTCTTCCTGGCTCTCTCTAAAAGTTGTTTCCTTACCTACTCAATGAAGCCTTTCCCAGAGCACTGGACATGGCAGATGAGGCCCACTTGGAAACTTTGTAAATCTGTAACCTCCGACTCTGAGCTGGATATTCTCGACAAGATGGTGCGTACTTTCCCTTTTAATCAGTGGACTACCCTCTCTGAGGAGCTGGACAAGGAAGGCATTCTCCAGTTACCGCCCCACATCCGTGTCATGTTTCTGGAAATGGAGGATGTCTTCAGGAGTCTCTTTTCAGGAGACAACGATGTCAATTTTGAACAGTTCCTGAAGGTGTGTATGGACAATGATCTGGTAATCAGTGGTTTCTACAATACCGTGTATGAGTCGGATACAACAGATGCTGTGAAATTAAAACTGTTTAAGGAGATTCTAGGGTTATATTTTCATGTACGGGTTCATCATAGATGCCAGAAACTTATGGAGGAGTGTCGGCCAAAGAAGAAGGTGTCCCGCAAACAGAAAGCTCTGAGAAAAACTCTTAGATCTTAATTTTGTATTATCATACAAAATATGTATGCTGTATGACATTGCATTAACACGTTGTAATATATCAGAGGGCACTCACCAACTACTGGTATTATAAGTTTTGAGCATTTCACAAAGATTGAAATTCTTCTATTGCGACTAATTTTCTTCAAATGGTTTATTCTCATGCCTTCCTCTTTTGTTACGAAAATGTTGCCCCTTGGTTTTTCATATGAATGGCCAAACTTCGCTGCGAGCATATTCTCTGTTCTTAGTCAGATGTCATTAAATGAAAGAATGTACACCCGGTATATGGAAAGGTAACCCAACTGTTTGAAGTATGTATACCTTTTGCTGTGCCAGTTGTTAGAAGTATATGTACCTCTATGCCAGTTTTGATAACCAATAAATGACCTGTCCTCAGACTTTGTTGGCCCATAAAGATATAATTTTAATTATTCTGATGCCTGATCAAACCATAAAAAATCTCAGGACCATATACCAGTGTATATACGTACTGCTGCTCCCTATGCAGTATTATAGAGGAAACCTATCAAGGTTTAGGTTCTCAGCTCGTAGCCCATCTCGTTTGAATCGCGTAGTAATTCAAAAGGCAAAGCCGTGTGAATTACGTAGAGATTCAAACGAGATGGTATCGACTTCCGACCCTAAACTTGAATAGGTTTCACATTAACTAATGTGCTAGCCTTTGTGACATAATCCATTGAATATTTTTCCTAAATATCTCATGGGCGTTGGATATGAGTTCCCAATGTTAATTCTATGAGGAAAAAAGATCAGGGGTGAGATAATAAAGAAGAAAGTTTTGGTCAAAGTCATTCTCCACAAGCTTGATGCAGGGTGATATGAACGAATATATGATATATTTATATGCCACATCTTGTTCGGAGCGTTTAAAAATATTTACTCGTCTATCGCCTTATTCATATTATTATATACTTATGTCCGAATGTCTATTAAATACTGCCCGCTGCTAGGGGTGCAGTAATAATAATGTTCGTGCCCGCTGTGACTGCGACTTTGTATATCATTAAAATGGCGTTTTTTCACCAATTAAAGGTATATAATAATAAGCAAACATCCATACTGTAGACGAAATGGTTCTCATTCTCGGTCAGTCGTTGATTTCAAACTGCCTTCCGCCTGTGGCGTCAGGCAGTATGAAATCGATGACCGACCTCAAACAGGAACCGTTTCGTCCACAGTAAGGACGTTTCCTAATATTACTGCATGCTCTAACCTCGATGACGAATGGGGACAGACCAGACACTCATCAATTTCTTATTTTTGGCCATAGAATGGGGCTGGGGTGTGTGGGAATGTTTGAATCAATTTCTTGGTGTGGATGAGGCCCAATTTATTCTCTTTGTTATACACAAGATAAAAATGATTTTATAAAATGAAAAGAGGCATTTCTTTGGAATTGAGGAAAATTGTCATCTGTTATATATCCTCAATTTATGTAAAAGGGCCATATTTTGTGTGACGGACTCATTGGGGTGGGGAGTCAGCTCACTGGTTTGGACACTGGACTTGTAATTAAATCCCAAGGATGTGGGATCGAGTCCCACTGCAGCCACTTTTTTCCTTCATTCCCAGCAGTGGTAGATTTACTGCTATGTCAAAGGCCAATCCTTCTCATACCCTGTCTATAGACCCTATTGAGGGATCCCAAAATCCAGTCTGTTTACAAGTTCCGGTGTTCGCTGGTTGCTGACGTATGGTGATAGACCCTTGACCTGTAACCCAGGGCCTTGTTTTTAGTCACGACAATCGTTATTGGCGACATTGTCGATGCGGCAGTGTGCTAGAGAGCTACGATCGTAGAACCAACGACAAATGGCGTGGGGCTACGACATGTAGAGAGCTCAAATGGGTGCTATAGTCACGACAATCGGTGAGCACCCAAGCGAAAATGACGCCACATGTGTCGTAGGCCTAAGACAACTTTGGACATGTTGTACCGAATGCGCAACTTCACTTCCCGTTGGAATTAAGCAAAGAAATTTTAACACGAGCAAGGTATACATATGACCTATAATCGTCCCAAAGACGGTTCTGAAGTTATAGGCGTTTGAATTTCGTCATAGCAATCATCTGCTCTGGTGGCCAGTGTATTTTCCCGACGCCTCTGCTAATTTATGCAGCAACCTTGACATTAACTGCGGATCGGGAGGGTGACTGGCCACCAGAGAAGACGATTACTATGACGAATTTCAAACGCCGATAACTTCGGAACAGTGCAGCTGATTTTCTTCATATTTAGTACGATTATAGGTCATATGTATCCCTTACTCGTATAAAAATTTCATGGCTTAATTCTGTCGGGAAGTGGAAAAATCCTCTATATACGCACAGTGATGTGTTACAGAACCTAAGACAGTTCTATACTTGTCGTCAGGGCCGACAATTTGAGCTCAGATCGTAGGCTGCAGGCTACGACGCCGTCTATAGCACGGCGGCCATTTTGTATCACCAAATAATGTCTTGGTCTCAAGGGACGATCTTAGGCCATCGTGGATCCACTATATCGTTACTAAAAAACAGGGCCCTGAATTATTGCAGTTTAACGGTTTTCAGAAATCTTCAAATTGAAATTCTGATGCCAGAAATGGAAATTTCAGCTATTTCTTTATCTAAATCCGAAATTATGTTCAGTTTCTCCAATTATAAATAAGAAAACTGTGGTTCATGCAGTCGTTGTGTGGCCAGTCATTCGGGAGAGGAACTTTTACTTACCCGGGGCGATAATAGGGAGATTTGTAACCTTTGGATGTGGTGTGGGAAGTAAAAGAACTCTCATCTCAGTAAATGTGTAGATCTAAGATTTCTACCTTAATTCATCTCATAGATTTAATCACCACCCTTGTGGTGTAAAAGAACCTTGAGAAAGTGGTAAGAACCCATAATGGTTGACTGGACGTTAAATCAAACCAAAGACTGACTCATTGGATTACAAACACCAGTGTATTAATTGATAACTTATAGTTTATTTTACATATTACATTGGAGAAGCAATATTTCAAAAGGAAACAAAGAAATCTCTTTATACAAAGTTGGTTCGTTTATACAATCTTCACTCCACTCTCTCTTGTTGAAGATATACAGCCATTAACCAATACAAATCAATGTATCACCAAACATGTGAAAAACAGATGTACAACTTGCATATACATCATAATAACATCGGCGCGATTCATTCAGTTGGACAAGCGTATCATAAAGGACATCCACGAAGGAGGTTACAAAGTGAACATGCTCGTACCTAGTAAGGCCCACACTGTATAGGATCCAGCGTTTATTCAATCGGAGGTCCATAGGGAGCCAAAGTGAACCCACTGAAACCACAGATACCCGTTTACAAAACCCAATTTCCGGTGGCCAGTAAGAACGAGGCTTAGTGCTAAACCTATGGGGGTTTGAGGCTAGACTTGTTTTTGGTCTCTTTTGTTACTTTTGGAGTGTAGTTTATTACTATTGTCTCTAAATAACTGTCTCGAAGCTACGATGACAGTTGTTAAGTTTATCAAAAATATGGATCTAAAAGATTGGAGAATGAGACATATAATCTCGAACCTACATAGCCAAAGCACAGAGCGCCTATATCCGGAAATGGTATTTTGTGACCGGCTATCTGTGGTTGAAGCGGGTTTACTTTGGTTCCCTATATTGAGCAACAAAATTAGAAATAAACGCAATATGATTAGGGTTTTTTAAAAACTCGCAACACCGGAAGTACTTCCACACATGCCAGGTCACCATGCACATGCGTAGTGGATGTATATTACGGGGATACAGATTTAAATTTTTTTTAGCACATATTTGTTTTAAAAAAAAGGTTTTACATTAATACTATATATATATATATCATGGGGATACAGGTTTATATTTTTAGCACATGTTTTTGTTCTAAAAGAGGATTTTATATTAATTAAATTTCTACCCATGAAGAGGGTGGTTTTAAAAAAATTTAATTTCGCACACGTTGAACACTAATAAGGAACTGCATAGAGATCCTCAGCTGCTGAAAATACGCCACGAGTTTGGGTTCTGGAGTAATTACGAAGCAAACCAAAACGAATGGCTATTTCAGTGCTATGGATCGAGTGCGGTTCAGATTTTATCTCACCCCTATCACTGACTGATTGGATAATGTCTGTGACATCCCCATTGAGTATATTCCTACAATACTCCATGGGCGTTGAGTACGAGTTTCCAATGTTAAGTCTATGGGAAAAAGTACTAGGGGTGAAGTGTCACGGAAAGAACAATGCTGTTTACAGTAATGGAGCGGTCGCGTAGCAACCACAGGCTGAAAGTCGTCTGGCTGCGACTGATTTCCCGCCAAAAGCGTCACAGTTCAACAACACCAGGAATAAGTCCAGAAATGATTCTGAAGAAAGGAGTTTATGAAAAGAGGGGACGCCCACAAGCATGCAGCACGTTAAGGAACTGATGGAAGCACTACATCATCAAGAGGCGTCATCCAATCAGCGACGACCTTACAAAACACCACCGGAAACTGCCAAAAATGGCAGTCGAGCCTCATTTTGAATCATGAACAAAGTTAACAGCGAGAAACAGAACGTGTGAATCTCCCTCCCAAAGCGAAGAGTTCTACCACAAGAAAGCACCACCAAGTCGCATGTTTATATTATATAAAGGTCGGCAGACATTGTCACTCACTCAGTCATATACACTGGCAGGTAGGTCTTTATGTACTCCTTCAAAATAGGTCAAGTATTCCAAGTCAGTTCTCAAAAAAAAGCATGGGATTTTATATGAGTATGATTGGGAACCACAGAGAGAGAGAATTGTGATTTCTCTATAGACACAGCACAGTCAACTGAAAGTAGTGGTGTTTCTACAATTACACACATAACTTCACATTATTAGTCGCTAATTTTTTGTGCAATTTTAAGTTCCAACTCATGCATATTTTTTGGAGTGAAAAGTGCTCGTTTCAAAAATTGAATTCTGTCCATACCATTCAAGCCCTTGTAGAACTACAGACATAAGTTGTAATCGTAGCCTAACATGAACAACACGCAAGATATACAGTTGTGGGAGTTGTCGTTTGTAAAACGAGCCCTGATTGGCTCGTGTGAGACGCTCTTCATGCTGTGGACGTGAAAGACGTAAAATCAAATTTTCCTCCACTTCGCACCAGTCGGAAGTGATCAGATGTGAAAACTGAAGGCCTGGACTCACTGAAGTCCCGACACACTACAACAAGCCTTCCGACACACTACGACGCAGAAGTTTCAATCTTTTCGATGTGGCTACTATCTGGGAATTCACTGTCATACTCTGATACACTATGATACAGAATTGTTCAACTTTCCGACACTGCTACGATGCATGAAGTTCAATTTGTAGCCACTTCGGAGTGTGTCGGAGCTCAGTGGATTCAGGCCTGACACTAACAGTAAAGTTCCACCAGCACAATATTTTTGTCGGGCGGGGTTGGGCAGTGTCTCACAGTACCTGGCTGCATCCTGCTGGATCGTCCTAAATCGTGCAAGATCTGCTAGCCTGATTACCCCATGTGTGAAGCCCCTATTATCACTCACTATCATCTATCGGGGGTCTCCCACAGGAGCGATCTAGCCGGCCACTCTCGCACGATTCATTCCGACCTAGCGAGTCGACAGATCGGCCTGGATCGGCTTAGATTGTGCACAATGGTGGAACACCGCTTCATCCTTCACTTTCTTTGATGAACAAACTAAATCAATAACATGTAAATCAGTGCCAAAATTATCCAAATTCACACCACTGTGTAGATTCTGTCGACTGAAGTGACTTCTTTACTATGGGAGACTTTAATCTTCCTTATAATGGACGAAGTCTACTTGTGAAATCAAAATGCCTTGTTCTCTTTGTAAACATGAATGAGTTCAAATGGGGATCAAATACCATTACCAATACAGAACAAACCTGGACCACTCATTATATCTTGTTTCGCAATTTTTTTTCTAATATTTTTGGTATGATTGTACAATAGTGTTCGGTGAGTATAAAACCCAGGATGAATTCCTGTACAGCACACACTGCTACCGTCTCATTTTCAACTCATATCTCGGTTTCCTAATACATACCAACCTTCCAGCCCAGTAATTTCCCATTTAGTAATTTTGGGTCAAATTCTTCAATCTGCTGTTCTTCTGACAAGGTTAAATACCATTGTTCGCTTATAAACTTCATGTTGGGGAAGATCATGTGACCTTGTGTCATAGACATGCCACCAGAACACAGTAACAGGGTACCCCATTGAGGGGGTTACCCTGCAACTGGGACCCAATTTACTCAAAACAGAATCCTCTTATTCTTGTTTTTTGTACCCTGTAAAGCGTGGTACCCCACGACACGCGAACACATTGGTTCGGAACAGAGGGTACCAGACTTGACAAGATTCTACCGTATTCTCTAAATCGTTTTCACAATAGCGGGTTTCTCCACAATGTCCTAGAGGGGTGTCCTAGACTTATTCGTTTTTCTGCGTCATAGGGGGGAATTCCTTCTCGTCGTCCAGTCTTAGCGTCCCGACACCAGGCACTGCAGTGTCGCCACCTATCGCCCCTTGGTCCACATCCTGGTATGGCTGAGATTCTGGAACGGCAAACGTGGGCAAAGTTAAGGCTTGATTCCAATCTGCCTGAATTTGGTGCCGATCACCGCTCAGGTCCTAATCGGGGGAGGCTGCTTTAGCCCTGATCCGAATAGAGACTGAACATGGCCCAAGCAGGATCGGGACATAATTCGGGGAAATTGAATCAAGCCTTTTGTTAGAACTGGTCACTTTATAGTGCCGCAGATAAAATACAAACTTATAAAATATCCTCTAACATAATGCAATCTATGGGAAACGATAGGCTTTTGATAATTAAAGTTTGAATTAAGAGATCATATTTTAACAGATTCATTACTGTAATGAAGGCCTAAAGATATATCTTACAGAAATTTGAGTAACATCAGAGAAATCAGTGAATCGTTTTCAAATATGCTTAAAATGCTTTTCATGCTTTTTCTAAAATCCAAAATTGGAAGATACCAATATGATTAATTTAGGAGGTGTTTGGTAAGTGAATATTTAATAGTTACTGAAACATCAGACTATTGTACAGTCGATGTTTGCATGAGGAGTTTTGTTGATGGAGTTTGCCAGGACAAAAGTGTTATTCATAATGTAATGTAGTATGCACTATGTCAAACAGTAGTCTATCACCTTAGCCAGCCACAAAAGAGATTATATTACTATATTTACAAAATAATACATTTAACACAATGTTTGGATCTAATAACACTAGATAACCTAGAAAAGTATCTGAAATAATAAATCAAACAAAATATGTAAGTTTTAGAAATGTTGTTTTATGGTACCATCCTAGAGATTTTTTTAAAAACAGTGTATTCTAATAAGCAGGAGTAAAAAATGAAACATATATCTTCAGTCATTACAGTTAGAAATAATTATCTAATTAACAAATATCTGATTGGTCAATATCAGCTTCTCAAAATGTCATGCAAATTTTGTGCAAGATGTTTGCACGGAGGTCAATGTTACGGATCAACGCAGTTTCCACGATGCACAATGTGCTGCAAGTTAGTTAACATCACATATACGTCAAACCAACTGAGCGGTAAGAAGGCCCTAAACACTTGATTTATTATGGTATCGGCATTAAATCGGGGCCTTTTACTCTTTCCGAGTGTCACCTGTCAAGAGACATACTTGCCTCTCGTGTGTACATAGAGACAGGAATGCAAGTCACGATTAAGATTTTTGAAATCGGGAATATAATCTAGAGGGAAAAATGACTGGACATTGACAGGACTGGTAGTAAGGCATGCTCCGAGCTGTGGGATGTGTGTCTATAGATCAGTTAAGGAGACTCGCATACGTTCCTTTAAAAGAAAATGTCAGCACATTTTGACGGCCTATGAGCACCCTCTCAGTGGCCATGATGCTGCCACATGCCGTCTAGATACCTCAAGGGTTAGGCCCTAATTTGGTCTTGCCAGAGTTCATTGGGGTTTGGCTGGGTGCTGACAATTTGTAGATGTTGAAAGAACGTTGAACATTTGAAATGAAAAAATCTTGATAATTTCAGATATCAGATATTTATCAAAATATGACTTGCATCCCTGATATCTTTTCAAGCCATCCACAGAAGGAAGAAACAATCTGACCCTCAATAGAACCCAGGTCTAAGTTTCAGTGAACTTTCTCTTGAGAAGGGACCCCAAGAGAATAAACAGAGATGTCAGTTTTTCATTTTTCTGGAGAATCCACTTTTTCATATTTAGTACATGTAATTTCTTGTCAAGCAAAGACAATATTGATTTTTGCCTCATTTACACCAATAAAACTGGTTTGAACCTCCCCAAAGACCCTCAGCCCCATGCCATGGCAGACAAGGATGTATCATCCAAGTTGTCCTGATCTCTCCACATGGAAATATTTTAACTTTTTTCTCTGACCCCAACTGACATCCCTGCATAAAGCAGCCAGGTTGCTGTATGAAGGTATTGTACAACGACAATTTTTGTTACCGATTCACTTATACCATCGGATCGGTGAGAATCAGGGGATCGTATTCATGTCTTAAGGCCAGTTCACATTGTGCGACTTGGAGGGTGGGGCTTATGGGCGGGTACTTCTAGTCTCAGACTGGAGGTACCGCGCTTGAAACTGGGTATTCCAAATCTGGTATGCCCACTCAAAATATATGTGTGTGAACCGCACCGCTTGCGACTCGAACCCTTGCACCTGGATGTCCCTCAGTATGCCCAGTCCAAATATCAAGCATGTTTGATATTCAAAATGTTTGCGACTGGGCGTTCCTGAGGTACTTTCAGTCTGAGACTGGATACGCCCAGCCTTAGACTGTGTGTTTTGCCGCACTGCGCGTACATAGGCACGCCCAATCTCAGACTGGGCATACCTATGTACCTCTTATTGCACAGTGTGATGTTTGTTTGGGTAGTTTAACGTCCAATTTGTTTAATTAGACTTACTTTGGGTTTGACCGAATCTATGAGATCAATGTAGGTAGAAATCTCACCCCTACACATTTACCGAGGTGAGTCCTTTTACTTCCCACACCACATAGACATGGTATGAGAAGGATTGGTCTTTGATATAACAGTAAATCTACCATTGCTGGGGATGAAGGAGAAAAGTGACTGCAGTGAGACAACCCTGGGATTACAAGTCCAGTGCTCTTTACCACTGAGCTAACTCCCCACCCCCGCACAGTGTGAACTGGCTATTAAAGTTTAACTGGGAAGGTTAGTATCGCAGTACTGAACTACTCTGCGGGGATTACGCTGAACCAGTCAACCAACATGAGCTACAGGCGATAGGTGAGACTGTCACTTACACCAGTCGGGACAAGTGTTTTATCCTACCCCTAATAAAAAACGCCATAGGCTTAACATGGGATTTGTTTATGTCACGGGTAGTGACATAAAGTGTTGTTTATGCCACTACTTTCTGATACTGAAAAAGTATGGAAACGGGGTAGGATAAAATCTAGACGCCACTCGTTTCAGTTTGAGCTTATTTATGCCACACATTTTGTTGGCTCCATAATTTCACGAGTCGAAGACGAGTGACATTATGGAGCCAACAAAATGTGTGGCATAAATAAACTAAGACTCAAACTTGTGACGTCTCTTAATATTATTATCCAATTAATACAGAGTCTCTTTACTTAACATATGGAGCCTACAGATCGCTACTGAGTAGAATACAGAAAGCCGTATCCTCCTCAGTAGCGATTTTGTGTGTCCTTTGACAACTTATATTTGGAATGCAGGATGTCAAATACAACATTACCATGATTTTGATCTACATGGTCATATTCTTCTTGTAGTTGACACTACGCAATATCCTCGCCTTCGCTCGGATTTTACTACGCGTCAACTACAAACCCCATGCCTGGGACAGAGATCCATCTCGAGTGGAGGAAACTACAAATAAAAAGGCATCATCGTTGATGCCCAGTGGCTGGTTATTGCAGACAGGGTTGAGTCAGTAAACAACAGCGACATCTCGTGAAACCGCGTCCTGAGTCCGCGAGACTCTCATCATGTCACGTGACCGGATGTCGGACATACACAAAGCAGGGTAGGGGATGTGGAACAAGCGAAGCAAAGCAGGGATAGAACAGGTCACACCCTGTCTATAGTAAGATGACCGCTTTGAATAGAAATCACCATCAAAAAGCTCGGTGAGATATTTACATGGGGTCTGTTGAACAACTTACGCCTACGACAGTACAGGGTACAAGGAGACCTCGTATGAGGGTTATCGTTTGGTAATATTCAAGTTTGTTCGCTAAGACTGTCCTAGCCGACCGAAGGTCGTCAATTATGTTGAATAAAGTTGACCCACATCATCCCCATGTATCGTTGGCATACGGTCTTCATGTATGAGCCTAAATTATTCAACAGGTCCCTTGTTCCCTGTACAGCACAGAGCTTACCCTGTTTCCCCAGCCATCTGCATGGTGGCTCATGGGGAGTTCCAGTATGACCCACGAGATGGCGCCACCAGTCAAGGCCGACCTCTGTGATATTTCAGTGATAATTCAGAGTTGGACTACAAGGGGGCACCACCTGTTTAGTATCAAGGGGACGATGGCGGCACCCATACAGGGTAGGCTATGTGCCGTATACAGTCAACATAGAAAGTGACGGTATGTTTTCTGGCATGTTTTTATGGGTTGGATTATATGAGGTGAAGATACACCATGATACTTTTATGGGTTGCTGGGAACGTACCTTACCATAGACAGGGTTATTAAAGGGGCACAACTCGCACACTCGGGGTTGGTTTACCTAAGATGTGGGCATTGTGGTAGGCACTCCCTCTGGTGGAAGCCATCGTGAAGCTTGGCGACAGGGCACCGACAGACCCCCCTGTGCAGTAGACCGTGGACTGGGATTAGGTATTTATAACCTTACTCCACACAACACATGAATACATGGATTGAGTTGACTCATGTTTGTTTACTCTCTGGTCGGCTGTTTTCTCAGTGCGGGTCAAGATGTGTTCAGTACGTAGGACTTCCACCTTGTTATGAGCCGATTTTGGAAAGCTGAGTTTAGCTGCTTATACCCAAGACTCACTAGGCGAGAGCGAATGCTACGAATTTTTTTAGCCCTCAACCGTGCGGCAACTGGCAGTGTAATGGCTCCCGTATGCAGAAACTGTGCAGGCGGGACCCTTGTACTGGACAGATCTGCCGTGACATTGATCGATGGTCAGACGTGTCACCAAAAGACATGTTTCCGACTTCAGCCAAGTTAATAATTCTAATGTATGAAACCTAGACTCTTTGCATAAGGAAATTGTCCAAGAAAGATACCCTGCCTCGTTCTATTTTTTAATTAAGTCTTTCTTCATCAAGCGTTAACTATAGACCAAAAATTTAACCAAAACATGTACTTATGAAATGGTAAGAACATATGATAATTCATCCGCTGTGATAATTCAAATAATGCATGTACCAGACATCAAACTCAAGAACCGCGATACCAAAAAGTAGGGATCTCTCCAAGTGTAGACAATCTTCCTCACTGAAAGTTTGTTTTTTTAATAAGTGAGAATATATAAAGTTAACGTAAACTCTATTATGAGTTGGTTTTATCTCTCCAGAAGAAAGCCACTCCAAAAATAACAAATGTTTCACTTTCAAGAAATAAACTCTTACACTAGAATTGAACAGATCGAGACTCAGAGAAAACCAATACATACCTAATTGGGAAACCAACACACAAAAATTGAAGTCACAAAATTCAATGAATTTTTTTTTGTAATGAAATCAAAATAGTAGGACTTCCTCATTTTGCCCGTAAACATTTATATTAATTTGACTTTTTTTTTTATGAAATGCACACTGAACATATTCTGAGGGTATTTCCTAAATATGAACCTTTTAAATTTTCTGTCTAAAGTGAATAATATCCTGGTTTCCCAAGAGCTGAGATTCTAATTTCTACAAATAATCCAGGACTAAATACTCCAGATTCATCAATCCTCCTTTGACTATAATCTCTGAAATCTCATCATAAAACTCTGAAAACTAAAACCATCATAAAGTTCTATAATAAATATACCACAATAAAGTTTAAAATTCAGTCTAAGTCGATCCCAGTCGAGAAAGGAACACTGAACTAAAGCATTGCAGAAAACCAAACGAAAACTTGAGAACCAAGTTGAAAGTAACAGAATATCAGCTGTACAGATTAACAGTAGGAAGTTGAAAAGGAAGAACCATGCAAAGCAGGTGCTTTCTGCTACCATAAACAAGCCGGGTGCTGAATCCACGGGGAGAGGGGAGAGGACGGACAGTCATCCTGGAACTGACGGGTGAACAAAGAAACCAACAGGTTTTGGTCAAAGTCATCGTTCTCCACAAATTTGATGCGGAGTGATATGAACAAGGCGACAGCAGAGTGAATATCCTCGAGCGTTCAAATGAGTTGAAGAACGATGATTTT
This sequence comes from Alentia gelatinosa, assembly GCA_950022655.1. NCBI lineage: Eukaryota > Metazoa > Annelida > Polychaeta > Phyllodocida > Polynoidae > Alentia > Alentia gelatinosa. Next base: position 5,361,618 of record OX465579.1, on the reverse strand, counting down.
GACCAAAACAAGTTGCTTTCTGTATTTATCTCACCCCTGTATACACTAAAAGAATGGACAACACACTGCATATAGACCACGGAAAATGAACTGCAATACTTGTAGGGGCATAGAGAATGAGTTCCTAATGTTAAACCTATGGGACAAAAATACCAGGGTTGAGTGCTAACAGTTCCCCTTGAAAATGAATGGGATCATCGTAAACCACTACGGTACCCATTGTTTCTATCTTATAAAAAATGTATGGGACCATCGTAAACCACTACTCATTGTTTCTATTCTATCAAAAATGTATGGGATCATCGTAAGCCACTACCCATTGTTTTGATCTTATCAATTGTTTCTATTCTATCAAAAATGTATGGGATCATCGTAAACCACTACCCATTGTTTTGATCTTATCAAAAATGTATGGGATCATCGTAAACCACTACCCATTGTTTCAATCTTATCAAAAATGTATGGGATCATCGTAAACCACTACCGATTGTTTTGATCTTATCAAAAATGTATGGGATCATCGTAAACCACTACCCATTGTTTTGATCTTATCAAAAGTGTATGGGATCATCGTAAACCAATACCCATTGTTTTGATCTTATCAAAAGTGTATGGAATCATCGTAAACCATTACCCATTGTTTTGATCTTATCAAAAGTGTATGGGATCATCGTAAACCACTACCCATTGTTTCAATCTTATCAAAAATGTATGGGATCATCGTAAACCACTACCCATTGTTTTGATCTTATCAAAAGTGTATGGGATCATCGTAAACCACTACCCATTGTTTCAATCTTATCAAAAATGTATGGGATCATCGTAAACCACTACACATTGTTTTGATCTTATCAAAAGTGTATGGGATCATCGTAAACCAATACCCATTGTTTTGATCTTATCAAAAGTGTATGGAATCATCGTAAACCACTACCCATTGTTTCGATCTTATCAAAAATGTATGGCCCCATTGTAGACCACTACCCATTGTTTCGACAGGGAAATTGTCCCTTTAGGATGGAGAGTAAAGAAACAGGCCCTAATGATAAACCCTTCAGCATGGAAATTCCTGGGTTAAATTTATTTGAGAAGATGGATGATAAATACAATAACCAATGTTTTCTGGACAGGCGGCTCTGTTTGGTCTGTGTCCCCATTCGCCATCTCGTTTGGAGCGTGCAAGAATGTGAACGAGGCGCTAGCCAAGAGAATATTTTGGAGTGCTTCAAACGAGATGGCATATGGGGACACAGATCAAACACAAATATGTTTCAGATTTTATCTTAGTCTGGACAAGTTCATCTTTTTAATGCCCGTTGAGTATGAGTTACCGTACTTGAAAGCCTAATGTTAAGTCGATGGATGTTCATGCCAGGCTAAGATAAATAATGAAATCACAAATAGTTGAGTAGTTCCCAGCTCGACTTATCTTCTCCTCAGATTTACATCGATCTGAATAATGACCATTGGGACACAAAGAAATCCACAAAGATTTTGTGAAATCTGTCGCAACCCCTTCGACTAGTCTCGTATCGTTAATTAAATTATGGTTGACTTTAAGTAGAGAAAACCTTACCAGGATGAAGTTAGAAGGACCAGGGGGATAAGTAGAGGCAACAGAGCAAGGGAGATAAGAGTTAGAATTAGTCTCATTAGGAGTTGGGGCAAAACATGATTTTACAATTTTTCTTATATGCGAAACAAATTGGTAGGAATATCAAGTCCCAATTATTAATCAATTATACAAGGGGTCATCAATAAAATATGGACACAAATTTTCTAGAAAAATTAGACCCGCCAAACCCAAATCTCCATCCTGTAGAGAATAAGATTTTAACCCCCACCCCCCCCCTCCCCCCCCCCCCACCCCCCGCGCTTCTCTTCGCACTGCATACATACTTATTGGATGTCCCAGATTACAAAAAATTAAACTAACAATAATTACATCGGGGATAGGAACCATCCATAAACTATGCGCACAGTGAGAGGGGGTGGGTTGGAATAAAACCTTTTTGAAATTTTTATGTATTGAGGGGGTGGATGGGATAAAATCTTTTTGACATTTTAATGTAGTGAGGGGTGGGTGGGGTAAAACCATTTTGACATTTTAATGTAATGAGGGGGTGGGTGGACTAAAATCTTTTTGACATTTTAATGTAGTGAGAGGTGGCTGGAATAAAACCTTTTAGACATTTTTATGTAGTGAGGGGGTGGGTGGGATAAAACCTTTTGGACATTTTTCATATGCCCCTTCTTTGTTCTATTGTGTACAAGATTGAGAGGGGGGAGGGAGTGTAAAAAATTTCAGAAAATGTGCACTTATTTATGGATGGCCTCATATTTCTATCCATGACAAAAAAATAGAACAAACTACGTATCTAAGGAAGAAAAATAGTCTTTAAACGATTTCAGAAATTGTGCACACATATTACATGGATGACCCATATTTTCATATCCACAAAAATACAAGCATCTCAGAGGGGAATAACTTTTTTTCTTATTCAAAAATAATTTTCAGAAACTTTGCATATATACTTTATGGAAGGTCCCATATTTCTAACCATGAAAAAACTAAAACACACAAAGTATCTTGGGGGGGGAAACATTTTTTTATCTTTAAATATTTTTTGCAAATTTTGCGTACATACTTTATAAGTGGCCCCACATTTCTAACCACAAAAAAATACTCACCAACTATCTCAGGGAGAGGAAGAAGTGAAAATATTTGCGTACTTACTTAATAGATGGCCCCATATTTCTAACCACAAAAAAAACACCCACCAACTATCTCAGGGAGAGGAAGAAGTACAAATATTTGCGTACTTACTTTATAGATGGCCCCACATTTCTAACCAAAATAAAACACCCACCAACTATCTCAGGGAGAGGAAGAAGTACAACTATTTGCGTACTTACTTTATAGATGGCCCCCTATTTCTATCCACAACAGCACAAGAACAACTAATCAGGAGAGAATGTAAGAAACAGAAACAAGCTGGTGAGAGCGGCAGCGGTAGAAGCAGTAGCGGCAGGGGCAGGCTGTGGCTAGGTGGTGGTGGTGGCGGTGGTGGGGTGGTGGCGGGGCGGTGGTCAGACGGTTACCTGCGTAGTCCGGCCCGAGGTCCTCCCGGAGCACGTCGTCGATGGTGGGCGGGCGCGGCGGGCCGGTACCCCGCTCCTTGGGTCGTAAGACATTAGCATAGCTCTGAGTACCCCAGGAGGCCGGTGACGCGCGGTGGGACGGCTTACCTGGCGGAGTTCCCTGGCTGGAGAGAGGTGGCGGTGGCGACGACGATATGCCCGAACCGCCCACCTCCAACTTCCGCACCGACGCCGCGTAACTTCCCCCGGAAGCGGACGTGAGTGGCTTGTCCCCGCTAGGATCAGGTAATACTGCAGAGTCTGCACTGCCATCCAGTCTGGTACCAGCGAAAATAAAGGAAAAGAGAAGATATGGTGAATAAAACGATAAGAACTATTGCTTCATAATAAAGTTAGCTCATGATAATGCTAGTTGGCTGATGTGGAATTACATTTTATCTCACGCCGGTATTTTTCTCCATAGGCTTAACATTAGGAACTCTTACTCCACGGCCGTGAGGTTCGTGTACCCAATACTCAATGGCTAATTTAGTGTTTCATTTTATCAATAAATAATGTTATACGGGGGTGAGATAAAATCAGAAACCCACTCGATGAAAAAAGCTTGGTCCGCACTCCACCTCATTTGACTTCAGAGTAATTCACGAAGCGAAGAGACAAACTCGCTTCGTGAATTACTCTGAAGACAAACTCGGTGGAGTACGGACCAAGCTATTTTCACCTCGTGGGTTTCCTTCTAATTATCTCATCCCGGTATTTTTCTCCATAGGCTTAACATTAGGAACTCGTACTCCACCGCCATGAGGTTTGTGTACCCAATACTCAATGGCTAATTTGGTGATTCATTCCATCAATAAATAATGTTATACGGGGTGAGATAAAATCGGAAACCCACTCGATGAAAATAACTTGGTCTGCACTCCACCGAGTTTGACCACAGAGTAATTCACGAAGCGAAGCTGAGTGAATTACTCTGTGGTCAAACTCGGTGGAGTACGGACCAAGCTATTTTCATCACGTGGGTTTCCTTCTAAATACCTTATAATAGGGCTAGTTGGTTGACACAGCTCTTAATAGTGCTTGTTGGTTGAAGCAACTCTATATTGTAGCTCATAACAATGCTAGATGGCTGGTGTGGCTCTACATCATAGCTCATCATAATGCAAGATGATTGAGTGACTCAACATTGTAGCTTATCATAATGCTAATTAATTGGTGCAGCTATATCTTGTACCTTATTATAGACCCTATTGAGGTAACCCATAATTCAGTCTGTTTACAGGTTCCGGTGTTTGCTGGTTGCTGACGTTGTATGGTGATAGACCCTTGAACCGTAACCCACAATTATTGCAGTTTAACAGTTTTTATAAATCTCCAATTTGGAAATCTGATGCCAGAAATGGAAATTTCAGCTATTTCTACATGTAAATCAGAAATTATATTCAGTTTCTCCAATTATAAATGGGAAAACTGTGGTTCATGTCGTCGTCGTGTGGCCAGCCACTCGGGAGCGGAACCTTTACTTACCCGGGTGATAATAGGGAGTTAAGTAACCTCTGGAGGGTCTATATGTCAAAGCTCATTGTAATGCTAGTTGGTTGGCTCTATTTTGTAGGCTATGATAGTGATAGTTGATTGACACAGCACTAAATTGTAACTCATCATAATGCAAGCTCCTGGAAAAGACTGCGTTCCATCCTTTTTCCAAGTCACAAAAAAAAACCCACCTCACTGCCACTGATGAAATAACCAGTCTAGAGCCCCCACCTGAATAGTCAGCCCCGTCACCCCTTGACCGGCCAGTGACCCAGTTCGGGTCAGCCGTAGTACCAGCATAAGTGTACACACAAGACAGATGGACCAGTCCACCAGCTACGGCAGGGCACCACCAGCCAATCACAGATCGGACTGTAGCCAGCGGTAGGAACCGCCGACCAATGAAAACGTGGGGTGCATAGATCTGTGTATAAACATGGCATGGAGGGAGTCGGTGTTGGTGGTCGCATTTAGCGTACACACCATGTTTCTGTTTCTTACATCCTCACTTTATTTTCTTCTTCCTTTCTTAATTCTTTTTTATTCCTTTTCAATTTATCTAAGACACTTGGTTTTTTTTGGGGTGGACAGATTATACACATAAATATGGGGCCATCCACAATGTATGTAAGCAAAATTTCAGAAATTTTTTTCTCCCTAAGATACTTGGTTTGGCAGGGCAGGGCATGGCAGCGTGGGACAGGGCGGTGCAGAACAGGGTCGATGTTGTAGATGTGGAGCAGGGCAGGGCGGGCCATGACTGGGCGGTGTGGCAGGACCTCACCTGTGTTCTTTGAGTAGCGTACACTCGCCTCCCTCGCTCTGGTCAATATAGATGGAGCAGGACGGGACGGGACGGGGCAGGGCGGGCCATGACTGGACGGTGTGAAAGGACCTCACCTGTGTTGTTTGAGTAGCGTACACTCGCCTCCCTCGCTCGGGTCAATATAGATGGACCAGGACAGGACGGGGCAGGGCGGGCCATGACTGGACGGTGTGACAGGACCTCACCTGTGTTGTTTGAGTAGCGTACACTCGCCTCCCTCGCTCTGGTCAATGTAGATGGAGCAGGACAGGACGGGGCAGGGCGGGCCATGACGGGCCATGACGGGGCGGTGTGGCAGGACCTCACCTGTGTTGTTTGAGTAGCGTACACTCGCCTCCCTCGCTCTGGTCAATGTAGACAGAGCAGGACAGGACGGGGCAGGGCGGGCCATGACTGGGCGGTGTGGCAGGACCTCACCTGTGTTGTTTGAGTAGCGTACACTCGCCTCCCTCGCTCTGGTCAATGTAGATGGACCAGGACAGGACGGGGCAGGGCGGGCCATGACGGGCCATGATGGGGCGGTGTGGCAGGACCTCACCTGTGTTGTTTGAGTAGCGTACACTCGCCTCCCTCGCTCTGGTCAATGTAGACAGAGCAGGACAGGACGGGGCAGGGCGGGCCATGACTGGGCGGTGTGGCAGGACCTCACCTGTGTTGTTTGAGTAGCGTACACTCGCCTCCCTCGCTCTGGTCAATGTAGATGGACGGGGCAGGGCGGGGCAGGGTGGGGCGGGGCAGGGCAGGGCAGGACAGGGTTGGGTGGTTGTTGGTTGGTTTGGTTGGTTTGATTTAACGTCCAGTTAACCATTGCAGGTTCTCACCAATTCTTTTACACCACAAGGGTGGTGATCGAATCTATGAAATGAATTTAGGTGGAAACCTCACCCCTACACATTTACCGAGGTGAGAGTTCTTTTACTTCCCACAACAAATAGACATGGTATAAGAAGGATTGGCCTTTGATATAGCAGTAAATCTACCACTGCTGGGGGTGGGGCAGGGCGGGGCGGGACGGGGCGGGGCGGGACCTCACCTGTGTTGTTCGGGTAGCATGCACTCGCCTCTCTCGCTCGGGTCAATGTTGTAGATGTGGGGCAGGACGGGGCAGGGCGGGGCAGAACAAGACCTCACCTGTGTTGTTTGAGTAGTGTACACTCGCCTCCCTCGCTCGGGTCGATGTTGTAAATATACAGATACCCGTCCTGCGAGGCAATCAGCAGGCGAGGCATCTTCTGGATGTTGGCCATGGCGCACACGTTCTTGAGGCCGGAGAAGGGCAGGCGGGCCGTGGCGTGGTCCCGGCCCTGGTTGAACATCTCCGTCACCTGAGTGGGCAGGTAGCTCGCCGAAGTCTTGATCGCCTGACCCACGTAACCCATCCAACTCTGAGGTTCCTCTACTGGCCTGGAGGGGGAGCCACGGGTCCTCATAAATTAAAAGTACGTTAGCACCAGCGTTAAACCATTCCACCATTATCGATCAGTTGATGGTACGACCATCATATACGTGTGTTACTTGGACACAAAGAACATTGCTTGATACAATTATAAGGAAGCAAATAACTTAGCATGCTTCATTCCTTTTCTGAGCAATATCCTTGCTATGATATAGGAATGAAGTGGTCTACAGACACTGATATTTAAGTGTAGCAACTTAAGCAAAAAAATGAAATCATTTAAAATCAAATCGGACCTAAATGATGGAATGAGTCAAAGTATGAAATCAACTGCAAACAAAGACTACGTCTACATTTCAGTACCTTTCGGAAAACTCTTCTGGCCTTCGATTAGGAACCATGCAAAAAGAACAACATAATTTCACATCAATAAACAACATAGTCATCACTAAAGTCTCTCTGTTCTTTGTGTATGTTGAAAAAAAATCGGGAATATAAACTAGAGGGACAAATGACTGGACATTGTCAGGACTGGTAGTAAATCATGCTCAGAGCTGTGGGATGTGTGTCTATAGATCAGTTAAGGAGACTTGCTGACTTTATAAGAATAAAAAAGTCTGCACATTTCGTCAGCCTGACGGCATCTTACAGCAGCAACCTCGCAATGGCTTGGTATTCCCTGGGTTGGTCTGGGTATGGCTGGATGTTGCTGAATTGTAATTATTGTGGTATTTTGACCATTATCTAATAAAAAGTTCTTGCTATTCCAAACAACCATAATTTATTGAAATACCAAAAATATTATAGATACCAACCTCTGCTGTGGAATTGGTATTTGACACATACCACCATACTGTGCCGGTATGAGGGGCCTACCACCATACTTTGAAAATGCATAAGTCTTTCCAAACAAACGTGGTACAAGATGACGTCTCAATAAGTTTAACACGTTTAAACGTTATATACCTATAAATATGGATGATTACTTAGTATTTACCAAAACTTTATTACATTAAATTACTCTTCAATGTGTGCTTGGCTGAGGTCACTTGGGTCTTTGTTCACAACTTCATTTTCGTAAAAACATTTAAAACACTTTAAAAATTATTTAGTTTGCGTTATTTATAATCATATTATTATACTGAAATTTTATGTATGAATTTTTAGTCTGTTTGATATCTATTTCTTTTTTATCTACATATGTATGTGTTATGTGCATCCAATCGTATTCAAAGTATGGTCGTACGTCGCCATACCGGCACAGCATGGTGGTACGTGTTAACTACCATCTCCCTACCAGTGGTTGGTATTTACAATATTTTCTGGCATAGGTATATAATACATAATTAACCTTATAGGAGTGTCTTCTTCATAGACTCTTTCTCAATATCATTTTCTGATGGTTTGCTGAAGATAATGTGTGCTTTCTGATGTTTTCTTGAGCAATTCCTTACAAACCTTAAACAAATTAAACTACAGTGAGTTTATAATTTGAATGCAAAACCATATACTGTCCCTCTCCATGTATAGCATCTGTGATAAATACATAATCAGCAAGCTGAGAAATCTGTTCGGGGAGTTTGTTTTTATAACAGACTGAATCCTGTTATCCTACCCCTAATAAAAAACTCTATTGGCTTAACATTGCCTGACTGTATTCTGGCGAGGATGCAGTAAAGTGTTATTTATTGCACGCAGGTAAGAAATGAATTATTGTAGACGGGGTAGGATAAATACTAAACTGAACTTGAGTTAGTAGTGTTAGTGTTTATGACACTCCGGTCAAGTCTGCTTCTCACAACGTTCGGCTAACGCCTCGCGCAGTAATTCGCGACCTGCCCATCGTGCGATAAACTCTAACACTACTAACTCTCGTTCAGTTTCTACTAATTCTCCAACCCTCGTATAGCTGACCTACTTTCCATCTCACCACAACTTAACAACAAGTACCCAATCAGCCAACAATCAACAACAAACACACCACCCCACACCTCAACTCCCAAATACATAGACCATAAACGGTGCTTTATGGACAGGTGGCCGTAAACCACGAGAGGCGCTAGCGAGTATAATACGACGTGAACCTCGAGTGGTTTACAGAGCCGCCTGTACACATAACCATCGTTTGTTGTATTTATTATCCATCTTCTCGAGTAAATCTAACCCAGTAATTGCCATATTAAAGGACATTAAAGGGTATAACTATAGGGACTATTTCTTTGCTCTATAGCACAAAGGAACTATTTCCCCATATACCATGGCTTTGGGGCCGTATACCATGGTTTGTAATCCGTATACCACAGTTATGGTATCTGACAGTTTTGAAACAGTGAGTAGAGGTTTACCGAGTCCCCGTACATTTCCAATGGGGTCTTTGTATAGGGCACAAAGTGATCACTAGTTCGCCCATCATCCGCCTGGAAATTGTAAGATAGTGCCACTGTAGTCGGGGGACAACCACTATTATCAGTTTTTATAATCTACAGATATATCTATGGATGATATTGAGACGAGACTCCATAGCAGGCCCCCAAAAAATATTATTTTATAAAATCCATTGATAATCGGTCCCGCCACCTGGTGTTTTGGATGGCATTGGGGGCAAGATGGCCGCCTCCATAGCACAATAGGCCTTTTTCCACTGGCTGGTGTCGCACGTTATCTGCTTAGCTACGCCATGCCTGAAGCCAAACATAGCCTTGGCAACGTATACCTTAGCATTGTATACACTGAGTGTATAAGCGTAATGCATTTATAATACCCATGCACATTATTTCTATAGAAATCAAAGCGATTGCATTGTATTCTATGGTATTCCAGCTCATATTTGATGTGTCAAACATGCATATCACCTCAATGATACTTTAGATATACCTTAGATAACACAGGTACACCAAAACTGTATACACACTAATACATTGGCAGGCCTAGCTATAATATGCTTATCTTTTTCCAAGTTAAAACCAAGATAATTATCAACTATAAAGTTTAGACAGCTCAGACTCGTTGATACAATACCCTAGTTTGCTCTAACAATTTAATCTGTCAAAAACAACACTCCTGTAATCACACCCACCGTTCACACTTTAGGTGTGATTACTGTGTGGCTCTATGGGCATGTGGCTGGAGTCAGCAGTGTTTGTCCGAGCAGCCGCGTTACTACACAGTGGGCCGTTAGGCGGCGCTGAACGGCAACACCTGTATAGCCATGTGGGTGAACGTGGCAGCCTCACGACTATCGAGCAAGTGACTGGCTTAGCAGCAGTGGCCTGCTTATGTTAATTAGATTCACAGAGTAAGGCCCTCATTGGTTGGTTGTGATCACGTGGTGTGTTTCCCGTTTTTTCATTGGTCGGATGTCCGAACAAAGAGCGGCGGGAATTTCAAACTTCCAATGAAATTCAGTGTAAGATCTGTTCTTGGGCCGCCCCCTACTGGTGGCGCCCTGTCCCATGGTGGGCATTTCTTGAAAAAAAATAAAAAAATTCTCAATAGACCCTATTGAGGTATCCCAGAATTCAGTCTGTTTACAGGTCCCGGCGTGGGCTGGTTACCGACGTAGTATGGTGATAGACCCTTGAACGGTAACCCACAATTATCCAGTTTAACGGTTTTTATTGATATTTAAATTGGAAATCCGATGTCAGAAATCGAAATTTCAGCAATTTCTACTTATCAATCCAAAATTATATTCAGGTTCTCCAATGTCCAAATATATAAATCGGAAAACTACAGTTCATGTGGCTGTAGTCTGCCCAGTCAGTCGCGAGCGGAACTCGTATTTACCCTGGGCGATAATAGGGAGTTTAGTAACCTCTGGAGGGCGTATAGAGAACGATTTCCCAAAAACACCCCACAAGGTGTGAAGGATAATCTCGGAGTAAAGAATTTTTTCTACACATTAGCTATGTGCCCTATACGATGGATAATAAAAACGACGATCACATAAACTCTCCCTGTGTGACGGTGTATTGTTTGTGGGGGAGGTCGGGAGTTAACTGTCTATTGTCTGACCACCTCACACACTGCCCCCGGGGGTCTACGTGCCTGCCACCTGGTGGTCCCCTCGAGAACCACGTCACGTGACCGGGTCACGTGCTCAATCTATGCTAATGAGGGCGAGACGCGATGACCGCTACCACAGAGATACACAACAGGGAAAAAACAGGGTGAAGGAAAGTGGAGGAGAAAGGCACAGAGGGGACGGTGGAATCGTGTAGCTCATCAAAGGGGTTCAGCTACTAGGGGCCAGACATAAAGTATTTATATAGAACGTCCTGACCATGCTGTACAATTCACAGAACGAGATGGTAATTTACAGTTTGTACGGACCGTACCATTTATGCCGAGTTCCGTACAAACTGTACATTATCATCGAGTTCTGTAAATTGTACAAGCATGGTTGGACGTTATATATTTACTATATACCCGAAATTTAAAAAAAAAATCAATTAAAAAAGAAATCAATTTCAATTTTTTTAATAAATGTGTATGGCCAGGTGGTCCGTATTTTAGTGTACGGACCGGCGGTCCGTACAGTATTTTTACGTCATATGCCAAAACGGTGCGTATTTACAGTATATACGGCATGGGTATATAGTAAATAGACAATAATCGATGGTTTTGTGGACAGGCGGCTGTAAACCTGTATTACGAGGTCAACCGCGAGTGGTTTACAGAGTCGCCTGTCCACAAAATTATCCTTTGTTGCATTTATTATCCATCTTTTCGAATAAATTAAACTCAGTAACTGTCATATTAACAGGTATAACAATAGGAACTATTTCTTTGCTCTATAGCAAAAGGGACTATTTTTCCCGTATACCACGGTTTTGAGGCCGTATACCACAGGTTTGAATCCGTATACCACAGTTATGGTATCTGACGGGATTTATACACTGGGTCGTGGTTAACTGAGTCTCCATACATTTTCAATGGGGGCTTTGTATACGATGGATAATAAATATGCAGTAATGGGGGGGGGGGGGTCCAAAATTTGTTTGCCTTTTTGGCATGTCCAGAGGTATAATTATTTGTTGCTGAACTTGTTATCATGTGTACACAGTCCTTGTATCTGAAAATCTTGCCCTGGAGGGAGATATGTTTTGGTAAATAAAAAAAAATTGAGATTTTACACATCCTATTTTTGATCTCTTGCATACAGGTATGGATATTTCTATGGAAACCCACGAGATGAAAATAGCTTGGTCTATACTCCACCGAGTTTGACTGCAGAGTAATACACGAAATGAAGCTGAGTGAATTACTCTGTGGTCAAACAAGGTGGAGAACAGACCAAGTTATTTTCTTCGAGTGTGTTTCTGATTTTATCTCACCCCGTATAGCATGATTTATTGATTAAATGAATCACCCAATTAGCCATTGAGTATAGGGTACACAAACTTCACGGCCGTGGAGTACGAGTTCCTAATGTTAAGCCTATGGAGAAAAATACCGGGGTGAGATAAATACACAATATTACCATGATTTTGATCTGAGTGGCCGTATTCTCCGCGTAGTTGATGCATAGTAATACTCCGAGCGATAGCGAGGACTATTGCGTAGCGTCAACTACAAGGAGAATACGGCCACACAGATCGAAATTATGGTAATGTTGTATTTATTACTCACTTATTTTTAGATTTAAGCAATAAATATGATCGTTAGAAAACTTTTCAACGTAATTAAGAAGTTATGTTTGGGACTACTTTCATCTCAAAAATCCGTATCCTCCTAGGAGGGTACGGAGCTCCATATCCTCCTCAGTAGCGATCTGTAATCTCCATAGGCTTAGTATGGAGGCTCTGTATCAGGTGGGTAATAAAGTACTCTATAGAGAATGTATACGATGTACATGGTATGGGATACAGAGTTTTCAAAAATTCTGCTTACATACTTTACTGATGGCACCCTATCAAAGGCCAAACTAAACCTGTTTTCTATGAACAAGTTCAGTTGAGCTTTGAGGAGATAAAATCATGAATTCCACGTGTAAGGGGACTATGGAGACACGACATGTAGGACGAACACTGACTCGGAGGCCCGGTGGAGCCCTCACGACTACTTTTGTGGTTCCGGTGTCAGGGCAATGTCAGGGTGCCTGCCATATTACAGCCTGAACGCCTGGCCAATGTGCACTCACATATTAGGCCAGGTAACTACCACCATTTTCCTGGTGCATTGCGGGATTGCATTTAGCTGGTACCTGGCAGATACTTGTTGGATTTTACGCTGGTTCCCCACTAGATGGCGTGGCGAAATCTGTTCAAGATTCTAAGTTATCTTCTATCTTTTGAAAGGTTGCCATTACTTTATTTTGTATCATCCTTCATCATAAACAAGTATAAGTAAGCTACTTGGGGAACCTCGTGATAGAGAAAGGATGTGCTGGTTCTCCTTGCCACTGCAAATCAGCAGGGAACCAGCGAAAGTTCAAGGTCGATCACATGTTGCTCTCGCTGGGCATTGCCTGTCCCATTGTCCATTGGGGTAGGGAACCAGTCTAGCCATATTACACCACTTTCTGCAGGAAGTAGGCTGATGCGCAAGCGCACATATAATTAGGCATGCGCACTCAGCCAGCCAGACTAAATCTGTAATTTTACCAATTTTTATTATAAGAATACTGTGTGTACACAATCACCAAATTCGGCTATACAGCCATTCTTCCACTCAGGCTCTAGCCCCCTACTCCTCATTCTAATGGCGGGTATTACGCCGAATGGGCAGTGGGTACCATTTTTGTGTAAGACTTTGGTATGATTCGACCGGGGTTTGAACCCCTGATCTCCCATGCTCAATGCGAACACCACAATATTAACTAGTTTCAGATGTAAACGGCCGTATGCTCTGAAGAGTTGACATGTAGTAATACCCGAGCGAATGCAAGGGTATTGTGTAGAGTCAACTCCAAAGAGCATGCGACCATTTTTATCTGATACCAGAATATTGAATCTATTATCTGCCTTTCATCTTAATATGTACTTCATCGTTTGCCCACTAGGTGACCATTCAGGCACCATTTTTTCCCTATGCGCGCTTTATCGCAACCCGACGCATACAACATATCCCTATGTGGGTGGTATGTCCATACAGAGTTCCTATAGGTTTACTCTAGACACTTTGAATTAGGTGGATAACAAAAAGTGCCATATCATGGCAGGCACCTGAATATCGCAGCACACCGATTTACAGAATGTGTGTAAATTGACCTACTTGGAAGCACAGCGGAAACTGAAAGGGGTTTAGGTGAACAGAAATAAAATGTACATTTACATGGCGGGTGTTTTATAAAGTGTCATGGATTTCGTATTAATATAGGGTCAGAGGACTCAGTCCTATAATACCTACATCTATCCATTAAAAGGCGTGATTCCATTTAGCTGAATTTGGCGCCGATCACCACTCAGGCCCTAATCGGGGGCTGCTTTAGCCCTGATCTGAATAGGGACTCAACATGGCCCGAGCAGGATCAGGACATGATCGGGACATAATTTGGGTAAATGGAATCAAGCCTTAACCCTGCTAATTTTTAAGAATTCACTGCAAGAAGCTTTTCATTCTCATGGCACAAAGAGGAACCTTTTTAACGATAATATGGATATAATTAGCGAGAAAGCAATCTAACAAAGGCTACGTTAGTACATACAACTTGCCGTTTAATTGTATATTAATGTTGGTTAGTAATTTGGATGATAAAAACATAAGGGGCAGGATACATTAGTTTGCATATAAATTAAAGATTAATTAATTCTGATCAGACGGGTGTCTTCTGGTTAATCGTTAGATAAATAATACATTATTTGATTCTTAACTAATTTTGCTTATATATAAAAAGTCTCCACTGAAGATAATGTTACATTAAATATATGCTGTGGAATAAAAATAGTTTATGTAACCTGCGCCAACGTAATTCAGACCTAGAACACAGCACTAACAGAATATCTGAACCACAGGACAAAAAATTGAGCAGAGCACAAAGTAATAATCTATGCAATCTACAGGGCTCCCTCGTTTCTCTGTTAACATAAAGTGCAGATTCGAAAGAAGCATGCGGATATATACAGTGTGGAAGGCATTCTATAAAGTTTTATGAAAAAAAACCAAAAAAACTTCCCAAATGTTCTCCTTTCAGTGAGACTACGGTAGAACATCGCTAGGATAACACGCAACATTCCAGACGTAAGAAGTCCATGTTGCAGGTTGGTCAACTTGATGCTTGATTCCATTTACATGAATTATGTCCCGATCCTGCTCAGGCCATGTTCGGTCCCTATTCAGATCAGGGCTAAGGCAGCCCCCCGATTAGGCCCTGAGTGGTGATCGGCACCGAATTCAGTCAAATAGAATCAAGCCTTTAACACGATAAAATCCACTAAAAATACAGGATTTCATTCATTCAAAGCACCACGAGCAACAAATGGCGTGCCTTTTAAACAAGGTTCTACTGCATATCAGGATATTGTGCGGCAAGGAAACTATGGGCGAGTTCGTGCTCGGTTTTACAGAGAGAGGGTGCGTGAACTCACTTCTCTTTTGGACTTTCTAGTTTGAAGATGTGCACCGTCTCGGTGTTGGACGAAGATGCCAGGAACAGCGAGTCAGGACTGAAGGCCAGCGAGTAGATGTTGGCACATCTATAAAGTCAAGTAGAACTCATTTACCATTTCCCTGTTATATAACTAATAATTCAATTTTTTTTTCAATAATTCAAAGATGTCGACCGAGGTAAGAAAAAATGGAAAAATTTGTCTTTTGGAAAATACAGGAGCTTTCAACCATGTATCCTTTCATAAAAGCAAATTTTATAAAACAGTTTTGACAGGAGGGTTTACAATCGCGAAGTCCTTTATCGACCAGGTCTTTTTCTCACTTGAAAATCATTATTTTCTTCTTTTTTTAAAATCTATTTTGGGAGGTCATCAAACCTCAGTTTCTGTTTGCTGACACCAGACGGCAGCACCTACCTTTTGACACCACGCCGGAACTCGAACAGTTTCTGTCCTTCCGGTACGGAGAATACCCGGATGACGGTACCCTGCGGAGACAGGAAGTCACGTGACTTAGAATCAATACCCGGCCAGACAGTGTACACACACACGGTGTGTGCACAACTGTGAGTCTCACTAACGTTAACAATAACATGGAAACATGGACAATGATCGATGGTTTTGTGGACGGGCGGCCGTAAACCACGAGAGGGTTGACGCGTAGTAATACACGAGTGTCAGCGATATCCACCTCGAGTGGTTTACAGAGCCGCCTCTCCACAAAACTATCATTTGTTGTATTTATTATCCATCTTATCCAATAAATTAAACCCAGGAGTTGTGATATCAAAGCGTATATCAATAGGGACTATTTTTTTTGCTCTATAGAACAAAGGGACTATTTTCTCGTATACAATGGAATCAGTATGCCATGGTTGTGGTAACGGGTATCTAACAGTTTTCAAACAATAGGTAGTAGTTTACTGAGTCCCTATATTATCTCAATGAGTATTTTGTAAACCATAGATAATGAATTATGGGTATTGCTTTACTGGGTCCTAAAACATTCTCAATGGGTACTTTGTAAACCATGGATAATAAACAATGGGTAGTGGTTACTGGGTCCCATTACATTCTCAAAGAGTACTTTGTATACCATGGATAATAAAGGCTCTTAAAGGCATATCGCACAATTTATATTGAACAGTAAAATTCATGTCATAATAAAAAATGGGGTCACCGGGCAAGTTTCTTATCTAGAAATCTATATTATAGTCATATCACAATAGAATATGTGCATACAAAAGTTTGAAATTCACATAGTTAATCATTTTCTTCAATTTTCACCGAATATAATAAATGTGTAGCACTACTCATTGAAATACAAAAAGGTACAGGTCGCCAACCTCGTATTTTGAAAGAATTAAAGAAAAACTTATTTTTTTAGTCCATTTCCTATTAAAATAAGGAAAATAAGACTTGGCCTATTCTACCCATTTGGTGAGAACAACCTGGACATCAGGTTAAAAGTTTCTTATTTGGCCTTAGAATAAATCACAAGGAACCAATCTGGACTGATATTTGTCAATATTTTAAAACTACATGTACTAAGTGGAACCTCTGTACATTGTTGGTATGCCTTTAGAATACATTCTATTTATAGATATGATGAAGGAAGTCGCATATTTCACAACTGATATTGATTTTCTCTACAGTGGTAGATCAATATGGCAGGGGATGACAAAAAGGACAGAAGTTCATGTATATACGACCCAAGTTATTTTTCTAACGTTTTGCGCAGCAGCATATATACACATTTTATCATGATACAAATTTACCTGTCAAATATGTGTAGGACAAAGAAACTACAGTGCTATTGAAGTCCATAAATCGTTCCCATTAATTTGCCCCCATTTGCCTTTCTAAATAACCTCTTCCAATTAACAGAAATTATAAAAATCATAAAAGAAAATAATGCATTGCTGAACAAAGACCGAGAACCAAAACATGGGTCGCTTGATCTAGATTCCTGGACGCTACCCATTGCTTGTTTGTTTGTGTAGTTTTACTTGGTAGGCTAGTTACGTCCTTTTGAGACTGACTCACTGATTGACTTATTTGGTTCTGGTGATAGGAAAGTATACAAACTCAAGATAGGTATGCTTGTAGCAGTGGGACCCTATGCCCGTTTTATAGTGCTGCCTCACTGAAGGGCTGTGCCGCAGACCATTGACACAACACTCTGCCGGTCACATTATACTGACAACGGCAAACCAGCCAACTTGGCCAACTTGAGAACACCTAGCTCAGACTGTGAGGGAGAGTGTTATGCTGCTCCACTAAATGTATTCTAGCGAATCAAAAGGTGTTTATTCTCACCTTCTCAGAGGCTGTGGCGATCTTTGTACCTGCTGAATTAAATGTAAGTGCGGCTAGTGGGTTGTCGTGTGCGGGGATCATCGTTACAGCTCTCTGTAATTAAACAAACATTGATTATAGTAAATATGCATTAATTACAATATACAAGGATTAATAGTTGACATGGCATTGCCATACTTTCAGTTTGAACAAAAATAGCAATATATAAAAATACACTACTGTCGCCGGGTGCAGACCACATCTGACCAGTACGGGCCCCACCCGCTAGTAGGTATACATTGAACCGTAACGGGTGCCTGCGCAATATATAAAAATACACTTCTGTTGCCGGGTGCTGACCACATCTGACCAGTTCACCACAGGGTATCAAGGGTATCGAGGGTATAATTATTCAGGATTCCTGAATATATTACTGTAATGTATTATAATATAAGCCGCGAAAAACGTTCCCCGTCTCCCCTAATATATTTCGGTATTGACCTACAGGTCAAACCGAAATAATAACAGTCTATATATAACATTGTCATATCTCAATGTAAATGTGAGTGCGTCCAGTGGGTTGTTGCGTTCAGGGATCAATGTCACGGCTCTATGTAAATAAACATGCATTAACCATAATATAAAAAATTTCTGGTAACCTCTCCAGTTTTTTCTATATGAAAAACCACTCAACAACAAAATACAGGTCAAAGAGACTGATGAGTTTCTATAGGAAACGAAACCACTAGTCGTCCCTAATCTGCCCTAAAAGGAACACCCAGCAGCCACCTTAAAGTTAATACTCAAAGCCTACACTCACATGTAGGCCTACACTCACATGTAGGCCTACACTCACATGTAGGCCTACACTCACCCACAACACAGTGTTATTGGATTTAAGAAAGCACTGCACTTCCTACTACAGCTTTAAGGGCATGTAGACCTACACTCACCCACAACACAGTGTTATAGGACATCTTTAAGAAAGCACTGCACTTCCTACCACTGCTTTAAGGGCATGTAGGCCTACACCCACCTACAACACAGTGTTATAGGACATCTTTAAGAAAGCATTTCACTTCCTACCACTGCTTTAACCCATTCAAGCCGGGTGATGCCTTGAGGCATCAACCGGTGCTGGCCGGGTGATGCCTTGAGGCATCATTTGCAAAATATACGGGTTTTTTTTAAATAAGATTGAAAATAATGCCTTAATAAATATGAAACTTTCAGAGAATGTAGATAGACATCATATTAGATTTTTCTAAGTGAAATGAAAAATAATGATAAGTATCAAGTGTCATGTCACGTGATCCAAAAACAAATTTTTCACTATAGGCCGATAGACCCGGCCTCTAGCGGCATTCACTGGCACTAGTACCCGGCTCCACGACTGTGGTCCTGCCGTGGATACCCGGCGCGATAGGGTTAAGGGCATGTAGGCCTACACTCACCTACAACACAGTGTTATAGAACATCTTTAAGAAAGCACTGCACTTCCTACCACTGCTTTAAGGGCATGTAGGCCTACACTCACCTACAACACAGTGTTATAGAACATCTTTAAGAAAGCACTGCACTTCCTACCACTGCTTTAAGGGCATGTAGGCCTACACCCTCCTACAACACAGTGTTATAGGACATCTTTAAGAAAGCACTGCACTTCCTACCACTGCTTTAAGGGCATGTAGGCCTACACTCACCCACAACACAGTGTTATAGGACATCTTTAAGAAAGCATTGCACTTCCTACCACTGCTTTAAGGGCATGTAGGCCTACTCTCACCCACAACACAGTGTTATAGGACATCTTTAAAAAAGCACTGCACTTCCTACCATTGCTTTAAGGGCATGTAGGCCTACACCCACCTACAACACAGTGTTATAGGACATCTTTAAGAAAGCACTGCACTTCCTACCACTACTATAAGGGCATGTAGGCCTACACCCACCTACAACACAGTGTTATAGGACATCTTTAAGAAAGCATTGCACTTCCTACCACTACTATAAGGGCATGTAGGCCTACACCCACCTACAACACAGTGTTATAGGACATCTTTAAGAAAGCATTGCACTTCCTACCACTGCTTTAAGGGCATGTAGGCCTACACTCACCTACAACACAGTGTTATAGAACGTCTTTAAGAAAGCACTGCACTTCCTACCACTGCTTTAACCCATTCAAGCCGGGTGTTGCCTTGAGGCATCAACCAGGGCTGGCCGGGTGATGCCTCAAGGCATCAACCGGTGCTGGCTGGGTGATGCCTTGAGGCATCATTTGCAAAATATACGGTTTTTTTTAATAAGATTGAAAATAATGCCTTAATAAATATGAAACTTTCAGAGAATGTAGATAGACATCATATTAGATTTTTCTAAGTGAAATGAAAAATAATGATAAGTATCATATGCCATGTCACGTGATACAAAAACAAATTTTTCACTATAGGCCGATAGACCCGGCCTCTAGCGGCATTCACTGGCACTAGTACCCGGCTCCACGACTGTGGTCCTGCCGTGGATACCCGGCGCGATAGGGTTAAGGGCATGTAGGCCTACACTCACCTACAACACAGTGTTATAGAACATCTTTAAGAAAGCACTGCACTTCCTACCACTGCTTTAACCCATTCAAGCCGGGTGTTGCCTTGAGGCATCAACCAGGGCTGGCCGGGTGATGCCTCAAGGCATCAACCGGTGCTGGCTGGGTGATGCCTTGAGGCATCATTTGCAAAATATACAGTTTTTTTTAATAAGATTGAAAATAATGCCTTAATAAATATGAAACTTTCAGAGAATGTAGATAGACATCATATTAGATTTTCTAAGTGAAATGAAAAATAATGATAAGTATCATGTGTCATGTCAAGTGTTCCAAAAACAAATTTTTCACTATAGGCTGATAGACCCGGCCTCTAGCGGCATTCACTGGCACTAGTACCCGGCTCCACGACTGTGGCCCTGCCGCGGATACCCGGCGCGATAGGGTTAAGGGCATGTAGGCCTACACTCAGCTACAACACAGTGTTATAGGACATCTTTAAGAAAGCATTGCACTTCCTACCACTGCTTTAAGGGCATGTAGGCCTACACCCTCCTACAACACAGTGTTATAGGACATCTTTAAGAAAGCACTGCACTTCCTACCACTGCTTTAAGGGCATGTAGGCCTATACTCACCTACAACACAGTGTTATAGGACATCTTTAAGAAAGCATTGCACTTCCTACTACTGTCATGCCATGACGCCCTCCGAATAGGTAATTATCCGATTACTTACCTTTACAGAACAAAGAGCCACAATATAGATCTGTCCCCCCAAGGGGCCTGCCATACTGCTAGCCACCTAGTGACTGCTTCATGAACTAACAATGGCTCTGATCTCTATACATTCTGTACCTGTGAGGAGTGGCAGGGTGCCGGGGAAAACAGGTCATCCGTGGCACACAATCATTATCCTTCACATGGCGAGAAATATACAGTAGTCCTCTGCTTAATGGGACACAATCCGTTCTGGGCCAAAGTATCCCCTGAGGCAAAGGTAAAAATCGAACAAATAACACAGTAAAATCCCGCTCCCGGGACACCTTGCTTAAGGAGACACCTCGCGTAGAGGAACAATTTGCTCGAAACAAGTTATAAGGGTTCGGTGTTTTTTTATATTTTTCTTTTCCTTGGCAAGCGCTTTATAAATTAATAAACCCTGCTTCCAGGTCACCCTGCTTGAGGGGACACCTCGCATAAAGGGAAAATTTACTCAGAGTGGAAATTTTTAAAGCTGGGTTCTACTGTATAGATCTTTTGTTGAAACTTGTTTATCTTTTCACAAATCACGAAAAGATTGCTCCATAGCAAAATATGGTACAAAATTCATCAAAGCGTACACCGCCATACTGTATTCCTTAAGAGGTATATTCTTCATGGAACAATTCTCTGTAATACCTTTGTGTGATCGAAAGCGAAACCAAAATGCAGCTGAGTTGGTTGATGGGCAAATTTGAGAATGAACTTATTCTTAGTGGTACGGAAATAGTTCAGGCTGAAATGTTTGACTTTCAAACTAACTTTGACCCTTCATTAAGGTCATCCCTGTTACTCCCTAAGAGCCTCTAGTGATAAATACAGATTAATGGCAGTCATACTGGGCTGCTTTTCTCATCTTCATTCTGTAATAAGACACTGAATACGATGCGCAAAATCTTTCATTTCATTGATATTTTGTTTTGAAAAAATCGTAGTTTGAAAAATTCGGTAGGCGACTGTATTCACATCTACCACACTCTGAAGCATGAACTATAAAAAGAGGAGCTTAAGGCCACTCCAAATTGAACTTCTTTCTCATCACCGCGCGCATCAAAAAACGATTTTAGATTTTTTTTAAAAATAAGATGAACCTTGATAGAAATTATGAAAAGTATGTGCATTTAGTATCAAATTAAAGCTCCTGATGTTAGGGATGCATTAAACGTGTAGCCAGTAAAAATCTGGAAACCCCGCGTAAGCAGACCCCTGCGTAAGTGGACACTTTGGCCTGGATCGGAGGGTGTCCGCTTATGCTGGGTTTTTCTGTATGTCTGAAGCCGATTTCATGACACTTCAAAAGCCATCTTTGATCTTGCAAAAAAAAAAAAAAAAAAAAAGGGGGGGAAAAGCCCCCTCATCATATTTTTCATGGCTTGGTGATGAGAAACAAGTTGGTTTTTTTTGAGTGGCCTAAGCGGGATTCACACTGAGCGATTCTTGCAAATGTCCCCAACAATGTTTCCTGCGATTCTGTACCGGTACACAATCACTCGGTGTGACACCCTCAATTTCTGGGCCGCTGCGATTATGTTCCACCCCCCGTCAAGATTGGCGATCGTCGCTGATAATTGCTCCCTCTCCAGGGTACCCCCCCCCCCCACCCCTTGGTGTGACCACAGGGTAGGAATCACAGGAGCATTCCTCAAAACCCATTTTATCCTACCCTTAATAAAAAAACGCCATAGCCTTAATATGGGATTTGTTTATTTCACGGGTGTGACATAAAGTGTTGTTTATGCCACTACTTTCTGATACTGAAAAAATATGGAAACGGGGTAGGATGAAATCTAGACGCCACTCGTTTGAGTTTGAGCTTATTTATGCCACTCATTTTGTTGGCTCCATAATGTCACTCGTCTTCGACTCGTGAAATTATGGAGCCAACAAAATGCGTGGCATAAATAAACTCAGACTCAAACTCGTGACGGCTCTTCATATTATGGAACTCATACTCCACGGCAGTGAAGGTATTGTACACAGTATCAATGGCTAACTGTGTGGGTGTTTTAATTGATCATGTATAAGGGGTGAGATAAAATATTTGATGAAAATCACTTGGTTCAGATTCCACCCTGTTAGACCGCTACATAATTCACTCAGCTTCTCTTTGTGAATTACTCCGCAGTCAGACTTAGTGATAATTTACAGTTTGTACGGAACTCGGCGTAAACGCCTCTCTCTGTAAAAACCGTAAATTATCATCTCGTTTTGTAACTTGTACAGCATAGTCAGGTCTTTCTCTATAAGGAATTAAGCAGGGAAAGTCATTATAAAAGTGGGCTCACCAGGTTAACACAGTCGAAGATCTGCACCTCTCCGATCTGATTGGAGCCCGGGTAGGCGAGGTAGCAGTTGTCGTTGTTGATGGAGAGCGCGCAGAGTCCGGCTGGGTTGGGCGGGGTGTCGCGTATCGTATGCAGCACCTTCATGTCGCGTATGTTGTGGATGTACAAGCTCTCCTCCAGACACACGATCAACCGCTACAACGACAAGCGATACAACATCCGTCAATTTTATGAACATTTATGAATGTATGCAGGGATGCAAGGCATGGTTGGAAAAATCGGGAATGAAATCTAGAGGGAATAGGAGGACTGGATATTGTCAGGACTGGTAGTAAAATATGCTCAGAGCTGTTTGGTGTGTGTGTATAGATCAGTTAAGAAGATTAGTCAGCTTTCGGAAAATAAAAAAGTCAACATATTTCAGTGGTCTCTTGTTGATGGAATTCAGCCAAGACCAGTCTGGGTATGGCTGGGTTAAGCTGACTAATATATATTGCAAAATTCTGATCATTATAATGAAAGAAATTTAAATGTTGAATATCTACTTGCATCTCCTGTGCATGCACAGCCAATACCTTAATTGGCCATTTTTCTCGTTCCAAACGAGAGCTGGGGGGTAACGAAAAGATAGAGGAAATATTTTTCAAGTGGAATTTACTGTCTCAGAACAATTGAGAAAACATGGAAAACACATCGTTATTGACCATATGATATATTTATATGCCACATCTTGTTCGGAGCGCTTAGAAATATTCACTTGGCTATCACCTCGCTCATATTACTGCACGTTCCAAACACGATGGCGAATGGGGACAGACCAGACACTCGTAAATTATTTATTTTTGGCCATAGAATGGGGCTGGGGTGTGTGGGGAGGTTTGAAAAACTGTTTATTGGGCTCAATAGGGTCCAATTTATACTATATTAGTTTTACACAGGAATCTTTCTTTTTTCATAAACTGAAAATGAGAGCAAGGATTAGAAACTGCAATAATGTAAGCAGAGCCTGATTCTGCCCCCCCCCCCCCCCCCCCCCCCCAGTCTGCAATGGTACCATATTCTCGCATTCAGGACGCTGTATAAGGCTACTAGCGACTTCGTCGAGTCCGGAAAATATAGAAAAATGAAAAGACAGACTGGTGATAGCGAGATTCGAACTCACGACGTTCGCATTCGGGGCCAAAGACTCTGCCGACTGCTCCACAAAGATAGGTGCTGTAGAGGGGTCAAATACTTAGGCTGTTGGTGGGTGGGGGAACCAGCGGATAACTGCAAGACCTTACAGCTCAGCAACCAGCGCAATTATTCTCGTGTCTGATCACGGGGTAAGGCAATCGGAAAACTACAGTTCTAAATTATGATTTCTGTACAAATATAAACAAATCCTAAGGATAGAAGTACATCTGTGTAGAGAAACACAAAAAATAGTAGCAGGATTCAGTTAGGTACTACACGAGAATCTCACTCTCGTGGTCCTTCAGTCTCCATGCCCAGGTTTGGTTCACTATGTCTCTATGTATGGGAGCAACTTCAAGCGGATTCGACGGAATTCTACCGTTTTAAATATAGTAGGTAATCATAAATCAACACCAACTCTTACCGATTCCTTCCAACTGTTGGATTGGTGAGAATCAGGGATCGGAGAGAATCAGGGATCGGAGAGAATCAGGGATCGGAGAGAATCAGGGATCGGAGAGAATCACAGATCGCCGCGAATCAGGAATCTGTGAGAATCAGGGATCGGCGAGAAACAGGGATTGGCGAGAATCAGGATTCTATGAGAATCAAGGATCAGAGAGAATCAGTGATTGCCAAGAATCAGGGATCAGCGAGATTCAGGGATCGGTGAGAATCGGGGATCAGTGAGAATCAAAGATAGGAGAGAATCATGGATTGACAAGAATCATGGATCGGCTTGAATCGGGAACTGTTGAGAATCAGGGAATGGCAAGAATTGGCGATCAGTTAGAATCAGGGATTGGCAAGAATCGCGGCTCAGCGAGAATTGGGGATCGGCAAGAATCGGAGATTGATGAGAATCCGCAATTCTTGCTGATCAGTGAGAATTGGGGATCGGCAATAATCAGAGTTCTGGGAGAATGAGGGACTGGTGAGAATGAGGGACTGGCAAGAATCTAGGATTGGTGAGAATCTGGGATCAGCGAGATTCAGGATTCTATGAGAATCAAGGATCAGAGAGAATCAGTGATTGCCAAGAATCAGGGATCAGCAAGATTCAGGGATCAGTGAGAATCATGGATCGGCGAGAATCAAGGATCCGAGAGAATCATGGATTGGCAAGAATCATGGATCGGCAAGAATCGGGGACTGGCAAGAATTGGGGATCAGTGAGAATCAGGGATTGGCAAGAATTAGGGATTGGTAAGAATCGCAGCTCAGCAAGAATTGGGGATCGGCAAGAATTGGGGATCGATGAGAATAAGGGATCAGCAAGAATTGCGGATCAGTGAGAATTGGGGATCGGCAATAATCAGGGTTCTACGGGAATGAGGGACTGGTGAGAATGAGGGACTGGCAAGAATCTGGGATTGGTGAGAATCTGGGATCAGCAAGATTCAGGGATTGATGAGACTCAGCGATCGCGAGATTCAGGGATTGGGGAGAATCAGCGATCAGGAGAATCAGAGAATGGCAAGAATCAGGGACCAGCGAGAATCAGCGTTCGGTGAGAAACAGGGATCACAGAGAATCAGGAACTGGCGAGAATTGAGGATCGGCAAGAATCGTGGATCAAAGAGAATCGTGGATCAAAGAGAATCAGGGATCGATGAGAATCAGGGATCAACAAGAATCAGGGATCAACGAGAATAGGGGATTGGTGAGAATTAGGGATTGGTGAGAATCAGGGATCGGCGAGAATCAGGGACCAGCGAGAATCAGCGTTCGGTGAGAAACAGGGATCACAGAGAATCAGGAACTGGCGAGAATTGAGGATCGGCAAGAATCAGGGATCAAAGAGAATCGTGGATCAAAGAGAATCAGGGATCGATGAGAATTAGGGATCAACAAGAATCAGGGATCAACGAGAATAGGGGATTGGTGAGAATCAGGGATTGGTGAGATTCAGAGATTGGTGAGAATCAGGGATTGGTGAGAATCAGGGATTGGTGAGAATCAGGGATCGGCGAGAATCAGGGATCAGTGAGAATTAGGGATCGGTGAGAATCAGGGACCGGGGAGAATCAGGGATCAGTGAGAATTAGGGATCAGTGAGAATTAGGGATCAGTGAGAATCAGGGACCGGGGAGAATCAGGGATCAGTGAGATATGGGATCAGTGAGAATCAGGGACAGGGGAGAATCAGGGATCTGTTAGAATCATGGATCGGTTAGAATCAGGGACCGGTGAGAATCAGGGACCGGGGAGAATCAGGGATCAGTGAGAATTAGGGATCAGTGAGAATTAGGGATCGGTGAGAATCAGGGACCGGGGAGAATCAGGGATCAGTGAGATATGGGATCAGTGAGAATCAGGGACAGGGGAGAATCAGGGATCTGTTAGAATCATGGATCGGTTAGAATCAGGGATCGGTGAGAATCAGGGACCGGGGAGAATCAGGGATTGGCGAGAATCATGGATCGGTGAGAATCAGGGATCGGTTAGAATCAGGGATCGGTGAGAATCAGGGATCGGTGAGAATCAGGGATCGGTGAGAATCAGGGATCGGTGAGAATCAGGGACCGGTGAGAATCAGGGATCGGTGAGAATCAGGGACCGGGGAGAATCAGGGAATGGCGAGAATCAGGGATTGGCAAGAATCATGGAGAATCAGGGATCAGTGAGAATTAGGGTTCGGTGAGAATCAGGTATTGGTGTGAATCAGGGATTGGTGGCGATATTTTACAGGTTTAACATCTCCAAAGCTATAAATCATTTGTCAGGGTTCACTGAGCAGCTGTTGAGGTGAACGTCAACCAGCGACACGCCTCAGTGAACAGAGGGTCACAGGTGGCCTGGTGCAGGGTGGCTGAACTAATCTGGAGTTCAGCCATATGTACCGGGTTTTATACACACTTTTATCTCACACCGGGTATTTTTTATCCATAGACTTAGCATTGGGAACTCGTATCCAACGTCTATGAGATATTTAGGAAAAATATCCAATAGAGAATGATGTCACAAATATTAGCCTATTAGTCAATGTGAAGAGTGAGATAAATTCAGAAACCTCAGAGCTCGATCCCATCTCGTTTCAAACATGCGGTAATTCACGCGGATTTGCCTTGTGAATTACTATACAATTTAAACTCGATTGTATACAAACTCTGCCCCTAAACTTTCATAAGTTTCTTCTATTGTATTATCCACCTAATACAATGTGTACATAGAAAACACACAGAGTTAACTCTTTGCAATATCCTCGCATGCGCTTGGATATCACTATGCGTCAACTTCTCGAAGCAGGAGATGAGGTTGGTTTTTTTGTCGGCAAAATCTTTTTTTTTTTTTTTTTAATTTTATTTATTTATGCAACAACAATGTCCAGTGCATCAAATAAAGAGGCCAATCATAGAGTGTGTCTTTACTGGGCCAATAAGAGAGGGGCGTGTCTGAGAGATTAGGCAGTGGTCAGATACAGAGTGTGAGACAGATACCAGTTATCACAGATAAGCACGGAGTATCAGTTCACGATACGCATCATCCCCGCTGCAGATGTAACACACAGGCTGACGTGTCTCAACATACTGCAGATATAACCTGTTTATTACCCACCCAATAGGGAGTCTCCATACTAAGCCTATGGAGCCTACAGATCGTTATTATTACCCACCTAATACGGAGTCTCCATACTAAACCTATGGAGCCTCCAGATCGCTTTTATTACCCACCTAATACAGAGTCTCCATACTAAGCTTATGGAGCCTCCAGATCGCTATTATTACCCACCTAATACGGAGTCTCCATACTAAGCCTATGGAGCCTACAGATCGCTATTATTACCCACCCAATACAGAGTCTCCATACTAAGCCTATGGAGCCTCCAGATCGCTATTATTACCCACCCAATACGGAGTCTCCATACTAAGTCTATGGAGCCTCCAGATCGTTATTATTACCCACCTAATACAGAGTCTCCATACTAAACCTATGGAGCCTACAGATCGTTATTATTACCCACCTAATACGGAGTCTCCATACTAAACCTATGGAGCCTACAGATCGTTATTATTACCCACCTAATACGGAGTCTCCATACTAAACCTATGGAGCCTCCAGATCGTTATTATTACCCACCCAATACGGAGTCTCCATACTAAGCCTATGGAGCCTCCAGATCGCTATTATTACCCGCCTAATACAGAGTCTCCATACTAAGCCTATGGAGCCTCCAGATCGCTATCATTACCCACCTAATATGGAGTCTCCATACAAAGCCTATGGAACCTACAGATCGCTATCATTACCCACCTAATACGGAGTCTCCATACTAAGTCTATGGAGTCTACAGATCGCTATTATTACCCACCTAATACGGAGTCTCCATATTAAACCTATGGAGCCTACAGATCGTTATTATTACCCACCTCGAAAAGTCGAAAAGTGAGTAATATAGAGAGACATGGTTAGTGTGACTGAATGGAATCTATTTTGGTGAGAAATACTCACCGAATTCGAAGAATGAGGTGAGTATTTCTGACCAAAATATCGAGGAACAGATGTAATTCAGTCACACACATGTGTGTGTCCGTATTTTCCTCGATTTGACGCTAGGCAAAACTATGTGGAGAATACAGCCACTCAGATTAAAATCATGGTAATATTGTGTATATACACAATACTGGCCAGTACTTATAATGGATAATAAATACAATATAGGGTTTCAGATACAAGCAGCCTTATGCTCTGAGGAGTTGGTTTGTTTGTTGGTTTGATTTAATGTCCAGTCAACCATTACAGGTTCTTACCAGACTTTCTGAAGGTTATTTTACACCACAAGGGCGTCGATCAAATCTATGTGATGAATTTAGGTAGAAATCTCACCTCTACACATTTACCGAAGTAAGAGTTCTTTTACTCCCCACACCACATAGACATGGTGTGAGAAGGACTGGCCTTTGATATAGCAGTAAATCTACCACTGCTTAGGGATGAAGGAGAAGAGTGGCTGCAGTGGGACTCTAGTGCCTTATCCACTGAGCTAACTCCCCAGCCCCTCCGAGGAGTTGATGTACAGAAATATCCGAGCATATTTGTATAGAGTCAACTCCTCAGAGCATACAACCGCTTGTATCTGAAACCCTATATTGTATTTATTATCCATGATACATACCAGTCAGTCCCGCCAATCACACTTAAATACATATAATTAACTGTAAGGTCAGTCATACATGTGTTAAGACTAGATACTTACCAGTCGGTTGAGGCGTACGGCAAGGATGGTATTGGAGTAACTGTAGTTGCATATTTCCGTGCCCTTCTTGAAGTGACATACTTTGAGTTTCCTTGGCGACGATAAGCTTACTATGGCAACCAAACTACTGGAGAATAATCTCTCTACGATACTGATATCTTCACTTTCTGAAAGATAAAGACAAGTTCTATTATTAACCACGATATTCTCACTATGGCAACCAAATTACCACAAAATAATCTCTCTACGATACTGATGTCTTCACTTTCTGAAAGATAAAGACAAGTTCTATTATTAACCACAATATTCTCACTATGGCAACCAAATTACCACAAAATAATCTCTCTACGATACTGATGTCTTCACTTTCTGAAAGACAAAGACGAGTTCTGTTATTAATCACGATATTCTCACTATGGCGACCAAACTACTGGAGAATAATCTCTCTACGATACTGATGTCTTCACTTTCTGAAAGATAAAGACAAGTTCTATTATTAACCACGATATTCTCACTATGGCAACCAAATTACGACAAAATAATCTCTCTACGATACTGATGTCTTCACTTTCTGAAAGATAAAGACAAGTTCTGTTATTAACCACGATATTCTCACTATGGCGACCAAACTACTGGAGAATAATCTCTCTACGATACTGATGTCTTCACTTTCTGAAAGATAAATACGAATTCTGTTATTAATCAAGATATTCTCACTATGGCGACCAAACTACCACAGAATAATCTCTCTACGATACTGATGTCTTCACTTTCTGAAAGGCAATGACTGATTTAGAAAACGTGGCATGAACACTTCTAACCCCAACCGATGCTACCTTGAAATGACAAAGGCAATGACCAGTTCTGTTATTAATCACGATATTCTCACTATGGCGCCCAAACTACTGGAGATTAATCTCTCTACAATACTGATGTCTTCACTTTCTGAAAGATAAATACAAGTTCTTTTATTAATCACGATATTCTCACTATGGCGACCAAACTACTGGAGAATAATCTCTCTACGATACTGATGTCTTCACTTTCTGAAAGGCAAAGACAAGTTCTGTTATTCACCATGATATTCTCACTATGACGACCAAACTACACCCACGCCCACATGTTCTCATGAAGTGGCCATTTATGGTAATTTCTTATCAATATCTAATATTTGAAGGTATATAATAAGAGGTAAACTAACCTGGCATTTAATCTGATAATTGATTATTGACATCATTCGTAAATATGTATTTGTCGATGCGTAAGCTAGTAACAATGACCAAATAAACGTCTAGTTATTGATAACTAGACCTGCCACCTGGTGTTTTGTTTGGCCACTTCCATAACACAATAGCTATGTGCCCTACATAACCATTTCACACCCCTTACGAACAAGTAAACATATTTGATCGATCAAGATCAATATAAAGGGAAAGACCAAAGAAGTTGACTGAAGATATGATGTCAACAGAGTGTGTCTCTACGAACTATTCAGTGTCTTTCTATCCCTGTCTATTCTCCGAGTCATCTGGTGACTTCCGGTTTAAAATACCCTCCAATATATGCAAATTTCCCTGACAACGGACAAGGTCCGCCATATTGGTGGTGACCACAAAGCGCTGTCAGAGTGTTAAAAGGTGAAAAAATATTGTTTCCGACGTTCTAATGTGCAATCTGTAGATTTAATTAGGATTATATCCAACATCTAGACATGATTTAAACGTGCCAACTCGAAGTAAATCGGCCGTTTCGACGATTTGTTGACATCGCGTTCGAAGGCTAAACTGAGGCCATCACGTAATGATTTGATCTGAAACTGCCAGGGAGGTCTTGTCTTGTCAAAAGATTGACTTGAGGATTAGGTAACACATCCCCAGATATCAAATAATATCAGAAATGAATGTTTGAATTCGCCATAGGCCTAGCACTGCATGGGTCCCTTGCCAAGATGGCCGCGGAGGGGGTTCGAAGCGCCACCTACTTCCAGGTTGACTCGGCGAATATTTAACAACTTTCAGTTTTTTCTTCAGAGAAAAACACACTTAAAAAGAACTTAAATGATAAAAACAAACGAATAAGAAAAGATCGTAAATAATGCTTTGAGAATAGTAAATGGTTCACAATAACTTTATTTATAGTGTCCCCCTTTTCGACCCCTTTTGACTACAGAGTATAAGTTATACATGTTCCGGGCCCTCCCCACTCTTCATACTAAACCTGAACCTTGCCAAGATTACTAAATGGGCTTTCCACTACAAACAGGTTTATCTGGAGCATGAGCCTCTAAGTACCAGTCTAAACTACACTTACAGGAAGTGTATAAATACATGAACTCTTCAGATCACATCTGGCGCTGATCCTCTGAGAGGAGTGTACACAACAAAGCTCGTCCAGGGACCAGGAAACTGTGTCAAACTGGTGCTCGTCCCCTGGCAGCGCGCCAGACAATGCGAGAAGGTGATCCTCTCACACTCTCACCATACAACTGGTGTGGTTAGAGTGCTGGTTCCACCAACACACAAGATATAGCGAGATTTGTTATGATTTGGTTGTCTTGCTGAATCTTGCTAGGTTTTAACCCTTTCCAGGCGAGCAGGTTGGTGGGTAGCAGTGGCTGCAGGGGTTAGGGTGCCCCTGGGCTGTATGTCTCTGGGGGCGAGTATGCCCTGAGGCATTCAGGAAAGTTTCACTTGTCATGTGACCTAGAGAACTTCTTTATTGCCAAAGTTCAATCTTTTTTTGAAACAGTATACAAATTTCATTGATTTCCAAACATATCTTCCCATATTTTACACAAACTCTTTAATTTTTGCTAGTATTTATTAGTAAATGCGTGAATATATATTGAATGGCATTCTTGCAGCCTATGTACATAATGCATGTAGGCATTTTCACCCCCCATGTACATAATGCCTGCAGGCATTTTCGCCCTGAATGGGTTAAATAATCACTAATAATCACATATTTGCCGCGATGTGTGTTGAGGTGTTGCGGTGGTGGAGCACCAAAATATACACACAACATGGCGAAAAAGCACACATATCATCGCGCGCTATGTATCACGCCAAAGGAGGTACAACATATTGCGACACTGTAAGATATAACCAGATATACCAAGATACAACACGGCAAATCCACATGTTGGTGGAACCAGCCCTTAAAGATTTCCAACCAAACCCTATCCACATGTACAGAACTAAAGAAGAAACCAACAAGTTTTGGTCCAAGTTATCGTTCTCCACGAGTGCGATGCAGAGTAATATGGACGAGGCGACAGCTGAGTGAAAACCATGTAGCGTTCAAACAAGTTGGAGAACAATGACTTTGACCAAAACGAGTTACTTTCTGCATTTATCTCACTCCTGTACACACTAAAAGAATGGACATCACACAGGATATCGACCATGGAGGACGGACTGCAATACTCGTTGGGGCATGGAGAACGAGTTCCCAATGTTAAGCCTATGCGACAAAAATACCAGGGGTGAGATAAATCAATAACTTAATTTGTATATAAATCATCAATAGAAATAGTCTAGCTTAGGTTAATCTTCTGATATGAATCAATAGATGACCACTAGAAATGATCTAGATGTAAAAAATTGTTAAAAACATGTAACTTCGGACAAATATACGTGGCCCTGGAGCCTACTGAAAATAGGGTGACCCTACCCTAGGAGCTACCTCCAGAATAAAGATCAACGTTAAAAAAAGAAAAAGGGCTTCACTGTGGAATAAAATGCCATCTGAAAACCCTGACATAGCCTGCCTGAAGTACACCGCCTGTTAAGCCCACTAGCATGGACGCACTTGAGTTATCAAACTGCAGAAAGGTGGAAGATATACCTCATCTCCAGTAATTATATAGAACGTCCTGACCATGCTGTACAAGTCACAGAACGAGATGCTAATTTACGGTGTATACGGACCGAGGCGTTTACGCCGAGTTCCGTACAAACGGTTAATTATCATCGAGTTATGTGGCTTGTACAAGCATGGTTGGACGTTATATATTTACTATATACCCGAAATTAAAAAAAAAAAATCTTAATAAATGTGTATGGCAAGGTGGTCCGTATTTTAGTGTACGGACTAGTGGTCCGTACAGTATTTTTACGTTATATGGCAAAACGGTGCGTATTTACAGTATATACGCCATGGGTATATAGTAAAAATAAAAACATTGACAAAAAAAATGGAAAAGTAGAAAACATTCCCTCCTGACAATCTCCACAAACTGTTCTACTTATGAGAAAAGACGAGACACAACACTGCTTTGGTCACGCTTGCAAAGTTATATAGACTGTCAGCTCGGCATAGAATTAACAGATATATCGCCAGTTCTGTGGATACCGCTACACTCACCATTTCTGTAAATGAAACCACACATGGGTGACCTATCGAACACTTGTGTGTTTTTTTGCCACTTTATTTTTTTTTCCCTAATCAATATCCCTGTACTAGTTAACATTACCAACAACAAAAGGCATTCTGGAATAAAACAGTTGACACATACATAGGCGCCATTGTGTTACGATGGAGTTAACTGCATGAGTTACCCCCCCCCCCCCCCCCCCACACACACACACACACACTCCCTCCCTCTATTGCTATTTACTAATTCCATTCACTGGTCCCCGGCCTCGCCGTAGCCGTCATTGTGTTGGGTCACGGACACCAGCGTACCTGACCTTAGAGTTGACCTCTACCAGCCCCCTGGCGGTATATTGAGGTACTACACATATACCAGTACTCTCTGAGGAAGGTTTGGTTGTCAACAGAGCAGAAAGTTTACTTTGTTTGTTTGTTTAGTTTAACATCTAATATGTTCTATTAGACTTACTTTGGGTTTGACTGAATCTATGGAATGAATGTAGATAGAAATCCCACCCCTACACGTTTACCAAAGTAAGAGTTCTTTTACTTCCCATACCACATGAGTATGAGAAGGATTGGGCTTTGATATAGCAGTAAATCTACCACTGCTGGGGGTGAAGGAGAAAAGTGGTTGCAGTGGGACTCAAACCCACAAAGTCCAACAACCTTGGGATTATGAGTCCAGTGCTCTTTACCACTGAGCTAACTCCCCACCCTGGTCACTTTAGTTATGCTTGCATGCAAGTATATCCGGTCTGCACCACGAGGAGGCGA
This sequence comes from Alentia gelatinosa, assembly GCA_950022655.1. Lineage (NCBI taxonomy): Eukaryota > Metazoa > Annelida > Polychaeta > Phyllodocida > Polynoidae > Alentia > Alentia gelatinosa. The sequence goes on along the minus strand of OX465579.1, from coordinate 5,326,796 downwards.
GGCGACTAAGAGGGTGAACAGAGTAATCATCGCTGTCCACTCCAGCAAAGTTTAACGTCAGAGAAGGGATCTATTTGAGGACGATCTCTCTCTGGACAGGATTGGTCATCCTTTATGTGGTTGTCCTAAACTAGGGGACTTTATGATGGGGAAGAATCTGCTTGGAGATGGTGGTATCAAAATGTCCGGAGTGATGAGGTCAGAGGTCACAGGGTCAGAGATCGAGCTGACTAAGAAGACAGTGACGCGTCACTCCGCAGTATGAAGCCCTGTATGAAGTCCACCAGGTTTTTATGTTTCCATCTGGTTTATATTTGTTAGTAATCATGTATACTATGTAATCATGTGTACTATATACACTGGTTTTAGATATTAGAAATTGGTGACTGGATAATAACTGAATATTTTCAAAATATGATTTTACATCAGATTCAGGGGCCTGTTTAATAATCTAGGATTCTATATAATATAGACCCTTTTCTGTATGCCATAGAGGCCCAGGGACGTTGTAGGTCAACTTAGTCCAACATTTATGAATGACCTTATGGACGGCTAATACTGTCTTAGTGAACAGACTTAAATACTATTGAATGATAATCTTTGTATGGGGTACAGAAAAGGGTCTTCATGTACGATCCTAGATTATCAAATGGGCCCCTGATGCAGCCATATCATGACACACACCAAAGTCTATTCTGTGACTCTGTTCTTCTCATTAAAGTTTCTGAAACAGGTTATAATTACCTCAGAACTTAACCATGTGGTTCACTCCATCTACTGAGAGAACTAACAGACTCAAAGTGATCCAAATACAGATATACATGTTTACATATCCTCTGTTTTCATATTTCTCAGCTTTCTTAAAAATACTCGATAAACCAGTAATCCGAATTCGCAACTATTTAATTTGGTGATACTCATTTTATGATTAGAAGGCCTAGAATACTTAGTAGAAACTAAACGTGAGTTAGCCTTGTCAATGTTTATGCCACGATGGGCAGGTTGTGTATTACTACACAAGGCGTTAGCCGAGTGTAGTAAGTAGTAGACCTGACCAGAGTGGTATAAACATTGAGATGGCTAACTAGAGTTCGGTTTCGTATTTATCCTACCCCATCTCACTGCTATATACAGAAAAAAATGTGTAATTATCCATGTTAGTAGCATGTTGACACTCATCGGAGGATGGCGGTGTTTATCAATCCTGCCAGATCTACTTTCATTATCTCGTCCCTAACTGGTCCTTTTTTTTAATTCACCCCGGTACATAAATAACACTTTATTCAATGCTCCGTCAAATACACTGAGTCAATGTTAAACCTATGGCGTTTTTTATTAGGGGTAGGATAAACATGAATACTGATCTTAGAAGGAAACCCACGAGATGAAAAGAGCTTAGTCCGTACTCCACCGATGTTTGACTGCAGAGTAATTCACGAAGCGAAGCTGAGTGAATTACTCTGTGGTCAAACGAGGTGGAGTACAGACCAAATTATCTTCATCGAGTGGGTTTCAGATTTTATCTCACCCTGTATGACATTATTTTTTCATGAAATGAATCACCAAATTAGCCATTGAGTATTGGATACACGAACTTCATGGGTGTGGAGTACGAGTTCCTAATGTTAAGCCTATGGAACAGCACTGTGGGCAGCAGTGATACTTTAATCATGCTGATTTCTAGTCGTTATAGATGGATTACATCTAGATACAAGCGGGCCAGGGGCTTGTTTAATAATCTAAGATCAAACCCCTTTCTAAACCTCCCACATGGGCTATTGTTTAATGATATTTATGTTCGTTCAGCCGTCCATAAGGTCGTCCATAAACGTTGAATAAAGTTGACCCACATCGTCCCTGGGTCTCCGTGGCGTACAGAAAATGGTCTACATGTACGATCCTAGATTATTAAACGGGGCCCAGACTCGTTTACTCGGTTTTCACAGTGAAATTGGCAGTTTACGGACATGACTTGAGGGTAAGTGAGGAGTCAATAAAACTCTATGCAGATTTACAGTGGTCAGTGCAGGGTCACGTGGTCACCCACTGGTACACGCAGAGTCACGAGATCCGATCAATAACTGCAGGGGAACAGTCACTACTGCGTCATACTCACTGCCAATGACGCCATATTTTGATAAAGTAACATTACAAAAAAAAAGATAATGGATTCTAAATTTTGAAGAAAAAAAAAAGTGAATCACATTATGAAAAAAATGGAATTTCATGATGAGTAAGGGTTATCTACAATCTACGTCAGAAGATTTTCTGAACATTTTTACCCACACTCCCTTGGCAATGTTTCTTTTTTAATCTATCATTTTCATTCCATCTCTCGCCGTTACTAGTTATTCTGATACAACGTCTTGTAAGTATAATTAGAAAGGATGCATCTGATATTTCCAATCTGTTTACCCCCAACCCCTTCATATGTATTTTAAGGAAGGCCCTTCCCTCCGAATTTGGGAATTAGGGTACTGGTTCAAAATCGAATTTATTTTCCGATTTTTATCATCGCTCATAGCGGCCAATCTGAGACAAGGTTTTCCGCCCACTGAACATAGCAGTTCTAGCACCACCTAGTGGCCCGATGTAAAACCATGGTTTTAGCCCCACACTGGGGAAGCCACATTGCACAACATAAGGAAACCCAGAACAAAGCATAGCACTAGAAGGTATTTAATATGAATCCTGTTATGGTGAATATAAAAAGAGTCAGAAAGATGATGTATCGCCGTCTTACAACATAACGAAACCAAGAACAAGACGTAGCAATAGATGTTATTTGATATGATTTCTTTTATAGATGGTGTATCACGGTCTAACAATTTTACAGTGTAAGATGAAATACACTTATCTTTACTAAGAGAGTATCCCATAATAAAATGTGTGCACCTAAAAATATAGGGATATTGATAGTGATGGTGGTTTGGGGGATTTTCTCGTTGGATTTTTTTTCTATAAGTGCTTAGAATGCATTAAAGACCACACTACATGTATATATTTGTTTGGGTAGTTTAATCCAATTTGTTCAATTAGACTTACATGTATATATGATTGCCACATATTGTCAAATGGTAAAAATGAACATGCTCGGAATTTGATGATAATAAACATCACAATGATGATAATAAACACCCCCATGATGATAATAAACATCCCAATTAAAAATATAAATCTGCATGAATATCTAAAAGTGCCTGTACTTAATACTGTAAATACATATCATTTTTCAAACCCGTGAAAATCATTGGTGCAAACACGGATGTAGTTGACCGTGAAGATCAGGCAGTATCATCGTGTGTGTGTGTGTGTGGGGGGGGGGGGGGGGGGACGAAACATCTGGCGACTGGAGTGGACTGGTGGGCGGGGTGGCCAACTGTTTGTCTTTTATGACGAAACGTACATACATGTATAACACTATGATAGATGACAAAGACTGTATAGCAGCACGCTGCCTACTGTCCTTTAGACCAGCCTGATAACCACCTGTGGTGTAATTAGTGTTCATTATGAGGTTATTACGCCATCTGTCAAACTATTATTGTGATTAATTGGGAATGTGTGTACTGGATGAGTATGTACATGGACTTGTATAATATCAAAGTATAGATCTAGTCTTGAATATCTTAATTCAGCCTATACGGCTATAGTATAGATAAAAAGTATTCTTTGTGAATGCAATTTAGTTATAGAATGTGTATTCTTTAAAACTTTAACCGATGAAACATTAAAATAACGCATTTTGTTGCCTATTGAATTATTCAAGTCAATCATCTCCGTAAAAGATAATTAAATGTTGACTTACCACTTGCATTGTCGTATATGTTGTCTATCTTGTCCACAGAATTCAAAGAAAATAGTCTGTATCCCGTTTTTGTTCCCACTGCTATAGATCTAAAATGTAAACACAGCACTGAATTATTTATCTTGACAGCTCCGAATATTTACTGTGAATACAAGATCAACAAGTCTCAAACTACAAATTAGATGTAAACATTTCTACTCTGATCAACAGTTATGCAATTGTGTATATTACCGTAACATTACTAGATCACTTCCTATCAAAACGTCACTGAGACAGAAGATTGTATCACTTTGACAGAACAAAAATACTTACGAGCAGTCTTGGTTAAAATTTACAAACAATAAGTTGGAGTTGGGGTCTCCCCCTTGACTTGCGAGATTCATTAGGCCAGTGAAGCCAGACTGCACACTAGAATAGACGTACTCCGTTTTGAGAAGGTTGTGAACCCATTAGATTTAGCAACACTGTGAAATTTCAAAATATCACATCATCGTCATCTATATCCAGTTTGTTGTTTTCACTTCCAGCTGATGTCACAGAGCCTGCGCACAGGAAACGGAAACAGTAGCGTGATGTAAGCGGTGCTGTGATTGGTCAGAATATGTGACGTCATGGATTTCCTGAGATTGCCGTGAGAGGGCAGCAGTATCGTGGGACGAGGTGCGTCCCACTTTCACCAGACGGACGATGGAGTTAAGATTTATTTCAGAGATTATTTACTTCATAGATTCAAAGAAAAAGAAAACAAATGGTAATGAGAAAGATGCAGTCTACATCCAGCATGTTGCTAAGTGGTATGAGGCATCATATGGACGTGGCATTTCTTAGCCATAGCACTGTTAGGCAAACGAAATGTTGCTATTATAAAAGTACATTCTGGATGAGTGGCTGACACTGACACAGTGACAGACTTCAAATGGGAACCGTTTCATCCATACAGTAATACTATAGTATAGTAAGGACGTCTCCTAATATTACAGCTCCTTTTCAGTCTTCCATTAACTCTTTAGCTATGCTATGACCCCTGCAGGTATTCCAGGGAATAGTAAGCTGTGATGCCTTGAGTTGAGACATTCCTGGGCATAGTATGCTATGATGCCTTGAGGCATGATTTCAGAAATTTAAGTAATTGCTGTGTTTTTAATGAAATATTAAATGTGAATATTTGATGTTTTTCCAACCTATGTCAAAGTACAATATAGTTAATATCATTACTATTATATAACATCCTAATTAGCTTAGTGATAGTGAAAGGGTTAATTAAACACTAGAACCTTGTGTGTAGAACATGAACAATTCTATAACTTAATATAAGCATTAAGCAAAATTAAATTCCCTCTAAATTGTTCCAACTGCGGCATATTTCCTGTAAACAACTGACACACTCAGAGTACTGTTTTTGCTTTTTGTTTCAGAGAGTTTGTGAGGAAAACTGATGATGCACTCCCGTTCTACTATTTCACACTTAATGAAGGGTACCATCTGGAAGAATCTGATTTTGACATTATGGAAAGACAGAATGAAGACTATGACTCTCCAGAGCGGAGCGATGCCCCAAGGCTGCACAAAGCAGTGAGTGGCAGCTGAGAAGACAATACTATAATCACTGCTGCTCGCTGTTTTTTACCTGCAAGACACAAACCACATATCTGACTGTAGTACACCGACAACTTTTGTTTTGGCCTGATGTAGCTCTTCCCCCTGTACCAGAACATTTACTTCCATAAGGGGTCATCAAATAATGATTTTTTAAAATTGCAACAATATGCCTCCTTGAAAAGTTCAGAACAGCCCCCAAACTTGACAAGTAAACTCAAACACCAGAATCAGGTTTTAAGTTATCCATACAGAGAGATACGTATTGTAGACTCAGAAATAAAACACCCGAATCCTCCAAGTCAAGAGAATACATTGTCCACCCCCAGACAAGACCAGGCCTAACCAGTGTACCCGTACGCCAAACTAGATCTAGATCTAGATCTAGAATGACAGATGCCAGGAATTGCTTGATCCTGGCTTAACCTCTGTCTTAGGCTTTTATCTATCGTGGTTAATATGTGTTTTTTTCCCCTTTTTTTTTTTGGTTTTAACTCCTAAAGAGCTGCATATATGACTGTTGACTTCGTTGTACTTGAGTCTAGGACAAGTTTAGAAAGGAGACAAAAATGGGTTTCAGGACGTCTATAGTGAGCCAAAGTGAACCCGCTGAAACCACAGATACCCACCTACAAAACAACGTTTCCGGTGGCCAGTAAGAACGAGGCTTAGTGCTAAAGCTATGGGGGTTTGAGGCTAGACTTTTGTTTTTGGTCTTGTTTGTTACTTTTGAAGTGTAGTTTACTACTATCATCTGTACATAACTCTGTTTCGAAACTACGATGACAGTTGTTCAGTTTAGCAAAAATATGGATCTTAAAGATTGGAGAACGAGACATATAATCTCCAACCTACATAGTCAAAGTACTGAGCACCTATATATCCGGAAATGGTATTTTGTGACTCGCTATCTGTGGTTGTAGCGGGTTCACTTTGGCTCCCTATGGGATGTCAAAAATTGACTCATTCTGTGGAGAGGCGGCATTGCCTCAGACATCTTTTCACTCTTTCTTCCTTGCTGAGGGATTTGTGCCTTCCCCCCCCCCCCCCCCACTCCACCTTCTCCAGGTCTTGTGCTGGCATCCACTGAATTGTTATGCAATAGCAGATGTATTTCAGGGGCAACTTCTCTATTTGAAGTCTGCCAGCATTATTAACAGCAGGGATGTCAGTGGGGTTTTAGGAATTATCTCACCCCAGTATTTTTCTCCATAGGCTTAACATTAGGAACTCGTACTCCGAGGCCGTGAAGTTCGTGTACCCAATACTCAATGGCTAATTTGGTGATTCATTTCGGGATGAGATAAAATCAGAAACACACTCGATGAAAATAACTTGGTCTGCACTCCACCTCGTTTGACCACAGAGTAATTCTCTCAGCTTCGCTTCGTGAATTACTCTGCAGTCAAACTCGGTGGAGTACGGACCAAGCTATTTCCATCTCGTGGGTTTCCTTCTAAGAGCAAAATAGAATGCATCCATATCCCATTTATATACAATCTTAACTTTAATATGATAAGGATTGGACTCACTGTATTAAGAACATTACATGGAATAAGAGGCTATTATGCAAACGGCAGCAGTTGTACCAGGTAAATTTTGCTGATTTGTGAAATAATTATATAGAACGTCCTGACCATGCTGTACAATTCACAGAACGAGATGATGATTTGCAGTTTGTACGGAACGAGGCGTTTACGCCGAGTTCCGTACAAACTGTAAATTACCATAGAGTTCTGTGAATTGTACAGCATGGTTGGACGATATATATTTATTATATACCCAACATTTTTTTTAAAATCATTAATTTCATTGAGCTTAACAACCAATATCTTTATAAACGTGTGTGACAAGGTGGTCTGTATTTTAGTGTACGGACCAGTGGTCCGTACAGTATTTTTACATTATCTGGCGAAACGGTGCCTATTTACAGTATATATGGCATGGATATATAGTAATGAAAAGAAAGAACCCCACAGGAACTGAGGCAAGTCTATTATGACTTTCATCGTCACTCTCCTTACACAGGTCTGGTTCCACCATGCTTGAAGAGTTCAGGGATTTGCGGTGGAACAGCAGTTTCAGTGTCAAGGATGTCAGTTGAGGTAAAAAAAAAAGAGGACAATTTTTCATGTGGAATTTACTCGTGTGAATGAGGGACAATCTATTCGTCTTTGTTTTACACAAGAAAAACTAGATTCATAAACTGAAAATGAAAACAAGGATTTCTTTGGAAAATAGGAAAAGTTCTATCGCTGCAGTTTGGTTTCAGGGAGGCACCATGCAGATACTGAAATGGTGTTTTGTAAATGGGTATCTGCGGTTCCAGCAGATCCACTTTGACTCCCTGTAGAAGATCCATTATCTCACACCTGATACAAGTTTAGCCATAGGAATAACATTGAAATATTATACGCACCAGTCACCCTGGTAAAGTGACAATACTATGAAGAGACGTCACGTGTTTGAGTCTGAGTTTATTTATGCCACACATTTTGTTGGCTCCATAATTTCACGAGTCGAAGACGAGTGACATTACGAAGCCAACAAAATGAGTGACATAAATAAACTCAAACTCAAACGAGTGGCGTCTAGATTTTATCCTACCCCGTTTCCATATTTTTTCAGTATCAGAAAGTAGTGACATAAACAACACTTTATGTCACACCCTATGGCGTTATTTATTAGGGGTAGGATAATACGCCATGGTCTTGGCAGAGTGATGGGAGATGATGTCATAAGGAACTGGCCAATCAGCAGCCAGGATTTCAGAGAGCAGACAAGACATCAACATGGAGATTTATTCGCTCCTAACTGAATTTTTGAAGTAATTTAAATCATTCTGGCATTGTGATTTAATGTCATTGAAAGGGGTGAGATAAATCCAGAACTGCACTAGAATTGTAAAATACACAATACTCCACTCGTTTGGATGGGCCATAATCATCACTGGGTTTAGCCTCGATGATGATTGCGGCCCATCCAAACTTGTGGAGTATTGTGTATTTGTACAATTCTCGATGAAATTCTATATAAATATTGACCCAGTGGTCGCTTATTGAGGAACAGGAAGATCCATGGAAAGATATTTATAAACATAGATACAGGGTACCTTTTAAAAAAAACACAACCTTAGCATAGTATTCATATGTCAGAAAATACAGAAAAATATTGATAAATAAAATAAAAATCTCAGACTGGGAGGGAAATATATGACCTTTATTAACATCCGTGTTTTATACGAGGCATTTGAAGCTACTACATGAATAAAACCAAATGGTTACAAACCTACCTTAGCATCAGTGAAAAAACCCTTGGAATGAACATGTAGACGATTTCTACTAAATTTTACAATGAGGAGAGTTAAGACACTTCAGTGGGTAGGTCTCAATGAACTGCTACTGGTTTTCTGACACCATGACGATGGTCAAATGAAATATAAATTCAGAGATAGCTGCAGTTTGGTTCCTGCAACCAGGATTGGTCCTGATCCCAAAAAATAATGGAGATATGTTCCCAACAAAACACATTAAATTCAGATCACAGCATGGATAATATTGACGTTTTTAAAGAAGGAATGTCCTCTAAAATTTATGCAGGGATGCAAGTGGTGGTTACAAAAAATAACCAGGATAAAATCTAGAGGGAAGTGGAGGTGGATAGTGTCAGGAATATGGTTAGTGCTGTGGGATGTGTGTATATAGATCAGAAATTATTTCTAATTTTTTAAAAATTTTTTTCAAGGTAACATGGGGTTTGTCAAGAGGTGTTCTAGCCAAGTTTTCTGTATATGTATCAGAAAAAGAGATATCCTGAAACAAAAATGGCAGCACATTTCGACATTGCTATTAGGCCCAGCCGGTGTAATGCGAGATTTGGTTATCCTGCGAAATTCGTTTATTATCGTCTACTCAATATGCGCATGCGTCTGCACATGCTCTTCCGTTCAGATTTCACGGACTATTGGACAAACTACTATTTTGATGTGATTTTGATGTAAATAAATGAAAAGAATAGTATTTCAGTGCTAGAATTATATGTCGTAATATGCTTAATTTCGGCAAATTTTTCACTCTCCAAGCATGTTCGCGCATGCGCACCAGATACTAGTGGGCGATAAATACGGAATTTCGCAGGGTAACCAAATTTCACATTACACCGGGTCCAGCCGGGATATATATGGCTATCTGCGACCAATTTGTAGATATTGCGGAATCTTAATCATAATGAAAAACTTAGAAGTTTCTATCAGAATCCTTGCATCCCTGTATTTGAACGATTTTGATAACCTTAAACACATATAATTCTATTGTACATTTTTTAGATTCAATTTGATCTACATAGCTCCTATACTCTAAGCATTACCTTTGTTTCAATAATATCAATCAGTTTTGTATCATAACCAGAAGATGACCAGAACATTATGTGAACATTAATGGCACCCAATACCTTCTCATCGTGACTAGAAACGCCAGGTAGACTTTACATTTCACCTACAAACAAGTCTTTTTCATATCTGAAATAATCATTCAAGAGTATAACTTCAGAAAAAAAAATTATGTAAATTCTTTGGAGCAAATGGCAGTTTTGGATTATACAGAGTATGCGAGTAGAGTATGTGGGTAAGGTAGTGCACAACAGTGAGATAGCACGGTACCCCGCCTCTTACTTCTCCCATATCTTACACGTAATGTCAAGCATAGCGAGCCAAAGTGGCCCCGCTCAAACCGCAGATACCCATACTCAAAACACCATTTCCGGAGGACAGTAAGAACGAGGATTAGTGCTAAAGGTATGGTGTTTGAGGCGAGAATTTCGTTGTTGGTCTAATTTGACACTATTGCAGTGTATTTTACTACTGTCATCTCTGAATAAGTTTGTCTTGAAGCTATAATATGTGTTAAGTGTATAAAAAATATGCATTTAGAAGCTTGGAGAATGACATATAATCTCGAACCTATATTGTTAAAGTACTGAGTCTATCTCTGGGAATGGTGTTTTGTGAATGGGTATCTGCGGTTTCAGCGGGTCCACTTTGGCTCCCTATTGACTTCACCTACACTAACTAGAGATCTGTGTGGACTATCCTGTATCTCCCCTCAGGTCTATATCAAAGTAATATCACTTACATACACAGTGTAGTCCATAATTACTCAACATGCAGTTATTTATTAAAAATTGTGCCCAGCTAGCTAGGCACAAAAAAAATAACCCAGTGGCATTAACAATGTTGGGCAAAACAATGAATGCAACAAAACATATCCCATTAAATATTCATTGGTGAATATGCAATAGCTGACCATATCGAATAGACAAGATGGCACTTTTCAACATTAACATTAGCACATTTAAAGCTACTGATTAAAGTGCTCGAGAAAAACTTTAAAAAGTTTTCTATGCCACCTTCTAAAATGATTCAGCCACAACAAAAAACAACCGGCAGGGAAGAAAACTTCATTTGTTCTAACATTTCATAAACCTTTCATTTACGAAAAAAAACCACCAAACAAACCAGGCATCGGTGCTTAGTTTGGTGTCTGGAGTCAAATAAAATCAAGTGCGGCTTACCTGACAGACGCAGAGACCGAATCACCTTTACGTTTTCTCAGAGATGACCGGGTACATGGAAGCGCATACTAAGAAGGAACTGCATCGAGATCCATAGCCACTGAAAATATGCCACGAGGTGAGGTTGTGGAGTAATCTCAGGAGGCAAAGCCGAGTGAGATTACGTAGCAGACCAAAAGGAATGGCATATTTCAGCAGTTATGGATTGAGTTCGGTTCAGATTTTATCTCACCCCCTTCAAAGACTGATCAACTGACGTTTGCGACATCATCACCAATCAAGTAATATTTTAAAATACTCCATAGGCATTGAGTACAAGTTCCTGATGTTCAGTCAATGTGGAAAAATTACCAGGGGTGAGATAATTAGTAGAAACTGGACGAGAGTTAGTAGCGTTAGTATTTGTGTTTATCGCACAAGGTGCAGATCACGAATTACTGCGCGAGGCGTTAGCCGAGCATAGTGAGAAGCAGACCTGACCGGAGGGTGGTACACACTAACACTACTGACTCAAGTTCAGTTTAGTATTTATCCTACCCCGTCTCCAATAATTCAATTGTTACCCACGTGCAATAAAGAACACTTTACTGCACGCTCGCCAGAATACAGCAACCCAATGTTAAGCCTATGGAGTTTTTTATTGGGGGTAGGATAAAACATTTGATCCTTTATAAGTGCCGGGATTTAATGAATATTTATCAAGTTTCAGATACACTACACAGAACTACAATTTAATGGAGATCCCACTACTGAATCCATCCTCATTTCTTATCTAAACTCCACCGAAGCGATAACAGACCAGCTGGCATTATTAAAGTATCTTATATACATCCTCTTACTAAAAACACACCGGAGCTAGATTTAATCACAATCAATATGTATTAAAAGTAAGAACCCAATGAATTAAAACTACACATGGATTTCCCTATTCGTACCACTATACAATATTCCCACTGGTATTAAACAGTCAGAGATACGGCGATTATATACAGAGATACACAGAGTGATTTAGAGTTTGAGTTTGTGTCACTTACTAAAAGAAGTATCACAATTCGCTAAACATTCACCAGAGCCTCATCGGGGAAAACTCGGCCTCTTCAAACTTTACAGAGATTCAGCGTGAAAGGACAGAGACTGGGGCAGTACACACTGAGATAAAAAACTGGCAGTTATTAAACCCTTTCCCTGCAGCAACTAGTTCCCCTACTTAGCATTACATGGCAGGCATTGCCTGCATAAACCCCCCTACCGCAGGCACCTTTTTTTTTGAAAATAGCAATATCACATGATGTGTCATGTGTTTGAGTAATTTACCTTGGTAGCTGATGATATTTTTTTATACCAAATCAAAGGTCAATACGGCGTTTTTACTATGTCAAAATTTCTTTCGATTCAAACAATTAATTGGAAAAAAGACAATGTAATAGTCGAAACGTCGGTCCTGATAATAAAAGCCATCTCTCATTTAAAGATAACTCACGTGGTTGTACTATTCTTCACTTCTACATAATTATTTTATTTATTTATTGAATTTTGTAAATAAGTATCAATGAAGCCTCTATGATGCCTGGAGGCATCATGCTGCTGTAGCCAGGGGAATGCCTGGAGGCATCATGCTGCAGTAGCAAGGGGAATGCCTGGAGGCATCATGCTGCTGTAGCCAGGGGAATACCTGGAGGCATCATGCTGCAGTTAAAGGGTTAATATGAAGATTAAAGAAACCAATATGTTTTGGTTAGTTGTCTTTCTCCATAGAGTTTGAATGCAGAGCGATATGAACGAGGCGATAGCCAAGTAAATATTGTGAAGTGTTGGGAACTCGTTCGAGGAAATCGGAGCGCCAACTTCTTCGAAAAAAATTTGCGAAGTGTTCAAACGATATGGAGATCGAGGACTGTGACCAAAACAAGTTGCTTTCTGTATTTATCTCACCCCTGTATACACTAAATAAACTAAATGATCATGACGTACGTCATTGCCAATTGAGTATTAGTACTAATACTCGATCGGGCATGGAGAACGAGTCTATAATATTAAGCCTATGGGACAAAATAACAGCGGCGAGATAAACAGTTTCTATCAATGGGTACTGGCACAGGGAGGTGTAAATGGACACTTTCCTTGTGGACATCAAGTTATTGAATTGTTGTATTCTGGTTGTAGAATAATGGATAATGTGGAGAATATAATCACCAACACAAAAATACATAAAACTAACACCAGGGATGGCAGTGAGGTCTAGAAAAACATCTGAAAATTCCCAAATCCTGATTTATCGTTAATATAATGAAAATAATAATTAGGAAAAAAAACCAGAAAAAAAGGAAATGACCGAAAAAGGACATTTCTGTAAAACCTGGTGACGTTTGAGATTAATTCTTTTAGACAACATAATCTGAATGAAATGCCTGATTGGACCCAATAAGTAAACTGTAGTGTTTCAAAATACAAACACAACATCTGGGGATATGTTGTCTCTACATGTTTGTTAATGATGATGTGAATTACAACCTCAGATCTATTGGGATTTTTCTCAATTTCCAGCAGGAAAATACAATTTTTTCCTGATTTTTGAAAGCGTTCGCCAAATAATATACAAAGATTTAACAAATCCGGGTGTACTTATCTGCAAGTATATCATCAGTCAGAGATAATGCAAATTTCGTATTGGTCTCTTATTTTTCTCATATGAGAGGCTTGCTTTAAATGTAATTTTTATAACCAGTTTTTAGTGAGTCATTTAATTGTGATAGCAAATCTAAGTAAGTTGGAGTTGCTTTTTCACAAACCAGCTAGGTTGATAGACTTGGGCATAAAGTAAAACATTCAGAGATTCCATAAAACAATACCTGTCACAAGAAATTGGTGTCAAAAGATTCTGGCCCCTTTAAGCAGAGTTGCTTGGACCCACCTATCATGACACGCTCTGCGATAGCACTTACGACATGTTCCCAGGGTGTGTCTGGGTGGTGCGTTCATTTCTCCGTCACACCCAGGAGGCATGCACAATAAAGGCTGCACTTCATGGATGTGCCGTATACTTCTTGACATTATTGAACCTGTTAAAATATTGCATGACAAAGTGCCAGATCACAGTGTGATGGAGAGGTTGCGACACACAAAACGACATAGAAACAGTGTGTCGTAAGTGTGTCATGCTAGATGCGTACACCCCTTTACATTTACAATATAAAGGATTGTCAGAACTGAGTTAGAGTGATGGAAAAAAATTGAAATGATAGAACGCGGAGCGGGAAAATATAACTGTAACCAAATGAGGATGTTCCTGTACAACAGAACTTCCGACTGGCCTCTTACATGTACCATGGAGTATTTAACTATTATTTCTTCGACACTTCAGTTGCAAAGCGAACACAAATCAATCAACCCGAGAGTGATTAGACACCGTTGTACAGAACCCTGCTCAGGGACACAGAAACTACTTGATATTCACACGACCAGTTAACCACCAGAACACTTATAGGTGAACTTCCACATGCAAGAAACTCTGCTCACAATCACCACTGAAAACACCAATCTGCATGAATAGCAAATAACCTGGAATGATTGCTTCTTCTTTTACACAGACACGCCTTCTGTGAATGGTGTAAAAGCCAATTTGTGTAAGAGTACATTTTAAAGCCACCATTTACTGTGGAATACTAGCAGTGAATATGATAATATATATATATATATATTTATATACGTGTTTTCCACACTATGAAGCTCTCCTTACACAATGTCTCATGGCAGACAACCTTTACCACATCATGCCTTTGGGTCTTCATCATTCTTGACAATATCTTCTTTTATTTCTTTTGTTTCGACCTCAGGAGTATCGAGGGAGGGGGCTTCGTTCGCTGAGTCTTCGCCTGCACCGGCAATGTCTGCGGTGTCTATTTTCTCAAAACTGTCGTCCGAGGTGGTCGAGATGTTGTCTTCGAGGGGCCCCGCTTCAGACATGGGAGTCGTGGCACCGGTCTCCACAATATTAAGGAAGTTGCGTATTTTGGCAGCGACACGCTCATGTTCTCTGTGAAATAAGAAAAATTACTACTTTAAAGGTACCTGAAATCATTAGCAGTGATCATATAGTGTACTCTTCAGTTGTTTGTCAAACATCTTAGGAGACCTTGTGGTTATATAAGGACTACTTCAATGTTCAGCTTTTCTCACTGGTTTTGAACGACAAGGTTGGTAATCGAATGTTTGAGATGAATTCAGGTGAAATCTTACACCTATACATTTATTAAAGTGGGAATTCTTTTACTTCCCATACCTCTCAAATTGTGTAAATATAAAAGAACTGGACCAATATGTTTGTAATAAAATGGGTTTAGCAAATCAAACAAAATTATTTGAAGTTGGGTTTATTTGGAATATGAGATAGATGTAAGGCTACTCTTAAATGTCATATTATCGTAAAACTGGATGAGTTTTAATCTTGGCCACCGTATGCCAGCACTGGGGTTTGGCATAGTGACTTCATGAGGCGAAGCCGAGTGAAGTGCGGAGCCAAAACTTCAGGAGTGGCATGCAGTGGCCAAGATTAAAACGAATCAGGTTTTGATTTTATCCTACCCTGTCTCCTCGATTTTGGAATATTATGTGATAAAAATTCTGTATGCCACTAGTGGCATATAAAAGTCTGTATGCCAGTCAGCGTGGCATACGGAAACTCAATGTTAAGCCTATGGGATTTTATATTAGGGGTAGGATAAACAGTAGAACCCCGATTAGCGGACACCCTAGTTTATGGTACCCTCGTTTCTTGGTATTCTCTTTGGATTCTCACATGGAGTTCCAGTCTCCCAGCAGATCCCTGTACCACCTGCAAGCCAAGAAGGACACAGGATCTAACAGGAGAGTGGGAGTCAGACACTCTCCAAGCAGAGATCCTGAGCTGATGGTCGGATGCAAAACCCAAGCAGCACAAAGGGGGTATATGGCAGCCCTCACCTCACCATCATTCAATTAGTGTTAACTTGCACAACAACGCTTTTGTATCTACATTGTTTATTCCCCTCTGTATGTTGTGAACGAACCTCAGTGGAAGAACTACCTGATGGGGTAGAACTGATGGGAATTAAAAAAATAAAAAAATAAAAATGTCCACTATAGGGAGCCAAAGTGAACCCGCTGAAACCACAGATACCCACCTACAAAACACTGTTTCCGGTGGCCAGTAAGAACGAGGCTTAATGCTAAAGCTATGGGGGTTTGAGACTAGACTTATGTTTTTTGTCTCATTTGTTACTTTTGAAGTGAAGTTTATAACTATCGTCTCTGAATAACTTTGTTTCAAAACTATGATGACAGTTGTTAAGTTTATTAAAAATTTGGATCTAAAAGATTGGAGAATGAGACATAATCTCGAACCTACATAGGCTAAGTACTGAGCGCCGATACCCGGAAATAGTATTTTGTGACCGGCTATCTGGGGTTGGAGCGGGTTCACTTTGGCTCCCTATAACTGTACTGGGAAGCTCTCTATGATGTCAGTGGTCTATTCAGGTTTATGTACTCACGATTTGTCGCCAGCAGTGACGGTCTCGGTGACACCGAGATCATAGCCTTGAGCGAAATGCAGCACAACGTAAAAACCCATCTTGTTGTTACTGATCTCTTCTTCCTGAACAAAGACACGCGTCAGGTCTTCCAGCTGCGCCACCACTGTGAAACGTAACAACTTAATTATACGCAGGTACAGAGTAATAAAAACCCATCTTGTTATGGCTGATTTAAACAATGACATATGTGAGGTCTTCCAGCTAAACCACCACTGTGAAACGTGACAACATATATATACATAGATACATAGTAATAAAAACCCATCTTGTTATGGCTGATCTAAACAATGGCATGCATCAGGTCTTCCAGCAGCGCCACCACTGTGAAACGGAACAACATAATTATATGTAGATACAGAGTAATAAAAACACATCTTGTTATGGCTGATTTAAACAATGATGCACATCAGGTCTCCCAGCTACACCACCACTGTGATGAAACGTAACAACATAATTATACGTAGATATGTAGTAATAAAAGCCCATCTTGTTATGGCTGACAGGCATCAGGTCCCCCAGCTGCACCACCACTGTGAAACGAGCCAACATAATTATACATAGATACATAGTAATAAAAACCCATCTTGTTATGGCTGATCTAAACAATGGCATGCGTCAGGTCTTCCAGCTGCGCCACCACTGTGAAACGGAACAACATAATTATACGTAGATATATAGTAACAAAAGCCCATCTTGTTATGGCTGATTTAAACAATGGCACACATCAGGTCTTCCAATGAGACGCCACGTCCCCTAATCCCCAAGTTCCTTACACATGTCTATATAAAGCCGTCTTCTTGTTACTGATCTCCACTTCCTGGTGTTGTGATATCATATCAAACTGGTCTACCTGTTCTAAATTCAATATAATAAGCAAAGAACACCTCAGAAATACAAGTATTGGCTAGAACAAAAATCGGAAATATAATGTAGATGACAAAAATGACTGGACAATGTGGGCACTGGTAGTTAAAAATACTCAGAGCTGTAGGATGTGTGTATATAGACCAGGTAAGGAGAATCACTGGCTTTACAAAAATATAAAATCATGATCAGGTTATTAGGTTTAAAACGGGCCACGGCACCCACGCCTAACAGGGACGTGGCCCGCTGTGGAACTTTTTATCACTCTTATTGCTTTTGCTCGGCTCACCCCAAGTTACAAGTTGTGTCACGTTTTGTAACGTCCTAGAACGGCATACGTGGTGGGCCGTGCGGGACTGCCGCAGACACCCACATGGTAGGCCGTGTGGGTGCCACGGCACGGTAACCCTTCTATCAGGCAGACTGCAGCCAACTTGTAGTTACTATTTAATTTTGATCATTATATATTCATTATATACATCTGTAAGGGGCCATCCATAAAGTATATATGTATTTTTATTTTTTGTGTACTTGGTTACGGTGGTTAGGTACAGTTCTTAACTGTTATTCAAGGTAGCATCAAGCTAGGGGACAGACTTAGCCTCGTCTTACATCTAAAGTATATATGTATGGGGGTAAAAAAATTCGAAAATTTTGCGTATGCTCCTTCTTTGTTCTATTGCATACAAGATTGGGTGGTGGGGTGGGGGTCTAAAATTTCAGAAATTCTGCGGACATACTTTATGGCTGGCCCCCAATTCATCTGAATACTGGCATCCATGACACCGGCTGAAGGCTCGTCACTTACCCATGCGCTGTCCCTGCGTGGCCTGGAAGACGCGCTGGATGAGGCTCTGTTTCTTGATGGTGACGAGTCCGGTCGACTTGTCCAGGATACAATCCTGCGTGAAATAGGACAGCCCCGATAAACAAACGATGCCTGGGAAATCTCAACGTACAACAAATACCCAAACCAGGAACGATATAACTTGTAACCAATGTTAGGACATCTTCTTTCTAACCTTTTTTAATAGGTACAGAGACTTTATTGATATTATCATCGTTTTATAGAACAACAATATTTTATAAACTAGAAAACTGCCATCTCTCTTTCACACACAAAAAATAAACCTTGCCAGACTCGGTTTGAATGGGTTTATCATTTTTTTTATGTAAAGGTGAAGAAATCATACAACCAAATGAATATCTTATTGAGTGAAGGCATTTATTATGAGGACCGACGTTTCAACTATTATTATATACCTATGGCCGTATGACCCACACATACTGCCCGCTGCTACCAATGACGTATGTATAGCCGTACGTCACACTGTGACGTACGGGGTATGTGATCACGTGACTAGCTAAAATTTCGCCATTTTTAGGTATATAATAATATGAAAACGGGCTGACTGTCTTAGTACGTCAAAATGCTTGGTAAAATTATTAATAATTTTATCGCGTATTTTTGACGTACGAAGACAGTAAGCCAGTTTCCGTATATTATATAGTCTTTTTCAAGGTGACTTTTACTTCTTTTTTTTAACCTCTGGAGACCATCTTCCCTCACCCACATGGGGATGCGGAGAAACCAGGAAACTAGTGTAGGAAGGTTTTTTTTCGGATATTATTTATTATTGTGTAATATTTCAGTTTTGACTTGCCTCCCAGTCTTCCATCCAGCTGAGTCCGAGGAACACCGCCCCCGACACGTAGGCGATCTTCCAGATGACATCATCTTAAATCAATGCGTTTTTATATATTAACTGATGTTTTTTCCACACATTTTCCTAAATATTTATGATTTAATCTAGATTTTTTCCCTTTAAGTTGAAAGGATCCTGATACTACTTTGTATAACTGTCCCCAAGAGAATTCAGGACTAGACTGCATATTGTTGTATCACTAAGAGTATAAAGGTTTTCCTGCGATCACAAAACTAGTTTCATCTTTTATCCTGGGTAAAAGTATCAAACTCTGTACTTCAGAAGTTATATATTTTCTGTAAATTTAATTAAAATCACTTACCAACACTGGAGTATGCTGCCCCTAGTCCTAGTGCCACCATCCCTAGAATACACAAAGTTGACAGCCACAGAACTTTACTGAATATGTTGTTCTATAAAATGGAAACGTATTTGAATTAAAGGACCATTAAGGACTAATGAAGAAACAAACAAGTTTTGGTCACAGAGTTAGAATACAATAGCATTGCGCTCACACCCATCATTCACACTCTAGGTGTGAATGCATTGAATCTGCTTAGCCATGAAGCCAGACTGAGTGTTGTTTGAGCGTGCGCTGAACGATAACTCCTGTATTGTGTGTGTTTTTACTTTATCTATATTGAGTAGGTACCTCGATGCTGTAGACCGTTTTGAGATTGTTTTGAGTACTGTCTGTTTGTTTGGTTTAACGTCCAATATGTTCTATTAGACTCTCACCCCTACACATTTACCGAGGTGAGAGTTCTTTCGTTCCCACACCACATAGACATGGTATGAGAAGCACTCTCAGTGTTGGCCGAAGTACATTTGGTTCACCTTATCATATAAACAACTAACACTTAGTAAACGTGTTATACCCTGAACAAGCGAGATTTTAAAGATGACAATAATTAAAAAGATGGCACAGGCCTTATCATATAAACAATTATCACATAGTACCTGTATATGTTATACCCTGAATAGACAAGGTTTTGCAGAAAGACAATGATTAAAATGGAACTGACCATAAACGAGATTTAAAAAAAGATAACAATTAAATGGGAACTAACCGGCAGCGGTGGCCCAGGCCTTATCATATCAACAATTTACACACGAGTTATACCCTGATTAAACGAGATTTAAAAAAGATAATAATTAAAAAAGGAACTGACCGACGGCGATGGCCCAGGCGCGGGGACTGGGTTCGCGCGCGAGGTGCAGCTTCTCCTCTGTCTCCTCCTTCACGGTCACGTAAGTCATCTCTCGTCCGAGCTGCCACCAAGACACAAAGTACGGCACAGGGTTAGTGAACGAGTCTACGACACAGGGTTAGTGAACGAGTCTACGACACAGGGTTAGTGAACGAGTCTACGACACAGGGTTAGTGAACGAGTCTACGACACAGGGTTAGTGAACGAGTCTACAACACAGTGTTAGTGAATGAGTCTACGAAACAGGGTAAGTGAATGAGTCTACAACACAGGGTTAGTGAATGAGTCTACGACACAGGGTTAGTCAATGAGTCTACGACACAGGGTTAGTGAATGAGTCTACAACACAGGGTTAGTGAATGAGTCTACGACACAGGGTTAGTCAATGAGTCTACGACACAGGGTTAGTGAATGAGTCTACAACACAGGGTTAGTCAATGAGTCTACGACACAGGGTTAGTGAATGAGTCTACAACACAGGGTTAGTGAATGAGTCTACGACACAGGGTTAGTCAATGAGTCTACGACACAGGGTCAGTGAATGAGTTTACAACACAGGGTTAGTGAATGAGTCTACAGGACAGGGTGAGTGAATGAGTCTACAACACAGGGTTAGTGAATGAGTCTACAACACAGGGTTAGTGAATGAGTCTACAACACAGGGTTAGTCAATGAGTCTACGACACAGGGTTAGTCAATGAGTCTACGACACAGGGTTAGTCAATGAGTCTACAACACAGGGTTAGTCAATGAGTCTACAACACAGGGTTAGTCAATGAGTCTACGACACAGGGTCAGTGAATGAGTCTACAACACAGGGTTAGTGAATGAGTCTACAGGACAGGGTGAGTGAATGAGTCTACAACACAGGGTTAGTGAATGAGTCTACAACACAGGGTTAGTGAATGAGTCTACAACACAGGGTTAGTCAATGAGTCTACGACACAGGGTTAGTCAATGAGTCTACGACACAGGGTTAGTCAATGAGTCTACGACACAGGGTTAGTGAATGAGTCTACAACACAGGGTTAATGAACGAGTCTACAACACAGGGTTAGTGAAGGAGTCTACAACACAGGGTTAGTGAACGAGTCTACAACACAGGGCTAGTGAATGAGTCTACAACACAGGGTTAGTCAATGAGTCTACGACACAGGGTTAGTGAACGAGTCTACAACACAGGGTTAGTGAATGAGTCTACGACACAGGGTTAGTGAATGAGTCTACAACACAGGGTTAGTGAATGAGTCTACGACACAGGGTTAGTGAACGAGTCTACAACACAGGGTTAGTGAACGAGTCTACAACACAGGGTTAGTCAATGAGTCTACGACACAGGGTTAGTGAATGAGTCTACAACACAGGGTTAGTGAACGAGTCTACAACACAGGGTTAGTGAATGAGTCTACGACACAGGGTTAGTGAATGAGTCTACAACACAGGGTTAGTGAACGAGTCTACAACACAGGGTTAGTGAATGAGTCTACGACACAGGGTTAGTGAATGAGTCTACGACACAGGGTTAGTGAATGAGTCTACAACACAGGATTAGTGAATGAGTCTACGACACAGGGTTAGTGAATGAGTCTACAACACAGGGTTAGTCAATGAGTCTACGACACAGGGCTAGTTAATGAGTCTACAACACTGGGTTAGTGAATGAGTCTACAACACAGGGTTAGGGAATGAGTCTACAACACAGGGTTAGTCAATGAGTCTACAACACAGGGTTAGGGAATGAGTCTACAACACAGGGTTAGTCAATGAGTCTACAACATACTTGTTCTGTCATGTAAGCCAACGATATGGGCATAGGAAGTAAATGTGTGTTGTCAGTTAACCCTTTCAGTCCTAGCAATGCCTGGAGGCATTCCCACGCAGGGGACGAGGAATGGCTTCCAGGCATTATTTATGTGTCATCATCACAAACGTTATGTTTTATGAGAAATAATGAAAAGATCTACACCATTTTTTTACAACAAATAAAAAATACTATGTTCATCATTATGCTCTGTGGGCATTCGATAAATAACTATAATAACGTGTATCTATAGGTTACTAAATGACGCCCATACGATTAACAGATGTCATTGTGCCGATAGTCTCCTCCCCTGGGGTTTATAGCGGTATTATGCCTCGTATTATGCCCACACACACCCGCCACTCAGGCTCGGACAGAAAGAGTTAACACCAGAAAAAATGGAAATATCCTTTTCATGTGAAATTTGCTGCCGCAGATAGACCAAGAAAACATGGAAAACACATCAGTGTTGGCCATGGCATGGGGCGTCTGTTAGAATCCACTGTTTCATTGGCGTGAATGAGGCTCAATTCATATTACTGCTGTTTTACTCAAGGGAAAATGAAACGTGGATGTTCATGGAAAATTGGAAAACTGCCATCTCTGCATGATACTTGTTCTCTCATCTAAGCCCACGAGCTAGGCATAGACATTTATTTGTATCTCTGAAAAGCTGGAGTGGGTAGAAGATAGGCAAGGATGTATGGTACCTGGAGAACTGAGCCCGCAGGAGAACTGAGCCAGACGTGCGAACTGAGCCCGTAGGAGAACTGAGCCTGGGGTTGAGATTCAGAGGTGCGAACTGAGCCTGCAGGAGAACTGAGCCTGGGCCCACTGCTAATTAGCAAGTTACTCTGTACATCTCAGGTCATAACGCTGTGAATAATTAACGTAGGAATACCAGATAACGACCAGTAGATAGCTAAAGACATGCCGAAAACGATCGGTAACTTTATATATTGATTTACAAGAGGGAACTTATGATAATTCGCCGTTTCCCGTTGCGGAGTTTGCCGCGAGCGTGACATCGCGGCGTGTCACTAGCCTCTGTCCCTGTGTCCTACTCCTACTGCTGCCTACCGCCACCGCACGCCCTCCTTACCCCTCCACCTACTCTCCCCTTGGCCTGGCTGATTCCTGAGCTAGTCAGAGGAACCTTACACATTGTAATTCATTTTATTCATTGAATTTATGTTCATAATCAAAGACTTGAGCAAGTCTACCCAGCACTGACTGAGCCAGGCTCACTTCTCTTGGAGGCTCACTTCTCCTGAAGGATCAGTTCTCTTGTATTCGGATGTATAGCCTAACCCATAATAGATAAGAAATAAAATAAAAACTTTCGTCTCACTCTCAGTAACAAGTTATTTCGCAAATGTTATCTCAATGTTATCTCAGGTTTCAATGGAACTTTGATTATATCACATTCTGGTTGATTCATTAGTACACAGAATGCAAGTAAAATTCTCTTCTATAAGGGAGGATTATTTATTCATTAGATGGCTATGCAGACTAGTTTCATATTTTGTGGTTAAATGTCTCTGATAAAACTTAAAAGGCAATTGAAGCCAAATGTCTCTGGTAAAAGATCCATATCATTCTAAGTGAGTTATGATTTTTCATAGGAAACATAGAACTGGTTTTAGGCATGATCCACATTTATATTTTAGTGGACTCTGGTCAGGCCAGTCATATCTGGAAATGGCTTTGTTCTGACTTTGTCTCTGAATCTGATGCATAATTTATGTCAACTTTTGGCACAGATATCTGAAACTAGTACATTTAACATGCATCACTTACAATTGGGAACAATGCCCAGTTAAGTGACTATCAAAATCCTCAAATATATATCTTTGCATGTCAGCTTCTCCTAGAAGTAACCCTTGACTTTAAGTTCACATGAATCCGATGGCAATGACAGTCAAAACAAGAACAGTAAACATTGGTGCGTTTTCAGCACTGTCATCGAGATCAACAATGCCAATACGGTCTTTCTTAAAATGACTGTTATTGATGCAATGCATATTTGTCACAATAAGGCCAACAAAGTAGGGAAGCAAAACAATTGCAACTTGCCTTTTCTCGAAAACCTCAAAATTTGCAAGAACTTGCACGCAAATCGACAGATCTCCACTACAGCAGCTCCTTGTTGTTTTCTTCAGAAGGCAATTCCGGAACAGGAAGTATTGTAACCTCGATTGTGATTGGCCAGTTTTGGCAGATCGCACTGATTGTTGGCTGAACACACGGCGTAGGTTGAAACCAGCGAAATCATACCACTTTCTGGAGCTGGTTCTTGGTCGGGTTTATATACACATCCACATTTACCTGAGAACCAGCGTCGACAGTCATTTCCTGTTCAGGTTCGCGGTGGTGTTTACATCGAGAAATTGATCCAGGTGAGACATAATAACAAGATTTTACATCGTTAGAAGATTATTCAGGAAGCCATTTGACGCGGGCAATTAATCTCCAACAAATCTTGTATCGGTCTTAGCTACACAAGCTGTATGACTCGATGAAGATGAATGCAAGCAGAATGAATCAAACAAACCATAACATGAGTTCGTATCATGTTTCGATTCAGTAGGGTTTCCAGTAGTCAGACGAGTCCGACCCTATACACTAGTATTAGGGAACGTACTGTTTGGGTCGCCTCCGACTAGGTTTCCAGTTGCCTTGATATTGTACTTATCATTTAGTGTCATCACGCTGTTGCAAGTCTGAGTCATTAAACAGCGCATGTCAAAGTCTGGTCATGGACGATTTGAGCCCTCAGCGGGGGAATTGGACGCCTTGAGCCTTTTAGTTTTACCGTTTGAGCCTCCTATCAGCGCAAAAACGTGGACGCCTTGAGCCTACCCCGTGGACGCCTTGAGCCTACCTACCAGGCTCAAGGCGTCCATGAACCCCTCAGCGGGTTCATGGACGCCTTGAGCCCGAGACGATTTGAGCCCTGGACGCCTTGAGCCTTTCTGTGGACGCCTTGAGCGAATGTACGATGATTCGCACTGGAAGCCGATTCGCACTGCTACTAGACCCATTCGCACCAGACGATTCGCACTAAGTGTTCCATTCCTTGATAACAAAATACATTATTACAAAACTTTCACAGCAGGCTTATTTTACTCGCAATTACTTGAAATAACCTAGATTATTGCCAGTTATTGCGCGATTAGAATGGGAACGGTCCACATGACAAACTCAGTGTCAGTGTCATTGACTGTATACCTCGAAGCTCAAGTGGATTCCGAGCATGACATCGGCCGTTTTCGGCCTCGCGGCGAATTATGTGGCGGAAATTGGCAAACATTCATGTTTTCCCTTTCGATAATCAAAAAATAAACTTACAGGTAGTAATCTGCATGACTTTGGCTATTAGCTGATCTTTACCGCAAGTCTCTACGTCAATTAGTTGCGAAGTCATGACCTGAATTGTGCAGAGAGACTTGCTTTTAAATCTCGGGTCATATTTCTGTGAATACTGGACGTAGAAACTCCAGAAAAGAACTGGGAATTAACTAAATACATATCGGAAATGTCAGATAATTAAGTTATTATAATTGATACAGGGTCACTCCTTTAGGAGCGAAGTGCGAACATCGTGGTTTGTTATTGTTTTGATTTCCAGTGCGAATGGGTTTGTTTACAGTGCGAAACGTCGGGTGCGAATGGGCTGCCAGTGCGAATGGTCTGATACCCCCTTGAGCCTACCCAGTGGACGCCTTGAGCCTACCCCATTTTTGTTTCCTTGAGCATCTAGATGTAAAAAACTTTGAACAGTTCACTTATACTGGTTTATAGTCATATATACTCAACCCTGACCCTTACCCAACGCTTTTCTAACCCTAACACGCTAATCAGAACTAAAATGGGGTAGGCTCAAGGCGTCCACGGGGTAGGCTCAAGGCGTCCACGTTTTCGCGCTGACAGGAGGCTCAAACGGTAAAAGGCTCAAGGCGTCCAATTCCCCCTCAGCGTATTGAGCCCTTGAGCCTACTCCTATGGGAACCTCTAGCCTTTAGCTAGTCAGACGAGTCCGACGGTTCATGGACGCCTTGAGCCCGGGACGATTCCAGCCCTGGACGCCTTGAGCCTTTCTGTGGACGCCTTCAGCCTACCCTGTGGACGCCTTCAGCCTACCCCATTTTGGTTTCCTTGGGCATCTAGATGTAAAAAAACTTTTAAAAGTGTACTTATAGTTATACTGGTTTATAGTCATATATACTCAACCCTAACCATTACCCAACCCTTTTCTAACCCTAACCCGCTAATCGGAACTAAAATGGAGTAGGCTCAAGGCGTCCACGCTGTAGGCTCAAGGCGTCCACGTTTTCGCGCTGACAGGAGGCTCAAACGGTAAAAGGCTCAATGCGTCCAATTCCCGAGTCCGACCCTATAGACTAGTAAATATGTTTGATTTTTTTTTGGATTTTTTATTTGCGGTATTTATACTGCAAAGGCATCAGCTTTCGCCCTCACAGTATTTGGTACACCCATTTAGCTGATTATACCATTGATTATTTGGTTGTGAACCATAACTAGCCTTTAGCCTTAGCTAGCCTAAAGCCAAGGCAAGAGGCTAGTCCTATGGCTATGGGTGAGGCTAAAGTTTAGGCCTACCCATATAGTCAGCATCATTATTTTATGGTTTTTTTGGGTTGTTTTTTTTGGCAAGTTTTATTAGGGAATCACCGAATTCGGCTATAGAGCCGTTCTTCCACTTGGGCCCTTGCCCCTACTCCTCATTCTAATGGCGGGTGTTAAACCGAATGTGCAGTGGGTACCATTTTTGTGTAACTCTTTGGTATGACCCGACCGGGGTTTGAACCCACGACCTCCCATGCTCGAGGCGAACACCCTACCACTTGGCCACCGAGCTTGTAATTTGTGTTATAAATCTAGGGATGTCAGAGTTCAGGGAAATCCCTGAAATCAAGGTTTTTATGGTGTCTTGATAATGTTTCATTAATTCTATCAAATATAGAATTAAGACTGAGACTTGTTTAGGCCAATGGACAGTGTATCTAAAGTGAAATGTCCATGATAGACCCTATTCATACTTTAAAAAAACACCTCTATATTGTAGCTGCCTAATGCTTCTAGTGTTTTGATGACAAGTGGATCAGAAGTACTTCACAGTGATATAATTGCAGGGTGACATGGAGCAGTGAATGACGTCAAACATCAACCATGTCTGCGAACTTAGACGCTGTAAACATGGAGACCTCCAAAGACGCACGGTAAGCCTTAGATCCGTTTACATCCTTTCCAACTCGACAGCCGTACTATCCAAAAAGTTATAAAACACAGACCGATGTATTTACAAATGTGGCCCAAATATGTAAACATAGTACATGGTTAGGGCCATTCATTAATTATGTACACAGAATTTCCGATATTTTTTACCCTACCCCTCCCATTTTTGTATGCGATAGAACATACGCAAAATTCTCAAATTTGTTTACCCCCACCCATCCTGAGTATGTATGTTCTTTATGGATGGTCCCTTAAGTGTACCAATTTGAAAGCAATTAATCTGTATGGACCACATAGTTGATATTAACAATCCCTAATTATCAAGGTAACTTAACAGCTATCTCATTATTCAAACTCTGTGTCCATCCCAGAATAATTAGTCAGTATTAAGGGTGTCTTCCACCGACCAGAAGACCTGGTAGAAGACCCCCTTAACGGAGTTACCTGTGTGGAGGTGGAGTTAATATAAATCTACTTCCATAAACAGCCAAAAAATAAAGTCAAACAGCAACAATAATAACTTTGTACCTATTTCACATTCACAGATTAGTGCATCTTGATTTGAAAGGCGCTCCTCCCAAATTAAGTTATTACGAGAAGGTAAGTAGCAGTCTTATTTACTAATTAGTTAACTTATTAACTTATTAACTGTTCTGAGTTGTCTCTGAATAATTATGTTGGTCATACAAATAGTTGGTATAAAACCTAAAATATGTTGCTTATTTTTGCCATTCCAGAGGGTTTACCCTTTTCTAAATTTTTCATAAAGACAAATCTAGAATCGCTTTTAATTTCTCCCGATGCTTTTACAGTAAATACACACATCCCAGCCATACTTTTAGTACTTCAGACCTAACAACATTATGTACATTTAGTATTTCACACCTTGCGTAATTATATACATTTGATATTTCATGCCTTACATCAATGTTCTTAGCAATTTATCAATTGTTGTAACTGAAAAAGAATTGAAACAATATCAAGCGATGATTTAATAAAAAATCTTATACCCTTTCCTTTAAGGGTCTGTATTTCAACTTCACATACGTCTATATTCTAACTGGAGGTTCGGTATTTTCTTGCAGATATTTCCGTTAATTCGCCGCTGGGGAGGCAATGGGTTGCTGGTGGAGTATGAAGACATGTTTCCATATCATGGCGAACTGGCCACACTCGCAGCCCCAAACGCCTACAGGTAAATGTTTCCCACCTTAATAGAGATAGGGAGTTAACTCAGTGGTCCAGGCATTTCACTAGTACTCACAAGATTTGGGGTTCGAGTCCCACTGCAGCCACCTTTCTCCTTTCTTGTAGATTAACTGTTATAGCAAAGGCCAGTCCTTCTCATACCATATCTGTGTGGTGTGGTGTACAGCCACATTTCTCCTTCACCCCCAGCAGTGGAAGACTTACTGCTATGTCACAGACCAATCTTTCTCATACCATGTCTATGTGGTGTGGTGTACAGCCAACTTTCTCCTTCTGCCCCAGCAGGGGTAGATTTACTGCTATATCAAAGGACAGTCCTTCTCAAACCATGTCTATGTGGTGTGGTGTACAGCCACTCTTCTCCTTCACCCCCAGCAGTGGTAGATTTACTGCTATATCAAAGGCCAATCCTTCTCATACCACGTCTATGTGGTGTACAGCCACCTTTCTCCTACATCCCCAGCAGTGGTAGATTTACTGCTATATCAAAGGCCAGTCCTTCTCAAACCATGTCTATGTGGTGTGGTGTACAGCCACTCTTCTCCTTCAACAACCTTCCTGATAAAACTCTTATCTTGTTCTGCTCGTATGATTTCTAATATGTCGCAAACATGATGCATACTGCAGTATGATCGTCTGCAAACTGTTTTATTGTGTTTTCAACATTGCAGTTTTGAGGACGTAAGGAAATTTCTCCAACTGGCCAAAGACAACCAGTTGACGGTGATTCCCCTGGTTCAGACCTTCGGCCACATGGAAGTAAGTAGAGGTGTTTTCTTATAAAATGATTTGCTATAATTCTGAAACGTTAAATAAAATTGGACAATTATCTACGTGAATATTACTAATGTGACATTTTCTGAACTGATGTTATTGAAAGATATTAATTCTGTAACCTCGAAGAGAAATTGCATGTCAAAGAAGTTTTTTCTTACTTTTCTTTGCTTTTAACTTTTCAGTTTGTCCTAAAATTCCCGAAGTACAAGGAGCTGAGAGAAGTGAAAGATTTCCCGATGGCTCTGTGTCCGTCCCACCAAGGTAGAGTATTTCTCCACGGCTCTGAGTTAGAGGTAAAGAACATAAGGCTCGTAATCACAAGGTTGTCGGACATTGGGGGTTTGAGGCCCACTGCAGCCACTTTTCTCCTTCACCCCTAACAGTGGTAGATTTACTGCTATATCGAAGGCCAGTCCTTCTCTTACCATGTCTATGTGGTGTGGTGTACAGCCACCTTTCTCCTTCAGCCCCAGCAGTGGTAGATTTACTTCTATATCAAAGACCAGTCCTTCTCATACCATGTCTATGTGGTGTAATATGTAGCCACATTTCTCCTTCACCCCCAGCAGTGGAAGACTTACTGCCATATCAAAGACCAGTCCTCCTCATACCATGTCTATGTGGTGTGGTGTACAGTCACCTTTCTCCTTCACCCCCAGCAGCAGTAGATTTACTCTATACCAAAGACCAATCCTTCTCATACCATGTCTATGTGGTGTGGTGTACAGCCACCTTTCTCCTTCATCTCCAGTAGTGGTAGACTTACTGCTATATCAAAGGCCAATCCTTCTCATACCATGTCTATGTGGTGGGGTGTACAGCCACCTTTCTCCTTCAGCCCCAGCAGTGGTAGATTTACTTCTATATCAAAGACCAGTCCTTCTCGTACCATGTCTGTGTGGTGTGGTGTACAGCTACCTTTCTCCTTCAGCCCCAGCGGTGGTAGATTTACTTCTATATCAAAGACCAATCCTTCTCATACCATGTCTATGTGGTGTAATATGCAGCCACATTTCTCCTTCACCCCCAGCAGATTTACTCTATACCAAAGACCAATCCTTCTCATACCATGTCTATGTGGTGTGGTGTACAGCCACCCTTCTCCTTCATCCCCAGCAGTGGTAGACTTACTGCTATAGCAAAGGCCAATCCTTCTCATACCATGTCTATGTGGCCTGGGAAGTAAAAGAACTCTCACCTCGTTAAATGAGTAGGGGTGAGATTTCTACCTGAATTCATCTCTTAGATTTGGTCAAATCCAGAAATAAGTCTAATAGAACATATTGGACTTTAAATTACCCAACCAAACAAACAAATCTAGTCTAGTCGAAAGTGTTTGGGTTCCGATTCGAGTATATAGCTCCTCGACAATGTACCCCATCAACCATCAAGCAAATGCGTACCACCCTATTTTGGGTTCTTCGAAGCTTCTCCAGCATTTTCTTAGTAGAACAAGGGTGTAAAATGCTTGCATGATTTGTCAGATTTATTTAATGATCTGAAATAGATGTAATTTTGTTGCCCGTTATTACCCAGTTCTGTTAATTGTGTGATGTGACTCTTTCAGCCTCGGCGCCGCTGGCCGCCCACATGGTGGAGCAGGTGATCGAACTCCATCCGGAGATCCAGTGGTTCCACATCGGGGCCGACGAGGTAGGCTGGAAACACTTGATATTATCTTCAATTTATCAGTAAGAAGCATTTCTGAACCCTTGTAAGCAATTATATAGAGAAACAATGATAATGAGAGTAAAGTGGGATTCACACTGAGTAGTTCTTGTACCTCCATGGGGAATTTATCAGCAACAATGTTCACTGTGATACTGCAAACCACACCACATAATCATTTAGTTTGACAACCTGAATTCTTGAGCCACAGCAATTATGTTCCATTCCCCCATCAATAAATAAATGAACTTAAGATCAGATAATAACTTTTGCAGGTATTTCATCTTGGCATTTGCGAAGAATGCCAGCGACAGATGAAGGTGAACAACTGGACTCCGACACATCTCTTCTTTTCGCATGTGCGAGAAGTGATCGGATTGTTGCGTACGAAACACCCTCACCTCAAGTTTATCATGTGGGACGACATGTTCCGTGAGACCGATGTCAAGATGCTTTTAGGTGAGTAGCTTGGGGCTCTTTGAGCTGCTTTCGAGGAATTACCCTGGTTCACCACCAGTGTTACTATCTAGAGTTGGTATAGGCAGGTGATAGTAATCTGAATATACCTCGGTTCATCACCAGTGTTACTATCTAGAATTGGCATAGTCAGGTGATAGACATCTTCGAGAATGTACCCAGGTTCTCCACCAGTGTTTCTATCTAGAGTTGGTGTAGGCAGGTGATAGTAATCTGAATACTGTACTCAGATTCACCACCAGTGTTACTATCTGAAATTGGCATAGGCAGGTAAAAGTGAACTGAATGAAGCTGGGTTTTCCACCAGTGTTACTATCTAGAGTTGGAATAGGCAAATGATAGTAATTTGAATGAACAAGAGAAAGTCCAAATTCCTTTTACATGTTTAATGTTGTGATAATATTATAAAACCCCCAAACTTGGCAAATAAACAAGGTCCATGTGCACTATGTATTTAACTTACTGGCCGACGTTTCGGAATTTTTACATCACTTCCTCAGGGCATCAAATACAGTAGTGAAAAAGAACAAGAAAATCAAGGCTATTTATACTAAATTTTGTTTAATCTTGATGGTCTGACAGCTACAGATTAAATGACTCTACATAGAGGTGCCATGCTGTATGTTACTGACCCTGTTGTGGGGGAGGTCTCAGTAGAGAAATTGGAGTGTGACAGAAGAGTCACTTTCTTCATTTGAGTTTCCCAAACAGTTGTTTGAAAAAATATCACCAGGGGACGCTACCTTTCCATGGCAGGCTGAATTCCTCACTCACTTGCTCTCTTCATCGTTTCTTTACTCCCTTCTATTCTCTCCTTCCCACCTCCCTTAGTCTAAAATCTACTCTGTACCTTTCCTTCCCACCTCCCTCTCTCTAAAATCTGCTCCTTACCTTTCCTTCCCTCCTCCCTTAGTCTAAAATCTACTCTTCACCTTTCCTTCCCACCTCCCTTAGTTTAAAATCTGCTCCTCACCTTTCCTTCCCACCTCCCTTAGTTTAAAATCTACTCCTCACCTTTCCTTCCCACCTCCCTTAGTCTAAAATCTACTCTTCACCTTTCCTTCTCACCTCCCTTATTCTAAAATCTACTCCCCACCTTTTCTTCCCACCTCCCTTAGTCTAAAATCTACTCTTCACCTTTCCTTCCCACCTCCCTTAGTCTAAAATCTACTCTTCACTTTTCCTTCCCACCTCCCTTAGTCTAAAATGTACTCTTCACCTTTCCTTATCACCTTTCTGTTCTTCCGTTACTTTTTATACATAACTTCAATTAAAACAATAACATTAGCCAGGTCAAACATACTAAAGATTACATTATAATATATAAGTCTAATAGAACATATTGGACATTAAACTACCCAAACGAAACAAACATAGTTATGTTGTATGTATGTATGTATGTATGTTGTGTGAATGTCCATTCTTGTTGTAGAATCTGGCTTAGGAAACCTCGTGGAGCCGATGGTTTGGTATTATCAGAAGACATTCCAGCTGCCTACAGGTAAGGTGTTCCCTCTTTTTAAACTCAATTGTTTATTAATTAATTTTATTATTATTCATTTTCTTATTTCCCCAGCACAGTGAATAACTTTACTTGAGTTGGTTGCTAATGTTTCCTAATTATTCATTTTCACCAACTTTACTAAATGGAGGAGTTTCCACTTTGCCAATGTACTACTTCCGGTAAGTGACATCATCAGCCATGAACATGTCTCCAATGTTGTGCACTGTAGATTTAATGCAGGAAATGAAGAAAGTGCTACAAATTATGATAAAACATGTCGTACTCTTCACATCCCATCTCCAAGTGATTGTGGCACAAACTGGACATCACTTACTGGAAACAGTTAAAATAGCATGATTTGGTCAAGTGGATACTGAGCCATTGGGAGGGGCCCGTGAGAAATTACTGGCCCCAAAAAAGTGACATAGTCAGATGTGTTAATCATAGTCAGACCTTGCTTTACTGATGAGTGCATTATTTTGTAGATATCTGGGACCGTTACTCCCGAGTGTTCCCGCTGGTCTGGGCCATTACGACATACTCTATTTATACCTGGTTATTTTATTTTATTTTTTTTATTTTTTATTTATTTGCACAAAAGTCGTACAATAGGGCCTCTGCCATGGCAGGTATTCTGGCCGCTCTGCGATCATAACAGTTTTCATACAGATAAACAACGTCTCTGGAAATATACATTATTTACAAGGGATGAAGCAATGATGAGTAATATACTGAATATATACGACAAAAAGACGATTGCAGGTCAGTGTATGTCTAGTTGAGCGTCGCGTTCGGAAGATAATTTAGCCTTGATGAATTTCTTGTAACTGTATAGCGAACTATTCTGTATTTCCTTTGGAAGACCGTTCCAACCACCCATACCCCTATTCTTTTTAAAGAATTCTGTTCTTGGTCTATCTAACTTGATAAGTCTTTTTTCTATTTATTTCCCAGCATTATTTTGTAGATATCTGGTGTGGACCATTACGAGGTCCTCTATTTATACCTGGTTATTTCCCTGCATTATTTGTAGATATCTGGGACCGTTACTCTCAAGTGTTCCCGCTGGTCTGGGCCGCCAGTGCGTTTAAAGGCGCCACCGGTCCGTGCCAGTCCGTCACTGATGTCAGCTACCACGTGGAGAACCACAAGGGATGGCTCGACGTGGTCTCGCGAGAACGCGCCAAGTTCAAGGTCTTCCGGGGTTACGCCGTCACGGGCTGGCAGAGGTAAGCAATCTCTGGTCGAAGTTTATTTTTTATCTCTTTTTTCTCTGGTAGTGTTGGACCAGTTTCAGTGTAGCAATGAACTGGTGACAAGGACCTAGTTAATAGAATAGATTTTTATGGTCCACCTAATATGAAGTGTCCATAGTAAACTTATGGGAACTCCGTATGGACTTTCCCAGCGTGTACGGATATGTTTCATGTGCCGCGTTGTGATAAAGTGTGCATTAAAAAATAGTGCCTAAAACGTCACATAGAGGATGAACAGCGATGTACATGTACAAGATGAAAGGTCAATGATAGATACAATATCTGAGTGAGAGGTACGACTATTTCTAAAACATGTATTTTTTCGTGATTGACAGGTATGACCATTTCTAAGCTCTGTGTATTTTCGTAATTGACAAGTACGACCATTTCTAAGCGCTGTGTTTTTTTGGTGATTGACAGGTACGACCATTTCTAAGCACTGTGTTTTTTTCGTGATTGACAAGTACGACCATTTCTAAGCGCCATGTTTTTTCATGATTGACAGGTACGACCATTTCTAAGTGCCATGTTTTTTCGCGATTGACAGGTACGACCATTTCTAAGCGCTGTGTTTTTTCATGATTGACAGGTACGACCATTTCCAAGCACTGTGTTTTTCTATGATTGACAGGTATAACCATTTCTTGGTGTTGTGTCTTTTTCTATGATTGACAAGTACAACCATTTCTAAGGGCTGTGTTTTTTCGTGATTGACAGGTACGACCATTGCTAAGCGCTGTTTTTTTTTGTGATTGACAGGTACGACCATTTCTAAGTGATGTGTTTTTTTGTGATTGACAGGTACGACCATTTCTAATTGCTGTGTTTTTTCTATGATTGACAGGTATGACCATTTCTATACGCTATGTTTTTTCGTGATTGAGAGGTACGACCATTTCTAAGAGCTGTGTTTTTTCTATGATTGACAGGTATAACCATTTCTAAGCGCTGTGTGGCTTTTTTGTGATTGACAGATATGACCATTTCTAAGAGCTGTGTTTTTTCTATGATTGACAGGTATAACCATTTCTAAGCGGTGTGTGTTTTTTTTGTGATTGACAGATATGACCATTTCTAAGCGCTGTGTTTTTTCGTCATTGACAGATATGACCGTTTCTAAGCGCTGTGTTTGTTTGTGATTGACAGGTATGACCACTTCTCGGTGCTGTGTGAACTGCTCCCCGCCAGCCTGCCGTCCCTCGCTGTCTGTCTCCTCACTCTCGCTAATGGTGAGAACTTCTCCAGCTTAAACCTCAACGCACTTGAATGTTCATATTGTTTGTATGCAGAAAATGAGCGAGGTTATGTAAAACATCTTTTGTAAAACGTCTCCTTCTAGAATAAGCTCTTATTGGTTTGAGGCTATAACCCTCAGTCTCCTTTTAGAATAAGCTCATATTGGTTTGAGGCTATAACTCTCAGTCTCCTTTTACCAAAACTTTCATTGGTTTGAGGCTATAACCCTCAGTCTCCTTCTAGAAAAAACCTCATATTGGTTTGAGGCTATAATCCTCAGTCTCGTTTTAAAATAACCGCTTACTTTAATGATATAAAGAAAAATATCAGTATTCATTATATTGATATAATGGTTTGTAGCTATTGATTTATTTGAGGTGCCTTTACTCACTGCTGTTGTTAGAATTGCTAGTAAATTAAGTATGATTGACACAGCCTGTTTTTCTATGATATATAATTTCTTTAACAAGGGGAAGTACTGTTAATGCCTGACATAGTGCACCATACCACTATGTGGGCAGAGTTAGTTACTACAAATGTAATATGAGCTCATGAGGCATCATTAATGTTATTTATGTTATTGTCCACTTACATATTAGATTACTACAAGATGTAAGCATGATAAAGACAGAGTTGAAACTCTACACTGTGTTTACTTGACAGGGTCGTTTACGGAGAGCGTTCACAGGACGGCGAGCACCGAGCTCGGCTTCTCGGACCTCATCCCGCTCAACCCGTTTGAATCGTGAGTCTTTCCCGCCAAATCCTTAAGAAAAATAAAATAAAAACTAAAAAAATGATGACGAAAAATATCCAGAGATTAGACTTCACACGCATGCACCGGATGATATAAGGTTCTTACGCAGACGTGTGCATGTTACGCTGAATCCACTGAATTTCACTATGCCAATGATAATTCAAAAGTAAAACTTTTTGCCTGGTACAGATTTGTTTCTATAATGCAGAGTCTTTGATGAAATGCCTGTCAACGGGAATTAAAGAATAGAAAAAAAACATTTAGATGGAGAAAAAGAAAATAAATCCTCCTGAAATGATCAGTACTGGAAGGGGATGTTCAGAGCGCTGTTGTTACTTTGAATTCATATCAGGTTTAACCAAGCCTTTCGACTGGGTAATGTATAACATTAACCACTTATCGAGATATATCATGGAAGAACTGTAATACTACAAAAAAAAATGTCTGACTGAAAAAATAAATCACATTATAGCGAGTGGTTTATTAGATTTGAGGCAATGCATTTAAACTGTGTTTTTCAAAGCCAAATCATATCAACAATTTGTCATATCATACGATTTACAGTTTTTGTATGTCTTTTACTTTACAGACTAGGTAATATCCCATCGTGTAGGTTTCCTGATTTCAGTTTGTCATATATTACGATTTACAGTTTTGATGTATTTGTCTGTGTCTTTGCAGACTAGGTAATATCCCGTCGTGTAGTTTTCCTGGCAGTGAGGTGTATCGCGGGACGCTCATCCTGCTGTGTCACGCCGAGCAGCTCAAACTCATGATGGAGAACGACAGGTGAGCAACTGTCTGTCAGCAACTGTCTGTCAGCAACTGTCTGTCAGTGACTGTCTGTCAGTATCTGTCTGTCAGCAACTGTCTGTGAGTAACTGTCTGTCAGCAACTGTCTGTCAGCAACTGTCTGTCAGCAACTGTCTGTCAGTGACTGTCTGTCAGTATCTGTCTGTCAGCAACTGTCTGTGAGTAACTGTCTGTCAGCAACTGTCTGTCAGCAACTGTCTGTCAGCAACTGTCTGTCAGCAACTGTCTGTCAGCAACTGTCTGTCAGCAACTGTCTGTCAGCAACTGTCTGTCAGCAACTGTCTGTCAGTAACTGTCTGTCAGCAACTGTCTGTCAGCAACTGTCTGTCAGCAACTGTCTGTCAGTATCTGTCTGTCAGTATCTGACTGTCATCAACTGTCTGTCACCAACTGTCTGTCACCAACTGTCTGTCAGTATCTGTCTGTCAGCAACTGTCTGTCAGCAACTGTCTGTCAGCAACTGTCTGTCAGCAACTGTCTGTCACCGACTGTCTGTCAGTGACTGTCTGTCAGTATCTGTCTGTCACCAACTGTCTGTCAGCAACTGTCTGTCAACAACTGTCTCTCACCTACTGTCTGTCACCAACTGACTCTGCAACTGTTTGTCAGCAACTGTCAGCAACTAACTGTCAACAACTAACTGTCAACAACTGACTGTCACCAACTGTCTGTCACCAACTGTCTCTCAGCGACTGTCTCTCAGCAACTGTTTGTCAGCAACTGTTTGTCAGCAACTGTCAGCAACTAACTATCAGCAACTGTCTGTCAGCAATTATCTGTCAGCAACTGTCTGTCAGCAATTATCTGTCAGCAACTGATTGTCAGCAATTATCTGTCAGCAACTGACTGTCAACAATTGTCTGTCAACAACTGTCTGTCACCAACTGTCTGTCAACAAGTCTTTCAGCAACTGGTTGTTGGTTTGAGAAGTTTAACGTCCAATATGTTGTATTAGACCTACTTTGGTTTACTGTACTTATGTTTATCATGTTGGAGTAAAAAAGTCCTTTGGATTGTATCTTCTGGAAAATCTTGCACTCCCCGATGAAGTCAAGAATTTCTCTCTTGCCACTCCGATTTCTCATAGCTGACTGTCAGCAACTCACTGTTATTAATTGATTGTGAGTACCTGACTAAGCACCCGACGGCAGGCCCGACAGGGCTCAAATTTGGGCCCTACTCTATTTTTATTGTATATAAATGATTTACTGTCGTGTATCCCCGATATTAACATCAAGCTTTATGCGGATGATACTCTTATTTTTGTAGAAGGAAACTCTGCTGCTCAAATTAGTGAAAAACTGCAGTGTGCTCTTGATATGTTTGATCTATGGGCCGACCAAAACAAATTGACTGTTAATATAGGAAAAACCAAATACATGACTTTTGGCACGGCCCATAGATGCAGACAAATCGGGCACATATCTCTTTTTATGAAAGGGATAGAATTATTAAATGTTAAAAGCTACAAGGACTTGGGATATCTTTTAGATCAGGGATTAAATTATGAACTACATATTAAGGATCTTCTAAGAAGAGTGAATCATCGTATATACCAAATGGGAAAGATGAGACCGTTCCTTGATCGAGACACAGCATTAAGGGTCTTTAAATGTTATATTCTTCCATATTTCGACTATGGCGATCTCTTGTATTATAATGCTCCAAAATATTGGCTTGAAAAGATTCAGAAGGCTCAAAATCAATGTTTGAGAATTATATTTTATTGTGACCACTATACTAGGATACGCAAATTACATAAAAGGGCAAAGATACCATATTTGTCCGAACGTAGAAAAGCCCACCTACGAAATTTTCTGTTCCATAGATCCCGAAATGATAAATACCTAGACACCAGACTAGGGAAAACTAGACTATATACTGCCCCTGTTCTGATATTACTGCAGCCAAACATGCAAAAGTATATAAACAGCATTGAATATTATGGTGCTACCTTTTGGAATTCCCTACCTCCATTGGTTAGAAATATTGAAAGCTATCGTGAATTTAAAAGTCTATCAAAAACACTCCTTCTAGAATCAATTCCAAAATAGTTATGTAATTTGCCTACAGGTTGATGCAAAATATGATATTAGGTTTATGCTCTATTATATTACAAGCAGGGTAATAAACAAAATTTGTCTACTATGTTTGATTCATGTTGACCTATTTGTTGATGTTGTATTTCAAAGGAATATCTGTTTGTCACACATGGACATTACTGTAAAACGCTATGTTCGGATATCAGCTGAAAACCAGCGCAAGCTATAAGCTGTAGCTGAGAAGATATCTATGGTCATATTTTATTGGAATGACTATTGATTACAAACACTGTAAGAGAAATGTAAAACCTATGATCCAATAAAAATATTGTGAACGAAAAAAAAAAAAAAAGGCAATGTGATCGTTGTTTGTATGCCTCTAGTATGTTTCTGTGTTGACAGACTTAACGGATGGATGACAGACTACCACATGCAGCAGAAGTTCTGTAACCCTGCGCACATCCACCACTTCCTGCCGCACGTGGAACAGTAAGTCTGAACTCTGTTACCGTTTGATGCTTTACACTCAGTCATATCACAAAGTACAGTAGAATCCCGCTAAGCAGAACACCTTGTCCTGCTGCACGTAGAACTGTAAAGGGCTGGTTCCACGAACATGATGGATTTGCCGTGGTATATCTCAGTATATCTTGTTATATCTTACAGTGTCGTAATATGTTGTACCTCCTCTGTTGCGATATGTAGCGTCCGATAATATGTGTATTTTTTTGCAATGTTGTATACATATTTTGGTGCTCCACCTGCGCAACACCTCAAGATCTATTGCCAATATATCTCAGCATACTGCGATCTATCATGACAAGAACGCAGCATAGGTGCTTAACTAGACCGATGCACTGCGGCAAATATGCACGCAATTATTCAAAACCTAGCAATATAACCAAATCGTGACTAATCTCACTATATCTTGTGTGTTGATGTAACCAGCACTTAAGTCTGCACTCTGTTCCCGTTTGATGGTTTATGCTCAGTCATATTCAAAGTACAGGAGAACTTCGCTAAGCGGAACTCCTCGTCCTGCCACAGAACAGAGGTGAGATAAGAGCTGAATTGCACTCGCTCCATAGCCGCTGAAACTATAAAAAAAAAACGGACAAGCTGATTAAGTTGCTTAGATTTTATTGGGGATTATAGGACGTCGTGATAGGAGGGAGGGGAAGGTTTCTCATATCATCTAAATTGATTAAACTTCTTCAGACCTCGAAGTCATCCTGATTTGTTTAATTATTTACCGCAGGCTGCTACACGACCTCAAACAGCTGCGGACTGACCTCGAGCTCATCCTGATTTGTTTAATTGTTTGCCGCAGGCTGCTACACGACCTCAAACAGCTGCGGACTGACCTCGAGCTCATCCTGATTTGTTTAATTGTTTGCCGCAGGCTGCTACACGACCTCAAACAGCTGCGGACTGACCTCGAGCCCATCCTCATTTGTTTAATTGTTTACCACAGGCTGCTACACGACCTCAAACAGGTTCAGTGTGACCTTGAGCTCATCCTCATTTGTTTAATTGTTTACCGCAGGCTGCTACACGACCTCAAACAGCTGCGGACTGACCTCGAGCTCATCCTCGTTTGTTTAATTGTTTACCGCAGGCTGCTACACGACCTAAAAATAGGTTCAGTGTGACCTCAAACTCATCCTCGTTTGTTTAATTGTTTACCGCAGGTTGCTACACGACCTCAAACAGCTGCAGACTGACCTCAAACTCATCCTGATTTGTTTAATTGTTTACCGCAGGCTGCTACACGACCTCAAACAGCTGCGGACTGACCTCGAGCTCATCCTCATTTGTTTAATTGTTTACCGCAGGCTGCTACACGACCTAAAAATAGGTTCAGTGTGACCTCAAACTCATCCTCGTTTGTTTAATTGTTTACCACAGGCTGCTACACGACCTCAAACAGCTGCAGACTGACCTCAAACTCATCCTGATTTGTTTAATTGTTTACCGTAGGCTGCTACACGACCTCAAACAGCTGCGGACTGACCTCGAGCTCATCCTCAGAGACATCTTGTTCGCCGATGCCGTCGATGAATGGCTGCGAGTAAACATTGACCCCCGCGTGACCTCTGTGAGCGCAGTACACGAGAAGGCCAGCACACTGCTGACGCTCGGAGCCCGTCCCAAGGAGATCGACAACCGGCTGACAGAAAACCGCCCCGACCGAACCACTTGATGCTCGGCTGGACCACTGCACTGCTGATCATCATGTAGGTCCGCATGTCGACATTCATGCCCCCATCGACTGTGAAAACTACAAAACACAATTTTTAGTTTATCAACAGACTTAACACTTTATTGATTGTTACATGCCAGTGCTGGGTACACAGTTCAACTCCTCTTGTTAACCCGAGGGCACAAAATGTATTGCCCTCGGCTCGGTAGAATTTCAGTTAGTACTGCTAAGTACTTCGGGTATTTACCTATTATTATATTCATCATTTATCGAAAAAAAGGAAGTGTACGTGACCACTATTTTCCTTTTTTTTTATATGATTTTTGTTAATTTAGATTTTATAGGGAGGCAATTTTTGTACCTACTATCATATACATCTAAAAGAAATCAATTTGAAAGATAAAAATAACCTTTGTTTCTTTATGGAAGCATTTCCTAATATTTATGTGTGTCAGATGGTACTTTAAGCTAATTTTGAGATGCAATATTTTCTAGTATTTAGCTATGTTCCATATCATTATGATGGCATTTATTTTAATTGTTGTTATCTTTATTATGCTATTTACTATATTGGGTGAAATAAATATTTAAGTTGATAATTCTGAGGGTGTATTAATCGATGATGCTCACAACCGCCAGCTAATATTTTCAACATTCTCACATGATTGAAGATTTACACAATATTACCATGATTTCGATCAGAGTGGCCGTATTCTCCGCGTAGTTGATGCGAAGTAAAACTCCAAGCGATAGCGAGGACTATTACGTAGTGTCAACTACAACTACATCGGCAAAGTGTA
This sequence comes from Alentia gelatinosa, assembly GCA_950022655.1. Lineage (NCBI taxonomy): Eukaryota > Metazoa > Annelida > Polychaeta > Phyllodocida > Polynoidae > Alentia > Alentia gelatinosa. Next base: position 5,284,671 of record OX465579.1, on the reverse strand, counting down.
AATTCCCCCATTGATCGTTTTATGAGATATGTTGTGTATCTATTGAGGGCTATTGTATAATACAAACAATTAATAGGCAGAGCCTCAAAGGAATATCATATATCAACACTATCAAATGGCATATCACCTGCAAAGATGGCTGGTTCGACTTTTCTGTCAAAATCTGCATTTTCATTTTCAGTTTGTAAGATAATTTGTCCTACTGACAAAGATGATATCAATTGAGCCACATTCACACCAAAAAACAGTGTTTTGAACCACCACACAAACCCTAAACCCCATGTTGTGGCCAACATCACTGTGTTTTCCATGTTTTCTCTGTCGCTCTGGGGCAGTAAATTCCACACCATGTGTAATGATGTATCGTCCATTTACATATCTGTTATTCTGAAACTTTCAGAAAACCGCTGGATCTCAGAGTGATAACTCTTGAGGTTATGGTTCTGTGTATCATGATATTTAAATGTAATAGAATGGGTAGCATGCAAACATTGTAAGCAGCTTGGATGCTATAAATACACCCACATGTATGAGATTCAGGGTTAAATTATAAGGTGCTTTATGATTAGTAAAAAAAATATTAGAACAATTGAGATCTCTCTGATTCATTTTAAGTCCATAAGATGTCAAATCCTGTGACTTAATAAGTCACAGTCACAGCGGGCACGAACATCATTATTACTGCACCCCTAGCCGCATTCGCACACAGGTATATGATAATAGTCGAATAATTAAAACAGAGTCTCTAACCATTAGGCCACTAAAAAAAAACTTGTTTCTCATCACCAAGCCATGAAAAATATGACGAGGGCGCTTTTTTTTTTTTGCTAAATCAAAGATGGCTTTTGAAGTGTCATAAAATGGGCTTCAGACATACAGTAAAACCCAGCATAAGCAGACACCCTCTGATCCGGGTGAAAGATTTTTACTGGTTATATGTTTAATGCATCTCTAACATCCGGAGCTTTAATTTGATATTAAATACACATGCCATTGATAATTTCTATCAAGGTTCATCTTATTTATAAAAAAAATCTAAAATCGTTTTTTTCTGATGCATGCAGTGATGAGAAACAAGTTTGTTTTTTTAGTTGCCTTATTATCCATCTTTTTTTTTCTTTTTGCACAAAATATGTTTATCTCCAGCGAATGGCGACATATAGTTCTTGTCATGTAACTAGACACATAGTATTATATAGTTATAGAAAGGTGATGAGCACATGGATACTGTCATGTACTATGGAGAAACCAAACAAGAGTTGTGGTGTTGCTTATCGCACGACGGCAAGATTGCATATTACTGCGCGAGGCGAAGCCAAGAGCAGTAATGCACGATCTTGCCAGAGTGCGATGAACAACACGACTAACTCGAGTTTGGTTTAGAATTTATCCTACCCCGCCCGTCTAAATTACTTCTACATTAACAAATGACGTCATTTGTCAAGTGTATCCCACTAGAGCGATATTTTTCATTTTTCTGAACTCCAAATACAGTGACCCAATGTTAAGCCTATGGAATTTTTTATTAGGGGTAGGATAAAACCTTATTGAAACACTTTGGTTTTTATATACTTTTTGAATGAGTATATTGATCTATATTGGATTTCCTTAGGTAGGGCATTTTACTGATTACTTCAGTAAAGTCGTTAAATTGATGGCAATACCCTTCATTTTCAGGTTGGTTTGGTGGAAGGTCCATCGACTGAATCAAAGACTTCAGACATTGCCTGCATGGGAGACTTTGTATCAATGTAGATACAAAGGTGGATTCCACTAAACTTTATTAGGTTTTTGACAATTACTGCGGATGAACACCCTACAGCGTGTAACTTGTGTACGTATCTGGAGACTGTTTCGTTGCCAGCACGCTTTGGTTTTCTGGGAGTGACCGACGGACACTACGATTTGTCATGCCACTCCTTCAATTTGAAATTAGAACTATTCTAGAATTGACTTAGAAACTTCAAATAACAACTGTCATGCAGCTAAGACAGTGGCAATTACTAGATTGGGTTTTTACAGGCCGGGTTGATTGTCCAAAAGACATAAACTCAGCATTAAAACAAAGTGTAGTGCCCAAGGCAACCATAGCGCTGTCTCGCGAAGACAAAGCGTAGCGACAAATTCACGAATCGTAGCATCCAAGGCATGCTGGCTACAAAGCGTAGCGTCCAGTATTCCCTGTGTATATGTGCCAAAGGCATGTCCAGGATCATGTGCGTCATGTTACGACTGACAAGTCATGAAAGTTTCTGAGAGAGAAAAAAAGCGAAGAATGTGATTGATGAGTGGTAAGAGAAATGTTGATTGTTCAGAGAGAGTGTAGTTTAATTTATACGAGGCACTGAGAATACCTCTGATGTACGTTTTATCAAGCTGCATTTTAAACTGTATGTACTTAAAGCACATATCCTCAGAAAAAACCGATGAAAGTTTATGGTCAGAGTTTTTATTATCCACCTAATACAAAGTGGCCATAGAAAAGACATAGGGAGTGTGTATGCCCATACCTGGAGCATACAGATATGTTGTATGCTCCAGATTGCAAAAGCCGGCGCATACGGAAAAATAGTGCATATGGAAAAGATATTGCACACCTAAATTAACTAATACTAGTACGCCACTTGTCAGGAAAAAGTGGATAATAAATACAATATAGACTGGTTTCAGATAAAAGTGGATGTATGCTCCTCGAAGTTGCCCCATCGCAATATCCTCACATACGCTCAAATATTACTATGCGTCAACTCCTCGAAGTATATGGCCGCTTGTATCTGAAACCAGTCAATATTGTGTATGTATCCCAGGGGATTTGAATTGTGTGGTAATTCACAAGGCAAAGCCGCATGAATTACATCGCGATTCACACGAGATGGGATCGAGCTCTGACCCTAACCTTGAATAGGTTTCTTAATTTATCATAATCCCCATTGGTTATTTATTCTATACACTCCATGGGCATTGAGCTCCCAATATTAAGTCTATGGGGACAAAATATCAGCGGTGAGATAAAAGCACATATCCTTAGAGAGAAATCTTGTTATTGTATCAGCTTCTGTTATTCTATATTGAAGATGCTTTGCTTGAAAATAAAAACAAATACTAATCAGGTGTGTTGTATTCATTGACCAGATGGCATATCTATAGGCTGCAGCAGCGTACTTTTGAACGGGCTTATATTTCACGTGACACAGGTACTGCAATAGACCATATAGTCCGTTCACGCACCGCGCCGCCTTCGGGTTACGGTACGTGAAGGTCTAACAGAGTATGGCTCTGACTGGCCTGCCACCTTTAGCGAGAGGAATTTTGTGGTTGGCTGTTCTATTTATAGCATCGGTTTGACAAGTAAGAACCCCAGCGGTCTGGTGCTTGCGTGAAGCCATACATTGGAAATAAACAGTGGGATGTAACAAAGAACTTGTCTCATATCAAATCCATAACTGCTATATTAAAGATGCATCTGTGGCGGTCATCGCGGCTGCAGCCGCATCTGTGTAGGTAGTCAGACGAGTCCGACCCTATACAATACGGGAACGTACTGTTAGGGTCGCCCACGACTACTGTGTAGGGGGTTAGACAAATGCATGAGTGGTTTGTTTACATTCTAACCATGCATGAATGATGCTCTGATTGCTGGCAAGCCACCCATAGAAGCTAAGAACCAGCAATCCGCCATTTTCCAGGTGCATGTTGGGAAGAAGGTAGGAATTCCCACCTTAAAATGGCAGCGCAAAACAGTCCCAGTATGAGAGCCTGTGCGCCCTGGCCCTGGCGACAACGGGCTGTACTAGAGTCTATAGACCATATTGAGGTATCCCATAATGCAGTTTACAGGATCCGGTGTTAGCTGGTTCCCGTCGTTGTACAGTGATAACCCTTGGACCATATCCCACAATTGTTGCAGTTAGAGGTTAGACAGATTTATATATCTTCAAATTGGAAATCCGATTCCAGAAATGGAAATTTCAGATATTTCTACAAGTACATGCCAAATTATATTCAGTTTCTCCAGTTAGAAATCGGAAAACGGTCATTCATCGGGGGACAGGTGGCTGGGGTGCGGCCCAGGTCGGGGGTGGATCCTTTACTTACACGGGGCGATATTATGGAGTTTAGTAATGTTTGGAGGGTGTAGAGTAATCACTGAAAACCAGCATAATTTTGAATGGGCTAACATTTGGCATGACACAGGCATGAGCTAGTTGCTGGCAATCTCAATCATTTACGCAGAGATACCAGCGTAAGCACCCCTCTTGTACAGATTATGACTTAGAGAGGGTGCGATCTTATGAGAGGGGTGGTGTAAGGTTGTGGTCTCAGATAAGAAAACTGCAGCATAAAATTCTATTTTCAGCATGGTTAGACATAAATCACGAGATGAGAAGGATAGTTGAGTTCAAAACTACAAAAGAGAATAGCGGGTTCGAATTTTTCTCTCCACAAGATTCTCACTCTCGTGGCACTTCACCTTTCATGCATAGTTCTGGTTTTGTCTGTCTCTATCTGGGGTAGTAACCTGATGCTAGACTGGAAGCCTGGCCTATTCACATAATAGGACGGGTAACGGGTTCCATTTTTTTGGTGCACTATGGGTAACGCCTCCATTTTTCTGTTGCATTGTAGGATTGCGCCTGTAGTATGGCCACCATTCGACAGACGGCGTGTTCAACCATCTCATTATCCGATTAAAGGTTAAAACAAAAGAGTTAAAAGTGGAAATGAATGTATATTTATCACTATGTGAGAAGATATGAGATTTCTCTACCGCAAGAGGGCCCGGATGGAAGAACGGCAGTGTTGCCGAATCCGGTGATATCAGAATGTAAAATGCATTTTCCCTAATAAAAAATGTCAAAAAAAAAAAAAAAAGGCTCAAGGTGGCAGACCGACCACAGAGTAAAAATAGCCTTAGCCTGTTCTCGTGAAAACTGGCGTGACTGACGGTTCAAGGTTTAACACGAGTGTTATGTAGGAACCCGTTACCAGTCCCTTGTTTCATTTGGGCAGGGAACCAGCCTAACCTGACGCCTACAGCAACCTAAGCAGGCTGCCAGTCTACCTCACACACACACACACACACACACACACACACACACACACACACACACACACGCACGCACGCACGCACGCGCGCACGCACGCACGCACGCACGCACTCACACACACACACGCACGCACACACACATACACACACACGCACACATACACATACACACACGCGCACGCACACACGCACGCACGCACACACACACACGCACGCACGCACACACACACACACACCAATAAACAGATAATGTAGATGATCTGCAGGGCAGTCCCCACACCACCATATTTGATAAGGTGTCCCTCCGAATTGTCTTTTAGATGGTGTTATATTACCAATAAGATCTCTATGAAATACTTAATTATATAATACATATCAAGAAAAAAGTCTCTATAACAATTGTCTCTTAAAGACAAATGCGGGTAGATATCGAAACGCCCCCTGGTTTGACACTGGTGCTGCCATCTGGGGCCATGAAAATATACCAGTTTCTCATAGACACCAATAGATAAGCACTTACCTTCTTCAGATGGCCTTCCCATAGAAATTAGCATGGTGACATTTTTTGGCATTTCTCTTTTGTACATGTTCCCAACTATCATAATCCAGAATTATTTGAAGATAGCAATAGCATATCAGTATCAGTTAGCAACAAAGTAAAAATATTGCATTTTCCCATAGACACCAATAGTTAAGCACTTACATTTTCAGATGGCCCTCCCATAGAAGTTAACATAGTGACATGCTATTTTTTTGCATTTTCTATTTGCTGATATATGGAACTTATATTATCCAGAGTTATTTGCAAATCTCAACAGAATTTAGAAATCACCCAACTACCAACATTTGTCTTTAATACAATTTGAATTTGAGGGATAGCCCAATCGTAGGTTATGAGATCTTTGTACTACTGGGAAACGCCAATAAAGTAATTCTTAAAAAAATTACAAACATCGCCTGCACCATAACCCTGCCTCAGTACACTACTCACCCTCAAACTCATCCCTGCTCATAGATTGAGTGCCACCTCTGTCTCCACTCTGTTCTGACGATTGCAGGACGTTAGGGCCCACCACCCGAAAGTCAGGACGTTAAGGCCCAGCAGAGACCGGGGGTGTGAAAGCCTTGATCGCACCTTGAAGCAAAGCCGCGGTCACACCTGTGGTGCCAGGAGCGAGAAATAGCATAAATAGACGTTAGGGCCCACCTAATTTTGCAGAATTGTTTAATATTCGTACGCTTGTTAGCTCTAAAAAACGGAAATGACACGGTTTTCGCACATTTAATGAAAGGTAGGCAATGATTTGACATGTATGCATATTTCAATGTTATGATAAGTGGGCCCTAACGTCCCGATGAGTGGGCCCTAACGTCTCGACTTAAGGGTGATGGGCCCTAACGTCTGCATACCGTTCTGACCAGAGGAACTCTAACCTTTGTCTTCTACTGGGGTGCGAGCCTGCACCATAACCCCACCTCAGACACTACTTACTATCAACCCCATCCCAGCTCACTTTCCTACCAGATCTTTCGCAGCGCTAGCACGCAAGATCTATGCTGGGAGAGTGATCCCGGCTCACCTGGACGAGTACTTCCTCTGACACTCACTGGAGGGCGCTCCTTGTATCACTCAATCCCCAAAATCAATCAATAACGCGCGCGCGTGCCGCCAGGTGGACCCGGCGTCTGGTGCAGCGTTCGGCGCGGTGTAGCTGGTATCTGGCGTACCTGTACACTCCCTCCCGCACACCGCACGGCACCAGCCTGCGCCCGCGCGTCTACTCAGCGTCTCACATGACCGCTCGATGGCGCTCGGCAGCGGGAGGCGTTGTGCGCGTGCGCTAAGCAACGGACGCCAGTGGAACGCTAGCGTCAACACTGGGCGAGCGTTGGACGCGCGGGTAGCGAACCCGAACGGCGGGGTGTGTGTAATACAACATACAAACGGCGATATTCACCCAGCACCGCGCTATCTCTACGTCCACAACGACGGACACACCCTCCCACACCCCACACACCCCCTACAGGATCGCGATACCTGTGTTGTCAGGCTCGTAACGGATTGTCAAGCTCATCAGGACCCACTGCCTACCACTACCACTACCGCTACCACTACCACTAGCACTCCTCCAGTAGGCATTGCGTGGATCTACTGAGTAGCTGTGCAGGTGGTGGTAGGCTGATTGTTATTTCGCCGTTGGGGAGAGAGTGTTGATCGAGTGAGTGTGTATGAAGGTTAGCACGGGCCGCTAGCACTCAACTCCAGCACTCAGTGTGAGTGTGAGTGTGTGTCATATATACGCGGCCCATATCGATGTGATAAGGTCTCTGTATATATATACCTCTTATCTTCAGCCGCTACCGAGACACAGCGGGAGAGTCCAAAGGAGACGTTTAGTGCACTGTCAACTCTCAGACCTCCACTGGAGAACTTCCGAGGTGTACAGAGTTTTTTTATACCTCCCATCGCAACCCACTTCTGGAGAATCACAGGTACCTGACTGGTGATCGGATATTCGTATTATTGATCATTAAGTGTAGACTTTTAACAGCGGAGAGGCTGCCGTGAACCACGCAAGTCTCAGAGGAGGAGCAGTTGGAAGTCTAAGGAGGAGCTAGAAAGGAAAGGTCCTGTACTTAAAAGTGGCCCACACAGGAAAACTTTGGTTACCATTTTGGGTTCTTTGGAGATCAACTTAGACGATGGTTGAGGTTGGTCTTTCCTCTCCTCTGGAGTTCTGTTGACCTTCATGACCTTCCCGACCCTGAAGGCTGCAGGCCATGACGGTGTGGGGGCTGGCTGGATGTTGTGACCTTCACCTTTTAGTTGACCTTGACCTTGACCTTCACGTAGCTGGTCATCCTCATCTCCGGAGTAAAACAAGATGGCGGCTTCCGGAGGGTTCCGGAGCTGGCATGGCCCCGGACCGGGACCCCAGACTCTTAACCAGCCGCAAATGACCTTGACTCGACCTTCAAACGTCATGTTTCCAGCGCGGACTAGGCGTGACCTTCGTCAAGGTCGGCGTTCCTTCACGCATGCGCTCCGCTGGTTGCTGGTCTTGGTTCTGCTGGTGACCGGCCTTCCCGGCAGCACGGACGCTGCTTGTTCCGGTCTCGTGACCTGTCCCGCCGGATGCGCCTTCGCCGATGTGGGTACTTCCGGTGGGTGTCACGTGACCTGCTCGTCGGCGGCGACGGTGGACATGGCGACCTTCTCGTCGACCTTCAGCCCCGCGGACAAGGTCACCGAGCTGTGAGTTCCGCTTCCGTTTTCTCCTCCATCCCTTCTCACCTCGTGTTGCACAATTATCTCACCCCTGATATCCTTGTCCCATAGGCTTAACATTGGAAACTCGCTCTCTATGCGTATTACAGCCCGTTCTCCATGGTCTATATCCTGTGCGTCATCCAATCTATTAGTGTGTACAGGGGTGAGATAAATACAGAAAGCAACTCATTTTGGTCAAAAAGCATCATTCTCTAACTCGTTTGAATGCTACGTGATATTCACTCGGTTGTCGCCTCGTTCATATCACCCCGCATCAAACTCCAGGCTGGAGAACGACAACTTTGACCAAAACTTGTTAGTTTCTTCTTGAATACACGCTATTAACCAGGGGCCTGTTGAATGATTTAGAGTTATAAATGAAGACCATTATCCTTACACCGACGAGACCTCGGGACAATGCGGGGCAACTTGATTCAACCCTAATGGATGGCTAAGACTTGTCTTAATGAACGAGCTTTAATATTATTAAACGATATCCCTCGTAGGAGGTCTTCCTGTTCCCTATACTTTCGTAGGCAAGTATTCAACAGAAACCAGATTGTTTTGTGATACACCCCTTCCTATCAGATTATGGGGAGGTTGCATAAAAATGGCATAGGCTGTATCTTAGAGTAAGGAGATCAGAAAAAAGCCATACAGTACTGTATTCTGTACACCCCTTGCAGCAAGGCTGAAAGTTGAGAACCAATTCTTACCCTCCAGCATTGCTTCCGCCGTACAAAGAGTATAATCCTATTTAAACACTTATAAATTCAATTCAACATCTTTATTCCAGACTCAATTTACACAGGTCCATAAGAAAAATAAGTAGGAATTATTACACATATACACAATAAGGGTATACTGTCCATGGTATGAATAAGCAAACATGAATAAAAATAAAAAAGAAATTAAAAAAATGAAAATAACACAGAGACACTGTAAGGAACGCACCCCCCCCCCCCCCTCCTCTCCCACCCCCACCCGGGATAGCGGAACGAGGCCGTATAACTGCGTGCGAAAGATCTTTATATCAAATCAATAATTAAATTGAGGTTATATGAATCTGGAGCATAGTCCTGACTGAATAGGGATGTTCCACGTTTGTGACGTAAACCTTCCCGTCTATCTATCACGAATTGGTATTTATTATCTGTCAAAAGAACACCATTGGCTAATAACTAAAGGAATCTCACGAGGGCATTCCAAAGCAATTGCCTATTTTGCATTCAGAATCCAATTTCCTGTCCTTTTCCTAGAGGGCGAACATACTGATGAGGAGTAAATCTGGATACTAGAAGTTATACATCTCGATGATACACAGATATATATATATACATATTTATTATCACCCAACTATTACCAGGTCCCCATTGAAGATGTATGAGGCCACAGTAAACCACTACTTTTTGTTACTAGGCTGTCATAATCCATAACCATTGATTACGGATTTGAAATCCATTGATTCCGGGCCTCAAAGTAATTGATTACGGGAAGATACACTCCTAAACAGATTTATAGTCTCCTTGTGTATGGAAAGAAAAAGATAAACCTATAGGGAGTGGTATTTTTGTCCTATAGGCTTAACATTGGGAACTCGTTCTCCATGCCCCTACGAGTATTGCAGTCCGTTCTCCATGTTCTATATCCTGTGTGTTGTTCATTCTCTTAGCATGTACAGGGGTAAGATAAATACAGAAAGCAACTCGTTTTGGTTAAAGTCATTATTCTCTGACTTGTTTCAATGCTACGTGATATTCACTCGGCTGTCACCTCGTTCATATCACTCCACATCAAACTCGTGGAGAATGTCAACTCTGATCAAAACTTGTCGGTTTCTTCTTTAGACCGTACTGATAGACCCTATAGTATACCAATTCTAGTTTAATCTATTCAAGAAGATTGATGATAAATACAACACACGTTGGTTTTGTGGACAGGCGGCTTTGCAAATCACTCGAGGTTGACGTCGTAACACATTCGCTAATACTCGTGTATTACTGCGTGTCAACCACTCGTTCAGACCAGAGAAGTCATTTTCCGGATATTTCCGGCTATATCCGGATTTTGCTTGTATACTAAGTCTTGATCATGTTAGAGATCGATAGTGGATATGATAAGGATTCAGATATTTTCCGGAGTTTTTTTCTAGACCTCACTGGCCTCTCTGTGTGTATTTTATTTAATTCTTTATACAAATACATGTACAGTCAAATCTCACTCACGGGCCAAGTTAATCAATGCTGGCCTCTCATACAGGGACTATGATGTAATGATGACATAATCAGTAGTTAGAGAATGGTTCCACTTCTTCTACTCAAGTTTATTTCACTCCAGTAGGTACATAGATCACCAGATGGTTAAAATGGCCACCTGATAAATGGCACCCTGTATTGATATCAAACACACTCTTGTAATATATAGAAAAAAACGGCATCACAATATTAGCATTAGCCGCACATGACAAAGGTTTGAAGATAGACGTAGAAAAGATAAGCAGGAGTCAGGAGGTTATCTATAGATAAGGTGGTCAGAGAAGCAAACATTGATTAAGTATCTTAGTATTACCAATACCACCCGATGATAGGGCCACACTCATAGCCAGTCCTTCATAGACCATGTCTGTGTGGTGTGGTGTACAGCCACTTTTCTCCTTTACCCCCAGCAGTGGTAGATTTACCTCTATATCAAAGGCCAGTCCTTCTTATACCATGTCTGTGTGGTGTGGTGTACAGCCACTTTTCTCCTTCACCCCCAGCAGTGGTAGATTTACTGCTATATCAAAGGCCAGTCCGTCTCATACCATGTCTATGTGGTGTGGTGTACAGCCACCTTTCTCCTTCATCCCCGCAGTGGTAGATTTACTGCTATATCAAAGGGCAGTCCTTCTTATACCATGTCTATGTGGTGTGGTGTGCAGCCACCTTTCTCCTTCACCCCCAGCACTGCTAGATTTACTGCTATATCAAAGACCGGTCCTTCTCATACCATGCCTATGTGGTGTGGTGTACAGCCACCTTTCTCCTTCACCCCAGCAGTGGTAGATTTACTGTTATATCAAAGACCAGTCCTTCTCATACCATGTCTGTGTGGTGAGGTGTGCGGCCACCTTTCTCCTTCACACCCAGCAGTGGTAGATTTATTGCTATATCAAAGGCCAGTCCTTCTCATACCATGTCTATGTGGTGTGGTGTGCAGCCACCTTTCTCCTTCATCCCCAACAGTGGTAGACTTACTGCTATATCAAAGGCCAGTCCTTCTCATACCATGTCAGTGTGGTGTGGTGTGCAGCCACCTTTCTCCTTCATCCCCACCAGTATTAGACTTACTGCTATATCAAAGGCCAGTCCTTCTTATACCATGTCTATGTGGTGTGGAGTGCAGCCACCTTTCTCCTTCATCCCCAGCAGTGGTAGACAAACTGCTATATCAAAGATAATTCCTTCTTATATCATATCTATGTGGTGTGGTGTACAGCCACTTTTCTCCTTCGCCCCCAGCAGTGGTAGATTTACTGCTATATCAAAGGCCAGTCCTTCTCATACCATGTCTATGTGGTGTGGTGTACAGCCACTTTTCTCCTTCGCCCCCAGCAGTGGTAGATTTACTGCTATATCAAAGATAATTCCTTCTCATACCATGTCTATTTGGTGAGCCGAGATTTCTTCCTAAATTCCTCACATAGATTCCATCACCACCCTTGTGGTGTAAAATCAGCGTGAAAAGCTGAACCTTGAGAGAGTTAGAAAAACACTGACCTAATTGTTACACTTCATTGAGGTAATCAATGGTGTTCCATATTGCTGCACCACTTACGTTTCCCCTCACAGCAGAAGCACTATTTGCTTTGCCTCCTTGATGATATTTTATTCCGTAGCAACTTCCGGGATCGTACCACGGATTAATTCACCATGGAGACATTTCATCGGTGATACAAAAAGTCAGTCGTTGATGCTTTGTTGTGTAATGTTTAAGAAGAAAAATCGTTAACCATTTTTGTTTCTACCTGACAATAACTGGAACAGAAGTGTCACATAATCGGTCGGTGGTGCTAAATGCCACAATCGGTGGCAATAATCGGCAGGTGGCAAGGCCACATTAAGCCTATAAGACAGCGACCCGACCATTGTGCCCGATCACACCTTTCCCCGACGAATCCGTCGGGTCGGTCAGAATTGGGTCGCTGTTCGCACTTCACAGACCCGATTTTAATCGGGTCGGGAATTACTAGCGTGGGGCTAATGACCGACTCTGCCCGACCATAATCGTGTCGCACTTCACCGACTGTTCCCCATTCTGAGAATGCCATTTGAACATCGATGCTACCTATCCCCTTATACCGATTTGTAGGGGAGACAGAGGTGATAATGAATCTGAAAACTGTTTCCGAATATCTTAATTAGATCCAAAGTTATCAAACTTTGAATCATTTTCTATAAATCCACACTAGCGCCCGTGGCTCACCCCGGCTCGGCTCCCAGCGGCTCTCTTTGATCTCAATCGGATCGCTGTACAGGGTCATAAAGTGGAGATGTGTGATCGGCAAAGGGTATAAGACATTCTTGTTCCCGATTATAATCGGTGATCGGATCGGGGAGAATCTGTGGAAAATGTTCCTGTCTTATGGGCTTTAGATGACCTGGCTCGGTGAGTTAGGGCTCTCTGGCAATGTGGTGAGGTGGTGAGGGGGTGAGGGGACCACCGTGGTGGTAGCTCTACTGGCTGGCAGAGGTCAAGAGTTTACATACTAAATACGTCATCCAGAGGTTATATACACAATAATGACTGGTTTTGTGTACGAGTGGCCGTAATCTCGGAGTAATTGACGCTTAGTAATATCCGAGCGATTAGCGAGGATATTACGTCGTCAACTACGATAGACCGGCGGCCATTTTGATACGATATTGATACGATACGATAGATCGGCGGCCATTTTGTCTTTTCTTTGAGGATATAAATTTGCAATCACATTTTTTATCCTACCCCTAATAGAAATCCTTGTATCTGACACTAGTTAATGTTGTGTATATATCCATATAAGGGTGGGGGATCAATTATGTACATATTGACAATTACCTTTCCTTGTGATTAATGAGGTATCAAGTCCTGTTTGTGAATTCATCTATATCCTTCTATGCACATTATGATAATTACCACTTTTTATGGTGAAATCAGACTGATCATCTACAAGTTAGTATCGATTGATCCAGAAATTAGGTGGATTATGTTTTTAAATCCTGTTTTTGTGTCTGTTGAGTCGAGGGATGAGCAGAGAGCCTGACGTGTCTGAATTGATGATAAATTCTCTCTGCATATCTGAGGAGGAGCAATTAATAGCCCCGACATGTGGAGATATAGGAATTAAACACTAATGGGAGTTACTTCATTAGCAATAATGAGTCATAACACAATTATTTCTTTTTTTCTGGTGTAGCAGTGTTTATTGAACAATTCACCTTCAAACTGATACATAAATGTTTTTATAATACAGAATTTCACGCATTTAAATCAGTATAATGTTAGGTTAGGATCCATGACATTTTATATGACACTGCTTTTTTCCCCCTTTTGGTTAAGGAAATAAATTGACTCATATTATTGTGGTTTTAGAATGTTTACAGTGATATTTCTTCTTCATAACAAGTGACTGAGTCGTAACCACAAGACAGAAAAGTTATTGAATGGAGGACGAGAAAATGGGGGTACTTGACAGAAAAATACAGGAGGAATAAACTATTATTTCACCCCGGTATCTCTTTCCCATAGGCTTAACATTGGGAATTCGTTCTCCATGCCCCTACGAGTATTGCAGTCTGTTGTCCTTGATTTATTTCCTGTGTGTTGTCCATTCTTTTAGTGTATACAGGGGTGAGATAAATACAGAAAGCAACTCATTTTGGTCAGAGTCATTGTTTTCCAACTCATTTTAAAGCTAGGTGATATTCATTCGGTTGTCGCCTTGTTCATTTCACTCCGCATCAAACTCACGGAAAACGGTAACTTTGACCAAAACTTCTTGATATCTTTTCTTTAGTCCATTTTGGAGGAATAACCTATTTTTTCACCCCTGGTACAAGTTTAGCCATAGGAATAACATTGGAAAAATATACTCAACGATCACCCTGGTAAAGTCACAATACTACGCCACGGTCGTGGGGTAGTGAATTTGAGTATATATGAAGTTGTGATGATATTTAATGACATACAAAGGGTAAGATAAATCCAGAACCGCACTCAAATCGTAAAATAGACAATACTCCACTCGTTTGGCTGTGCCATAATCGTCACTCGGCTTCGCCTCGATGACGATTGCGGCTCAGCAAAACTCGTGGAGTATTGTCTATTTATACGATTCTCGATGCAGTTCTATATAAGTACTTAGATACGATGAGTGCTAATTATAAAATATCTCTTCCCTGTACAGTTCATAGTGGTCACTGTATAACTATCATACCACAATTATTGATTTTGTAGTAATTCATATTCCAGTTCAGGGGTGGCAGTTTTCAACTTTTCCATGGATATCTTTGTTTTCATTTCCAGTTGATAAATTTATTTTTCTTGTATTATACAAAGATAGTATAAACTCAGCCTTATACCTCATTCACGCCAATAAAACTGTGGTTTGAATTTTCCCTTCAAGCATTTAGTGTCATTTCGTGACAAACTTGATGCATTTTTTCAGTCTCTCTGAGGCAGTGAAGTCCACATGAAAAATATTCCCATTTTCCTCTCTGACCCCAATTGACATTCCGTTTAGATATAATTAGATTGATAGATTTGGACAAAACACCCAAAAGACCGTTTGATAAACCCCTATTACCTCATAATAGACTAAATGTTGAAGGGTAATCGATGAATTGTTAAAGTGATAATGTGGGTTTTTTTGTCTGTGCAGAATTTGGTTTTACCAAATGTAAAATTGTAATAACAAATTCTTAATTATATCAGCATGCCATCGAAGTCCTAATGATCCAGTGTAATGTGGTGCCTTTATTTTGTTATATCGGCAGAAGATAACCTTAGAAAACACAACGAAGTGCTTTTTAAAAGAATTGCCTGTTTGTAAGGGTTTAGGGATTGGCAAATCATGAGCGAACTCAGTGGACCGTGAAGCGGTTTGATTCTGCTGCACTCTCCTAGCAGAGATCCAGCTCTCTACCTCCGCTGCTTGTATCTCTGCACCGACCAGGGACCTGTTTTAGTAGTCTCCTGACATTAGGCCTAGACAGACATCAACAGCGGCACCAACAGTACAAGCAACAGCGGAAAAAGTCTAGCAAATATCAGCGGATTGGAGTGGCCAATCTTCTTCATATTTGGAACAATTATAGGTTATATGTATCCCCTACTCGTGTTAAAGTGTCATCACTTAGATCCCGTGTCATCGATTCCAGTCTTGTGATCTGTCCGTATGGTGTCACAGACGCCATCTAGACATGTCATGCAACTACTGAAATAGGTCCCAGCCAGACACTAAGATTACTTTCTACAGTGGAAAGCACCTCATGTGTTGCAGGGTTTTGTTTTGTCAACAATGCCCATGTGCTCCTCTGAAGGGGCAGTTTAATCAACTGTAGATTCCCATTATAAAATGGTTTAAGTATGAAATAGAAACAACCGGATTGTCTCTGAAGCTCCTTTAACAATTCCCATATTTCCATACTCATGATATATGAGTTGTTTGACTTGTATAACTTACTAGATACCCAGGAAACCAGCTTTCGGTTGGGGCAGAGATTAGTAAGCGCTAGCGCCACGAAAGATCTGGCAGGAGAGTGATTCTGCTGGTCCGGCGTCGAGGTTTTAGTGAAGTCGGTCACCGCGCGGCAATCCGGAGAGAGTTGGCGGGAAACAGTGCAGGAGTTTAACTGGTGCGAATACACACTGCGTCCAATTGGATTACCCGTTAAATAATCTAGGCTCGTTCATGAAGACCCTTTTCTGTTCCTTGTACAAGGGTAATCGTTTGATCATAGTTAAGCCCGTTCGCTAAAGCACATGATCCACCAAGAGTGAGTTAGGGCTGGACAATGACCATGTGGAGCAATTGTGCATGTCGGCCGCCCAAATCACTATCGGCTCAGATCGGCTGGGAAAATCTGCCTGGTGGATCAGCGAATCGGCCGGACCCGCCCATTGAAAACCCTGTTGCCCGCAACCGTGCGGTTGTCGCCTCTAGCCGGCCGGCTCTATAAAAACCAGCCAGCCGGCTGCCTCTGGCCGTCGATTTGGTGGATCACATGCTTAAGGCATTCTTAGCCATCCATAAAGTTGTCCATAAGTGTTAAATAAAGTTGGTTTTTTAAATTTTTTTTATTGGCATAACAGTTCTGCACTAAGCAGATCTTTCACTGAGATGTGACATAATCACATGGTACATCAGAATGAAATACTAGATTTCGTATAACATAGACGAAGCTATTCAGTATGAGGTGAATAAGATGAGACCATAACCCTTGTCGTCTCTGGGTAGCTATAGCATACTATCGTAAAACCGGATTAGTTTTAATCTGGGCTCCCGTATGCGACGACTGGAGTTTGGCGTAGTGATATCACGAGGCGGAGCCAAGTGATATCCGGAGCTAAAACTCCTTGCTGCTCTGAAGGCGCTTGGAACTACTTTCAGCTGCTGATCTCTGATTGGTCCATTTTTTGTACGCTCCTAGGAGCGATTTTTTATCCGTATGCGACATACGGGCGCATACGGAAAGTCAATGTTAAGCCTATGGGATTTGATATTAGGGGTAGGATAAAGAAAAGGGACTACATGTAGGAGCCTAGATTCTTCAATATGCCAGGGCAGTTTCGTGAAGTGCAACCTTTCCGTGATAAACACTGACAGTTACGACTGGGATGGATGATGGGAGCATGTAGGGCAATGTTAATCAATTATAAGCATCTTAATAGCTATGGCTGTTATTTCAGTGCTTAATCTAATGCATAATCTACTCCCCAAATCTATAAATGCCAGAGATTTACCAGAAGGTTTTGGCCCTCTATAGCGAAGGTAATCTGGATTATTTTCACCGGTTTAATTAAATTCATCAAGACCATGAACTCTTTTCCAATGGCCGACAAAAATGGCGGAGATTTTTCAAGTTACCCTATCAGCCCGATTCCATTGGCCGACAAAAACGGCGGAGATATTTTTTAGTTCCCCTAAAAATCTGTTGGTGGTACCACTGACTGTATATTGACATTGATTTATCGATGTATTTTTGCACCTTTTCTACTGTATTTTCTGGGTACAAACATATTTAATTGCCATTGTTACATAATCGAGGCAAAATCAATCTGCGAACATCTGCAGGTCTCGTTTCGCTTGACCGATCTGGTGTCAGTGTAGCCAAAAAATCTATTGGTGGTTCTCAACTGAAGATCTGCAGATAGTCGACCAATGGAAACGGGCTTTTAAAGGTCTATCGTTGGTGCCACTGATTGTGCTTCGGTATCAATTAATCGGTGAGGGTAGTAGTTTCCAAATAGTTGCTTCCTGCATATTTATTCAATTTCTGTCCTTTTTTTGCTTGTTTGGTCCTAATATAGAGTGGCAAAGTGGGCCGTGCATGTCACACTGGGCCGTACATCATATATTTTTTACCACTGTGAAATATGTAATTGTTTACTATATACTGAGCATAGGTGAGTAAGTATGGCACTGAGGTGCACAAGTGTATAACTAGGAGTAACTGGTATGTTCATCATTGATGAATGAGCGTGCAATTATAAATGAATAACCATTAAAAGGTTTGTGTTACATTCAGTCTATGGATAGTTTATTGTAACTTGCACCCAGTCAACTTATCATTTCTGCAACTGACTGAGTCTAGGATCCAAACATATCAAGCCCCAGTAGGTCTTGAGGTATTTTGGTCTTGAGTGATTGGTCATGGTCAGCTGGGCATGCCTCTAAGACCCTGAGACACTGGCACCCTGCTCCGTTCTCAATATCACACTGTATAGCACGCAGTTAGTGATGGGATAGTCTTAATGCAGTACGCTGGAAGTCTATATGTAACTACTTTAACCTCTAGGCAGTGTATATATAGACAATAATCGGTTTACAGAGCCGCCTGTCCACAAAATCATCATTTGTTGTATTCATTATCCATCTTTTCGAATAAATTAAACCCAGTAATTGCCATATTACAGGGTATAACAATAGGGACTATTTCTTTGCTCTATAGCAAAAGGGACTATTTTCCCCGTATACCATGGTTTTGAGGCCGTATACCACAGATTAGAATCTGTATACCACAGTTATGGTATCTGACGGGTTTTATATAATGGGTCGTGGTTTACTGAGTCCCCATACATTTTCAATTAGGGCTTTGTATATGATAGATAATAAAGAGTATGCAAGCACGCTCTAATAAAGCCTTACTGCGACGTCCTGTGGTGGCACGATCATCCTCTCACACCTATCCACATCTGTTATCATCCCGCTATCTGAGATTATTTTAGTTCCTGATGCACTAACATCTACCTCTCTGATACCAGTCATGATTAGATTTAGACATTTACCCAGATAACTGGGAGTTCACAGGTGTAAGGTGTGCTGTTTCAAACATAAATAGGATTTAATAAAAGAGTGGGTGGGTGGGTAAAATGATTAGATTTAAACATTTACCCAGATAACTGGGAGTTCACAGGTGTAAGGTGTGCTGTTTCAAACATAAATAGGATTTAATAAAAGTGGGTTTGTGAGAAGTATTAGTTTTAGACATTTACCCAGATGACTGGAAGTTCACGGATATAAGATTTGCTGTTTGAAATGGAAATATGATTTAACCAGAAGATTTCTACTGAACCATGGAAATCTTGAACACCGCAAGGAACCCTGGAGCTCAGCAGAAAAAGATTTTGATAAAAATAAATTAGTAAAAGAGTGGGTTGGTGGGTAAAAACTAATTAGTTTTAAACATTTACCCAGATAACTGAATGTTCACGGGTGTAATATCTGAGGTTGAAAAATAAATATGATTTGATAAAGGAGTGGGTGGGTGGGTAAAAATGATTTAATTAAAACATTTACCCACATAACTGCGAGTTCATAGATGTATATTCGCTGTTTCAAACATAAATTATTCACAAAAAAGAGTGGGTGGGTGGGTAAATATTTCACAGTTGTCAGATCATTTGGGGGCCATTTTCCCCCGAACATGTCATTTTCCCAGCACAAACCTCATGCTGCTAATTATACCGACCTCATCTTATCCAAATTCACCTTCATTAAACTGTTGTGTGGGGACAAATAAGTACCAATATCCCTGACACACATCCTTTGACCGGCATATCTTATCTTACAGCCCAGCTGATAATAGGGATGGCCGATTCATTAATGTCGCTGTAAATTTGACATTTATCTGACGAAACCACCTCCTATCTAGGGTCACAGGATTCTGGGCCAGAGCTAGACTGGTTCCCTGCCCATATGAATAAGGGGCAGGTAACGGGTTCCACAGGCATGACCTTCAACCTTGGCTGGTGCCCGCCTGTTACTAGGGGATACCCCAGGAACCAGCCTAGTGGTTTGGCTGGTATCCGCTTGTCATACACCTAGTTCCGCCGAGCCCTCTAGCGGACTACCGGAGAACCAGGAGGCGTTACCAATAATGCACTATAACAATGGAACCCGTTACCTGGCCTATAGTCTAACTAGGCCAGGCTTCCAGGCTAGGCCAGAGCCTGAACTAAGCAGAGGTTTAGAGCAATAACTACACAAAGAGCAGCTTCATAGTTGACATTTTTCCCAGTCAATACATACACAATATTGACTGGTTTCAGATACAAGCGGCCGTATGCTCCGAGGAGTTGACGCGTAGTAATATCCGAGCGTATGCGAGGATATTGCGCATGGTCAACTCCGAGGAGCATACAACCGCTTTTATCTGTAACTAGTCTATATTGTATTTATTATCCACCTTTTCTGGGCAAGTGGCATGTCGAAATCAGTTCATTTCAATTATGCACTATGTTTTCGTACGCACTATTTTTCTGTATGCGCCACCCGGAGCATACAATATATATGTATGCTCCGGGTATGTCCATACAAACTCCCTATGTGTTTTTTATGGACATTTTGTATTAGGTGGATAATAAATTATTTATCCTACCCCTAATAAAAAACCGTCATTGATTTAACATAGGCAATTTTTTTATGGCATGCCATCACATAAAGTAAAATGTATGTACCTAGAGAAACAAAAATTGACCAATCAGCGATCAGGAATTATTCACCTGTGTATATAGTTCCAGATATTTTGACAGCCGTCAAACATGGACAGAATCGAGTCGGACTTTTCTAATATCATTAAGTCGTGGAGACGGGTAGGATAAATACGAAATCGAACTCAAGTTAGACTTGTCAGTGTCTATGCCACTGTGGTCAGGTCTGTTCCTCACTACGCTCAGCTAACGCTTTGCGTAGTAATACACGACCTGCCCGTCGTGGCATCAACACTGACAAGTCTAACTCTCGTTTGGTTTCTACTAATTATTCATATATTTTTTTATTAGTAGAAGTATCATCTCAAATTGATGAGTTTTTCAGGTACAATCATGGTCAGTAATCAACAGGGAATAACATGTAAGCAAACTATACATCGAAATCAAAAGATTTATATTTTGCCACTAGGGACTAAGAATTAGGGGTGAAAAGATGGAAGATTACTTACTCCCTATGTGTTTTCTATGCACTTTGTATCAGGTTGAAATATCTGTATGCTCTGGGTATTGTGATACACACTCTCTATGTGTTTTCTATGGACACTTTGTATTAGGTTGAAATATCTGTATGGTCCGGGTATGGTGATACACACTCTCTATGTGTTTTCTATGGACACTTTGTATTAGGTGTATATATCTGTATACTCCGGGTATGGTGATACACACTCGCTATGTGATTTCTATGCATTTTGTAGTAGGTGGATAATATAATTCATGGAAACAAATGATAATGGGGGAGTTCCTATTTAGCCAATGTACTATTTGTAAAGTAAAGCCAACAGCCATGAAAACATCACCAAAGTTGATTTGATACTGCACACGTAAAAGTGCTACAAATAACCATAAAATATTCTGTACTCTTCATCTGCAAGCGATTGTGACACAAAATGAACATTACTTATCGGAAACAGTTAAAAAAGAGTAATAATGGAAACTAAGCAAACAAACAGTATCCCCAGTCTGTGTGGGTGCAGGTAACAACAATTCAGCGGGTAGGTGAGACAGAAGTGTTGTGGCAGAGAGGGTGTAGCGGTACGTATATTATTTGACAATATGCATATTGATTATCTAAACCTTTAATGGGTCTCTTTCTGTTCTGAAACAGTCTATGTGAATGTCAACAGGCATATATAGGCTACATTCATATTCCACTATAGGCAGTC
The DNA here is from genome assembly GCA_950022655.1 of Alentia gelatinosa. NCBI lineage: Eukaryota > Metazoa > Annelida > Polychaeta > Phyllodocida > Polynoidae > Alentia > Alentia gelatinosa. The sequence continues at coordinate 5,262,959 of OX465579.1, read as the reverse complement.
GCATATTCCTATATAGGCAATAATATATTCATTAAGGCAATCATATATATCTATATAAATCACGTATATATCTCTATGGGCAAGCATATATACCTCTTTATTATCCAACTAATACAAAGTGTCCATAGAAAACACATAGGGAGTTTGTATGGACGTACCCGGCGCATACGGATATGTTATATGCTCCGGGTGGCGCATACGGAAAAATAGTGCGTATGGAAAAATAGTGCATAGCTAAAACGAACTGATGTTGACATGCCACTTGCCCAGAAAAGGTGGATAATAAATACAATGTAGACTGGTTTCAGATAAAAGCGGTTGTATGCTCCTCGGAGTTGGCACTGCGCAATATCCTCGCATACGCTCGGATATTACTACGCGTCAACTCCTCGGAGCATACGGCCGCTTGTATCTGAAACCAGTCAATATTGTGTATATATTCATCATATATACGGATAAGGCAATCATATATTATCGTAAAACTGGATGAGTTTAAATCTTGGCCACCGTATGCCACGACTGGAGTTTGGCACAGTGATTTCACGAGGCAAAGCCGAGTGAAGTCCGGAGCCAAAACTCTAGGAGTGGCATGCGGTAGCCACGATTAAAATGAATCAGGTTTTGATTTTATCCTACCCGGTCTCCTCGATTTTGGAATATTACGTGATAACAATTCTGTATGCCACTAGTGGCATATAAAACTCCGTATGCTAGTCAGCGTGGCATACAGAAACTCAATGTTAAGCCTATGGGATTTTATATTAGGGGTAGGATAAACCGTTATATGTGACCTATATAGCACTATAGGCAAACAAATAGCTCTATATTTATCCTCTATAGCGCTATAGGCAATCGTATATACCGTTATATCAATCCTGTATAGCACTATAGGCAATCTCTTTTACTATTAGCAATGATATATTCTTATATATCAATCATTTACATATTTCCTGCCTTCGAATTCCTCTAGAGGCAATCACATATACCTATATAGGCAATTACATATTCCTAAAGGCAATCATATATTCCTCTATATCAATCCTATACAGCACTATAGGCAGTCATATATAACTTTTATCCTACCCCTAATATAAAATTCCATAGGCTTAACATTGAGTTTCCGTATGCCACACTGACTGGCATATGGAGTTTTATATGCCACTAGTGGCATATGGAATTTTTATCATGTAATATTCCAAATTCAAGGAGACAGGGTAGGATAAAATCAAAACCTGATTCGTTTTAATTGTAGCCACCGCATTCCACTCCTGGAGTTTTGGCTCCGGACTTCACTCGGTTTCGCCTCATGAAGTCACTATGCCAAACTCCAGTCATGGCATACGGTGGCCAAGATTCAAACTCATCCAGTTTTACGATAATATAAATCTTACATATAGCGCCATAGGCAATCATATATTCCACTATATTAATCGTACATAGCAATATAGGCAATTATATATATACCTCTATCGGCAGTAATATATTCTTCTATATCAATCTTTTATACGCTTCTGTAATCACAAATTCCTCTACAGGCAATCACATATTTCCACAGACATATATTCTCCAGGTTCTTGGTTCTTTTACGTCACTATTCTACGCCATATTCTCAGCCGCTGTTATTTCACTATTGACTCTTGCCCAACGCTTTGACCATGTAAGTCAGTGTTGAGTAATATGTCGTTCAATCTACCTGCTGAATAGAGATGTCAAAACAAAAATGTCCTTGCTGACCTTTCAACTACCAAAACACGAATGTCATTAACACTGGTAGTAAACTAGAAGACTATTCTTAAAGCCAATACACACTGTACGATTTCGGAACATGAATGTTCCTTTCTCGGCGACAAAAGAACAATCGTAAGCTCAGGCGAGGCCTAGAAAATGTGTCGGCCAATGTGACACCCCCCTACAGTAATTTGCCTAAGATTTGGAAATCCCCCCCATGGCGATGTACCTTTGTCGCCGACAAATTGCAGTCCAATGTTCCGAAATCGGGACTGATAAATTAAGGAACGTGTTCCTTCCCGTTGTCGCCGACAACGGAGTTTAAGAAATACCCCCCGTGGTTCCTACCAATTATGGCCCTTAATTAGTCGCTGGGTGAGCAGAAATGCCCATGCCACACACAGACTGAGGCCAGCTCACCGATTTAACTCCCGAATACTGAGATTTATTACTTGTTCCTTTATCGGTGGCCCTAAATCGCTCACGATTTACGCAGTCCGTCGTCCAGTGTGGACAGAATTTGCTTACGATTAACTCATGCTAATGGCTGCCATAAACGTTGTGGGAATAGTCGATGCGATGTACATATTCGCCTGAGACAAGTTAAATAACCCTGACGATTCAGGGAGTTAATCGTTGGAAACGAAATCGTTCAGTGGGTATTGGCTTTAACTGTCTAAATGTAATGACATAGGTTTAGACATCCTGAGTGTGCAATTTGTGTGCAGATACTATCGTAAAACTGTATGAGTTTTAATCTTGTCCACCGTATGCCACGACTGGAGTTTGGCATAGTGACTTCATGAGGCGAAGCCGAGTGAAGTCCGGAGCCAAAACTTCAGGAGTGGAATGCGGTGGCCAATTAAAACGAATCAGGTTTTGATTTTATCCTACCCAGTCTCCTCGAATTTGGAATATTACATGATAACAATTCTATATGCCACTAGTGGTATATAAAACTCCGTATGCCAGTCAGCGTGGCATACGGAAACTCAATATTAAGCCTATGGGATTTTATATTAGGGGTAGGATAAATAGTTGTGTAGTCAGCTCATACATCATTGACATTAGAGTAGATTTGATTAAATATATCTTATTTCACCATATTGTATTGAAAGAGAAACTTTGCATACAGGCTGTATTGTATACTATGGGCGTAGCTGTTAGCCAATAGTCCGCGATCCTGGTTTAAGGTTTCATCTGTTACAGTGAATGTCTAAACTAACTCGGGAAAGTTAAATACATGGATCAATGCAGGACCTGACTACGCAGTGTATATATACAAAATATTGACTGGTTTCAGATACACGCGGCCGTATGAGGAGTTACCGCGCAGTAATATCTGAGCATATGCGAGGATATTGCGTAGAGTCAACTCCGAGGAGCATACAACTGCTTTTATCTGAAACCAGTCAATATTGAATTTATCATTCACCTTTTTAGGACAGGTAGCATGTCGATATCAGTTCGCTTTAGTTATGTACTATTTTTCCGTACGCACTATTTTTCCGTATGCGCCACCCGGGGATGGTAAAACACCAAAACCTGTACTCACTTCAATATATACACAATATTGACTGGATTCAGATACAAACGGCCGTATGCTCCGAGGAGTTGACACATAGTGATATCCGAGCACATGCGAGGAGCATACAACCGCTTTCATCTGAAACCAGTCTATATTGTATTCATTATCAAGTGGCATATCCATATCAGTTTGTTTTAGTAATGCACTATTTTTAACGTTAACGCGGGGTGTCCGTTAGGCGGAGTTCTACTGTATACACAATATTGACTGGTTCCAGATACAAACGGCCGTATGCTCCGAGGAGTTGACACATAGTAACATACAAGCGTATGCGAGGATATTGCACAGAGTCAACTCCGAGAAGCACACAGCTGCCTTTATCTGAAAGCAGTCCATAGTGTATTTATTATCCACCTTTACCCAACTGGTGGCATGCCGATTTTAGTTCGCTTTAGTTATGCACTATTTTTTATCCGCACTACTTTTTCTGCGTGCGCCAGTTTTTGCAGCCCGGAGCATACAACATATCTGTATGCGCCGGGTTTCCATGGTTTATTTTGGATAAATACACAATATTACCATGATTTCGATCTGAGTGGCCGTATTCTCCGCGTAGTTGACGCGTAGTAATTCTCCGAGCGACAGCGAAGTGTATTGCGTAGTTTCAACTACAAAGAGAATACGGCCATACAGATCGAAATCACGGTAATATTGTGTATTTATTACTCACCTTTCGAGTAATTATTAGGAAAAAGATCTTGTAAATAATTAGAAATTCAACCCAAGCGTCGTGCATTGTTTATATTTGAATCAGTTCCTATAATGCCCGTCAAGTGGCGGAAAAAGCAGTATTCTCCTAGGAGATTCCAGAGGCCCGTATTCTACTCAGTAGCGATCTGGAGGCTCCATAGGCTTAGTATGGAGACTCCGTATTGGGTGGGTAATAATTTGTATTAGGTGGATGATAAATATATTTATTATCCACCTAATACAAAGTGTCCATAGAAATCACATAGGGAGTTTGTATGGACATACCCGGAGCATACAGATATGTTGTACGCTCCAGGTGGCGCATACGGAAAAATAGTGCGTATAGAAAAATAGTGCGTAACTAAAACGAACTGTTATCGACATGATACTTGTCCAGAAAAGGTGGATAATAAATACAATATAGACTGGTTTCAGATAAAAGCGGTTGTATACTCCTCGGAGTTGACTCTGCGCAATATCCTCGCATACGCTCGGATATTACTACGCGTCAACTCCTCGGAGCATACTGCCGCTCATATCTGAAACCAGTCAATATTGTGTATGTATGCATAACTTCTGTAATCTACATACATCTAGATACATTTACCCCTTTTACAAGCGGCACCACAATATTAACAAACCCCCAGGATGTCTGTATCCTCTTTTCATTTTGCGAGATTGCTCCTTATTCAGTCAGCTGCCCGATGCGTTGTCATCGTAGATTATACAGGCGCACATTATGACACTATCTCTGTCATATATCACGGTCCGATAAGTCAGTCCATCCAGTCAGAGATTCTGCCCTTTGTTATCACAACTCAAAGTTCACTCTCCACCTTCTGCATGCTCAACGGGCTCACCATCAGGCCTGTTTGTTTGTGGTGTTACAGATTATTCATCAAATTTTATTCATCCTCTCTTTTCTGTAAATCTTATCTAATCATAAGTGAAAAAATTCCCTCCACAGTGTAAAGATATCTAGGACAACCTCTCGTGAGTTGGGTTTAGGTTCTGTATTACGAAAGGATTTTCTCTTTTTACCAATGTTAAAACTGTCCCGTATTCTATGTATGTCTTTTTCTTTTCCTCCAAAAAAGACAAGCAGCTATGAAATCTTATTATTATGTTATACATGGATAATATACTGTTGTATTGAATATCAATTCCATGTATATTTGGGAAGTGCCAATAAACTGTTTAAAGAAAAAAAGAAATCATAAGTGAAAACAAAACATCAGAATACAAGGACATTATAACCTCAGTATGCAAAATAATAACAATGTTGGGAAAAAAACTTATGCAAACGAAATGACTAGAGTCATCATTGCTGAGAAAACAAAACTTAACCATATGAGGGTTAAAAAATACCTAAAGACCCATTTCTACTGGCCGTCACCGATACATATACAGTCAGGAACCACCGAAGGACCTATAGCACTGCTGACGCAAAATGGAAATCAAACGTAAAATGGACATCAAACGTAAATAAAAAAATCTACACCGTTTTCGTCGGCTAACGGAAACGGGTCTATAGGGCACATAGCTATTGTGCTATGGAGGCGGCCATCTTGTCCCCGATGCTAAATAAAACACCAGGTGGCGGGTCCAGTTATCAATGGATTTTTTTTATTTATTTTTTTCCATTTAAAAGTTTTATCCTCATCTCATGATTATCTATAATTTATGACAGAAGAAGACATAGGTTGTCCCCCGACTACAGTGGCGCTATCTTATAATTTCCTGGAGGATAATGGTGGAACTAGCAATCCCTCTGTTCTGAGTATCGCTTTATTGAAAGGTTTATTCAACGATATAGGAATCGGTCCTGACTCAAGGGACAGTCTCTGAGTAATGTCCTGGGACATGTCCTGATGCTACTATAAATCTCACCAAGGATCGGACACACCACCCAGGACAACATTTATTAAACGCATTCTACGATAGGTCGTACACATTCTCCTTTACCGTGAGGTATATCTTATCGTAAAGCGACGATATATCCTGCAGATTATTAAACGCCCCCCAGGCTTCCATACTACTGACATGGCGAGTCTAGCCGGTCCGTGCCGGGTAGACGCAAATCGATGCCGGTCTCAGATGCCTCCACTCCCTCACAGAGGAGGCGGTTACTAAAAATACGCCACGCCCGTCTAAATACGGACTGAACCACGCATGCGCGGCACTCTCCCCGCAGAGCTTCAGTTAGCTCGCATGGCGGAGACTCTGTATGGAGAGTGTAGCGCCCGCTAGGTGTCTCTGTAGTCTGCTACCCGTATCAACTCGATCACGCCCAGAGGAGGTGTGAAGCGCAGCGCCCCCTATACCGACCTGAAACATATATACAAGCGCAACAGCCTCAGGGTGCCACTTTCAATCTGACATCATAGGGAAAGCACGGCGTGCGGTGGTAGTAGGCAGCAGTAGGAGAGCCCTGGGTTGGACACAGGGACTGAGGCCAGTCTAGCCCTAGTCAGGAAACCGTGACTGCCTTGCGGACAGCCTTCACAGTCAGAGCCTTTAGGACTAGTCTAGCCCAAGCCTAGCAATACTTGTGAGAAATAAGGCATTATTCCACAACAAAAAAAACCAGGCATAAAGCATTGAGCTCTATTGAGCTCTATTGTGGTTTGGAATAGATTAGATATCACTCTATCAATATCTGAAAAGATTTTTGATAGAGCTCTAACAGTTTGTATGTAGTAGCTGTTACTAGTTAGCCTATTCTAGTATAGGAATCCACATTCAGCTGTCATTTGAGACCATGCCAAAACGATAGGGGGCGCTACGCTTCACACCTCCTCTGGATCACGCCCGTCTAAATACGGACTGAACCACGCATGCGCGGCACTCTCCCCGCAGAGGTTCGGTTAGCTCGCATGGCGGAGACTCTGTATGGAGAGTGTAGCGCCCGCTAGGTGTCTCTGACGGCTGCTACCCGTATCAACTCGAGCCGCCACCCGCTATTTCTGCCCGTGGATCTCTTTGATCTGAACGAGGCGTCAATAACTGGGATATCTTTTAGCACTTCACTCAAAACCTTCAAGGTTAAGCTACGTTTCCCGACGAGCAGAAGAATTTATCTCTCTGACCCCCACTGACATCCTTGTATTATAAGTGTGAGTTATTAAAGAAACTTTTCAGGTTTGATGTGACAAAGATAAGACAAGAGGGGCCGTCCATAAAGTACGCATACAGGAGGAGGGGGGGGGGTAGACTGAATGCGTACTGGGGAGGGGAGGGGAAGATAAATGCTTGTTTTTTCATACACACGCATACGCAAATGTATAAAAGAAATTACAATGTCTTGTTTTTGATAGGTTGGTATGTAGGCAGGTTGGTGGGTAGGCAGGTTGATGGGTGGGCAGGTTGATGGGTAGGCAGGTTGGTGGGTAGGCAGGTTGATGGGTAGGCAGGTTGGTGGGTAGGCAGGTTGATGGGTGGGCAGGTGGATGAGTCGGAAGGCTAGTGGGTGGGCAGGTTGATGGGTAGGCAGGTTGGTGGGTAGGCAGGTTGGTGGGTAGGCAGGTAGATGGGTGAGCAGGTTGGTGGGTGGGCAGGTTGGAGGGTAGGCAGGTAGATGGGTGAGCAGGTTGGTGGGTGGGCAGGTTGATGGGTGGGCAGGTTGATGGGTGGGCAGGTTGATGGGTAGGCAGGTAGATGGGTGAGCAGGTTGGTGGGTGGGCAGGTTGGTGGGTGGGCAGGTTGATGGGTGGGCAGGTAGATGGGTAGGCAGGTAGATGGGTAGGCAGGTAGATGGGTAGGAAGTTAGATGGGTGGGCAGGTAGATGGGTAGGCAGGTAGATGGGTGGGCAGGTTGATGGATAGGCAGGTAGATGGGTGGGCAGGTAGATGGGTGGGCAGGTAGATGGGTGGGCAGGTAGATGGGTGGGCAGGTAGATGGGTAGACAGGTAGATGGGCGGGCAGGTTGATGGGTGGGCAGGTTGATGGGTGGGCAGATTGATGGGTAGGCAGGTAGATGGGTGAGCAGGTTGGTGGGTGGGCAGGTTGGTGGGTGGGCAGGTTGATGGGTGGGCAGGTAGATGGGTAGGCAGGTAGATGGGTAGGCAGGTAGATGGGTAGGAAGTTAGATGGGTGGGCAGGTAGATGGGTAGGCAGGTAGATGGGTGGGCAGGTTGATGGATAGGCAGGTAGATGGGTGGGCAGGTAGATGGGTGGGCAGGTAGATGGGTGGGCAGGTAGATGGGTGGGCAGGTAGATGGGTAGACAGGTAGATGGGCGGGCAGGTTGATGGGTGGGCAGGTTGATGGAAGGCAGGTAGATGGGTAGGCAGGTGGATGGTTAGGCAAATAGATGGGTAAGCAGGTACATGGATAGGCAGGTAGATGGGTAGGCAGGTAGATGGGTGGGCAGGTAGATGGGTGGGCAGGTTGATGGGTGGGCAGGTAGATGGGTAGGCAGGTAGATGGGTGGGCAGGTTGATTGGTAGGCAGGTTGATGGGTGGGCAGGTAGATGGGCAGGCAGGTAGATGGGTAGGCAGGTTGATGGGTGGGCAGGTTGATGGGTGGGCAGGTAGATGGGCAGGCAGGTAGATGGGTAGGCAGGTAGATGGGTAGGCAGGTAGATGGGCAGGCAGGTTGATGGATGGGCAGGTATGTGAGAAACACAATCAACCGAAGAATTAAACTCAAATGTATGAAAAAAGAGGACTGGGGAAGTTCTCATTTCTAAGAACTCCATTAATTCAAAAGTATAAAACAAGAGAGGACTGGTGAAGTTGTCAAGTTTCTACGGAGTGTAGTCTCTGTCTCACTCCGAGCTGTGGTTGTGAAGGTTCGCAGTTCGAGTCCCAGTCGGTTTTTTTGTGTGTATGTATTACTCATCTCGTATAATGATTCAATGGCCGTAACATTACTCACTGCTATAAACCTCTAAAGTCGTGGACGCCAGGCAGACCGTTTGTCCCTGGCTTCACTTATGATTACACAATAATGTCGTGTGTGCCGTCAGTCATCCCATAATAGTCCTCTTGAGTGCTTATTTCGTTTCATGGAAAATGCTGTTTCGTCATTTTATTAGAGCGTGGTCGCACACACTATATATATTGCCTGGAGGTAAGAGTGGTCACATATAGACTTCGAGCGCACTGCATAAAAACTATCCCTTCACTATCTGCGTGATATTCACTGTGATATGGGGAAAGGAGCAGGGTGCCAGTGTCTAAGGGTCTTAGAGGTGTGCCCAGCTGACCATGACCAATCACTAAAGAAAAAAACCCTCAAGACCCACTTGTGCTTGATATGTTTGAATCCTAGACTCAGGCAGTTGTAGAAATGGCAAGTTCACTGGATGCAAGTGGGTGACAGAAAACTATCCATAGACTGAATGTAACCCAAACCTTTCTCTGAATAATCTCCACACTCAATCATCGATGTTGAACACACCATTTGCTTATTAGTAGTTATGGGAGCCACAGGGTGGCATATTACGCATTACCTCACCCCTGGCATAGTTTACCACATAGACTTAACATTAGGAACTCATACTCAATGCCCATGGAGTATTTAGAGAAAAAAACAATGGGGATAACGTCACAAATGTTAGCCAATTAGTTTGGGGTGAGATACATTCAGAAACATATTGAAGTTTACAGTCAGAGCTCGATCCCATCTCGTTTGATCGCTACGAAGCGCGTGGCTTCGCCTTGTGAATTACTACGCAGTTCAAACTCGATGGGACACGAGCTCAGACCCTAAACCTTCCCCTATAAAATCAGTGAAACTGCACTGTAGATGTAAAAGATGCATTTCGGATCATTTGTATCGCCATTAATGTTATATTACATTATTTTCCCCATATTTTATATTATCCATTTTGCCCTGTCCTGCCTTGACTTACTATGAGCCGGCCCCCACCTACCACGATTCTGCTCCCGATTGGCCTTACGATGGCCTTCCCGACACCATTCCGATTCTATCGCGAGTTAAGCTTAAATCGTGGTAGGTGGAACAGGTTTCTGCGATTCACTCTACGATATCCCACGATAGGCTGCGATAGAAAACGCCAATCGTAGAGGTCACGATAACTTCCAACATGTTGGAAATTTCGTAGGCTGTCGTAGCCTATTGGAAGTAATTTAACAGGAAAATATCTCTTGTGGATGGAATAATTGGTGAAAAATTATGTAATTCTGGAAATAGGTAGGGCGCATGTAGATGTATAATCGCTGTAAATATGATATTATTTGATGAAGTCTAAGTGTCTGAAAATAATAGTTTTATATCGGAATTATTATTCTACCACAGTTATATTATATCAATTCGATTGTTTTAGTGTTTGAAAATAATGTCTTAATATATCGTAGGTATCTGTAGAAAATTATTCGGATTCATTCATTATTTCCAAAATTATAGTATATATCAATATTAAAATCATGCATGAGATCTAAAGTGAATCATCGATTGAATCGTGAGCCAATCGTGACCATGGTTTATGTTTTTGGTCCTCCCAAGGCATTTCTACGCTCTACGATTTCAAACCATGTCCACGATTTGAAACTATCGGAGACCTCCCGATAGGTCGCGATTTGGGCATTTCAAATCGTAGCTATCGGGAAGTATGTCGTAGACCATCGTGGTAGGTGGGGGCCGGCTCTAAGTGACACGACACTACAATTACAAAAGATGAAATCGGGGGTCACCTCTGTATGGCTAATACTTTCGCCTGTAGAACATCTACCAGAAAACAGTTGGAACTGAATACGGAAATTCCTCTGTACATAAGCAGACGATCTTAATCTTAAGCCGATTTGGTCAGCAGTGTACCAGAACTCATTTACACTCACTCTGAAACAGTAAATGGATCATTTCTGGGTCTGATGTCTTTTGCAGGCGATATTTTACTCCATGGCCTTGTAGAAAAACAAGCCGTTATCGAAAGATCAGTTACTTTAGAATGTTATGAATAGTAAAGATGTAAACAAGCACAACTCCACAACTGCCCGTGTTCGGTTTTCTTGATGGCTTTTATTTCTAACAGTGATTCCACAGCGTTTCCGCTTAATAAGTTTAGAAAGCTTGATAACATTCTAAAGTGCTAAGGCTACTTATTCTTAGCACTTTATAATGTTATCAAGCTTTTTGTATATTCAAATGCCATTTTTCAGTGGCTTTTCCCTGTAGAAAATCTCATCGCTTTTCATTTCATCCTGAACTATTCAGGCATTCATTCATCAGTATCAGAGAAAGGGTCAGTCGTGTAAAATGATAGATGCATATCTTTTATTTCACCTCTGATACAAGTTTGTTTCTTTTTGCTTATTGTGATATTATTAAGTAGATATATATTTGTTACATGATACCAAACTATCAAACAGTCCCATTTGAGCACAATCGCTTGGCATACATTCTACTCAGACTCAATTCAAGACACCAATAAACTCCCATGACGTTATGGCATGTATGATTATATTGTTGTATTATTATATAGATATATATTTCGGAGACAGAGGATCATGACTTCATGAATATTCATTAGGTCACATGATCCTCACGTGTTTTATTTCGCGGGCTTCACATGCTTCACGTCTGCCATTGTGAACGCTGGTCTCCTTTCACACTCAAAACTTCTTTTTTTATTTGTGTAAATCTTTCTAATTTATTGTTTAATTAGTGTATAATCTTGTTTATAAATTGTTAATAAAAGGGCCGACGATTATCATTAGGCCACTCAAAAGAAAACTTGTTTCTCATCACCAAGCCATGAAAAATATGACGAGGGCGCTTTTTCCCCCGCTATTTTAAAGATGGCTTTTGAAGTGTCATAAAATGGGCTTCAGGCATACAGTAAAACCCTGCATAAGCAAACACCCTCCGATCCAGGCCAAAGTGGCCGCTTATGCAGGGTGTCTGCTTACGCAGGGTTTCCAGATTTATATTGGCTATACATTTAATGCATCCTTGATATCAGGAGCTTTAATTTGATACTAAATACACATACCTTTCATGATTTCTATCAAGGTTTATCTATTTTAAAAAAAATCTTCTAAAATCGTTTTTTCTGAGGCGCGGTGATGAGAAACAAGGTTTTTTTAGAGCGTGCTTGCATGCGCTAAATACATCATCTAGAGTTTAGAGGGGTCCATATAGACTTTCAGGGTACTGCATACAAACTATCCCTTCACTATCTGCGTGCTATTCCCTGTGATATTGAGAACAGAGCAGGGAGCCAGAGTCACAGTCTCTTAGAGGCGTGCCCAACTGACCATGACCAATTACTCAATACCAAAATACTTCAAGACCCACTGGTGCTTGATTTGTTTGGATCCTAGATAGGCAGTTGCAGAAATTGCAAGATGATTGGGTGCAATTGGGTTACAGAAAACAATCCATAGGCTAAATGTTACTTATAGGTTTAATTGTAATTCATTTATAATAACACGCTCATTCATCTAAGATGAACATACTATTTGCTCCTAGTTTTGAGTGGCCTTATCATTGTCCTCATTCGGCAAGAGTGGCAATTAGGTTTTTGTCTCATACTTAATATATATTTGGTAATGTATAACAATTACACACAGGCTCAAGCTATGCGATACAGACCTGTTCACTATATATGACTCGATAGGGGATAACACTTGAGACAGAACTGGAGGAACATATTCTGAACCCAATTGCAGACAGGAAATTCCTGGAGTGATTTAGGTTCACGGTCTACTCAATATCAACAACAACAGCACAAAGTCTGGTCCCGACTCGGTTGACTGCACACTGGAGTGGGCGGAGGGACGTGGTGGTGGGGGGGGGGGGGGAGTATGCTACCTCCTGTATTTAGGCCTCGTTCACACTAAAGCCTATAAAGGGGGGCGTCCACCAACCAGACAAATTCCGATACCTAAAGGGGGCGTCCACCAACCACGACAAGGCTACAACAATGGCTTTTCGACAAGGTCCATGATTGGAAGGCTTGTCTAGCCTTTTCGTGGTTGGTGGACCCCAGTTCCTGACAAGAGTCTACGACAAGGCCACGACAGGAAGCTTGTCGGGGGCCTTCCGACAAGGTTACGACAAAATCGAACATGTTCGATTTTTCCCACGACTGGACCCATGTCGTTGAGTGTCGTGGCGTGTCGGGAGCGTGTCGCAGAGGGCTACAATAGGAAATTTTGGTGGAGCGTACACTTTCCGATACGTCCCGACAACAGTGTCGCAGAGCCCCCCTTCTTATGACAAGGCTGCGACAAGGCGGCGATAGGAACTTTCTTGTCAGAGCTTGTCGTAGCCTTGTCGTGGTTGATGGATGCCACATTAAGACAGCGACATGCCGATTGTTCAGAATCGGGTCACTATACGCACTTCACAGACCCGATTATAATCGGGTCGGGCATTACTAGCATGGGGGTAATGACTGACTCTGCCCGACTTAAATGTTGTCGGTGTACGCACTTCACCGACTGTTCCCGATTCTGGGTAGGCCGTTTGAATAGCGATACTACCTATTCCCCAGTCCGATTTACAAGTGTCTTATATCCAGTTGTAGGGGAGACAGAGGCAATGATAAACCTGTAAATCGTTTCCTGATATCTTATGTGGATCCGAAGTTATCAAACTTAGAATTATTTTCTATGACTCCACACCAGCGGCCCGTGGCTCACCCCGGCTCAGCTCCCGGCGGCTCTCTTTGATCTTAATCTCTTTGATTATAATCGTTCATCATATCGGTGAAAATCTGTAGTCGATGTCGCTGTCTTATGGGCTTAACAGATTTTGGAGCACGTGCGAGGCTTCTGTCGCCGATAGTTTCTAGGAATCTAAAATGTTGGAGCGCAAAAATGTTAAATCGTCAGCGACTGCCCCCCCCACATACACACACACACACACACACACACACACACACACACACACACACACACACACACACACACACACACACACACACACACACACACACTCTCCCACCTAGCCATGGTGTGGGCTTTAGTCGCTGACTCAACTCTGTCCCATAAAGGCCCTAGTCTTGTGCGATTTTCATTTCAAACATTAAGTTTTTAGGCCCCTAATCGCCGACTATGCCCTATCACCTACTGTGCGACAAAGAGCCCCTTTCCATTGGCCGACGAAAACGGCGGAGATTTTTTTAGTTCTTCTTAAAGTCTGTCGGTGGTGTCATCAACATCGCGTTAGTATCAAATAATCGGTAAGGGTAGTAGTTTTCACTCAGTGACCCGGCAAAATCGGGATTTGATTTGGTCAGTAGTGAAAGAAATCCATCGGCGGTACCAAATTGCCTAATCTAAGTTGAAAAAGTCGTTGGTCTTTTCTTAGATGGGTCGTTTCCATTGACCGATTTTGCATCAGTAGTACCAAAAGTCCATCGGGGGTTCCTGACTGTAGATCGGTTACAGGAAATCGGCCAATGGCACTGTTCCACCAGGACGGGTGATGTAAGCCGATCCTGGCCGACTCGTTGAGTGGCCAGGTCGGGTTGAATCATGTACGCGTACCTGATTGGATCGCTCCAGTGGAAGAGGCCCATATGAGTGATAATAGGGGTTACACAGACAGGGATAAACGTGCCACCAGATCTTACAATATCTACAACGATCCAGCAATATGCAGCCAGGTACTGTGAGACATAACGCGACCCTGTCAAAGGAATCGGGCGGTGGAACCAGCACTTTAGAAGTGTATATACCGAGTCCGGGGTTCTACGAGCA